>JBAIZL010000010.1:74460002-74722502 GCA_036971475.1 Prosapia bicincta | reverse complement strand
TTTCTGAAAACGTTCCCATATTTTCTGCCTCCGTGGAAAAAAACTGTTCGATAGAGAGTCATTGGCTCCAGAAATTCTAAAACAAAAGAGTCTAGTGTTAGAAATCCTGAAACGAAACAGTAGCGAGTAGTCAATCCCACTGGGCAATGTAATCGATCTTCAGTAATATAATATTTATAAACACTTAGACAGAGAATGCTCTGCCCACGAATCAACTTGCCAACTATTATTGTTACAGACGTCAAATAAAATCATTAAACACGAACTAAATCATCAAACGCGTTCAAAAATAGCATATCTGCCACTGAAAAGCCTAAATTGTATCGACACAGATGAAATTACCCTAAATAGGTTTGGAATTAGAACAGACTTGGCAACGGTCAAGTGTAATTAAATCCGTAAACACATAATATGCTTTCGTTCTGTGTAATGAATAAACCGTGGGGTTGTGGAATTATCGTCACTTTGTTTAGCTTTAGTTATGGTTTATTTCAGTTACACAATTACTGATTTAACACATTTATATTCCACTGAAGACAGCATTACGTCACACAGTGAGAGTTGCCGTAATTACAAATTCAAACAATACCAGTCATGTGATCAACAATTTCATCATAACCGAACAAGGACAAAGCAGCAGGAAGCCATTTTGTTAACTAGTGAGGTGATGCGAGCTCGCGATGCGTGTGACAGGGAAGGCTCCACTTGGGAGGAAATAGAAAAATTGTAATACAAATTCTTATAATTTAAAATAATAAATTAGAAACAACGCCTAAATATATAAAATAAACACAAACAGCATTAGTCAAAGAAAGATGGCACAGCCGTCGTAGAGATGTCTATTTCATGAAAGCGTCTCTACTATCCTGAGGAGCTAACATTACAAGTAAAATCAAAGAGCTCGCTACCTCTACTTTTTCAAAGTCTGGGTAGACTTTAATAAGTAGTTGAGCTTCTGATTAGAGATGCAAAACAGATTTATATTCTTGAATTTTATAGTCCATTACGTTCGGTGAATCTTATTAATCGCTTAAACAATACTCGTAGTTTATGCCTATTCGAACTTTGAATTTAATAAATTTGTTAAAACTTACTGAGGCAGAACGTTTTCGACCGCTATGTGCCGATCTTTTTCAGAAGACACTGATGAAGATCGGCACATAGCGATCGAAAACGTTCTGTCTCAGTAAGTTTTAACAAATTTACTAAATTCAAAGTTCGGATAGTCATAAACTATTGTTTAAGTGATTAATAAGATTTATACTGTCAGACAAAGGTAATAACAGAATTCGTTACTTTAAAGAAGCATTTGAGAAGAAAGTTTAGGAAAGCCTTAAAATGTCTTATTGGTTTGAGATTTATTATTTTTTTTTTTACTATCAACATAAAATTTATGACTTTTGGGTTTTTAAGACTAGGAATGTATTGAGTACAGGTAGAAACGTAAATCCCTCTGGACCAGAATAAAGAGCGTATTGAAAAGATATGGCATCCGATTAGGTAGGACCAAGGTCATAATTATAATTGGGAACGGGGGGGGGGTAGCGTAATGCATCACGTGGACAGGGTTGCTTAACTGGAGTAGGCCTGCTTTCAACCGGGATTTATCCACTATCCAGGATTTAGGATATCGAATATTTTATAAATATTTTTGACGATAATTACAAATAATCAGTGAAGTTATGTTTCTGTGAATGATTCCTCAATGATTACAATGGTCATTTAAAACGGACCAAGGCGGTCGAACATCGTTGCAGTAAATACATCAATAAGTAGGAAGATTACTTAAAAAAAAAAAAAATACTTTACTGAAGTAACTTATTATAAATGAATAACATATCCAGGGTGCGAGCTAGATTTTGAAAAATATAAGATAGTTGGCTTTAACATATCGACAGTTTGATCAACAAAATTTTTTTTTTTTTTTTTTTATTATTTTTTTTATTAAAACTTGTCATTTCTGACCAACCATTAATTTACATTTGATAATTAGATTTTAGCTTTTATTACAAAGAATCCATTGATTTCTATTGTATCTTGTTTGATGTTGGAAGCCAACCGGCGTGAGGAAGAGTATTGTTGTCACTCTTGTCGTTCAACGAGTTCAAATGGTTTTGTCCTTTTGAGTCGTCTTGTCAGGTGGTTGTTGTCGAGAAGTCTCAGTGCCTCAGGATTTTCGTGTTGAGTGAGCCGATTTACGTGTTTGATGGCGTTCTGTTTTATGACTTCCTCGACCATGGGTACACCAAGATCGCAATGCAAGTCACTGTTACGCACATACCAAGGAGCGTTGGCGATGTTTCTTAGTACTTTGTTCTGGAAGCGTTGTATCCCTTGTATGTGACATTTGCTGGCACAGCCCCAAAGCTGTATACCATACGTCCAAACCGGTTTGAGGATTTGGTTATATACCATTGGTATTGGTAACAAAAATTAGTAACATTTTTTTCATCAAGAAAGAGAACGAATTTTTAAACAAAGCACTAACTAATTAATTTAAAAATAACTTGTACAGGATTATTCTGTAAAATAAAAATTTTAGTGCGCAGTTATAAAACAGTATTAAAACAAATACAGAACAGAATTTTAGATTCTATAAATGTTATGTGAAATTATCACTCGCTTCGAACATTAAATCAATTTTAAATACTGTAGGAAACCATTACATCATATTTTTCAAATTCAAAACAATGAAAATTTTCAATTATTTTATAATAAACGGTTAACAGATACACAAATAAACAAGACTGGAAACCCCATGAATTACTTAGAAATAAACCGACGTAAATTTAACAGAAGAATTCAATGCATTCCTTGTAGTACTGAAGTTCTGATAAGATTTTAAAATATGTAAGAATTACGAAGCGATAAGATAACATATATGTAACAGTGTATACTGTTAGTTTTTTTGGGTGGGCGATAAAATGTCACAAAATGAGTTTTTAAACTAAAAGAAGATACACATTTCCAAATATTAAGATTCTTTGAACAGTTTTAAGAAATTTTGGACATTGACTGAAATAAACTAAAATATGCCTACATGAACCACTTTTAAAAACAAAAGCTTTAATACATTTTAATCTCTTATGCAAATGAATTATCTTTATATTTTTCTTTACAACTGAAAGTCTTTTATGCTATGATCAGAAAATAAAGGCTTCTATAGATATATCTGTGTAGCCTGCTGTAGGTGTACGATATATCTGTCTGCAACTTTCTGGAATGAAAAGTTAGCTGTAACTGGGTCAATAGATAAAGATCAATCATTAATTCACTTTAATTTTTAATATTGAACTGATTCAATTAAATGAATTTTAATAATTTTGGGCGGAACAGTTATCAATAACCGTGCAATTAATCGACATAATAACTGATTGGAGTGAACCGATGGAATAACAAATTGCAAATTTTGGATTGGATTACGTAATGAGTAACGAAGACTCAACAAAACCAAGGTTTAGAATAAAAACAAATAACGCTGCATTGATGTGTTGTCGCTCGTGCGCTCTCTCTCCATACACATACGCGCGAGCACACGCAAGGGATTAGGGAGGGGGCAGTGAGCTAAGGCATTAGTAGTTAATGAGAAACTACGACACGTCACTTAAAATATCTCTGTTAGTCCACTATAGGGAAAATTTGCTAACACCTTTGACTTAACCACAAAACTATTACAAAACCGATACCAAGCAGTACGTCAAGAAGCACTAAAATAATTTACACATATTTTGCTAATTAATAGATGTTTACTTGCCGATTCACAAGTTTCTCAGAATTTTAGAGTATATTATTGTTGTCTTATTTTATTAGTAACGTTTTGGAAATTTCAATATACAACTAAAAACCTCTTTAATACTAAATATAGACCTAGAGATCTAGAGGCATATTTACGCCCAGATATAGGTGGTGTTCTTGACTTAGAATACCATTAAATAAACTGATATCAATAACTGAGAAGGTGCTCCGAAGAGTATAGTCAGTTTTGAATTGTTTTCCTTTTTGTCTATTTAATATAGAAATATAAATTTATTTACATAAAACCCCGTATTTTAATACATTAGTATTAAATTTCAATCGTAGTTAAATATATAATTTATTTTTGAATTTATTCTTGTATAAACTATATTTGGGAATATAAGTAAGCATTATGTCAATTATAATAATTTGACTCAATTTTTAAATTTAAGAAATTTATATTCAATCGAGTAATGTTATGTTAACTAGTTTTCTTTCTCATTCTTAATAAAAACAAAATTCAGTAGCCTAATTAAGATAATTTTAATATTTATTTTCCTATACATTTGACTTTTTTATATTTCATAAGAACATATTTTCTTGATGAAAAAAAAACATTTGAACCAGGCCCACTAGCCTGACTAGGAGTAAAGACTCTGCGTGGGTGTAGGGATTAGGTTAGCTATTCTAAAGCTGTCCTTAAGGTCAAGAAAAATATAATAAATTTGAAAGAAGTAAGAGTGCAATCCAAATATTATAATTATAATAATATGCAAATGCATATACCATTTTTGCTAAAGAATTTAATAGTTTCACATATCAGTGCATGAGCTGTGGGGGGGGGATTAAATTACAGCTAAAACACAAAAATATAGGCAAAACAAATGACAATCCTTACACTATATACAGAACTTTTGGCAAGAGTCGATGCACAGTAAATTTATACAGCATAGCATTTATAAAATAAAATAAAAAAAACTACTTATACAAATACTAACTAGTAAAATATAAAATATATTTTTAAAACCAAGCAAAAAAATCTTCTTACAAAATCATCTATATTCCTAAAATTACGTGTAATAAATATAATTAAAATGGTTAATATGCGGGCTCGTGTAAATACTCGAGTTATTGAAGTGTTGTCTCTTCAATCAGTGACTAAGATTCCGTGAGGAACAGCTGACATTTTGTGTTTTATGAAAATAGGGCATTTTATTATTTGAAATAAAATCTGTGGATTGTGTGGTATTAGTGTGGATATCTGTGGATTGTGTTCCACATTCATATTAAACAATGGAACCACGATTAACCAGACCTAGTGTACACAGAATAAACGGTTTCATTAAGAATTAAGTAAAAAATGTACAAATAATTAGCTTAATCTAGGGTATATTTAAAAATTAGTGATACAAGTTATTTAAAATAAAATTTTAGTTTTTCAAATTATTCTGAAAGATTAAATTCTTTATAAATGGAGTAACATAATTAATTATTAATATTTATTTATATTTTTAAAATATTTTCACAATTACATTTATTTAACGTTTATAACCCTAAAATGTTTTAAAATATCACTTTTCAGTTATCCGAATTCATGCTACCTGAGTGAGTTATTTTTGAGCCTAGGATAATCGGAGTTATGATAGTCTGCTTGTGTGGTAAGATACTTTCGTGTTTTAAAATTAATTGTTTATATATTTAAAAATATCAAGAATGCAAGAATCATATCGAAACGTTATTTTTCAACACTACACATGAAATTGACAGTCAGGTTTATATGTTACAGTGAATGTGAGTAAATTAAAAAAATTAATAAAGTAAACAAATATTAAAGAAGTAATATAAACACAGATTGCTGAAAGCCAATTCCTACTTGGCTCAATAAAGACAGATTTTATTTCAGTTACTTTTTATTAAATAATAACAATTAATATAAATAAAGTAACATAATCTATGCGTTAATACAGCTGTTCTACAACATAACCTATAACATAAAATCAGCTGTTTTATGAAATCATATATTATCACTTACTTTAAGCAAAATGGATAGAATAACTATATTGCATACCTTGCCCTTTTTGTCAAAAGTTTTTCTTCCATATAAAACTGACATTAACTCATTAAAATGAATTATTATTTTAATATTCCAAAAAACTGGATTAACATAAAGTGCCATCTACTACAAGTTTGAAAAATGTATTTTAATTTGAGTGGACGAATAGAAAGTATTTGATTAACGATTGAAAACTTGAACAAGATAAATATAGACAAAGTGTAAACTAACAAAAGCAATTGAAAAATGATAAATAACTTACTTTATTTAGATACTACTATTAAGTGTTTTGTTAAAATAAAACATAAAAGGAGAAAGTATTTTCCGCTTGTAATAAAAATTAAGATTTCATTATAAAAATCTAGAGCGTAAATATTCTAAACGTAAAATTTATCACTTTTAAAGTAAAACACGATATTTATTAGAAAAACTCTATCTTCCATGGGTATGCCAACATGTACTAAAACATGTTTAGGGAATTTCGACATTACCTGTTGCTGACATTCCGTATAAGATATACATTGGACACAATTCTATTTCATATTCATTTAATTTTTATATTTTTAAGTAAATCATTAGGACAATAGAAAAGTAATAAACAAAATTTAATACTCTAATATACCAAAGATTGTATTTAGGTAATGGTTTGATTGTATTTATGGTAACACATACGGTTAATATAAAAGAGTAAATTTAACATGGGAAATATACAAAACTTGCAGTTAATGTGTTGTACATTTTGAGAATTTTCTTATAAATTACACTTTTGGTATCATCAAAAGAAACCAAAGTGTAATTTAAAATATACATTTTACTGCAAGTCAATACAAAACTAAAATAACAAGTTTTCATATTGCGCTTTTTCAGTCTTACAAAACTCTTAGCATCGGATCTTGCAGAGCACATTTTAGCTACTATAATTTATAGTGTAGACCAGGTAACCGTGCACTTGGCCTTAAAGGATCGCAGTAGGCGAGAAGGAAGGTAGAGAATTAGTATAAATACTTTCCTACAAACATAAGGACTGTAAAGCCCGACTTGCGTGAAACGGTCGATATTAGACAAATTCGATGATAAATTAGCTTCGCTATGAAATAACAAACAATCATGAAATATGTGTAGAATTATGGGATGCAGAAGCTGTTAATGTATAGAACATTCTAAATATGTAATATGTTTTAAGAAGTGGTAGTACACGAGAAATTTCGCATGACCAAGAGCACTATACTTTAGCAGTCAAAGAGAATAGTCTCATGAAGTACTTGTTGCACAGATACCTTTGTGAGAACATGTCTAGTGTTAGGAAGACGCCTACTTTGTCTAGACGACTTGCATAAAAAAGAGGACTCGAGGTCTGTCTATTACGCGTTTTCACTCTCAGTTTCTTAGAACTCTATTTCTTCACTGAACTAATTTATGGACTTTTTTAAATATTTGTTAAACATACATTCCTAAATAATAAACTAAAAGCTTCGTTCTGTATCAAGAAAATTTCGAAATTACGACTGAAAGTAAAATTTCATGTAAAGCCGCTCCCATTATGTCCGACTTTACGAACGTATTATCGACAGCGAGTAGATTTCTGTGTTCTTCGTCCTTCAATGACACGCAAGTACTCATTGTTTGAAGTTTGTTACATATAATCAATAAAAACCTATAAAGAGTGACATATCAGTGTCATATATAGGGATAGTTGGTAACATACAGACCTATATTTCATGGAATCGTCTATAAGGCCAGGTTACACAATTTATTAATAAACCACTGAGGTAGATTTCTAGTGCATTCTATAAAAGCTTTATTATAAAACATTATCACAAATATACATGATTATTAAACTGGACCCTTGGGAAATACAGGGGGAAAGGTCTGTATGTTGTATAGATACGTTTACAGTGTATCAAGTTATACAAACGATATGCAATTATTTACAACAGCTGATAATTTATAGAAATTGGTAAACTTTGTCAAGTAATAGAAGATGAACGATTTTATAAATTAACTAAGGTAATGCAATTTGCATGAGTTAACGACTGTTAATCTCAGTCAAAATTTACTAATTGTAACTTTGAATGAGATATTAATTTACTTGATATTAAGTAATAAATATAAAAAGAATTCCATCAACAGAACCATTTTGCATGATATTTAGAAAAAAACAAACTATATTTTTTAAAAAATCTTTTTTTTTACCCATCCAATTTGATTTTAGTATTCGATGGCCATTGTTATATCGATAATATATATTATTACTAGGGATGGGCCGATTCCGATTCTCGATTCCAGGAATCGTCGATTCTAGGTGGTATCGAGGAATCGTCGATACTCGATTCTTCATTGATAAAAGTGACGATTCCGATTCCTATTTTGTTAACTATTGTGCGTGTGTATTTTGTATAAAATATGCGTGTAGAGTAATTTATTACCAAACAAAATTTATTACCAAAAGTTTATTATATTTGTGTGGAAATATAATTAATTACCAACTATGTCTTATTTATTTACTAGTTGATCTGAATGAATTAAATGATTAAAGTAAACGAAAATATTATTATTTATGAAGCAACAGCAATCAAGATCGTAACCATTTCTTGTCATTTGACATCGCTCGTCTCTCTCTCTCTCTCTCTTTCTCTCTATCACTAAATGTCAGAACAAAACACAAAAAAGTACAGTAAAAACTCAATTAACCGTCACCGTCGGAACCGTGGCCATAACGGTTGAGCGAATAGACGGATAACAAAAACACTGTATTATTCCTCCGAAACTTAACCTTAATAAATTACATTATAGACAGATATCACTCTCACGGTTGAAGGTTTTGTGTAGCCTATTACATTAAAACAGAACTTTTAAAAGGTTTTGCCATATGACCAAGATGTTAACTAAATTAATTATTAGAGAACTAGCATGTAAGCTATTATAACTTGAAAGAATCGAGAATCGACTAAAGAATCGAGAATCGAAAGGAAAATTTTAGAATCGGAATCGGAATCGAAAATTTTTAGGAATCGGCCCATCCCTAATTATTACATTCGGTGGCAATGTTATCTTAAACGAAATTTCTGCCATTAAACTAATTACTATTTGATACCTGTGAATTCACAATTGCAAACCTGTTTCTAAGTTATCCATAGTAGCAAAAAAAAACGAAATTTTGTCTGGTTGCTATAGTTTGATTTCATGAAAGCAAGTAAAAGATCGTGAAACCTATTGTGTTACAACGTATTTATAGTTATTTGAAATTTCCAAAACTATTCGATACATTTGACAAACACTTTAAATGATGGCAGTTTCTGCCAGTGAAATCGTTAATGACTTGGCCCTTGACGTGGAGACATTTGAGGCTAAGCAGTAGCAAAACACTACTAGTGCTTGGCCTGCCAGAAGGTTGCAAGGTGCCAGGAATGTTCTATTGCACGCTTGACTTACGGGCCAATCTAAGCGAAGCGGTCTAGAGGATCTAAGAAAAGTGGTTACTTGACCATTTGATATTTTCAAAATTTTTTACACTCTCCAATCTATAGAAAACAGCAATTTTTTTGTTCGGGTATTTTTTAAAATTATTTTGCAAGTGGCCATTTTTGTTTCAGAAGATTAGACGTTTTTGTTAATTGGATAACTTCAAGCTTCAGCCCACATCTCAGCTGGAGTTTGTCCTACGTTTGATAAAAAAAAACTCTTCAGAAAAAAATGCTCTAAAAACAGAAAGGCTGTTGTATTATTTAATAGCAAACTACTGTTTTTTCGATTTTAAAGTCACCTAAGAATTAGAAAAAACTAAAATATTTCAGTAAGAAAAGTGTGACAATTAAGATAATAGTTTTCCCGTAAAATTTCCCAAAACCAAAATGTTTTTTTTTTGTTGCAAATTTCAATGTTTTACTCCTCATATCTTTGTTGGGTAAGCAAGAAAAAATGTTTGTTTGGTGTCATTTTAGTTCGTTATGAGTAGAGTTAATGGTAAGAATTTAGATTTGAACTATGCAAAAGATACAGTTCTGAGAAAATGAAAAAAATTAGAAATTAGCGCATGACAAGCATTGCAATCTAAACTAAACTAGACAGCAATCAAACTTAAATATTTTTTATTTTAATTTTAATGAACATAAATCAAACATATCCCTTGCATTTAATATCTGATTCCGTCATGTGGATTTTTGTTCCTTCAGTACCGCATGCATTATTCTCGTAGGCTGTATCAAAAAGCGTTATTTCCCCCGAAATCCTAAATCTTGCCCATGGTGACAGTTATTTAAAAAACGTTTATACTTTTGTTCTGTGCAATGGGTCCAATAGTAAAACAAATAATTCTTTTGACAAAAGGACCAATAGATTTCATTTCTTCTACGATATATTTTTGAAAACTATCTTCTCCTACTGCGGCATGTCTACTCCTCCTACTTTTGATGGTTAGGGCCTACTTATTATGGAAACATTTCGGATATTTAGGACTTGTTAAACGTTTTTACGTATGGAGGTTTTATTTCGTAAGTTGATTCCTTTGTTAATTAACTTTTGAATGTTTTATCTTGTTTTCTTGATGGGTTTTACGATTTGAAGTCCATCGTTGATTTAAATGTGGTTTAATGAAATAGGTTAGGGTTAGCAAACTACTGAGGAAGGTGACATTGTCGCCGAAACTAGTATGTATTACTATACTAGCGTGCAGTAGCATTTGGGGTAAACTATTTCAACTAACCTCTAATTTTACTACATACTGTATTATGAGACTCGAGTTAAAGAGCTTAATCGGCTACATAGGTTGAAATGTAAGGCTAGGATTTTATTAGAGGACATATGTTTTTTTTGGAAAGATGCCAAAGAAATGACTTTTATCCGAAGTTTATGAAGAGTCTGTCAACGCAAGGAATTACAAGTAAGCAAATAACATAAGATAAAGAGTTACTGGCCTAATACGTTGGAAATCAGACGTCTGTATTCTAAACAATTGATCTGGAACCGCAAGCATTGGAACTCTACTTAAAAATTTCTAAAAATTTGGATTCTCGCTCCTTTAATGATATTCACCAAAGTTATCCAAGATTTTGGAAGTAATAAACAAACACGTAGAGAAAATGCTGAAGTTAAAACAGAAATTGTATACCCTCCATAATGAAGTAGTACACATTAATTTTAAACGCCATTCACAAATTATTAATTATTTACCATTTACGTAATAATTCCTATCACAAGTCTAAAAATTCAAATTTTACTAATCCTTCTCATATGGAAATAAATTGCAAGACTGATCAGTTGGAAAAAATGACCGCCACTGACACAAGTTTTGAAACAAAATAAATTAAATATAATTTTATACAGATTAGATTGTAGTACAAAATAAATTAACACATATTAAGTACCAGCAAACAAATTAATTTTATCTAGACCACTTAGCTTGGATTAACCCTTAAGTAAACAGAAAAAAATGAAATATTATAGTTTGATTTAAAACAGAATAGGCCTCTACGAAAGTGAAATCGGCCTGAGGGGGTGGAGGTTGCCTCCGTCTAGGCCATAGGTTCCCAAACTAGGGGGCTCACCTTGGGGGGCATGAAGTCAAGTCAGGGGGAGGCGGAGACCAGTTAGAAAATAGTAAGATAAGTTCTCATTTAGCTAAAGTTTAAGTACACAATTTATAAAAAAAACTAAATTTACAGCTCAGATTTTTTTAACATATGTAATCTTATTGACTCAGATGTTCAGAAAATTTAAATGTAATGTATGCATTTGTAAAAGAAATATAAGTAAAGGTTGTGCAAATTTTGTAAACTTGAAATTAAATAATCATGACTGCTTGAAAAAAATAATAATACAAAAGTGTCGCGAAACGAATGTTTGCCGTTCAATGTGGAAAATTTTCATTTTGGATAAAACACTTAAAAGTGTATTACAGCTCTTTGATTATACTTGCCTTTTTCAAACACCTACTTGTGCGAAAAAACATTTTTGATAGTGACTTGCGTTGTGCCTTTACTAAAATACAACCTTAAATAGGCATGCTAGTGAAATAAATGCAAGCTCATCCATCTCACTAACAGATTTTCCTCTTATCAGTTAAAATTTACCTTGCGAATTAAAACTTGAAATGTTATATCATGTTTATTGTGAACGTATGAATACATTGTTTTCTAACATATGTGTGTGTGTGTGTGTGTGTGTGTGTGTGTGTGTGTGTGTGTGCGTGTGTATATATATATATATATATATATATATTTTTTTTTTTTTTTTTTTTGGTGAAGGGACGTGGGAGGCTTTCATTTCAAGAAGAGGGACCGTGGTACCAAAAAGTTTTGAAACCCCTGGTCTAGGCGAATGGGAAATCCAAATCTAGCCGGGTCGGTGAACCTTGAGCCAATTCTACGTTAAACTTCCGCTCTTCGCTCAGTAGTTCAAACTAACAACACCGCATCCCTACCCCACCAAAGCCCCGTTCCTATTCTACTTTAAATCAAACTATAGGAGATAGTTGATATAGAAAGTTAATATGTTTGAGGAAAAAATCACTGAAACCCATGTGTAGGTGTTACAATATAACGACATTATGGCCCTGACGTCTTGTACATTGTTACTAATAATAATAAATTAACAACAGTCCACTAGTAGTTTCGTTGACTAGGCAAATTTTTGTTGACGTTTCAGCTATACACAGGAAACATAATGTCTATTTTCAAGAATAATAGGTACATTATTTCTATTTCACACAATTGTGAAAGAAATTAACTTAAGTGAAATATAAATACTGTAACTACTTTTCTTGCATATGACTATAAGGTTTTCCTGAATATGGTTGATACGACCTTAAAGTAACTATTTATAAAAATTACTTGCCTTGTGCAATCAATTTATATGAAGGTATTAAAGTAGCCTATACAGAGCTACCTTAGGTTTTATAGGCTGAGAAGCATCACGCTACTAAGCTATAGATAGCTACGAGTATTTAGGTCGAAATATTTTTTTTAAAACCGTATGTCAAGTCAATGAAGGAGCAAAGATGTGTTTGTTAAAAACCATTAGTATAAAAGTAAATACCATTTACAAAATAATTGAAAAATATTAAAGAAAAACTTTTGGTAGGCTACAAGCGTTGGACGATAAAAAATTCAAAGGAAAAGCAAGATGCAGGATTTAAATTTATTTAATAAAAATACAACTTACATTGAAATTTCGTACATATAATTTGAATATTTTATAAGGCATGTCTTTTTTCTTAATTTTACAAGTTCTTCAAAGTTTACGGGGTACGGAACCTTATTAACCATATAAACATTTTCGGTGCGCGCGCAAACATCGATGAATGGAGTTAAAAACGAATTCTATCTAATCAAATCGGAATGGACTCTCCAGATAATAATTACACAATCACAGCTCTTAGGTGGAATACATCTGAACGTAGACATACTAGTATTTCCTATTATCTAAAACAGTTTTTTTTAATTAGCCCTGAAAAAAACTTCACACTATAAGTTAATTTTTGTGTGCACGTATGTAATCCATTTTAAGATGTAAATAATTTATAAAACGTGTATAATATATAAGATATAAAACGTGTTTACTGTAGTGCGCATAATAAAGTGCATTTAATTTATAATAGACGTCTGTAGACGTTATCTTATACACGCTTAAATGGTTTCAGTCAATAAAAAATAATTTCAAACAATAGTTCATCTATTGCTACTTATCGATTAGCACAATAATAACTATTATTATGAAGGACGACCACTGTGGCCTGCTACTGGAACTGATTCAAAATTCTCTAGTATAGTGACGGCATCTAATCAGTCTTTAAATGTAACATGATTGGAGATAAAACGGGAAGAAAATATCTTAGTTGCAGGAGCTGGTAGGAAGGTCTGTTGTTATCCCTGCCTTGACCGAGTATCCATGCTCAAGGTCTGGACCTTGGATAAGGCCAAACGAGAGTGTAAAGGTCCCATTCCATTACCAACGCTTAACTAATCAGGTGTATAGTAGCGGTAAGGAAATCCGAACAGTTCGGAAAGTTTTTCTAGTCCAGAAAGTCGAAATAATAGAGTTTGGTTAGAGTATCGTCTCTTACCATGGTCCCCTTCCGTCTCGGTGCTGACTAATCAGGTGCATTGTAGCGGTAAGGAAATCCGAACAGTTTGGAAAGTTTTTCTAGCCCAGAAAGTCGAAATCATAGTGTTTGGTTAGAGTATCGTCTCTTACTATGGTCCCCTACCGTCTCGGTGCTGACTAATCAGGTGTATTGTAGCGGTAAGGAAATCCGAACAGTTTGGAAAGTTTTTCTAGCCCAGAAAGTCGAAATCATAGTGTTTGGTTAGAGTATCGTCTCTTACCATGGTCCCCTTCCGTCTCGTTGCTGACTAGTCATCCGGATCGAGAGTCACGAGCTTGCGTTCGGATTCGTGAAGGCAGGGATTCACATGGTATACGTTAGATAACCCCATCATTTTGCGTATCTTTGTTCTCTTCTTGGGAAGTCGCTCAGGTATCCCTCGTCTACTTTCTTCATGTTCCACAATTGTCTTTCTTCTTTTCATCACAATCGCACTGACTAATGTCGCAAGTAAGAAGAAACTCCTACTGATTGCATAAAATCAGAGCCATTAAAATAGAAAAAAAATCTTATTAAGGAATAAATAGCATATACGGACACCAGGCCAAGAACGTGTATTGAAAAACGTTAATGATAATGAACGAAATCATTTTCTTGGAAATGTCTCTAAGGAGATAGGACAAGTATAAGGTAAAGGTAAGGAGATTGCGTGAGCTTGTGTACTCAGGTAAAACCATGCTGGATCACTTACTTTACTAATCGATCCTTACTTTCCAGTTAGGGATCCGTTTAAATGGAAGTGCTGGACTTCCCACCAATAGTAAGGGAATTTAGATTATTTTATAAACCATGTTGATTTACAATGAAAGAAGCACATTTTCCGGAAACTTGCCATTGGGATGCATAAGCAATCATAAAAAAATAGCATGGAGAGGCTAAAAAAATTTTTATAAAAATTGGCATCTTAAATAAATTATGATATTTCATTACAACTTCAATACGTAATCTGTTATAACTTGTCTGTAGTTAATTAAAAATACCAACCCAATTAATAAAGGCAATGATGAATTTCGAAGAACATTTATGGATAACTTGTTTGCAGATAATTAAAAATACCAACTCAATTAATAAAGGCAACGATGAATTTCGAAGAAGATTTATGAATAACTTGTTTGCAGATAATAAAAAATACCAACCCAATTAATAAAGGTAATGATGAATTTCAAAGAGCATTTATGGATGCGTTTCATAAAAAAATTTTCTAGACGAATGGATCTAACGATGTATTTCTTTCAGATTATTGCCGCCCAGTTATTTACTTTTTTTTCAACTAGATGGCCAAAGTAGCAAACCCTTACATAGAGTTTACTTCAGAATGTTCGATGTTATGGTACCGCTCAGCAGTGTTTTTTTCTTTCTTAGTTATAGATTTATTTTTGGTGGACGATCAAGGTGTTTTCGGTGTTAATTTGAAGTTATTTTTGTTGCAGATATAGCCTACTTGGAGTTTTTTTATTTTAATCTCGAATATTACAGCTTTTATCAAATAGAAATTCTTGTAGTAGTTTCTTTTATATTTTACTGGCAATACGCTTTTGGGTTTTGCTTTACCACAATAGCAATATTTCCGCTTGTGTGTAATGTGACTGGAAAAATTCCTTTTAATGATTTTTGACAAATTGACTCGTTACTTTCGCGCGTGAAACGGCAAAATATTGTATTTCGAAATTGGGCTTGATTAAATACCATCTTTGCAACATATTGTTACATGAATTGTTATACAAGTGTTATTTGTATAAAAATAAATACATTACCTGTGGTAGGAAAGAATTACGACAAAAAATCTGTTTCAAATTTAACCGTACTTTATGTGAAAGATATATTTAAAAAAAATCAGAATATATTATAACGCAATCTGTTTTATTAATTTACTCTGTTATAATACTAATTCTTTAAGCATATTTATAATGTATTACATAATACAATTTCAGAACGTAAATTGTAGAAATTGATATGTTAGTTGTAAGCTACAAATCGATCTATTATTTAATTTACACTATCTTACAGTCGACCTTCTTTATTATTAGACTAGAATGATTCAAACTTTACTTAACTAAATATATTTAAAACTTGTTTTATTCACCGCAAAACGGAAAATAAGGTTTGTTTAACCATACGCACACTTTCCTTCGTACCTGCTCAGTCATCCCCACCTTTTTAGGATGTTTAATTTTGATGATAAAATCTCCAAGCAGTTTTATTAGAGGTTATCAAGAAAATCACTTGATTAATAAATATTCTAACTAATTTGTAATATACAGGAAAGCCCTTTATTAATAAAATATATTCAACCGGATATTTCATTTTTTTTAACTGCCAACATTATACTATCGTTTTCTAATTAAAATTGTTCAATGAAACTATAAAATTAAAAACGAAGTTGTGTTAGTGATTTGTGTGTTAGTAATAGTGTGTAGAGAAAGAAAAATAATGATTTTATACAGAAATAAAGAAACTGATTACCGTGTATTTTTGCAGAAACATTTCTGAACCTTCAATTCAGTCCATCACACTGTTCTTAGACTTGCTATTTACCGGTTCTTTCAGATCAAGACAAATCTCATTATTTATGAAGAAGTCAGAAGCTGTAAATTTCGTATATTACTGATCTCCGAAGCACGTCAAAACCGCCAGCACTGAAAGAGATTTCCCACAACTCCTTTGAAGATCAATACGATGCGTCTACGCTTAATTGCTTCATTTGGCATAGTCTACGAACATTTCGTAAACAACAACCTAGATTTGATACTCCAC
Organism: Prosapia bicincta; assembly: GCA_036971475.1. Taxonomy (NCBI): domain Eukaryota; kingdom Metazoa; phylum Arthropoda; class Insecta; order Hemiptera; family Cercopidae; genus Prosapia; species Prosapia bicincta. The sequence goes on along the minus strand of JBAIZL010000010.1, from coordinate 74,705,859 downwards.
ACTATAAGTGCTGAAGAGATAGGAAGGGATTTGCGCTGCCTACTTGGTATTTTGAGTGGCGGATGACGTGCAAACTCAGTGTTTGACGAATTTCAATGTTAACGTAACGGTCCGCCACAATCACTGTGCCTAGTTGCGAGAGAGGGGTAGAGAATTGACTGGCCTTCCACCTCCACAAGTAGGCGAACTCCCCTCCTGCGCATTTCACATACCTTGCTATATCTCGTGAGTTACACTTTAGACGATCTTTTAGTTATGCTATCTTCCTCTCGGGACAGTAATAATGTTCTATTTTGATCGTCTAGTTGTAAAAAAAACACTTTTTTCCAAAAAAAAGGAGATGTTTTTTACAAATTTACAGAGCACAAAACCCAGTGTGTCTATTTTGATCTCATTATTTGCAAAAATTTTGTGTCCATTGCAAAGGCTTTAATTACGAGATTGTAGGTATCACTGCAGTGTACCCGAAAGCAAATGAATTAGCCAGAAACGCTACACGTATGACGCCATCTACGCTACGTGTCATGACATATAGTGCGTTATACGTAGTAAAGTTTAGGTTGTATAGATTTAAGAATACGATCTGTAGAACATAATAAAGAACAATGAAAGTTTTATACTCGTACAAGCCATAGATAAGAGGATTATAGTTACTCGTCTTCACATCAAACACTTTTAGTTAATTTATGGTAATTCCGCAAGAAGAGGATCACCCGCCGTGTCGGTTCTGTATAAGCACCATCTCGATAAATTACATACTAATTGAGTGACGAGTTGACAAGATGTTCGTAGCAGCTAAGATATTCGAGAAAGTGATAGTAAGATACGATGCCATTGCCACCGACCGTGGTATACAGTTTTTTAAAATTCAAGTCTAGGTTTTCTTCTTTTCTTTCTTATTTAAATAAATTTAGTACAACGCATATTTTTTTCTAATTATTTAATTTTAATTTTATTTCTACAATAAATTTTGTTTTTCGGCATTCAGTTTATTTTAGTTTACTGCTTTTTCATGTAAATTGTGAATAACTAATTTTACCTGTTTATTTGTAACTACTTTCAATTTTACTCGTAATAACTTAAATAGGAGATACTGGCCCCTTGGTTATCCGCAAAACAAATAGTTAATTGCTCAAGAAGAAGACATAGGCCTACCAAAATAACTGTGCGAAAGAAGCTAACTTGGAAAAACAATATTGATGGTAGAAAACAAAATCAGGTGATGTAAGGGATAAAATAAATGGATCTTATTGTGATAAGACGTTTTTGTCAATGCTAAGCTTGCATTGAAAGGAAAATAGTAAAGAAACTATCTTAATTAAGAACTATATAAGTGAATAAATGCGCAATAATTATTAAAACCAAGGGTTATTCTAAACTATGTTTTTACTTTACTTTAGCCGAAAGAGAGATTAAAAATATACTTGAGAGACTACAGTGTATACAAAGGTACTAATTTTTTAAAGAATACGTGATAATATCCATTGAAACAATCAACAGGGCATTGGCAAATCACAAATTAATACTTAGGGAGGTCTGACGTCCCTCACGATAAGACGGTTAAAAAAACTTTTGCTACAGACAACAGTTATTATAATTTTACATTACAAAGAGACACACACGCGCGCGCGCGCATACACACACACACACACACTGGAGTACAAACGGTAAACCCTTCTAAGACTCCGACACACACTGGAGTACAAACGGTAAACCCTTCTAAAACTCCGATAGTAATTGAAATTTTGGTGTGCATGAGCATAATCTTGCCCAAAATACCAGACCAGACGGTTTAATTCATTGACGTTTTTCATTATTCACAAACCTGTTTATATTTCTTAAGGAGCGATAACAGAAAAACTGACTGATAAACTTTGAAACAGCAACAAAACAAAAGAAAATGCAATTGAAACAATGAAATAATTACAGCATATCTCAACTAGTCTCCAACCCCTTACCAAACTTATTCAGGACTCCTTTCTAATAGTAGGATGATACGTGTTTCGCATTGTCGGAATGTATAGCTACAGGAACTATTTTATCTCAAACTTGTGCAGCACTGATACTGTATAGTTTTAGAGAGTTAGATTTGTAAATTTATTTTATAGTATATATATATATATATATATATATATATATATATATATATATATATATATATATACATATTTAACGATACCCTGATTTGTCGTGTTTAATACTATATACATTGTATGAGCCAAGTCTTCAACATTCTCTATTGGTAAACTGTCACAAAATAACCTCCTAGAAATAAAATGTTTTTATAATGTTTAGTAATTGTTATACGGTTTTATTAATTACGAAATGTATAATTATTTCTTATTACGTGATGATTAGTATATTTAATGACCAAAAGAGGATGTAATGTAAAAACTTTTCGTCAAAAGTTAATGTACTATATTCTTTTCGTCAACTTAATTATCTTCAGATTTATCGAGACTTTCTGTGGCTTCCTTTCAAGATAGAAGGATATTATAGAAATAATTGTCATACAATCTCATGTCCGATAAGAATTGAATTTACGTTTTTAAACACAAAATTATAATAATTAAAGATTTATAAATCTCATTACTAATATTAAACTATAAAAACTACTACCTAAACTTTATTTAGATTCACTATAATAATAATAATAATAATAATATATTAGAGTGTTTATCTGTAACATTTTTATAAAAATATATCTAACTGTTTAAAATTCCTTAAATTTCAAAGACGAAAATGTATTAAAAGTACCGATTTAAAATCTTTTTTGTCGTTTTAATTCTATTTTAACATACTCGTCTACATATTATTACCTTTTTAATGATCTTGGGTTTAGTCGGAGGACTATGCTTAGTGTTTACAACTTCAAATATACTTTTTTTTTCAACACTGCACTATATAGCCACATTTCCATACTCGTTAGATGTCTTGACTAGTTTTGTACGCGGATGTTAAAAACCGGTAATTTTAGACGACGCATATAACAGTTTTTTATTTTAAATCTATCCAATCGGTCTTTGTCGGCTCACTGTAGGCCTAGCACTTTTGTTCGTACAGAATGATGTACAGTAAACTCCCGATTATCCGTGGGCGGATTAACCGGTTTGCGGATTATCCGGGGTCTGCCATTGTTTTACAAACATCCAATTTTTTATTCCAATCAGATTCATGTGTTTAAATTTCCAAACGGTGAATTACGACGTAAATACATAGAAGTTACGATGAAGGGAATAGATATGTAAATATGTACGTACTAATTTTTACATTGAAAGTGAATCATCCCGACGCGGGCCAGCGAAATAAAAGGAGCGAGCCGACTACTGAATAAAAGAGACAATGACAAAATTCTTGGATGTCCGAAAACCTAATGTGTATCATAAGATTGTAAACAAATGTCAGCTAATCTCGGCTATAAATAGTCTAGGACGTGACATATGCATTATCCATGTCTGTCATATACATTATCGATCTTTATGGTTTTGTGACACAAGTAGACACTGTGCGACAAAATGGTTCTCAAGGAACTTAGATCGCACATTAAAGCTAAATCAATGCTCACAAAAAAAAAAACAGACGAAAGTAACAGATTTTTTTTGTTAAAAAGTGAAAGTATTATGTGTAAAGGAAATTACATATGTACATACATACTTACTTTTGACATATACTTATGTACGTATTGTAAATAGTTAGACATATAAATGTACATGTTATAATCCGTCAAATATATCGACATTTTAAATTATTTTCTGTATTTATTTTGTCCTCTGAAGATTATTTGTGAATTGCATTAACCGGGGTCGTTATTTGTGTAACTTATGGTATAATAATCGATTATCGATAGTTTTGCGTGTTCTTTGTTCATAGCGGATTATCCGGGGAATTCGTTATCCGGCGTTGCCGGGCCACCCTATTCCACGGATAATCGGGAGTTTACTGTATTTAATTTGTCTAACGGTCTAGCTTATTTCATTTAGCTCATAGATGTCTAAACTATAACAGTTTGTGGGCCACATTGCAGAAAACAATTATTTTGGGCCACACATACAATATTTGTTCAACAAATAAAATAAAAATCAACTCTATGTACTTTCATTAAATAAATTACCTTTTTCATTATATAATTTTTTAAAACTTAGATATAGATACATATTTTCTTAAAATTTACATATTAGATATGTATAGATACATATTTATTTTAAATTTGTTAAAAGTTTCGTTTTTATTTAGTTTGGGTATTTTAAGAGGAAATAATTCAAATTAATGAGATGGATGAATTTGTTTTGTTGGACAAGCAATTTGATATCGGGTTCAGTAGATGAGTCCGTAATTCTAATGCATTCTCTAGATTAATACAGTAATGGCTCGACTTGCGCGATTCCCAAGTTACGCGGTTTTAAATCATGATGACTCAACCTTAAGGCGCCGTGTGGCTGTCGCGAGAGCGTGTCTCCCTCAGTCCGCATCGTCAGCAGACTTAGTTATATGTTGTCCTGTGAAAAACTGTCCTGTTACCAGAACACGATTTGTCTCAAGCTAAACTGATTTTTGATAAATTAAAAGAAGTTAGTGAGGTAGCTAAGGATGAAATGTTTAAAGCTAGCAACGGTTGGTTCAGTCGATTTGAAAGTCGTAACTGGTACAGTATTGCAGAAAGTGAAAAGGCAGCAAGTGCTGATAAGGAGGTTGCGTCACTGTTTCCAGAAAAATTTAAAGCTTTGATAGAATGTGGCTATACAAGCGAAACCATATTCAACGTGGATGAAACTGGCGTGTTCTGGAAAAAAATGTCTAAAAGAACTTTTATAGCGCGAGAAGAGAAAACATTTCCAGGTTTTAAGGCCGCCAAAGACCGATTGACAGTGATGGTTGGCGCAAATGCAGCTGGTGATTGCAAGTTGCAACCTGTCATAGTTCATCGCTTAGAAAATCCAAGGGCATTAAAATATATTTCTAAAGCTGGCTTTCCCGTGATTTGGAAGTCGAATAGAAAGCCTTATTGCGGACTGGTTTGCTCATCATTTCATACCTCAAGTCGAACGTTATTGACAGTCTAAACAAATTCCTTTTAAAGTGATCCTATTAATTGCAAATGCACCTGGCCATTATCCTAACTAATTTCGACACATGCGTCAAAGTGATATTTTGCCACCAAACATAACTAGTTTGCTTCAACCAATGGATCAGGGGGTCATCAAAACATTTAAAGCTTATTACACAAGATCATTTGGACATCTGCATGAAGCTATGGGACAGAACAACGAGCTCTCTGTTAAAGAATTTTGGAAACAATTCAATGTTTTAGATGCAGTGAGAATCATTGGACAATCTTGGAATAAAATTTCAAAAAAAAAACTTTGAATGACGTTTGGAAAAAGCGTCCATTTTTTTCGCCACTGAATCTCAAGCGGAATCAGTGACAGAATCTGACGAAATTGCTGATGTGATTGAAGAGGTTGTAGCTTTTGCCAAACAACTAAATTTAGAAGTGGATAATGATGACGTTCAAGAACTGCTAAATTCACACAACCCTGAACTGACAATTGATGAGCTCGTAGAAATGCGTGAGCAAGAGCAGGACCTTAAAAACCCAGATTCTTTAGACTCAAGAGGAGTTGATTTTAGAAAAATCCAACTCTCTTTCAGGGCAAATTGTGTTTGCTACGCTTTCCATATATTCTTTCATAAATTCCCCATCAATAAAATGTTTTGATTTTTTCGCTGTTAAATTTGCTACGCCAGAACTTGATTTTACAATATAATTATTTCCGTAGCTGTCTTCTAAACAAAATTTGCTCAGACGATATTCCTTTTTTTAGTTCTGTGATTTTATCTTAACGGCAAATCTCGAGATATACATGGTATTTTGTGGCATATTTTTTAGTATAATGTGTTCTCAAATTGTAGTCTTTAAAAACTGGCACAAAATCCCTATAAATTAATCAAAGTGCTTTATAATTTTCCTCAATACAAAAGTATTTCCCTGTCCAGTTTTCATTAAAACTCTTTTTATCTTTTTTTCATTTTTAGGTTCTACTTGTTTTTTTTTTGTATAACATGGATGTCATCTAGACAAAATTATATATTTTAATTTTATAAGCAAATATTTATAATAAATATAAATTAGCATACTTTTTTGACAAAATTTAAAAATTTACAAGAACTAGAAAATCTAATATACTGTTTATAGGCTATATAAAAATGTCTAATATATCAAAATCAATTTTGACATTTTAAATGAATATGTAATTTTTATAAATCAAAACTGAGCAGGCCTACTGAAATAATGCACCTACCGGTACAGTAATGTGTGTGTGTGTGTGTGTGTGTGTGTGTGTGTGTGTGTGTGTGTGTGTGTGTGTGTGTGTGTGTGTGTGAGTGTTTTATAGTTGTCATTATGTTTGCAATTTTATTGTTCAGTAATTCAAAGGTTTTTATTTATAAAATAAACTTTTAATTGATATTTTCAACTTACAAGTAAGTAAATGTTGATATCGTCGCCGTTAAATTAAACCGGCATGTGTGCAAACATTGAGTTTTTGGTGTCAAAAAATTCCTTTTTCCCAGTCTATTTTAAAGTCAAACCGGCTTATCGTATAGATGAATAAAAATCCGTCATATAGCGTTATGCCAGTATGCATTTACACAAAAATATCCATTTTTTATCAGAAGACAGGTCTATTGTGCAATATGCCAGTCGCTTCAAAACCTTCAAGGAGGAAAAACGTCTATCATATAAGTAAAACTGAATTATCTCACAATAATACATTTTCAATATTACCCAGTTATGTGACATATTGACAGATAATTCGGTTTGCACTTAACATTAATGCGTTTGTAGCAGCCTCGAGTAAGACAAACCGGCATATATGCCAAAATGTCGGTTTCCAGGTGAATTTTCTCCCGGCGAATAAAGACAAATGTTATTTAAAACCGAAATATGTGTCCATAATTCAGTTTGAATTGTATCAAAACAAAGTTTCATGTGATGTTTTTGAAAATATGCCGGTTTATTTTATTCCTACGTATCGTTATGCAAGATATTTTACAGCTTACTAGAGTCTAAATCGACTCTTGTATGTAGAAACTTAAACTTAGTACCTTTAATATTTTTTGCCAGATCACTTATAAAACTGTTTTTTGTTGAAGTGAATGTAGAGCTGAACCGGCGACTGGGATTGAAATCGAAAATACAAATGATATAATTACAAGAAAGTTGGATAAAGAGCTCGTGAAGGGTGCAAAAGTTCCCGTAGAAAAAAATCGCAGAATTCCTAGTTATTACTGCAGATCTTAAAATTCTTGGGAGTATATCGATGGTGGAAAATCCATCACCGAACTTCACAGAGATTATTTGAAGAAAGAGATGGGTAAAACCTTGCAGGAATTAGCTAATGTCAGTACAGAGCTATTTTTAAGTCATACAAACTTCCTTTTTTCATACTGAAGAAAGATCAGTTTTTGGTTTATTTACCAAAACATGAAACGAAACACAACAGAATATGAGAATAGACGCGTCCATGCTGAAAAGGACTTGTCCAGATTGGAAAAGGATAATGACAAGAAAACCACAGAATCAACCGTCGTAGCCGTATAGGCTTTTGTCATTTAGCCAGTCCAAAGCCTGGATAAAGTGTGATGGGAATCGGTTTATTTTGAATAAACTTGATAGGTGAAGTGAGGACCTGTTGGGCGCGATTTACACTGCGTGTAGACGTACGGGGCGAGATTTTCACAGGGCGCGATTTACAGGATACCGACTGTCCAATAGATGTCGTCTTTCACAGCGATAATTGTAGTGGACAACCAAAAAATAACCGTATGATGTCAATGTACAACTGTTAAAAACATAAAATCTGTCGCACTCAAATATTTAGTAAAGGGCCACACACAAAACGAAAGGGATTCAGCTCACTCAACTGAAAACAGCAAAGAAAAGTGGCAAGCCTTACCTGGTTCATGAGTTGTCATGAGGACTTTTTTCACATAAAGCTCTGATGGACTCCCAAATAGTTTCACCTGTGTTGGATATTCGGATGTTTAGAGTAATTAAAGATGACGGCAACTTTTACTTCAAAACGTCCTATGGATCAAATGCCTGGGATGTGGCGAATAAAAAGATTAACCGAAGCAATGACAGCGAGAATCCTGTTCTGATGCAAGCTTATTCCAAGAGACTTATGATTGATGAGAGGAAGAAAAAGAGTGTCCTAAAGTTAGTTACCGTCAATGTAATGGGATAATACCGTCAATGTATTCAGATTTCTATATAAACTTGTGAAACTTTGAAGTTACCAGCAAAAGGGAAGACACAGTATGTTAATTGTTGTTTAAAAACAATTGAGAATTATTAAATGGTTTTTTCATTGACAACATTATCTTTTTTTACCTAAAACAGGTTCCAAAAGAAGAAGCCAGTGTGACAAAAAAGCAAATATTACACTGATTTTAAAGTCATACTGGCATATCTGCATATTTCTCTTAATTTAAGCAATTTTATAATTATTTGGAACTATTACTTCAATAAGCAGTATTTGTATACATTTTGTTTATGCAAAAGGTGGCTTTGAGGTAACCCAAATGGAAGTTAAAAGGAAGATATCACATGCAAAAACTTTAAAGCGTGCTAGTGAAAAATATGCAGATATGCCGGTTTAATTTCCCCGCGACGATATGTAATAAATGTATATTTTTCTGAACAAAACAATAGGCAATATAGAAGTATAGAAGTTAAATTTTGCAATTATATACGACAATTAAACTTCCTTTGCATAACTTGTCGATTGTAAGGTGCTGCAATAGGTAGCACTTCATTAGAAACCACTTAAAACAGGCGTAAAATAACATTCTTGGACGACATTAGTGGCTGAGTAAACAATGTTGTACGTTGGCCAGATAAAAGACCTACCGAGCAGGTTTAAGTAAACACTTCTAACAACGTGCAACACGTTTTCTCTACACTTTAAATATTTTCAATGTGATGCAGATCAGATGTATAAAATAAACAGTAAACCAGCGTGTGATTTGTTCGAACTAGACTTGCAGAAAAAAATATGTAACAAGATTTTATATTTTAAAAAATAAGTTGAGTTACTAAAACACGTTTTAATTCACGCATTTTCCGTAACGATGCAAGACTAAATAATGGTTTCATAAAACTATCAACACTAGGAAAAAACGAAAAAGAATGACGTAAGAAAAAAATAAAAAAGAATAACAAAATAAAAGATAGTTTCAATAAATGTTTTAAAAATCGTTGATTCATAGCCTACTACTATTTGCATGATTAATTTTACTGCGTTTAGTACAAAAATCAACCATTTCCGGTGTTTCGCAAGGACGCGAGTTTAATGAAGTGGACTAAGTAGTAGGTTCCAGACAACAATGAAACGATGTAGAAATTATGAAATGTCGTTAATTCTCAATATTTAATACGTATTTAATATATTTTGTTAAAGTAAATATTCTTAATTTAGAATTCCAATAATTAATGTAATATTAGTGAAATAATTACTTTGTGAATAAGGTAATAAAAAGTTAAAAGTTGTTTGTTCTATCGAAAATTACTAATTATGCAAATCAGTGCGAACTACTTACAACTATTGAGAACGGGCGCAATTCTCTATAAAACGTATGTGTATTTTGTCTAAACGTGCTTTTATTCGGAGAAACGGAGAAAAAGGTTGGAAATTTACGTAATCTGAAGAAGGCATATGAAAAAGTTAAACTCAAGAAAAGTGCTATATTTGTCCTATATATTTACGTCATGTTCATTTCATGATCCGACAATTCTAGATAAATATGTTTTTCCACCAATATGACCAATACCTGTAATACATAATATTACCTGTCTTTGTATAGCATAATCTTCTGGTATTATTTTAAATTCCCGGTATCAAATAGTGGCGATGTTCGAAGAGTGGTAACGTTTTCGTTAAGACAGTTTTTTAATTAAGAGCCGTATATTCCTCTGAAAAATGAAAGTTTTAGTGACCACTAATACGTTCAAGTGAAATGCTGCAGATGCAGGTACATAAATTAGATCTTCTAAGATGGCTCTATTCATGATCTAAATGGTAATACTAACTGCACACCGTAAGCATAATCGGAAACCTCTGCCAATGAATGGCTATCTGACAGTGAATGTGAATGCATCGTGTTCTTGACCTGAATCTGTACAAGTGCTGAGAATTCAAAACTGGTTTCGAAGACCTTGGGTAGCGCCTTCAAATCGGATTTTCTCTCGATTATCTAGAAATGAATGATGGAATAGCCTTAACACGCTGTTACTTCTATGCTTGAAAACTGATTTATGTTCGACATATTTGAACAGCGTTGTTAGAATTAGAGAGTTCAACCTTTTTTAATATAGTATTTTTACTTTCCAGACTAAATTTATTTTAATATTCGTGAGCGGTATGAAAAGGTTTAATAAATCGGGTGCCTCGTTATAGAGCCCCTACCTACAGCCCGTCAATATTTAATTGATTTGGTTAATTCAAGTTAATTTGGTTTTTGGAATCTTCTTCAGGAGCTAAAAAAATTGTTTACACTGTCAATCAAACAACATATACATTCACGTATTAAAAAAAAACAAAAAAACATCAAATTAAAGTTAGTATATTAAAATGTCTATCATTAAGCATGTCAACAAGACATCATTTAAAAAATATTATGTACGTTTTCATTTACAATTTACGTTGTTACAATATCAAAGCAATGTTTTTAGTAGTCTATGTATTTGGTTTAGGCCTTTATTTATTGTTATTGTTGATGAAAATTAGTGAAATTTTAAAGAAATATCAACCGACGAGGATTTACGCTACATATGCGAAAGGCAACGTCTGTAGAGACGTTTTGATTTTATTCATAAAACGTTTGAGTTAGAATACTTATTTGTTGTAAAAGGTCTCAAAACATAAATTGACTGATCATGTTCAAAATCTATCGGATTCTACTGTGTTAGGTAGGCCTACATTGTAGGTCTAGCAAATCTAAATAAAACCGAATAAAGCTTCATCTAAATAAAAATTCTGCAGTTTGTAATTGCATACGACAGATTTTTATATAAAAGCATATAAAACGAGCTGATATATGTGGTTAGTGATGCGGAGAGAGTAGAGGTAGAATACGAATCTTCCCTAATTTAGCAGATGGGAGAGAATCATACCTGACATGAAAAAAATGATTCCTTTTGCCAAAAGAAATAGTTCGGAGCCAAACCTTTAATTCTGATAAAAATAAAATGTAGGACGCCTAGTGTTCAAATAAAGTCAAATTTGATATGAAGATGCCACAGGTCGCCGTCTCTTAACACCACCTTTAAACTGCCTTCTAGATTAAAAAGGGCACGAATATTGGTCAAACCAATATAATTCACCAATATATATCTGAATGTGAATCTCCGCAAAGCTGACATGATGGCGGATCTTCACGACGCATCAAATATCCATAAGTTGCAAAAGAGTAGTCAACGCGAAGGCATGTAACCACCACTTCCTCCCTAAGTTTTGAACGAGTAGAATACCTCCATGGATGGATGGTATCCTTAATTTCTTTCAGCTTATTGTGAATCACGTTATGCCATTCGTCATTCCAATCAGCGACCAATAAATGTTTCGTAAAACATACACAATAAAAACCCATAGCTGATTGAGTAATTGGCACCATACTTGTAGCAATTTTCGCCAGTTACCTCAACACCCCTATTTGAAGTTTCTGCACAGATCACAAAATATTCCAATCTAAGAGGTTAACAGAGAAGTCTTCCTGAAGATCACTTTTCGAGTCAGAACAGAAAAGGTAATGGGAAGATCGAGATTGAATGACAGTTAACGCTTTTAAAATGACAAATAGTTCCGCTGTGAAAACACAGCAAGCTGAGGGAAATCCATACATGTAGGTACGTCCCGACGCATAAAATGCACACCCAACATTAAACCAATATTGTCCAGTTTAGACCCTTCACCTTCACTTGTGTACCTTATAATTAGGGGCCCACAATTTATAACTGTTTGTTTTCAATTTTAATTTTTTCATCTATTAAACTTTTGGGGGAGTAAACGAAAAAAAGGACTGTTGCTCTTACGAAACAAAATTTGTTCTCAATTGGGAGGGGGAACGTTCACAGTAAAATATCAGGTCTAACTCTTGAAGATAAGCATATACCAAATAATTTTTTCTTTTATTCTGATTCAAGAAGCTCCTACAAACCTTAACGTTTTAAAAAGTTTGTTGATACTCTTTATGACTGAAATTGTTTAAAGAAGAAGAGAACAACCCATTAAATTTTAGTTATCATCTAAATCTTTCCTATTATTTATTGACCTATTCACTTTAATTTAGATAACTTAATTATTTTTAAATATTTTTCATTTCTGGGTATGTTTTTGTATTGCGAGGTGACCCTGATATGTGCTGTTATAAACCTTCTCTCTATGCTACAACAGTAGATTGAAAGTCCTTACCTTTTTTGGTGATAATAGACAGGTTATTCGTTCTAAAACCACAATAGCCATACTTATTCTAAGTCGAGATTTTGCCAAATATTCTTCTATTTTCAGCAGTTGAAGATCTTATATAACAGAGTAAGCAATCGCAATTAAAAACCAGACGAGAGTACTAATAGTTATAGCATTTTTCTATTGAATTCATGTTTATTTTTACGCTTCCCCTTGGAGTTGTTGCCGTTCAAATACTTTTGTATATTTGAATGCTAATAATGTTTTCATAATAAATTAGTTTTCCGAATATTTGTTATGAAATATTGCTTGTTCATTATTTGCCAAAAATTATTTGTTTCAAGTACATACTAACATCGTCTTCATATTTTTGGTTGAGTATTACGTAGCCTATATAAAAAATTATTTATCTCTTACCAACATATTTTTTGTCATTAAAATATTTGCGTTCGTAGTCAGGCCAACTTACTTAAAATTGAACTTAAACACTTTTTTGTGTAATATTTTACTATAAAAATGTTAAACAAATAACTACATATTTTTATTTAAACTTATTTCATGTAGTAGCCAGATAAACTTTTAAAACAGCCAACTAGACCCGAGCTGAAGAAAAGGTACAATATAATTTCTATGAAGAGTATTTCTAGAAAAAACAGAAGATTAATTTTGAGAGATCACTTTTTTGTTAGTTTTAACAATAAAAAAATATTTTTTCACGACAAATTTGGTTGAAACCTTGAAACGAGCACACCGTACTATAACTTAAAATGTCTACAAATACAATTAGATAGTTTAGTAATCTTAGATATTGGTTTAGATTGCGTAATAAACGGCAATGACTCATTATGTCATTTATTAACACCATGTATAGTTTTACGCATCTAACGTGACCTTATTCTGGTTGGATAAATCTTGGCAAGCCTAAAACTAGTACAAAACGTTTTAGCTGCAATTTCTATATATTTTTACAAAACGTTTCCTCTAAATATGTTTTACAAATCGTATGAAGTTTTCAATACAATAAGTATCTTCTAAATGTTTTCTCTACTGATAAATATGGATGAGAATTAAATAGGCCTACAACTCATAGTCATGGAGTTGATGGACTTCACAATTAAAATGAACAATTTATTGAAAAAAGAAAATATAAGTAAAACATGTTTTTTTGGAGCAAACAAGTTTCCAATTAATAAATTGAAAATAACTATTATTCATTATACTCTTACAGAACCACGTTTTGTCCTAATCTGGGTATTACAGTATGGAGCCTGCTAACACAATACGTTTTTGAAGTTAATAAAATACTCTAAAGTCAGGAATTTATTTACTTTTGTTAATTGAAATGAAACAAAATTATAGTCATTTATCAAAAATTATAGCCTTTAAGGAATATTCTAACTTTTAATCAGATGATGGAAATGAATGTAAAGGTAGTTACAAACTTGTTAACATAAGTTACTTCTGATGAAGACACCTAACTGGAGCCTAGCCGGATTATGTTAGATAAATATTTACCTTACGGTTGGCTGGCAAATGTGTTTATAAACGATTGATTATTCATACGTAAAAATAAGTTTTGTTTCTGTTTTGTGTAATCCTTAGGAAGTTTTATACAAGTCTTGATTTAGCTTGACAGATTCCCAAGATTGATTGCCATAGTTAAATTAATATTATTCAACCAATCAATATTTATTTAGTGTCCGTAATCCAATAACTTAAATGCCAAACTGAAACCTTACGTACACTTTAGTTAAATGGAAACAACCTTCGAAAGTTAAAAGAGGGAAAGCTTGCCATGACTTGGATCTCTAAGAAGAAAAAAACAGCTCACCCATTTTACGGATTTGGTTAACAAAAATCCCTTTAAAATATAGAATATGGTTTAATATCGGCTGGAAGTTCCATGACAATTGTTCACTAAGTTAATAAAACACACACACACGCACCCACAAACGAACACGCGCGCACACACACACACGCGCGCGCGCGCGAGTATACAGAAAAACCTCCCATATCCGGATGAATGTAGCAACAGCCCGATCAGGATAACAAAAAATCTGGATATATATAAAGGGGAAATGTAATGATGTACGTTGGTACTACATAACCAAACCATTCCAATTGGAAGTAGATGCATGATTATTTTAAAGTTACACTTATTGAAGAATATAATTACATTTTAATATCAATATATAATTGTAGGTACAATTTAGTTACTTGCCTGGATGTACAGTTCTTTAATACTGTACTGTACATAAATTATCAGTTTTGGTAAAAAAAAGATATAATGGCGGTTCGCTTGTTTCGTTGAACACGTTTCTTTGAGAAATATTCCTCTGGAATAGGAATAGGACGATCAGCTGGTGTTGCTTCGTCTTGTTGTTCAACGTACTCGATAAGTTGGTCAAATGCCTGAACATCTTTGCTATGCGTTTTCTTTCATCTTCGTCAGGCGCTCTGTGTGCTCATTAAATCTATAATATTACTGGTAGTAAACTCATTAACTTCATCCTCTTTCATCCATTCATGTCACCCCAACACTGTTCATGACCTCACAACCAGGAATGTCTCGGAGATCTACGATGTCTTCATTTGTTTCGCTAACAGGGTTTTCAGTTTGTAATATAATTGCAATCACTTCATTGTTTTATGATCTAATAGTTTTTGCCATGATTTAACTAGGATTATTGGCTTGATTGCATCCAATACTGAAGCAATCTATATAGCGACATCTACGAAGTCTATGTATTTTAGGCACCCGGAAACCCTTGTTCCCGCGATTGTAACTGTTAGTAACTTACGGCGATATACAAAATCAGTTTTTCCTCTTTTCCGCCATAATGTATATTGTAGATTACATATTATAGGTAAAATAACAAAATTACATAATTACACAAAATCCTGTAGAATATATGTAAACTAGCGGCAGAGTACTGGCCCGACGGCAAGGCACCTTACTTTACTTTTCATATTACGTCCGGATATCGGGCGCGCGCGAGGGGGTGTGTGTGTGTGTATGTGTGCTCACGTGAAGATTTATACATACTTATTATTACACTTATGTTATTCTATTCAAGAAATAGAATAAAACTTCTGCATTAAAAAAATTCTTGGAAATAAAACTGAAAGAAATATTACCAAGATCGTAATGGCATAATAGCAGAGAAAAAAAAGAAAATTTGAAAGGTTTACTCAAGATTTTCTATAAAGACATCTATTTATTGCATGTTTTACTTTCCAATCAAAAGCACCAAACATACATTTTTACTAAATTAGAACATTCTTCGAAGACAATTATTTTTTAATGACCTAATGTATTCAGAAGCTTCACTTTACAAACACCTGCTACTTGATATGACAGAGATATTAGAATTACTAAACACTTTTAAATGTTTTAACTTGCCTATAGTAGCACTTACTTTGCTTGTTGAGGACACATCTCCCGAAACGGCAGTCCTCAACAAGCAAAGTAAGTGCTACTATAGGCAAGTTAAAACATTTAAAATTGTTTAGTGATTACTAGTAGCTCACGCGAAGATGGAATTAACAAATATTAGAATTTGTACTGTGATGTCTCGAGAATAGTTTCTTTTCAATAGATATATGCCAATAGAAATAATTGTAGTAAAAGCAAGCCCACTGCAAGGTTGGTGTTTTTTTACTGCGGAAAACAATAACTCGTGTTGAGAGATTCATAAGACAGATAAAAACATTATACCAATAAATCATAAAAAAATACAATGTACAATTATTCAAGCTTTTAATGGCAAAGTAATACTGCTTAAAATGTTCTATTCACATAAAATGCATTATCTTAGTTGCTGTAAACGAACGGCAGTTTATTCCAACAAAACCAAACATACACAGATTAGAATCAGAGAAGATCTAGTTGGTTTTAACACAGAAACAATAATTTATTTATAATATTATGCAAAATACAGGGTTGCATAAGCCTATGTTGGAAGTAATGAAGGGGCCCATAGTCATGTTTATCCAGGGGTCCAAAATTTCTCTGGGCGAGGCTGAGTAAGAGAGTGCCCTTATTTATTTATTACAAAATCATTACCATTAGGTTACCACATTCACTAAATAATGATACTTCTCTACATTTATTAGTGGAGAATTTTTGGAAAATGACACCTTTAATTACCCTGTTGATCGATGAAAGAAATCCCTTCACAGCAGAAACAATGGTGGCTACCCCATTAGCACACACTGGGCCAGAACCCATTAATATTAAAAAAAAAAGAATAACATGAATATTTAAGAAACAAATTCATAATATTTAAGTAAAACGTTGTTTTTGTAACTGGCAAGTGATAGAGATTCAACATGTAAGTGAAAATACACAAGAATAGAGAACTTTCCCCTACTCAAAGACCAAGTTTGTCAGGCAAGTTTTTTATATATTTTTAGCACTGCCTTCTGTCATAGAGGTCTGCACTACCGTCATACTCAGACATATATTCATACAAGTGAAAAAAAAATTATGGAAAAAAGCAAGTCAATTAGCCAGTCTCTCTTATGTTATGAAATAAATATTGGCTAACCGCCCTACTTTTGCAGAAACTTTTTACATACAGCCTGTATCCCAAAAGCCCTGTTCCTATATTTCTAGCTACAGTCATAGGCTTAGCAGTTTCTATTTAACAATATATACCACCAATGGGCCAATTTTATCCAATTCTGTGGTCACTATTTAATATTTCTATTAGTATGAATGTAAACTTTCATTGAGCTGGAAAGTACTTAATTTTTGTTAGTGGAGTGATTAAACATTGTTTAATAACTCAATAATAACATTGCTATCATTCTATTTATTATTATATTATAGGTTTATATAAATTAATTTCCAACAAAGTCACTAACTTATCCAAACCTTGTTTTATTATTTAAAAATTGAAGAACATTTAATTCAAATGTTTTTTGTCAGCATTAGTGTTTTTTAAAACATTTTCTCACATCCAAAATGAAGCAATATACTGCACCCAATTTACGAGTATAATAAAAGATTACTGACTGTTTGTTTCTCAAACACAATGGAACTTCATGGTATGAGTTGTTACATGGTACGAGGAATTTAAAAACATATTTAGGGAATTAAGAACACATTTTGAGACAACAGAAAATCAAGATGGCTGGAGGTGACACTACTGAAAGGGATGCTTTTGAATTGAAAACTTTACTCTAAAATAAGGTATTGATATTTTTTAATCCTTTTCTTTGGTGTAATGATACAGGTTCTCGTTTTGTACAATACTTTCCAAATGCAAATTGCTAAAAGTTTGTTGGTGTCAAATGTATTCAAACACTTCAAATCAACTATCGACAACATACAAACACAGGAGAAATATCAAGGGAAGGGGTTTACTACAGTTAGTGAAATTATGTAATCCCCTTCCCCAAGCAAGCAATGTAAGCAGAATATGTGCGCCTCTGCAAAAGAACTACGTTATTATATATTATTGTAAATCAACCAAAATATCTATTTCAACATTCTGAAATATTTCTTAGTCTTTCAATTGTTGACCCAAAAATGTTTCTTCTTCCAGAGAAATATTTCTAGTCACTCTAAGTCATCACTACTTTCATATTAAAAAACCTTTATTGCTAAAGAAAGGTTGATCAATGAGTTGACTGTACTTTATCATACTGAGATGTTTAAGAATACAGTTTCTGTTAATGGGCTTTTCAGTTTCTTTGTTCAACATTATATCAAAAGATTCTTTTTCAAAACATATAATGTTCTACCAATTGCTAGACTATAACTACATTAGTTGGAACAATATTTTCTGAAAGATGTTTTAGGACATTGAAAAGAATAAAAATGTGTTTAAGAAAGAGTATGAGCCGAGACGAATTTAATTCTTTGGCTGCGTGTTCTATTCATAAAGATGCAATATCAGAAGTAACAAACTTCAATAACAGAGTTATCAATTTATGTGCTAACAAAAAAATGTGAGTTTAACTACCTATAAATAAAATAATAAATTACCACATAATCATATTTTATATCTTCACACCTATAAAAGTTTCAAAACTTTCAGTATCCGGTAAGTAAAAATTATTTCATCTGATTACGCTTAGGATATACAATTTTACATTTGCTGGAATTAAAGAAAGCTGCATTCTATAAAGAAAGCTGTAAACTGGAATTAATAAGCTGCACAGTCTTACCAGTGAAAATAAGCTTACAGTCTATAACCAACACTGAGTAAAAATGTAGGCTACTTCTTGCTGATTGGTGTTTTGGAATTCATCGATTAGTGGATCATTTTCGAGACCCGGCAAGTAGAAGTCTTATTACTCTGAAATGTCATGATTTTGTGTATAAGTTCATTTAGTTGATTAGTTCACAGTAACAGAGAAACAGCTCCCTTCAATCTGTAATATAGGTCCTCCCAAGATTATGAGCTTACTCAAGAAATATTTGGATAAATGTAACTATTGGCACCCTACAACTCAAAAATTTGAGGTGATGAGGTAAAAAAAAAATACAATTGACAAAAAGGCATTTTTAATAAGAAACTTCTGTAAAAATAGCTCTTTTGCTGAAACCTTTTGTCAAAAACAAATTTTTCATTGATAAAAAAAAACTTTAGTTTTTAGCATCATTGGTTAGAAATTTTCTTGAAGAGTTTGCTCTTTACACTTGTAAAGGAGACAAGTCGGTCTATTTAGTAAGTTTTTTCTTGACTTAGTTATTATTAGAAGAGAAATCACATTAATCAAAAATATCCTTTTCAAAAAGTATTTATTTAAATGAGGGTGTTTTCATGCTCATAGGTTGGTATTTAATCATGAAGTTATGCAATGCTATCAGAACTTGGAACTTATTACTTAAATTTAGTGCTACATAGGAAATGGTCAGGAATTAGGACCTAAAGCAAATTCTGTAGCTAGTAGAACTACTTGTGGTTTTTCTAAACAGAATCATATATTAAAAAAAATCATTAGACACACTGACTTTACAGAATTCTGAAATTAATTTGATACATTTAAAAGGATTTCTTGTATGCAGTGGTAGATGAGAATCTGATAAACAATGGGTACAGAAGGTTTACAATATTGTTATAGATTGTGCCTAAAGTTACATCAAGTGGCAGTCACACTACTGGAAATAGAATGACTGTAACACAAAAATGACAAGGTTTTTCCAAATAATAATAGAATGTGTTATTCTTGATATTGTACTGACGCGCAGTACACCATTACCCCAATAAAAACAGAGTAGGTAATGGGTTTACAAATTTTGTAAACTCGTATGCTGAAGTCTATAATTTGAGGTAAATAGATTCAACAAATGACTAATCTTCTAACTACGAAAAAATTGTGTGAAGACACTTTTTAGATGAGCAGTTGTTAAATTTAAAGACTTAATAATATCTTAAGACATTAAACTTTAAAAAAATGTTAAAAATATATTCACCAAATATACATAAATAAATATGCTGGATTTATCTGTTCAAGTAAATCAAGAGGTTATTGAAAAACTACTCTTTGGTAACTATTAATAACTTTGTTAGATGTGATCACCTACTGCAATAAAAAAGTTTTTCCCAGTAAGCTTTAAAAAAAGCTTCCTCAGTCATCCTTATTATAAAAAAAAGTAACTAATATAAGTGTAAGCTAGTAGCTAAAGTTGAAGATGGAATCATACAATATAAGTTTTTCAGAATGTATTGACCAAAAGCATGGTATATTAAAGCTATTAATAGACTTTTAACACCATAGCCTTAATAAGAACTGATGTGAAAGAAAGCATTTTACTGATAAAAATTAAATCAAACTATTTGCTATTCATAAGCAACATTTAGAACGACATTTCTAATGCCTGCTTCAACCATTTCAAAATGAAGTTCAGCTTTATAGACACATAAAAACATCATATCAGTTTGTTTGAACAATTCTCTAAAAAGTAATAACTATTACAAACAATACCCTATAAAATTCTAACTGATAAAGACCCCACATTAACATTAAACATTGTTGAAAACATAGTTCATATTAAGTTATTCTTGTACTAGAATAAAATAGCATTGTCATAAATATATTTTCAAAAAAAGAGACTTAGTAAAAAATATTGATAATGCTATTTAAACAGAATTAGTTGTTTAATATATTTGAAGTGAGGAACTTGAATGGGTTTTGTATGCTGTTGTTTAAAGTTGTGAAATGAAGTAATAGATTCCTTAAATGACTTGACTAATTTTTGATACGGATGTGTCAGAAGCAATTTAAGGTTCAGGAAATAAAATAATGAAGATAATTTTTTAGAATCAATTTATCAGTTGAAGAATTATATTCCATGAACATTTGAATCAGAATACGATGTAGGTGGGATAGTAATCCAAGTATGGATTTAGATAGTAATATAGGTATGTGTAGAAATGACGAAGATAACTGATTTTTGAGAATAAGCATAGTACTTATCATAGTCATTTTATTCAAGTCAAGAAATAGGAGCAGAAATATTACCTTTGAAAAAATAAGAATTGACAGAATTATCTAAAATCCCTGGGAAAAGTGAATTTTAAAGCATAGAATGTATTTTTGTGATGATATAATTCACATAACTATATACATACGACAAAAAATGACAAATACCCAACACATATTTGAAATAACAAAAAATATCTGATTTATAACTACACTAGAGCTGTATGATATGAAAAGTAGTTAATTATATTAAGTTATTCATCTACTAGAGAGGTTTTAATGTAATTACAGGGATTTAGAAAAATTAACAAAGTTTCATTTATTTGTAACATTTTTGTAATTCACACCTAATGAGAATGTTGTTATTAGACATATCAATTGATAAGCAACTAGTAGGTTTTAGAGGAGAATTTCCTCCCAGACAATTTAATTTCTCAAATTTATTCAAATATAAGGTACAACATTATTATTTTCTGTATGGCCGATAGTCATTAGTGTCTATATAACAGTATAATATTTAATTTCATGATCTATGCTTATAACATTTTGTTAATACCTCTATAAACATTTTGGTTATTTTTTACATGAATAGAACATAAACATACATTTTACATTATTTACTAAATACAAATCTTTTATGATATAACTCTAGGTTCCCTTTACAACCTAAGCACCTGAGGTCACATTTTTATAAATTTTTGATGACAAAAATTGAAGTATGGATGAAGGTGTTAATATTTGGATTTGGGTTTATAATGATGTACAAAAAATCAGCAATAATCCTGGAAATCTTAATAATAGTCATAAACTCTCACTAATACATGACTTTGATTTTTGCAAATAAAATATAAAAACAATATAAATGTGCCCTAATTCAATTAGTTAGATAATATTTTAAAACATTTCCTTCAGTATAGTAAAGTTACAAATAACTTCCTAATTTACTCAGTAATTAGAGTCAATTACCATCAAACATTATAATGGAATTGTTTACTAAAAGTCAAATTTTCTTGGTCACATAGGTAGGTTTTTAAATTTTATATTTATTTGATCATTAAATATAGTATTACGTAACATTAATTATTCTATTATTAAATAATACTTAACTAAGTGAATACATAAGAGCTTACTTTAATTACTTTCCTAGTAATACATTTAAAGATTAAAATTTTTATGACTGATAAAAAGTGGTTTCCAGAGGGTTTTAAAATAGTGAGAACCTCAATAATCTGTGTCAGAACATTCTGCTAGGACCTAAGTCACAAGAGATTATGAAATATTTACTACCATCTAAAACACTGGACTATTTGTTAAAGTGTTAACAACTATAGAAAGACAAAATCCATACAACCCTAATACTTTTGATTTATTTAATAATCAACATTTTAAATTAACTTGACATGATTATTTATAATATCTTGAATTTTGTTGTCCATTATGTTCAGTGAAATTTAATTAACAACTTTACATTAGTTTACGACTATCCAAACTTAAATTTTGTTATAAAATTGTAAAAACTTATTAAGACATAACGTTTTTAATTACTGGTGGTGGTTAATTAATATAGTTTCTATTTCACAAGACCTATTTACTTAATATATTAAATACTTTAAAAAGTGCAGAACTTTTCTAGTGTTTGCTATTGAAATACTCTCATTGTTTATACAAAAACCCATTTCTCTCCAAGAATATTTCATACATCAACTTTTACCATGAACAATTATTACTTGATAACTAACTGATAGTGTTAAAAACAAATAAATCGAAGCATGAACTAACCTAGAATTTCATTTCAAGGGGAAACATTAAATTTTACTTACGTTTGTTTAATTCAGAGAAATGATATTTAAAACTGAGTTTATCACTATACACTAAGTCACTAATATAGAAACATTAGTTATTATTTAATTTTTCTAATACACAAAATTTTTCTAAAGTTGTAATACAAAACCGTTACAACAGGAAACTCTCAAACAAGATGACCGGGAACGGGAAACTAACTAAAAACAAACTTACAGCAGTTAAGGCTATCATTACATGTTGACTAATAACCAATAAGGCTACGTAAGATGAGCTCTAGGAGTGACATGATTAACTAACTACAAACATTGTTGGGTAAGCGAATTTTGCAGGATTTTATTTCTAGGACTGTATTTGTGAAATATTATTGCTATTATTTTTAATTAATATACTTTTATGACTAATATTATTTCTTAAATTAACTCGTGTTATTTAAAGCAAATATGTTAATAAAAAAAACCTGCTCTATAGGTTATAGAGGCTAGAAAATAATATATCTTGCTAATAATTTATAAACATGTTTAGCTTTATTGTTTTTTATGCTTACCTAGCTGATTCATTTTATAAATCTAAAATTCCACTCGAATTGAACTAATGCTGACATTTACAGTTATAACTCAAAATTTCCCCCCTGTAATATATGCACACTTGCCTAAAATAAGCAACAATACCATTAAATGATGATCCTTTTATATAAACACTTGTAAATATTTATAATTATAAATAAGGTTAACTATTAAAGGTGTCTAAAATTTATGACAACTTTCAAATATTTATATTTTTTTGTTTTTATAATTTTAATTCAGAGGTTTGATACTGCTTTAAGTGTGTGTTAGTTTTCCCATTCGTCATAATTTCGTGACTAAATCTAGTGATTATAATTTTCAGTAGTCATTAACAGTACAAAATGGGTATTGCCTCCAATTATGAACAGCATTGATTTTTAATTTGTGAATTAAGCTCATCCTAACTTCTATATAAAGAGTTATGACGTTGTTAGTCAAGTTTTTGTTTTTAAAAACAAATATAAATAAATATTTAACTGAAATTTGTTAGTTTGATACATTGAACTTGATTATGTTGAAACTTGGGTGATTGCACCCGATGTATTTATTATTTTTAGTGAAAGTCGAATGGAGCTTTCAGGTGTAAAGACGTTTACTGTTGCCATTGTCCCTAGCCCATCCCTACCAGAGGATTAGCTTTTCTTTGTGGAAGCCAAGTATCTATTTTATGCTGGATTTCCTGATCCTCTCTGTATCAACCTCACTACCAAAACACTTCCTTCTTAATCACTTAAATAATAGTTTATGACTATCTGAACTTTAAATTTAGTAAATTTGTTAAAACTTACTGAGACAGTACGTTTTCGATCGCTATGTGCCAATCATCATCAGTGTCTCTGATTCTGTGCGATTCGCACTAGGTCAGTGTTGTTCAATATTGTGATTTACGAATAAGACTGTTGCTCAGGTGTGTTGTACTGGTGTGAGTCTGTGGTGTATTATTGTTCATAGAGTTTTTTTAAATTATGTGTTCAAATATAGTATTTGATTGTCAGTGTGTTTTGTCATTTAGAATGTGTTGTGGGTGTTTTTTTGGTGTTTGATATCTCGTAGTTTTCTGTTGTCTTTAGTTTGTTACTACTTTGATATAGTGAAGGATTTTTAGTTTAGTGTCTATATTGGTATGTGTGTGTGTGTGTGTGTGTGTGTGTGTGTGTGTGTGTGTGTGTGTGTGTGTGGTGTGTGCGTGCGTGTGAGTGTTTGTGTGTAGTGTGTTCTGTATGTGTATAGCAAATTTGGTAAGTGTATGTGTGTTTGATTTGGGTTGTATGTTTTTTATGTGTTCCTTGTATCATGTGGTAAAGTTTCTCCCTGTTTGACCTATGTTAAAGCTGGGGCAGTATACTTACAAGCAGGATCTTGTATACTCCTGCCCTATCATGTTTATTCTGGTGTGTTTTTGTACTGTGTCAGTGTTTTTTAGTTGTGTTGGATGTTTTAAGTGCTACTTTCTATTTAAGTTTGGGGAATGAGAAAACTATTTTTTGTGTTGTGTTGTCGTGATATGTATTTTTGTGTTTGTGTCTTATTGTTGTGTTATCTGTGAGTTGTTTTTGGTGCAATATGTTTTTTATCAGGGAATGTTTGTATCCGTTTTTATGGGCTATATATTGTTTTATGTTGTGTTTGTTCATTTTGTTTTTATTGTTCATGGGTATGTTGATTAGTCTGTGTATCATGGATTGGAATGCAGCATGTTTGTGTTGTATGGGGTGATTAAAAATGTTGTATATAATTCTGGCAGTGGTAGTGGGATTTTTGTATATTTTGAATGTGTGTTTGTTGTTGCCGTGAGATATAGGAAGTCGATTTTGTTCTATTGTTCTGTTTCCAGTGTGAAGTTTATATTATTGTGAAATTTGCTTATGTATTTGTGGAATCTGTCTTATGTTGCATTTGTATAATATTAAGATGCCATCTACGTATCTGTATGAGTATATTATTTTATGGGTATATTTGTTGTTGTTCATGATATATTTTTCTTCGAGGTTGTGTATGAATATTTTTGACAATGTGCTTTAAATGAGGCAAACCCATGGGTAAACCTTTGTTTTGGTTGTAGTATTTGTTGTTGTATGTGAAGTAATTCTGAGAAGTGATTAGTTCTGTTAGTGGTATTACTTGTTTGTCTAGTGTGTTATTTTCTATTAACTTTTGTATAACTATGTTTATTGTTTCTTTGATTGGTATATTGGTGTTTAAATTGTTCATGTCAAATACAGCTAGTGTGGAGTTATGTGGTATGTGTGTTTTTTATTTTTTGTGTATAAGACAACACCGAAATTGAATGTTTCTATAAGAAATATACAAACACTTAAAACTACACCAAACACATATACTCAACACTGATTACATTATAACTCACACACAACTTTCAGCATTACAACTCAAAATACTCTTTAAAAATATACCAAAATTAAAAATAAAACAACCAAGAGGTCAGTTACGGTCAGAGTTCATAATGAGACACATCTTCCGACATGCCCGTCCTCAAAAATAAAAAAGTATGTGATACTGGAGTTATTAACATATATGTTTTTAGTTAAAATATCTCAACTATATTTATCTAGAAAAAATAAGACTAACATATAAGAGTTTAAAAAAAATGATGGTCTGTTTACTTGAGTTATAAAGTGACCTCCACCTTGTATTCTTTATAAAATACTACTTGCACTCTTTTTTACCTAATAATTATTTTAAAACATTTTAAGCTTAATTAAACCACGTATTGAGGATTTTTATATTTCTTATAGTGGTACAAACATCACACACTGAGTGTGTGATTTGGAAAAGGTTGCTCATATTATATTAACAAATTAGTATTACGTAAGTAGAGTGCTTCCTTTTGAGAAAAAAGTATTGTAATTGATAGTATGAAAAGTGTTAGGATTTTTGAAATATGTTTCCACTCAAAAATATTTTTAAATGTTTAAAATGTACAGACTTACACAAATTTACTAAGGTTTTATTATAATTTACATAGTTTTATTAGGTTATGATGTTCTACTTGACATGAATGTTTATCATTAGTGGTTTAGAAAAAATATAAAAAAAAAAAAAAATTACTAGTTAATAAATATATAAATATTTTTATATAGCTTTATTTTTGTATAGGTTTTTGATACTTTGTTTAATGAAAATTATTTCTGCTTTTTGTTTGGCAATTGTAGCTGCTTTAGTCTTGTTCTTTATGTTTATTTTCGCGTATGTGGGTGTTAAGATGTGAGTTAGGCATAGTTTATTGAATTGTATGTGGGCGTGTATTTTCCTAACCTTTAAAACCGTATTCCTGTATTCTTGGACTGCAGCCTGTCTTGCTGTGTTGAAATCTTGAATTTTGTAGTCCATTACGTTCGGCACCGAACGTAATGGACTACAAACTTCAAGGATATATATATTCTGTGTTAAAGTGCATGCGATTTTAAATAAAAGGTATTCACATCTTTTTTGTACAAAGTTATTCATTTAGAAAATGGCTCTTATTAAAAATGCAGTTTCTAATTCTGAGTGAGTACTTTTTAATAATTAGTTTCAGCAGCATTTTTCTTTAACATAGTACCTACTTAAATATGATATTTGTTTTTTTAGTGTTTATTAATCTATGTTTATCATTGATCCTCTCAATCAGGTCATTTAAAATATTTTCAACTACTAATGGCATCCTAAATTGCTGTATGCTACCAGTACTGCAATAAAAGATATGTTAACATGTTATAGATTTTAACTTGTCTTATTAAGTCTTAGATTCTATGAAATCTGTAAACAAAAAATATAAGTCCGCTTTATTCTTATTTAGCTTATTATTTATTCAAAAATATATTGAAAGTAGCAATAATATTTACACTTGTTTGTATTATCCTGGTAAAAAACCACTATTTACTGATTTATTCAGCAGATTTGTTTCACGCTAGGTCAGCACATTTTTCAATGGTGAATTTTTGCTCTGTGATGTGTTATTGTTCATAGAGTGGTTCTTAATTATGTGCTCAAATATAGTGTTTGATTGGGAGTGTATT
Source organism: Prosapia bicincta (assembly GCA_036971475.1). Classification (NCBI taxonomy): domain Eukaryota; kingdom Metazoa; phylum Arthropoda; class Insecta; order Hemiptera; family Cercopidae; genus Prosapia; species Prosapia bicincta. The sequence goes on along the minus strand of JBAIZL010000010.1, from coordinate 74,678,574 downwards.
TTGTCATTTAGAATGTGTTGTGGATAGTATTTATGGTGTTTATATATCTCATAGTTTCTTACTGTGTTAAGTTTTTTGCTTTTATTGATGTAATATAGGACTTTTAGATTGGTGTCTAGGAGATAAAGAGTGTAGAGAGCATTTCCATTCTCACTGATTTGAGATTTGTACTACAGGCGCTTACCTTCCACCATAGGCTTGAGAACTCTTCATGTGTGGATGAGATGCACCACATACTTAATGCTGGGAAGGAAAGTTGTGCTCCAGTGGATTCCTGCCCATTGCGGAGTGATTGGAAATGAGATAGCAAACCGCATAGTGAAGGGCGCCAGTGAACTGGGCCTTGTGCCTGAAACTACAACTTCACGCTCATGATGTCGGATGGTGGTGGATGCTATGTTGACTGTAGAGCAGTTGAAGCGTCGGAATAATGCAAAAACGGGTCGAGGCTTGCATTGGTTGCAGAAAACACCGACATATCCAGCCCTTTACCTAAATCTCCCCAGAAGAATCGCCAGTTTTGCTACAAGAGCAAGGGTTGGGCATTTGGTGACTCAAGGTTACCTGCACTATTTTAGACTACAAAGACTAGACGTCTGTGCTTTCTATGGGTTATTTATTGACTATTGAAACTTATAGCATAAATAAAGAAAGATTTTTTGGTCCTTTGACCTTCTGTCATACATCTAAACATAACTGATACTACCACTTAAACACAACTGATTATGTTGGGTAATACACAAATCTGTAGAACACTAGTGAACTGAACGATAAAAAGACTCAACACAACTGGCTGAGTCTGGAAAGAACAAAGAGCCGTCAAAGGGCCTTGCAGAATAAAGATGCTTACTTTATTTTCAAATTATGTATGGATATTGGAGGTTCTGGATATGAGAGGGCCAGATATGAAAGGTTTTATTGTACCTTTGTGTTTTTTTTACTTATCATGACACCATACAAACTCCTCAAAAACTGAGAGCATGGTAGTTGAATGTTTTTTCCATTCCAATAAAAAACCAAATTTAAATAACTTGTTTATTTCTACTATAATATACCTAAATATAAGAATGGCAGTTTGTTATAATGTTTAAATGTACATAAATTGATGGCAGCTAATTTTTTTTCTGGTGGAATTAATCTTTAAATTAGTCTCCTAAATCGTTATAATCATTAGTATTAGCATTATAATAGCTAGACCTTAGTTGCTCTAATTGTAAAAAATCAGGTTGGTATTCTGAGGTTATGCCATTTGACACTAGAATTATTTCAGAGATTACAAAAAAAAAACACTTCTAATAATATTTCTTGAACTGGTGTTGTCTTTCTTAACCCCCCAGAGGTGGCATTGATTTTGATACACGAGAAGTGGCACAGAGAGATTTCCTCCAGGTCTACAAAAAATAGACATCTATCAAATTATATAGATTTAATGATTTTATATTCAACATATACACATGAAGTCATTTTCCTTGCTTAATTAATTACAAATAATAAAAAAAAATACATTTAAAGAAATGTCTCAAAACCTAGCTTGAGATGCTAGTAGTTGTAAGTCCTAAAGTGTAATTTTGTCTTTGCTTGTATAATCCTTTCTTTTTTGTAGCAATTGCACTGTTTATTCTCTTTGCCGAAGGAATTTATTGAATGCCATTAAAGTCGTTCATGAAAAACAAATGTTCTGGAACTTGATCATTATCTTTTTGGAATTCGACTACCTTCTGATCCTCACTTTCATAACTTCTAATTCCTTGCAATATACCAAAACCATTGTCATCATCGACATTGATGTCTATACTTTCTTTTACACAACTACTATAAAAAATAAACCATCTAGCAAATGAACCGGTTGGCCTAAGAACATGAAACTCCTCCTGCTTCACACTAAATTGTGGCCTATTTATCCTTTCTTTTTCTTTTAGATCCATAGTAAAATTAATTCACACTTAAATATATTTTAATATCTACACAAGTTAAATCAACACTTAATTTACAACTATATACTATTTACATAAAAATTTAAAATTACAAATTACGAAATTCAAAATACGAAAGGTGGCACAAGGACTTATTCTTATAAATCACAGGGGCCGTTATACAAATCACTGTCTAACAGAAATTAAATAACAACTTGTAAGATGAGTGTGGTGTTATAGTTCCTAGAAAGTGTCTTGTGAATTATACTGAGTTTGATGAATGCCGATCATGCGCTACTAATATTATTCAACAATTTTTAGAAATATGGAGAAAAACTCTGCTGCCACCTCTGACGTGTTAAGATAAATAATCTGTTTTGCAATTGAGGGTCCTTACTAATTGTAGCAAATACTCAATATCATCTGTCAGGTCTCATTCTCATGAAGTTGTTGAATACCTTTTAACATGTTCTCACAAATATGAGGTTAATAATGGTAAATATATGGTTAACAATGTTTGATAACACAACCAGCTTTGCCTTCATAATAGCATTTTGTTGTCCTCTTTTTTTTCAAATGTAATATATCAATTTAAGTAGCAGCAAACTCAGGTTTTTGAGCTGAAATATTTGACTAACTACAAGCTTTTCTCCAAACTATACAAGTGAGTTGTTTAAACAAAACATGACATATTTGATGTTGCTTGATATAATCATCTTGAATTTACTGATTAAACTATATTTAAACAATGTAAAGAGTAGAGGGTTAGCTTCGTAAAAGGAACAAATGTTTTGAAACGCGTCAGCAAGTAAGCAATTATGTACTCACTTAGCTAAGTACTTTTTAAATATAGTATGGCATATTTTCTGAATAAAAAGAGACAATACTTTCAGAATAAGTTATCTGTAATAACTTATTCAGGTTATTGTCTCAATGTAATCATATAAATACATTGATTCTGCAATAGGTGATAGAAGGTAATTATTTGTATATTCAGGACTAAAAAAGAATAATATAACTCTGAACTATAGCCATGTTACAATTTGTGGTAATTATAAAACAGTTATTTATTCATGAGTTATGATATTGCTCAAAGTATATTAACAGTAAACTTGATTACATTGCTTATTCATGGATTATGAATTATTTTGACAATTATAATGAAAATAGTCTCCAGTAAGAAAACTTTCTCCAGAGTTGTAAGAAGCATCATGGAACTTTAAACTTTCATTAGAAAAAAATCAACAGTGGAATCAGTTGACCCAAAATTTAAATAAAACTAAATGAATTTCAATATTGTTAAACAAAAGGGGTTGACATGTGAATCAGGTACAACTATTTATCTATACAAACAATGTTTTAATAAATATAGTTTTCAAAAATATACTAAGTTTATTAATAGAGTGCAGGAGGAATAAGGCCTAAAGATGATAAACGTATAAATAAATAGTTGTACCAGACTCGCAAGTCAACTAGTTTATTTAACTATAAATAATCTCTGCAAGTGTAAACGTGATTAAGAATTTCAATATTGTTCTCTATCCTATATGAGCTACATGTAGTAACTTATACATAGTAACTTACATATGTAGTGGTGCTACATAAAGTGGTATATTCCCAAAAGTGGTTATTCAAAACTATCTATTATTTTCGTTATTTTGTTTTTATTGATATTATAAGCTGCATATTTATGTGAAGGTTTATTATTTGAAAAAGTAATTCAACCTTAGAAAAATTAATTACAATAAATGAATTCTAAATAGACAGGAAATATACAAGACATATCATAAATATTTGTCTTTCAAGTACTTTACTACTTAAACACCTTGTTATAATTTCATATTTGAAACATTTTTTTAATGGTAGTTGAAGTCATATTATTGGGCTACATGAACAAGTTCTTCTTGCTTCTTTTGCTGAGCACCTAATAAGATTTTGACAAAATCATCTTATTGCTCAGTAGCTCTGTTGTTTTTCTGCTAGTTGTTGTCTTTATCCAGTTACAATTGTTTTCTTGAACTTTTTAGACTATGAGTAATAAAAAATACCTAAGCCAGTTATATATCCACTAGTTTTACAGTAAATATCATACCAGCATATAAAATTTAACATTCTAAAATAGTATTGAGTAATAAACGGGTTTAAATTACTTTGTAGATTTTTACATAATTTTAAAAAGTTCTTGTCACAGCCAATATAATTCTAAAATAACAAAAAATATCTAAAAACTACTCAATCACATAATTACAAAAAGAAGAAAATAATTATGATTTAATATGACATTCTGTTCTTATTAAAATTTTAATTTACAGTTTCAATATAATTATTTTGCATAAGGTTACAGAGCACTTTGTTAATAATTTATAATACATATATACATTTTCATGACAAAATATACTTGAGTTTAAAAATAAAAATGTGTCATTTCTTTATTTCTTAGATCAGGGATCTCCAACCTATGGCCTGCGAGCAATAATTGTTTACCAAGCCAAGGAATTTAAATGTTCCATATTTGCACTTGTTGTAAATCTGAAGGCAGTGGTTCAAATAGCTACTGCACATTACTCTTCACACTAACTGAATGTGGTTGGCACTATACATCTTGCCCTGATTGTACACAAGGCAGAAATACAATTACACTTTTGGTATTAACTTGGCAAAGAAACTACTACTCACTGATATTTCTCAGCATACGTGTTTCGCACTAGGTGACAGAATTGAACAGTGCTCTGACCTAGTGCGAAACACGTATGCTGAGAAATATCAGTGAGTTGTGGTTTTTTGCAAACTAATACCAAAAGTTTAATCATAGTAAAACCTCAAGATTTACAACACAAAAACTGCAAGAAATACAATGTAGATTATGATCTACATCCTCCCTTCACTAGTTGTTTGTTTCTCAGCATTCAGCTTTAGTCACAATCAGAACTAACTCAAATGGGGATCTGAATATCACATTAAGCCTTTTTGTTTCAATGTCTTATAATTATTGTATAGTTATTGTTATTATAGTGTTATTGTTATAGTCAATGTGTTACAGAGTGACTGTTTGTTGAAATGGCAAAAAATCTTATTATTTCTACAACTATAACTACTGCTAATTAATATAAGGTTGATTCAGAGTTTCATTTATTTGTAGCATGTTACATACTTGGAAATAATTTAGCATGTTGCATAAAAATTGGTTTTGTTTTAGGTAATAAAAAGTCGCTCGAAATTTAAAAGTAAAATTTGTTTCTGAAAAAGTCATCGAGAGCGTTTGGTAAGTCATTAAGGTATAAATAAAAATAAATTTATTCAGAATTTGTATCTGAATAAAAGTTTGATTAAATTAACTAAACACATTACAATTAAATGGGGGGAATACATATTTCCCATATTTGGTGGTTTAAACAACAGTGTACATATGATTATTTTATGATTGATAGTAACAATAAAGCATAATGACCTTATTTGTAATAAGAGTGTTGTAATGCAACATAATTAATTGTTTGCAGACAATACAAAATAAAACACAAAAACAAATTTTCTAATATGACTGGTAAAGTTCAAAAACATAATTTTTTTTAAACACTCATTAACATCATAGAGACATATTTTTACTAATTGTTTGCAACAAAATGTGTCTACTGTAAAGGCTAGCCTTAAAGTTCGACACATTTCGGCTAAATCAGGCAAACTTTTCAATGACGGTCAATTAGTATGGCAAGTTTGGAAGAAATGAGTCCTGATAAACTTTTGTTAGTTCAAGCTTTCAGTTTGTCAACCAACACAGATTTAGGAAAAACAGAAGATATTAGCTATAACTTTCTTAATTAATCACTTAAACAATAGTTTATGACTAAAAATTTATATTTTTTGATTCCATCTTCACGGGAGCTACTAGTTTTCACTAGCACTTGTAAATATTTACTAACTTGCCTATAGTAGCACTTACTTATATTTGTTGAGGTCGGCCATTTTGGGAGATGTGTCCCATTGTCAACTCAGACTGTAACTGATCTCAAGGTTTACGTAGTGTAGACTAAAAATTTTTAAGTTCTAAGAGATTTACAAAATTTAAAGTTCGGATAGTCATAAAATATTGTTTAAGTAATTAATTAAGATTCACCGTATGTAATGGACTACAAAATTCAAGAATTCTACATCAACTGAAAGATAATTGCAAGGATTTCAAGTGGTTTCAAATTTTCCTGGAAAAATCAACTGATATTACAGACTCAGCTCAAGTCAATTGTTTGCTCCAGGCATAAACAGAGAATTTTAAATCACTGAGGTGTTATCTAATGTTCATTTCATAGAGGGTATTGCCAACAGAGAGGAAATTATCATCAAATTCAATGAAACCTTTCTCAATCTTGGATTTCATTTCAGACATATGAAAGGTGTAGCAACAGACAGCAAAAATATATGTGACAAGAAATCTTGAGTAGTCGAAAACACTTGTAACTCAGTAAAAACAGTTAGATGTGTTAAGCCTACTATTTTCCACTGCATTATTCTTCAACAGGCTTTGTGTGGAAGACGTATGGACAAAACTGAAAATATTAATGAAGTTACCAAACAGTAACCTTCATTTGATTAAGTTTAGACACAGCAAATTTAAAACCTTCTTGCTGAAATTGATAGTCAATACCTTGATGTATCCTACTATTACTAAGTTTGTTGGTTGAGGAGATCCAAGGTATTGCTGCGGTTTTTTAACTTTGTGAAATAATAGACATTTTTATGATTAAACAGTGTGATACTGTATCTGAATTCTCAGACAGTTTGTTTACGTAGAAATTGGCCTTCTTTGCTGATCTCACTATATATATTAACCTCTTGAATATGAAATTTGAAGACAAAAAACCTCTAGGTTGGGACTTATACTGTTTTGTCAAAGCTTTTAAAAAAAGTGTAGAACCTGAGATATGTGGGTTTAAAATCCATGTCAAAACGTGAGATGCACTTGAGATCAATAAACTTAGACCATTTTAAAATTGTGAGAATTTTTCTGCACAAAGGACTACTACTTTTCCCAGAAATCATATTTTACAAATTATGGCTATACAAAGACAAGAGTTTTATAGCCTGTTTAAAGATTTTGAGCTTGCATCATACAAAACTCAGTTGTTTCAAAGTTCCTTCAATTTTTACATTGATAAAGTGCTTCTGAACTTTGGATAGAAAGCATCAAGTTAAGTTTAAGTTAATGATTCAGTTAAAGCACACTTCTAAGATTACCTCAGAAAAGTTAATTTATTTCCATTTTATAGTTCACTTCAAGAAAAAGACTTTAAAAACATAAAAAATATGTTTGAAACATATTTTTGACTTTTTCAAAAATAAAATATGTTAAATTAAAGCACAAATTTTCATTGTCAAACATTTTGAATTTTATCTTAATAATAGCAACATCTAAAGTTAACCCCAATTTAATTGAAATTTTAAATACCAGACAGATATAGTCTTCTCACTAAAGGCCTTTATTTCTTTTTTTACAGTTGTTATGTTATTTTTATAACATAAAGAGATGAGATTAAGGAATGTTAGTACCGTATTATTAGGTACTAACCCCTTTATGTACATCAAAATATGTTGACCTAGTAAATACACTAAAATAAGCTTTTATATTGATAATTTAGTCATCAGAAATTTAAAAGGGCAATCAAAAAGTAATAGATTACTTACTACAGTGCTATTGTCTTGGATCATTATCCCCTAAAATCTCATAGAATATTTTTGGCACGCTAGGCCTCAGCACTTTACAATCTGGTCCTTGACCAAAAAAGGTTGGAATGCCCTGGCTAAGATTATATAAATAAAAGGGGTAGATATTTTTTTACAAAGAAAATTGAATTACTATAACAATTAGCATCAATATATTAGTAGTACTTTCTTTGCTGCCAAAATTCCTAGGATTGGATCCAGGTATTCGTTCTGGAGAGGATGTCTTGTCATTTGATCTGGATATTGCAGGATTAAAACTGACATCAGAATATGGATTAATTGCATTCAGTTTTTTCATTCTTCTTGATAACCACTCTGTTATTGTATTAAAACAGTTCTCATTCAATTTAGTGTTAATTTTTATATCTGGTATTGTATTTTCTTTTCTTAATATTTTAATAACTTCGGTAATCTGAAATAAACGATAATTGTTAATAGCATATATAAAATATTTACCAAATTACAAGTTTTCATACTTTACAAAATAAAAAAAAATCACAAATATGATCTCCTTTTTATACATAATTAGATTTTCAATTTATAAATATAAGCTGAAACTTTTTTATATTTGAGAAATCGTACCGGAGAAAGTGTTACAATTTTCAGATTTAAAAGTCTGATTTTGCATGTAAATTTTATAAACATTTGATTTTTTTAATATAATTTTTTAATTTCTGCAGAATTACTACTACTGTTTTCTACTTGACTATATGTAATATAATATTATTATTCTTTTATATAAGTATTTCATTCGCTATTTTATAGAATACAATTAATATAACAGTCATACAAAACCTTATGATAAACAATTATGGTATTCTATGTCACAGATATAAAATGTGGAATGGTTAAAAAGATAACATAATATAGAAAATTATTGAGTACTTAGAAAATAATTGTCGCAACTTGGAACAAATTTTATAGAAATTAAAACTAATAATAATAAATACAAAAATATTCTTTCAAACTGATTTTTAAAGATAAATAGCAGGAATATACCAGTTCATCAGTTCTTTAGTCTCTTGCTTAATTTTTAAAAGCTTGAATCATTTATTAAAATACACAGACCCATTATGTTTTTATTCTGATCACTTATCAAATTATAGCTTGTATGCTGTAGAGACGTTCCCCCTAAAGGATATAGTTTTCTTACACTTGTTTGTATTATCTTTGCAAAAAACCACTAATTACTGATTTATTCAGCAGACACATTTTGCACTAGCTCAGTGCATTTTTCAATGCTGTGAAATACTGATGAGACCGTTGCTCAGGTGTGTTGTGTTTTTTTGAGTCTGTGGTGTGTTATTGTTCATAGAGTAGGTGTTAATTATGTGCTCAAATATAGTGTTTGATTGGGAGTTTGTTTTGTCATTTAGAATGTGTTGTGGATAGTATTTATGGTGTTTATCTCATAATTTTCTATTGTGTTAAGTTTTTTACTTTTATTGATGTAATGTAGGACTTTTAGATTGGTGTCTATGTCAGTCTGTGAGTGTAGTGTGTTTTGTGTGTGTATGGCGAAATTTGATGTGGGTTGTGTCTTTTTTATCTGTTTTACGTGTTCTTCGTATCTTGTGGTGAATGTTCTCCCTGTTTGTCCTATGTAAAAGCTGGGACAGTTGTTGCATGTAATCTTGTATACGCCTGCCCTGTCATGTTTATCCTGGTGTGTTTTTGAACTGTGTAGATGTTTTTTAATTGAGTTAAATCTTGTGTATTTAAGTTTGCGGAACGTGGAAGCTATTTTTTGTAATATGTTGTCGTGATATGTAAGTATTATATATTTTTGTATTTGTGTTATTATTTTTTGTTGTGTTATGTGTACAATGTTTTTTGCGCATTATGTTGTCTATCAATGTGTGTTTATATCGGGTTTTTAGGCTATGTGTTTTATTGTGTTTAGTTAGTTTATTTTGTCTTCATTTCTCATGGGTATGTTGATTAATCTGTGTATCAAATTAGTAAGTAGTGGTTTCTTCCAAGATAATACAAAAAAGTGTAATTTTTATAAAAACCTCAAGATGTACAATACAAAAACTGCAAGTTTTATAGTTTTGTTGTTTAATCTTGGTGGAATAACAAAAAATAAATGTTCTTAAAACCTTCACTGATGGTGACCTTAATGGTGCCATACTTGGTTACTGCAGTAACCAAAGGCATAATTGCAACAAACTAAGCAACACTAAGCATTAAGCAACAAACTCCCAATGTCAGGTAAAGGAGGGGAGGGCTTAGAAAACGTCATATAACGTCATATAACGTCTTACATTAATAATATTTGCAATCACACCATATCAGTGTAAAGTACCTAACAGCAAACCAGGGCCACTGTGTCTGAGTGACTTGTCTCAGGAACAAGCAGGAGTAAAAAAAAATTCAAAAGTATATAATCTTGATATGAATCTAAAGTGAAAGACTTGCAATTTTAAATTATGAGGGCAACTTTTGAGCTGATAAAGTATGTATTAAACACACAAAATACATGTCTCCAAGAACTTTTTAAATAAAAATTGTTTTGCAAAAACATAGAACACCAGTTGGTATATTCAGTACAAATCACCGAAACAATACTGAATGAAGATACACAACTTTTTTTATTTTAAAAAAGATCAATTTACACATAAAATGTCATATATACACGTTTGACAAGTGTACATAAAACAATTTTTCATGTAGTCTATAATATGCGAAAAAAACTAAAACTTTTAAAAAAATATAGGAAAAAAACAAAACCTATCATAGTCAGTTACAGGCTTTTTTTTCTTAGTCTGTTACAGAATCCTTCTGTTCTTCCCAACCTCTTTCAATGAACAAGTTATTATCCACTTTGCCTTTTATCTATTTTTTTTACATGACCATCCCTTGTGTGATCAATAAATCAATATAAATAAATAATCATAAGATAACATAACCAGTCATCTCCAAATCAAATCACTTTCATCATCTAAACTAAAATATCTGTTTTATAACACATTATTGTTTCTAATACTCCTGTCAAATATTACCACTGAGACATATTAGTTTACCCATTTTATTTTAGTATCACTATAAACATAACCTGTTCTTATAACAATGGAAGTGCCAATAATGATGATTCCAAGTGTGTATTTACTTGTAGCCAGGACATAATAAAATAACTGCATTATGTAGCTAGTGTAGACAATTGAATTTTGTTAACCAAGGAAACAGATTATTTAATTTACAGTAACATTTGAGGTTAAATCATGTGTTTATCTGTAAAGGAATAAGTAAATAAGTCGTAATTGCTATTGATATTAGTTCTGTGTTGACCTCCCAATAATTCAGGAATAGAAAATAATAATATCAGGGATAATTAAAAATAAAGTGCATTGCTTTTAATCCGTAGGAATAAGTTTTATGTTCTATCTTAGTTCGTGTTTGACTTGGCTTTGAAATTTGATAATTTCTGTGTCTTGTTTGTGATTTTAATCTGGTTTCTTGCTCTGCTTTTATAAAAATATCTCCCAACTACTTTTAGTTGGGATTCATCTCCACATCGGCTTTCCCAAATTAGAGAAATGAATTTATTATTTTGCTGATGTTTAGTAAGAATTTTTCAAACTTCTTCTTCTGAATATTCAGATTTTCTTTGCTAACACCAAAGAAAGAATCAATTACCTTCTCTATTTAGTAATCCATTTATATAGCTTAAAAGTTGACTGTTTATGACAATAGCAGGTTGTCTTGGTGAATTTGTTTTGTAAGGTGAGTGACAACTAAAAGCCATTAGGTAATATATATTTTTTTAATACCCCCACAACATCTAAAATGAAGCAATAATTATTCACAGCTATTCCAGTTTACTTTACAACACAAACAGGCCAAGGTTAATTAATTGACGTTGACAATTATAAGATAATCACAGACCAATGAAAACAACTGAGAATCTTGTTTGTCAAATGGAGGCTGTGTTTTGTAGACATCTTTGACACATTCCAGCTGGCTGAGGTAGCTAAGCTGGGTAAAATCAATCTAACATATCATTAGGATATGATATTTACCGTGACTCAACTTTAATATATTAGTAAATAAGAAAACTTCAATTAGCTTCTGTTCAATAGGTCTTGAGAATTGATATAGACAAAATATGAGGGAAGGGTTCCTGGAAATAATACTGATAACTTGTAAACATATGTCCTATAGACAGTTGTACACATTTTGTGCTCATTTCTGCATGATTTTTATTTGACTCCTCTGTACCCAATGTGCTAACAGTTGAATGATATATTAAAGTTTTAAACCTTTACAAAAACCTAGTTTATACTTTAAACCTAATTATACTTTAAAAGTTTTTTAAATTTCTGACAGAGTAGTAAGTGTTTTGTATAGTACAAAAAAATATTTGTTGCTATTTCTTAGCTTCTGGCAACAACTCCTAGAAATGAACGTCTGTATGTGAAAGGTAAGATCAAATTCAACAAAATGAGCCTTAACAGAAATTTTCATAATGGTATTATTGGCAGTACAAACAAATTTGATTACATTATAAGAAAAATGATTTTAGTAAACAACCACACCCAAGACTTTTGCTGCTGCAGTTAACATGTTAGTGAAATTACTCCAATATAAACAGTATTTAATTTCAGGAAACCATCTGCATCTTATTAATTAATTTAGAATTAATTACAAATTGAGCTATATATATATATATAATTGTTTATAAAAATACGTTTGTTTTTCAATTATTTTAAAAGTAGAAGAGTACAACATACATACCCTCATTTGATCCTCTTCATTTCTTATCACATTAGCAATTGAAGACAGTAAGATGGATATTTTAGAACCAAATCTGAAAATTTTAATTCATCCAGTTAACCCTGCATTAGGCATATCAAAGAGAGAGAGAGAGAGAGAGAGAGAGAGAAGAGAGAGAGAGAGAGAGAGAGAAGTAAAGTATTGGAATCAGATTACATATATTACTTACTAAAAATAGAACAAGTTTTGTTTCATAATGCTACTGTTCTGATTAAAGCAAGAAATTTTATTGGTGAAAAGACTTGCAAATATGTTACATTTGCCTATAGTAGCACTTACTTTGATAATTGTTGAGGTCGGCTGTTTCGGAAGATGTGTCCCATTGTCAACTCAGATCGTAAGTGTCAAGGTTTTTGTAGGTTAGGTTAGGGGTGAAATATTAGGGTGGGGATGTAAGTGTATTATGGTGAGTATTAGTAGCTATGTCAACAAGTGTACGTAAGTTATAATGTAATTGGATGTTGAGTATGTCTGTAGGGTATAGTTTGAAATGTTTGTATATTTCATATTGTTCGGTTGTGTATCATTGGTTATTTTTGTTTTTTTTGTGTGGAGAATTTGTAGGTTAGATGTTATGTTTGTGTAGTTATGGTTTGTGGATATGAGATGTTTGGAAAAGTTTGATTGGGTGTTCTTGTTTGTTAGTGGTTTTATGTGTACTTGGTGGTGTATGTAAAATGACCTCCTTGTCTGGCCTATGTAAAACTAGGGCATGAACTTCAAGTTAATTTGTAAACACTAGCGGAGTTGTATATGTCACTGATTATGTTGTTAGGTTTAGGCGGTTGTATGGTTGTCAATCATTGTTGTGTTGTATACATTGGTTTGTGATATATGTTTGATGGTGTTTAATTCTTGGTAGTGTTCTTCTTTGTCTAACCGTGTTTTTAACAGGCGATATATCAAGGTGTTGTAAGTGACTAGTTTATGTTGGTGTGTGTGGTTTGAAGAATTGTGAATGCTAATGTTGGTGTTGGTGGGTTTTGGTATATACTTTGGAATTTATGTATTTGTTTGTTTGTACGTGTAATTGTAAAGTCAGAGAAATTAAGCGAGTTGTTTTGTTCTGTTTCAATGGTGTATGTTAGTTTTGGGCGTAGGGAATTAATTTGTTTCAAAAATATGTGTGCTCAACGTTTATTCCCTTTGTATAATATGGTAATGTCATCGACTATCTATACCAGTAAATGATGTTCACTAAATATTTATTGTTATGTAAATGTAGTTTTGTTGAATTTTATATATTATTATTTCCACCAAGAAACTAGCTATGGGCCCATAGGTGGGCCAGATTTCTGGGCGTAGAAAGTGTCATTGTAGGTAAAGTAACTTTGAGATGTGATTAATTTGATTACGTTTATGATTTCGTCAATATGTGTTTGTAGTGTATTTGTGTTTACAAGCTTGTTTCTAAACGATGTTGATAGTTTCTGGAATGGAGATGTTAGTGTATAGGTTTGATATATCAAAGGAGACTAAAGTAGAGTTGTGTGGAATATTTACATGTGGAAAAATATCATTTTACACACGCTACCAAGAACACATAAAAGGAGTAACAAAAAAAACCTGTTAACAACAATTGTCATCCACTACAGGTTAAAAAAATGTATTTCAACATGACTGGATGAATAAAAATGTATTTGATTAACAGCTAAAAATTTATACAAGATATATAGGCTTATAAGGAGAATGTGAGCTAATAGAAGAAATTTAATAACCAATGATACACAATTGAACAATATGAGATCTACAAACATTTCAAACTACACCAAACAGACATACTCAACGCCAATATAACTCACATACAGTTTTCCCCATCAAATTACTAATACTCCCCAAAATACACCTACAGCCCCACCCTAATATCCCATCCCTACCCTAACCTATAATGCCAGTTACTGTCTGAGTTGACAATGGGACACATCTTCCAAAACGGCCGTCCTTAACAATTATAAAAGTAATTGCTACTATAGGGGAAGTGTAACATATTTACAAGTGTTTTTAATTAAAACTAGTAGCTCTCATGAAGATGGAATCAACAATATAAATATTATTGGGGTCAGTATGATCAAATTGAATTACATTAATTTTGAAAAATAAGTCAAACGATTTATTAATTAGGTTATTATACAATGTCTAGATCATAGTGGTACAATATATTACTTTAAAATATTGGAAAACCCCCCAATACCACATAAATAGTAAAAAATAACCAATAATACAAGTTACCTAAGATTAAACTTCTATGTAGATTTTGATGACCATATCATCATTATCAGAGGGCTTTATTGCAAAATTAAAATCTATAATATAATAAATTACAAACTAGACTGTCGCCAGTTGTTCTCTGCGGTCGCTATATATAGGGGTGATGTAAGCTCTGCCCCCCCCCAACCTTCGAGCAACAAACAACTATCAACCATCTTCAACCATATAGGCCATGTCAGAAAAGACAGAACTATAATAATAAATAAGTAATATAAACTACAGCTAATAACAATAAATAAAATACAAACCAATTGAAGCAATAAAATATATTGAAATCTTGTTGATGTTCATGCCGAGCTGGTTGTTAATGACTTAATACACTTTTGCTATTATTTGCGACCAGACTTTTTGTTAACTAAAAGTTGTTAAATTGTTAACTTACACTTGGAGGAAACGTTTTCGTCTTACGACTTCTTCAGCCTCTTCAGAGGTTGAACATTCCTTACAGGCCTACAGAAGCAATGCCCACCACAAAAAAAAAAAAAAAAAAATATTGATGTTATAGTGGATTTTATTCCTACAGCTTGCTTCATAAAATCTTTCATTTTCACTTTCACAATAATTCGCTGAGCACTATTGTAAGTGTTTACTGAACTGGCTCTGTTCACTCACTGAGCAACCTGCATAATATGGCAAGGATCTCATTTAGTTTAGAAAGAACAAAGCTAGATGTAGTATGGCACACAAATTCAAACTATATATAGTTCAGATGCAATTTAAAAAATTAGTTTGTCTTTCAACCTACCTTGTATAGATTACTTTGTGAGTACAATATTTACAAAATTACTCCTTTTTAAAACATGAGGGATGGTATAGGAGTATCAATGTAGAATTGCCTTACTTGGGCCATTCTGTATTTAAGGAAGTAATGTGACTAGCATTAGATTCAACCCCCGATTATTATTACCGAAAATTTAAGCACAAATACTCAATTTTACAGTGTGAGTCGACCTAGGGGCTCAAAACACAAAAAAATTCTTCGAAAATGCTTGGTGGACAATGCCGTTTCGTACTTCAACTGTTGTTGGCTTTACCTCATCAATGGCAGATGAGATTTTAGCAAAACGTCGGAACTACGATTTTATTTGGAGAATGTTTGAAACTTTATAATCTCATGATTTCTATGAATTTATTAAAATGACAGTAAATTTTTAAACAATTTGTGAAATTGAACACTTTTGACTGTTTTAAATAATCATCATCATCAATGTTCTTATTGATACACTTTGCAAAAACCACTACTTACTGATATTTTTCAGCAGAAGTGTTTTGCTTTAGATCAGTTCATTGTTCAGTGCTGTAAGTCACGTACGCCAATAAAAATATTTTAAAAAACCTCAAGAAATTCAACATGAAAACTGCAAATGACTGTCAGTATCTCTCGTGATGATGATTGTCTAGTGCATGTGAAAATGTTTTTCTCAGTTATTTTACAAAAATTGAAGGTAATGGAAGTTATAAGAAAACAAAGTTATACTGTAATTTATTATAAAACTTGTAGTAAAATTTATTTGAATCAATATCAATATAAAGTTCAAGCAGTTCCAAAAGAAGAAGAAAGTAAATAAGAAAATAAGTATTGAAAAACACAAGCATAAAAGTTGATTTATTATTTGTATGTAAAAATGCGGATTCATTCATTAAAGTGATTTTCATATCACTATTATTTTGGCATGTTCTGTGAGAAATTTTTAATGTGCAAAATATTACTAAGAACAAAGATAATTAGTTTTAAGCAAACTTACTTTTTTATCAATGGAAAAATGTTTTCACTAACAAAATTCAACAGTAAACGAGAATTGTGCCATTGTATGCTTACTGCTAGTAGAACTGAAAATGCATCCTCTTCCCTAATGGATGAATCACCTTGCAATGTATCTTTCAGTAGCCTAAAACAAATAAAATGTCTCCTATTTATCAATATAACTCAGGAAAACCACTATTTACTGATATTTCGTCAGCAGATCATGACGGCAGCATTGATCAATACAAGCGGGAACACATCTGCTGGGAAATAATAACAAGAAGGGGTTTGTTTACTAAGTTAAATTGATATATATATATATATATATATATATATATATATATATATATATATATATATATAATGTAAAAAAAAACTCAAGATGTATAATGTAACAATTATAACTTTTAAGTAAAATGTTATTTTTCCCCTTTTAACTCTGATTCATAAACATCTCTAAAATAACACAAGTTTCAGGAAATTTTTCTAATGATTGCCAAACCAGTCAGGACTTTATACTGTCTAGTCCCAAATCACATTATTCTTTCATTATTACTTGGTTGTTTGTTATAAAAAAACAAAAAAAACAAATACACATGCAGTATTTGTTTATTATGAACTTTATTTTTTTCGTTGCTTATGAGAAGAAATCTTATAAATAGTATAATTGCCCAGTTTTACTGCATCAGTTGCTATATTATTGCATGTCTCTGTTATAAATGATTTTATTTGAATTAACAAGTATTTAGTTTTAAATATTTGCAGTAAAGTGTTTATGTGAACTAGCAAATTTTTAATCTGTGGTATAAAAAGTTTTATTTGTTTTTACAAGTTTAAATAATGGCTTGTAAAATGAAATATAGTCGAAAAACAGAAAGTTGATCAATATGTTTTTTACAGGTTGTTTCATAATTAAATTTTAGTTAACTCATATGTAATTTATGAATACTGAGGACGACCTTGAAGTAATGATTCCTTGTATCCAGGAAGAACCTCAAAAAGTACAGCAAATGGAGACTTGGTCATTTTGTAAATAAAAAAAGTGGTGGATGACACCCCTTAAGTGTTTAAAATATCGCCAATTGTTTCTAGAGCATCAGGAAAATTATATGTGAACGGTATTAAAAGTGACTTGATGAAGAAAAAAACTCATGGGTATTTTTACATTAGTCATATTTCTTTGCCTTATATAGTGTAAATAAAGTTCATGTTCATTCAGATTTTTTAAAATTTTTACCTAAAGTAGTCTGACAGAAAAATAAGTTTATAAATCTAGGTTTATTGTTAAAAGTACTATTACAATATCTATAGCTTTACTATATTGCAAAACAAGTTAATTTTGCTAATAAAATTAATTTTGCTAATTAACAAAGTTAATTTTCAGAACATTACTAACAAATTAATCTGGCCTACATTATATAAATAACAAATCACAACTTTTAAAATAAAAGAAGGGGTAGAGATTTTGGTGCATTTATGGCATAAACTAATTAATTTATTAATCCTTTTTATATTAGTTTATGATTATCCCAATTTTAATTTTGTAAATTTGTAAAAACTAAATGAGACAACAATTTCGATCTCTCCGTGGTGATCTTCATCAGTGTCAAAATTTTCTGCTTGGAGTTTTAGTTAGGTTAAGCGCTGACGGTTTTAAAGGCAGGTTTTCGATAGCATCAAAGAGTATGTGTGATTTGTATTGGGTTTGTTTATTATGTTTGTATTTTGTGTGTTTGTGAATTTCATATTGTTGCATTTGTGTCCTATTTCTTTTAGGTGATTGTAGAATGCTGAGTTGGTGTTCTGTTTGTGTTCCTCTGCTTTTTGTCCAATGTAGAATTTGCTGCAGTTTGTACAGTTTAATTTGTTTATGCCTGGTGATTGCAGTTTATATTTGTTATTGGCGCCCTGTTGAATTTAGTATTGTAGTTTGTTATTAGTTTTGTATGCTATTTTGTATCCTGTTTTTTGAAATTTGTGGGCTATTTTATTTGATGTTCTGTTTATGTATGGTATTGTAATGTATTTGTTTTCCCTCCCGGAAGTGTTAATTTTAGTTTTTTTTTTGTATATTGTGCCATAGCTTGTCTATTATTGTGGAGTTTTATCCATTTGTGTATGCTAAATATTTAATGGTGTCTAGTTCTTTGCTTATGTTTTCTGTGGTCGTTGGTACTTCTTTTTTTTATGACCACAGAAAACATTAAAAAACTCCTGGGCTTATGTTCTGGGTAAAAATATCACCCGGAATTTTTATCTATTTATAAATCTCATCAACACACTGAAATTATTTTCACTGATGGGTGAAAGGGGACAATGGTGTTAGGTGTGCGTTTTATGGTTCAGGATGAGTTACACATACAGATTGCCCTCAGTTTGTAGTGTTTTCACAACAGAATTATTTGCCATTTTAAAAACATTAACTTTCATTTGATCTCCATCTTCCCACTATCTTTTGTGTTCTGACTCTAAAAGAGCTCTTCAGGATATTTTCTCTGTTAGGGGACATTTTGTGGGCTGTACACAGGCTTCAATTGGGGGCTGTAGGGGTAACATTCTGTTGGGTTCCTGGTCACTGCAGCATACTTGGAAACACAAAAGCGAATGAAGCAGCGAAGAATGCTACAATTTTGGTGCCAATTACTCAACGAGTTATGGCATCTGATTGTGTGTTTGCTAAACATATATTATTTACTGCTTTGAATTACGAATGGCAAACCGTGATTCAGAATAAGCTGAGGGAAATTAAAGACACTGTCCGTCCATTGAGATCTTCATTCAAAACGCAGGGAGGAAGTGCTAGTTACATACCTTCGCATTGGCAATTCTTTTGCTATTAATGGATATTTGATGCTTCGTGAAGATCCACCAATATGTCAGTACTGTGGTGATATCTTCACTATAAACATATTTTAGTGGATTGTTTTGATTTAACTAATATTTGTGCCCTTTTTAATTGGGAAAGCAGTTTAAAAGTGGGATGATGCCTCGGCCATTGACTGAGTCATCGCTTACTTGCACCAGTTGAATATATTTTTTAAAATTTAATATTTAAAAATATATGCTTTTATATTTATACATATATTTCTTTGTATGTGTTTTGCGTATAGTTTTTTTATTCATTAAAATTTAATGTTTTTTGTTCTTGTTATAGTGCTCTTAAGATATATTTATTGTTACCTATTGTTATGTTTTAAATATTGTTATTATTTATTTATTGCTTTATTGTTCATTGTTGTTATTTATTTTTTTATATTTTTTATTGTTATTTTTTCAATAATTTTATTTATTTTCTACATTAAGTGTTTTTTTTATTGTTATAGATTTATTGTTATTTTTTGTTATTTATTATTATGTTTCTCTTTACAGTTATAATTTTATTGTTACTTATTTAATTTTATATTAATATTGTTATGTTTAAGTTTTGTTTGTTTTGTAATTTTTGTTTTATTTAAATTTTATTTTATTATTTTTGTAATCTAAAATATTGAGTTTTTGTTTTAGTTGTTGATTGGCGATGATAACTACAATTGGTTTTTTTCCCAGAAAAAAAATCATTTTCATTTCCTAACCCCTTATTCAAATCCTTTGTATCATAATCAGAAATGCCTGGAATCTCCTGGGATGACTGTACAATTGTTTGCAAGTCTTCAAGCTTTGCTTAGGTTTTCCTAGTTAAAGATGGCCAAGTAGCATGTAGCACCAGTCACCATACAAGAAAAGTCTGTGTCGAGTGTTTTAGAAAACACCACAACGCATTCTTCGACTTCTTCAGTTACTGGTAACATTCGACACAAGACTTCTTTTTGTACACCCTTTTCAGTTTCTCAACCACACCTAGATCCATCAAGTGGAGTAATTCTGTCACATCAACAGGTTAGTAATAAACCAGTTTAAAATTGTCATAAATTGAATTGAATCAGGCACCCAGTTGCATTATTAATCAAAAGTAAAACCTTTCCAGTTTTTTTCTTTTTTTGGAATTTTTTCACACTTGGAATAAATACCTGTGAGTACGACTAGTAAAAAATTTCTGTCATTCAACTATTTTTTTAATTCGGTTAACATTTGGGTAATCGACTGTCTACTATATATATATATATATATATATATATATATATATATATATATATATATATTTTTTTTTTTTTTTTTGATATTTTACATTGTCCATTATTTTTCTGTTGCACTGAGTTTATGAAGTTGGTATATTACTATTGTAAATAATTTTATCCACCACTAAGTGCAATAATTTTACTTTGTGTGATGAGGCACCTTTGGGTCACTTGACTATGATTCGACAATATATATATATATATATATATATATATATATATATATATATATATATATATATATATATATATATATATAAAGTGGAGAAGCAAAACATTTGTAGTTATAAACAAAGAGAAATAATAATACCATCCATAATTAATAGAAGTAAAAATATCTATACATTTGGAACAAGTGTACTTGGATCTATAAAAGTAATGAAAAATTGCCTGAAATCTCAATTGTTACCTTAGACCACCAATTACAAAAAGTTAAGATCTCAAAACAACTTTATCCTCTAGCTCATTAAAATTATCGACATATACATGTTTCTTTTTTTTATTAATTTATTGATTTGAATAATGCTATGTGATAAGAAATGATTTTCTATCATAATTATAAAATATTTTTAAGACAAATTGACAATATTAATTTTCAAGAGATATTGTAACAATATTAATAAATGTTGATTAAGTAATTAATTGTTACATCCAAATATTATTATTTTTATTATATTACTTACATATAATAATACTTACATCATAGTTTGCATTTCCTTGAAGAGGTTTAATAAAGTAATTACCAATACAAATTAAAATACTTTTTTTGTGTTTGCAAGAAACTCACTTTCTAGGTTGGCATTGATTTTTACCTTAAAATGATTTCTGAATTTGTAGAACATCCCAAAGCACTTATAAGATATTTATTTTGAAGTTTATCTGTTGTCTTCATATAAAGTTTTTCCACAAAGTTCCATGCCTCCACATGACCTACTCTAACAGCTGTGCAGAGTATTGTAGCTTTCAAGTCGACCGGCAATCTGAAGAAACCAATATATACATATATATTCTTTTTCATTCTAGTCTATGTGTATCTATCTAAGAATCTTATATGTTTTTATAAATTTATAGCTTATTCATGGTTAAAAAAAGTTTTTTTTAATACCAAAACATTTGTTTTTTCTGAATTATTGTTATAGTTCTAGTTCATTTGAAAGTAAAATTGGTAGTCTTTACATTTACCAGTAAATAAAAAGTATTTCCTCATCAAAAATATATTACAAATACAGTAGTAGTGCAATAAAAACTGCATTAAAAGTTTATTAGAAGTTGCTACTCTTATAATGATAAAATTGAAAAGAAATAGTTAAAATTTGTTTACCTTTTATTTTGAATCTTTAAGATCTAACCAATTACTTGTCCCAATTAAAATGGGTCTTTTACAGAAATCAATAGACTGATTATCCATGTTAAAAATTACATCTGTGTTACTTAATTTGTAGTAATGCAATGAATCACTCTTCCTCCTACCCCCCCCCAAACAGGTACCCATTATAGTGACTCCTACTCAAAACAGGGTACACAGGCTCTCAAAGAATAACAGAAGAAAAGCAAATGGATTCTGAGTTCAAAGAAAATGCCGAGTTTGTGAAAAAGAAGGCAAAAGGAAATTGACCACCTACATTTGTGCTGTGTGGCTGGATGAACCAGGACTGTGTGAACTGCGATGGTTCAACAAGTTTCATGAGGACATGGATGACTAAAGCTGAGTATTAAAATGGCGGGGGTGGGTTTGTATATAGTATTTATTTTAGTATTTTTTAGAAATTACTATAAACACTGTGTTAGAACTATTTTGGTATGAATTACTTATTGACATTGTGTGTAAACCTATTTTTATCATTGAAAAACATTGTAAATGGCGGCAGGAAGGGTTATAGATTCTTAAATTTTTTTGTGATACCTTTTCTATACCTATAACTAAGTTTTGTGAATATAAAAAAGGTTTGTCGGTATCCAGCAACAATTAGAAGAGAAATCCAACAGACAGTTGACACACATCGCCTGAGATAAGAGAACCGGCACCACCGGCAAAGTATGTACATGAACGTATCGGAAATGATGTCACCAAAACTGAGGAAAATGAATGCCTAGCCAACTTCAGATGACATATTGGGCCCATCAACAACATTTTCAATGCTTGTAATCAATAATATTTTTTCAGCAACTTTGATGTGCAACTACAAAACATTGCTGCACTCAACGTTTTAAGAAGAATAAGTGTAATATTCCCAAAGGTCCATGAATTGTACTTTTTCACTTAAAATATAAAAAGTTCTTTTACTTTCAGATTTTGTTTGAGTAATATGAATTCAAGTTAAGTTAAGTATAAATTGAGTTGTCTGACTTATAAATAAACTAAGGGGTTTTAATTTTGTTGTTTTATTTGTACCTACTAACATAAGTAAATATTAAAACCAATTCTTACTTTAATAAATTATAAATGGGTATTAGTAAATCTGATAAAACTAATAGTAATAAGCACCAATAGTAATTCCCCCTTCCTTATCGAGGAATAGGACGTACTTTTCATTGAAAAACGTTTTTAGGGATACGTGACATGAAAAATGTTTGGAACCACTGCAATAGATCATTAAAAAAAATTTGCAGGTATCATACAACATTGCCTTGAAAACTTAATTTTCTGACAATAAACTTTAGAATAAATAAAAAGTTGTAATAACCATTATACCATTTATCAAGTTCTCAAAACTTACTCAATATGAACTTCTGACATGAGAAGATATACCAATTTTAGAGAATTAGTTTCACAGTGATGGTGGCCTAAGCTGCAAGCAAAATCAATGATCTGCATTCGATTCAACTTTGTTATCATGTCTCCATCTTGTGCTTCAAATGACATGTTACTATACACATTATTCACAATATCCAATAAATACTTCTGTAAACAGAAAGGTCATTATTAAGTAAAAAGTCAAATTTGTTTTTGAAACTGAAGTGAAAAAAAAAATAGATAGTTTAAGATCACTCTAACAACTATTTAAAACAATATATATCAAAATTAAAAAAATAATAATACTTCTTAATGTAAATGGTAAATTGTATAAAATTACTGGTATTAGTTTACACTAAATAAATATTCTACACTAATTTACAGTAGTTCAACCATTCTACGGTTTTATTTAGTATTTTAAAGATGACGATAGTTAGATTATATATTGTTAAAAAAAATGTACCTCAAGTAATTTGTATTCCTCAGATCCATAAAACTTCGACCTCAAATCATTGAATGCTCTTATCGCACTAACCCATGGAATGTAGTCTGTTTCTTTGTAAAGATAAGTGGATAGATTAAGAGCAACATCATAGCTTAAGTCTAGAGTTTGAGCTAGATTAAACGCATCATCAATCAGCATTGCCCTATTAACTGGGTGAATGTCAGAGATATTTCTAGATTTTAAATAATGAATGAGTAATTCCCATGTCCAAGTGTCGTAGTTTACTCTGTAGTACCCTGAAGGAAAAAAGTAACAATTAAAAACTCAATCACATAAAAGTAACATGACACAAATACACATACATTTACCATAACCTAGAAATCCTACACATCAATAAAAAAGAACCACATTTCAACACACTAGAACAATATGAAATCTACAGACACACAAAAACACATAGTACATACATATTAAACGAACAAACACAATACAAATCACACATACTCTTTGATACTATCGAAAACCTACCTTTAAAATCTCCTCCGCTTGACCCGACAGCTCCAAGCAGAAGACACTGATGAAGATCGCCACATAGCGATCGAAAACGTTCTATCTCAGTAAGTTTTAACAAATTTACAAAATTTAAAGTTCGGATAGTCATAAACTATTATAATCGTTATTATAGTGATTAATAAAAAATCAAGTAATGAAATTGTAAATTGAGACATACTTAGAAGATATAAGTATCATTTCTGGGAAATCAGAACTAGCAACAGAAAAAAATAATATATTCCTGACATATTCAAGTTAATTTGTATATCAGATAAGATACAACAATATTGGGAACTTTGCATTACATATAGGACAAAGAGATGAAGTAATCACTTGTCAAAAATTGATTTTGGAATTTGAAATGAATGTACTGTATTAAAAAAAACACTGTCTTAACCCATATTGCTCATTAAAAGTAATTAGTTGAAAAACTACAGTAGATCCTTGATAATTTGGATTAAGTGGGACCATAGCTGATCTGGATAAGTAAAAATCTGGGTTAGACAGACTTAGAAAAAATTAAAAGAAGACATTGTACTTACAGTAAAACTCCTTTATAGTTATAAAACAAAGAATATTACTCTAATTTTAAACTACTTAACTAAGTGAATAAGTAATTACGTATTACCTTAGTTAAGTAGTTTAAAATTAGTTTAATCAGTGAATCCAAGATGATTACATGAAGAAACTTCAAAGAGTATTAGCTACAATATATGAAAGTACATATTGTATATCCAGGTAAACTCCACTGCAATTCATTTCTAGGCAAACATCTATCAATTTTAGATGTTTACATTTTTTAAGCTGCTTTTATGCTTTGAAATCCCCTAATCTTTTCAGGATAAGAAGTACAAAACATATTTTGTTTATCTAAAAGTTTTAGATGTTTTTATTGTTGTTTTATGTAAGTACTGTACTCGATTTTTGTTATTTCTTATTTATTGTTTTTTATTGTACTTCAAAATCATTGCAGGTTATCTGGAGATCTGAGTTAACGGGATCTGAGTTAACGGTGCCGACATATCAAGATTCTACTCTATAGTAAATGGTCATGGCTTTATCTTGGCAATGAATTTAAATAGAGAAAATAAATTGAGAACAAAGCAATACGATACAAAAATGTAAAGCGTGAAGATTTAAGCAAATTTTAATAAATATGCATAGGAACTATAAAAATTATGTAATCATACAGCTGTATAAATGTCTTTAAAAGGTTCAAAAATTTTCAAAATCTTGCAGTTTATGTGTTGCAAATCTTGAAGGTTTTTAAAAAAATTATTAGTGTTAGTATAACTTGGCAAAAAACCACTACTTACTGATATTTTTTAGAAGAGATGTTTCATACTAGATCAGATTGCTCCTTGATCTAATGTGAAACGTGTCTGCTGAAAAATATTAGTAAGTGTAGTGTTTTTTTTTACCAAATGATACCAATAAAATAATTTAAAAAAATTCAAGATAATTAAAAGATGCGAAAAGTGACAATATAGGAATCTATAATAAAACTGAATGTTTGATATTACAAAATGGTTCAGCTCAGCAGAAAAACACGTATCTACCAAATTTAGCTGAAACTACAAAACCTTTGTTGTGCCATTGCAAAAGAAAGTTGACAGTATTGGCCAACATTAGCTATAGATTTTGTTTATTTAGACATTAAAATTTGTTCGCTTGCTTCTACTTTAAAAGACACATTTTATATTTTGGAATGCTACCATTATAATAAATAAACAATCAATACTTAATAAGAAATAGATAATTGTGTTTTAATACATATAAAACAAGTATGGAGTAAAAGTCAGTTGATCATTATTAAATACTTACTGGCATATTTTCTAAATGATTTATATAAAGAGTTACAATTCTTAATCATATTATTAAATATAAGAAAGGGGAAATATGGCCAATCCTTAAATTTCATCACTAACTCTTACACATCACATAAAACTCAACATACATAAATGGATACTAGCACACAGAAACATATTACAGTAACATAGTAATGAATAAACTGTATCTCAAAATACAAAACAAACAAAACATATGTAGGAAAATGCAATTAATCCCATTCACATTTGCAAATGGTTGAAATAAGATACCAATCAAAAAAAAAAAAAAAAAAAAAATTACACCTTTTAATATGATGTTCAACACAACAAGGAAAACTCCAAGAACCAGAAAATACAAAATGGTATTTTCTGTACAACTGCTACAAACCGAACATGCTGTAATAAATTATAAATTGGGTAAAAAGTCTACAGTTGTCAACAAAGATAAAAATACCAGAATTCAAAACAAAATACTTAATATATTAAAGTCTCTTCTTAATACATCTCTATATTATATACATCTCGTCACAAGTACTACAAATTATCTTAAAAATAGTTGATTTTTCCAGCATTGGAAATTTATAGTTTAAACGAAAAGAAATATTGTAACTAGATATAAAGAACATCTTGCACATATTAAAAATGATAGACCTGAAAAATCAAGTATAGTAGAACTTCTCCTTAATAATCAGCATGAATTACATAAAAATGTTATTTTAGCTAAATTTATCAACTCTAAAAAGTTACTTATAGTTATGAAAGTATTTTTATAGTAAAATCAAATAGTAAATTAATGAATTCAGATAAAGGGCCTTCCCTGACTCACCTCTATATTTTTTACTTAAGTATCCCTTTTTCAAATACTACGCATTATTTTAATTGGTTTTTATTTTATTTATTGTTATTAGCTGTAGTTTATATTACATATGTATTATTAAAGTGTACTTTTTTGACAAAGCCTATTTGGCTCAAGATGACCGATCGTTATTTGTTGATCGAGGGCGGAGCTTACATCATTCTCATATATAGGGACCGCAAAGAACGATTGGTATCACTCTAGTTAGAAACTTCTTGTTTGCTAGATTGTAATTTTGTAATAAGACCCTCTGATGATGATGACATGGTCATTGAAATGTACATGAGGGTTTAATCTTAAATAACTTGTTTTAAATATCGAAATCTTGTTGCTGTTCATGACGAGCTGGTTGTAAATTACAAGTTACACTTTTGCTATTACTTGCGACCAGACATTTGTTAACTAAATACGAGACTGAAGAAGTCGTAAGACGAAAACGTTTCCTCCAAGTGTAAGTTAACAATTAACAACTTTTAGTTAACAAATGTCTGGTAGCAAGTAATAGCAAAAGTGTAATTTGTAACTTGTTTTATTTGTTATTTTTGATTATTTTTGTGGTATTGGGGTTCTTTTCCAATATTTTCATTGTAATATATTGTACCATTGTGCTCTTGATATTGTATATGATAAACTAATAACTGAAGTTGAAGATGAAACTAAATAATCTAAAGAAAAAATGTATATACAGTACCATTTTGCCTAATATTCAAAATAATCCATTCTTCGTGATCTAAATTTATTTTCAACACATGTTCGTTAGTTGAAGGATCAAACCATTCTCTGGTCTTAGTACTGTTGAAGTTTAAATCCTTGCTTGTTGTATACGTTAGTGGAACCCACCATGAGACCATTTTCTGACTGAATGATTTTTCATATTTTCTCTAGAATAAAATAGAAAACAACATTAAAATTTTAATTTTTATATTAAACCAAACAACTGTATATTATATACATTACCATGATACATACTTTGTACTAATAGAGATGTAAAACGTGTTTATTTCATTAGCAATGATGTTGCTCCATAACTACTGAAGTTATGAAAATTAATTTACACTAGTTGATTCTGTTTATTGCCTACAGTGCGTAAAAAAATTATAATTTCATGTATATAAGATTTATTTGACTGTGGGTGAATGCAGCCTGTTAGATATGTCATGTTTCTTTCTCACTAATTGTTTACATATCCGTCAGTTGTGTATTGCGCTTTAAATATAAGTTTATTGACTCCTAACTATCTAGTGAAATTAGAAAATTATTAGATGAAAATTTATATAATAATTTTATATAATAAAATTTAACTATACAATTTTAATTATTATAATAATTTTATATAATAATGGAGTAAAATAACATTATATAATAATAAGTTGTATTAAGAGAACAAAAAAGCCTCAAGAGTTCACCATTTATTTAGAAAAATTTGTATTCGTTATGAAAATAAAATTTATCATTGAATTATCATACATTTATTTGAAAGCATAAGTTGTAATTCAATATAAAGCTAGAATAAATAGGACCTTATTAAATTGAACGTGCTTGCTTTAATTATATAGCATCCTTAAGGTGTTGTATTCAAAAAGTGAAATTAGATTTAAATGTACTTGAATTACCCATGAACTAAATTACAAATTTATTTTTACAATTATTAAAATATTATAAATAATAATTATATATACATATATACAACATGCATACATAAATAGATACACATACATAGGTATCTAAATATATAATTTTGTAAGACAAATTTTGAGAGAAAAATTGGGGGAACTTGGAAGGTCATACAGAGCTGGGGGGTGGCTCAAATTGAAGGTACTGACACAGAGGAGCTGAGAAAATATATTTTTTCTCAATTTATAACATATATAGGATTTTGAGAATCTTAAGTTAACCAAAAATTTCCATAAGAAATACATTGCAATGAAAAACAGCTGAGTATATTTGTAAACAAAGAAAGAGCCAGTTTGGTGTATACATTGCAATGAAAAACAGATGATTGTGATTTGTGAACAAACAAATATGAATAGGGGCATTTGCCCCATATAAGCCCCTATTATATTGTAAAGATTGTTATTAAAAAATACAGTCACACATGTTAATTAATTAATTAAAGGTATTATAAAAAAATGATTTTTCCTTATAATTTACAAGAATTTTATATATATATATATATATATATATATATATATATATATATATATATAAAACATAGGTTATAAAAAAAAATAAATTTCTCTCACATGTATCACCAAGCTTGAGTAACAGAGAATCTTTTCGGAAGAGGGTATTTTAATTTGGGTGTAAAGGCACCGATCTCCACCGCGGCCATGACTGTACACCTGTTGACCTTCAGTCGGTAGCTATACACGAATGAGACTGCACTGCGATCTGTCATCGATGTCTTATTTGTTTTTTTACTGGCAAAAGTGAATCTGCATTGAAATTCAAGTCAGTTGTGTGAAGTTTATGGTGAAAGTGTAATGTTTGTGTAAAAAAAGTTTTTGGAAGGAAGAGGAAGTGTTTATGGTGAACAGCAAGATTGCAGCCTGTCAAGATGGCTCCCCATATATATATATATATATATATATATATATATATATATATATATATATATATATATATTTATATATGATGGATAGTTATTATCTGGAGTACAGCTGTTCATTCTACAGTGCATAAAATCGCAGTTCCGACGTTTTGCTAGAATCTCTCCTAGCATTGACGAGGTGAACCCAACAACAGTTGAACTCGCTCTTCATAAATAAGTATCACCATATATATATATATATATATATATATATATATATATATATATATATATATACAGAGAGAGAGAGAGAGAGAGAGAGACCTTTTTATAGGTTGTTTTCTTAAGGCTTCGAATGATCAAACATTTAAGTCATTAATTATACTGATAATAATTCCTATTTTCATAGGAAATACTGATAATCAGTTTATTATATATACATATACATACTTGAGTTAATACAACAGACTGGTCTGATTTTCTCTGAACACTAATTAACGGATATCCAACTTCATATGTCCAGTTGTACATTATGTCTTGCAAATTATCTAAGCCATTGTTAACATTGGATTCAAGGCTGACCCACAAATCTTCATCTTCAACATTAGAATAAGCACTGTTTACAAACATAAAATAGAATAAGACATTAGAAAATAATTATTAAAAAAATTAATTAATTAAAACATTTTTAATGCATAATTATTTTAATTATATGTAATTATTAGTTACATTATATATAAATCATATTTGGGTATAAAAATTAATACATAGTTAAAACAACTCTTTGTGATAGTAGTTTATGTTCAATGGATAAGCCCCTATCATTATGCCAAGGGCCAATTTAGCACATCATTGCTTATTATCTACCAACATATATAATTTGTGACCTAAACAAAACGATCCCTTGTTTTGCTTACTGTGTCTGCATAAACACCCAGTAACAACGTAATGTATATTTATTCCTTCCTACAAGTAAAAGGAAAAGTGGTTTTCAACTGGAAGCTAATGTACAACCAGTTGAACACCTTGTGTCAGTTTAACCCCATAGTTTTGAAAATGACTGTAAGCTCCATGGTAAAAAAATGACACAAGATTGAGTTTTATCCGAGAGATCCCTATTTTTTGTAATTATTGTATTTATTGTATTGTTAAATAACATTTATGAAAAAAAAACAATCGAAGTAAAATACTATTTGGTTAACTATTATGCATTTTTATATTCTTGGTAAATTATCATCAATAACTATTTAATCACTTTAACAATAGTTTATGAGTATCCGAACTTTAAATTGTGTAAATTTGTAAAAACTTACTGAGACAGAACGTTTTCGATCGCTATGTGGCAGTTTTCATCAGTGTCTTCTGCTTGGAGATATCAGGTCAAGCAGTGACGGTTTTAAAGGTAGGTTTTCAAAAGTATCAAAGAGTATGTGTCATTTGTATTGTGTTTGTTCGTTTAATATGTACAGTCAACTCCCAATTATCCGGGATCGCATCAACCGGGTTGCGGATCAACCGGGATCGTCAGCTCCACTTGAAGCAGTGGGGCGGGAGGAGTCAAATGTGAACGCGGCGGACGGATGCGAGCGCGGGCGGTCGTTGGGGCGTACAGTAACCTTTACGGAATAATTTATAGACTGTCAACTCGCCCGCAGTCGCCACCCCGTGTCCTAAATCCTTCCTACCTGTTTCGCGGGCAGTGTTTCGGTCAGCATGTCTGAGTTTACGTTATATTTCTTGTTGTCCTTTTATAAATTCACGCGGTTCTATGACGCGCGAATCCCTAATTACGCGTTGATCTCCAACGTCCAATCAGATCAGAGCACATCGAAGCATCGAACGTGATGCATGGAGGTGCGACAACCCCGAGCGCGAGCGTCCGTTTTTCGGTGAATTAATCCGAACGCCGAATTCGCGGAATTACGCGATCGCTCGAGTCGAACGTAAACACTACCCTTCCTCAGTGGTCAGTCTATGCGTTGCTTCTGATCAAAACGAACTGTACAGTAGTGACGGTACAACAGGAGGAGATACTATTTATCAGCTGTTTTTACAGTCATTGGGTAGAAGTAGGGCTGTGGATATTATGGTATTTGTTTTAACCGTGATTTCGCATTATCCGTGACGGCCCTGCCGGTAATCATCCCGGATAATCGGGAGTTGACTGTATGTACTTTGTGTTTTTGTGCATCTGTAAATTTGATATTATTCTAGTGTGTTGAGATGTGGTTCTTTTTTGTTAATGTAAATAGTTAAAGGGTGTATTGAAAAATATTTTTAATTAAATAACATACTTTTTAAATTTTAAAACCTCATTTGTTATTTTAATGTTAATATTTTTATAAGTGTATTTATTTATTTCTGTATTTTTAATATTATATCAAATCTGCAACAATACATGGAAAAAATAATGTATCCTACATTTAGTTAATTATAATAATTTGACACTGGAGTTTGTTTTGTGCAGTGTTTCATTAAATTGTAACGACAAAATTACATACATAATTTTTTGGTCAGAAGATTTTTCTGTATGTACTATGGCTTAACAACTTACTTGTTTACGAGGTATAAATTGACTCCTTTTTGAAAAGTTTCAGGGGTTAAAAAGTGGTAGACCATATTAATAACTGCAGCACCTAAAACATTTGTTTAAAATACTATTAAATGTTAGAATATAATTTTTATTAGAATTATTAAGCTTAAATAATTTTGTACTGATTAAAATGGGTGGCAAGCTCAGCAAACTATGTACACTCTATAACTATAATACATGACTAGACCATATCCAAGTGGTTGTTTGAAACTACATCTTTCATCTTGGCGATCTTAACACTTTGACTATGAATGAGGGTACATTTGAGTTTTATCCACACAAGTGATGACTGGTTGTTGTCGCATCATTTATATTTTAACAAATTTCTCTCACTATGGAGTAAAAAATATGAAGCATCAGTTAACTCATGTCCTAGATTTTATCCAACATTTTTTATGATTCAATTCCACCTTTTTAGTGTTTTTATCTATATATTTCAATGTTAAAATATTTTATAACATTTCTTTCCAGGTGTAGAATTTTTAAAATAGTTTTCGGAAAAGTTATAACTACCAAAATAACTCTGAAATAATTTTCTGATGAGACTTTATGGTACTGATGAGATTCAGAGATCAGTAATCACAGGTGTAGTTATTAAGGTGTTAGAAAATTATTCTTACTATTTAGAACTTTTAAATTAACTATATCCATTATAGCCCCTTTAATATTAGGCCTACCCATATTTGCAATTTTAATTTCTATTTTATCTTTCATATACTTATTATAATTTCTTTTAATTTTCATGGCAGCCTGTTGGTGGCTAAAGTAAATTATCTAATTGGTGGTAAATAAATGTGTTTTTTGCTTTCCTATAGGTATAATTACTTTATATTAAGAGAGTCAGTAATTTTAAAAATCAAACAAAGAATTCTCTGATTTAAAGTCACCAAATTTGAGTTGCATTTTGATAGGTAAATACTTTTTGCATAAATCAGAAGTGATAATCTTATTATATTATCAATTAATGTGTAATGCAGAAGAACCTCTCAAATCTGAACTTCTAAAATCTGAACCCCCACAAAATCCGAACATGATTCGATGAAAACCAATTTTTAAAAAAGTATCTCAAATTTAATAAAGTAAGTACTGAAAGTTTGCTACTTATGTAAAACAGGACTGAGATGTGTAATATATTGGAACTGACACTGTTAAAACATGATATATCACGAAGGCCTATACTGTACTACTGTGTCATTTCATTAACATAGAATTTATTGACAGTAAAATAAAAATAAAAAAGACAAACACTAAACTATATGATTCACTTAACAAGAAAAGACACAAACACTTTACTATTTCTTTCACTTAAAATCAGTAATATTCAACTGGCGAAGAGACGTAAACCTTCCCGAGGATGCAATGTTGCGCTACCGTCGCATTAGCATAACATCATTGGGTGTTGCAGCTGTGTGTTTCTGTATGTAACACAAAACAATGTCGAGAGTGGCGGCAGCGTTGGCATGAGTAACAGCATTCATAGAGGCTACTTTTTCCACGCTATCGCTATCTGCTACACTGTCATCGTGTTAATCCTGGACCATAGACACCATATCATGCTCCATATATTCTTTATTGTTATCTAATGGTGCCCATTCTTCCAGGCAACTTTTATCAGCATCTTCACATCTTGGTACTCTTTGAATGAGCTGAAGGAGCTCAGTTTCATCATCTTGTGTTCTAAGTGGTGTTTCCACAAATTCGAGGCTACGCCAGAGCATCTTCCAAGATTTCTGTAGTAAAGTGTTACTGATATTACTCCAGGATTCAGCTACCCAGCAATTTACATCATTTATTGTAATCCTCTTATGTTATTCTGGAATAGAAAGAGAACAATCTTCTTCAATTAATGTTTACAGAAGCTTTTTTCTGTAGCTCAGTTTTATGTTCTGCATCAAACCTTGATCCATAGGCTGAAGCAACGATGTCACGATAGGTGGGAGAAAAATTGCTTTTATGTCTTTACATAACAATGCATGTTTGAAGGATGTGAAGGAACATTGCCTATTAAAAGTAGAGCTTTTGGTGGCAGTTCATTTTATTTCATTAATTGTTACTGAAGGAACAAATTCATTTTTGAGCGACTCCTTGAAAATATTACCAGTCATCCATGCCTTACACTGATTTCTGTAATGAACAGGGAGAGCATTCAAGTTCATATTTTTAAGGGCTCGTGGCTTGGCGGATTTTCCAATCATCATAATGGTATCTTTGTTTTTTCCTACAGCATTACTGTAAGGTAAAACTTTGAGATGCTATTTGCTCGTTTGAAAGCCTGGCGCAGAACATTCCTCTTTAGAAGCAAGACTTTAAGTGGTAAGGTCTTTAGAAAAAAAAATCAATCCAGTCTCATCTGCATTATACACTTGCTGGGGTGAGTAATTTTCAGACGATATCAAATCTGTGAATTTGTCTAAATATTCTTTTGCAGCAAGATTATCAGGTGATAGCTTCTCCCCGCTTACCGCTAGTTGTCTAATCTCTTCCCTTCTCTTCCATCTATCAACCATCTATTGCTAGCAGTAAATTCCAAATTACCGTTCATTAATTTGTTTAACTGTAATGCCTTTTCTTGTCTTAATGGGCCACTAATAGGAACTCCTTTCTTCCTCCTTTGTGTAAACCTTAAAAATACAGCCTTGTCAATTTTTTCATTCACAGAAACTTTCGAGTGATGCGTTGTTTAAAAGACTTTTTAATTGTAGCACTGGAAAACTTTAATTTTTGATACTGAAATATATAATGAATGCTCTGATATTGCTCTTTAATAAAAAAACGCAATTCTGTCAAATGCAAAATACACAGCAAATCCGAACAGGCTATAGCCACAATTAGTTCTTATTTGAGAGGTTCCATTGTATATGTTTTATATTTGTAGATGGCAGTCAATTCTTTAAACTAACTTCTAAGTTAAGCCTACTTATTTATTAGTATTAAAAAATTGTTCTTGTAAATACTAAAAATGGTATAAATATTTAGCAAGGGGTATTTTCTTATCATTACTCCTTGATGTCTTCTTAAGGATTTTATTTAATGAGAAAAAGATTTAAAAAAATTGAAGTTCGTTGGTAGCGCTTATAGATATCTCTCATTAGTTGTGTTTTAATGTATACAGATGTTTTAAAGGCATAATTTAAAAACTAAAATTTAAACATAGGATCTTCAAACTTTTGTAAAGTATTAAAACCTCTGATTTATTTGATAAAGTAAATACACCTTTATTATGTTAATATATTACTAATATCAATTACCTTTATCATAGGTCGTTCCATCAAAATTTGAACTTATCTGAGAAGTTGTCATGACATTGGTTACAAGAGGGTGGGATGTTTGATCAAAATCTACTGCCAACATCTGTTGCACACCCACTACTACAAATATGTCCATCATCCTCCATGAAGGCTCTATCTAGGAAAATATGAACTAATTTACGAGTTTTATAGGAAAAAAAGATGTGAATATGAGAAGGTTTTAGTTTTATTTGCATAATGATATTTTATTAATCATAGAATTTTAAAACTATAGTAGATATTTTGTATTATATTTTGTATACACAAGAATCAGACTTTTGGTAACAATGTTAAAGGTATCATTGATCATATAGAGACATTGATTATGCCTAACGTATGTAGTAAGTGCCCCTGTGACTGGATGTGCTCAAGTCACAGTGGCACCAAAAACCTAAAAAGTAAACAAAAGTAATACATTTAGTAAATGAAATTCATAATGATTGTAAAAAAAAATATAATGAAGTATATTATTTACCTTTTTAGTAATTATTTTATAAAATTTTAATTAGGTAGTTGAACATTATTTTATAAATTATTATTTTTTATTTTAGTAATTATACTTGTACATACTTTTTGATTTATATTACTTACAACATGAAAAATCATCATAAGTTAAAAAAAACAAACATTTAGAGCCAAATTTTAGATTTTTTAAATTAATCTGGCAATTAATTTTAGCGTTGAGGATTTTACTTAATCAAAAGATTTAATTTCTTAAGGAGTCTATACTACTAACATGTTGGTCATTGTACCAAAACTCCATATTTTTTACATTACGTACACACAGAACAAAGTTCAGTTTCTTTTTAACTTTATTTGAATCTACAATACCATTGAAGTCAATGTCAACAGCCTAAACTTGACATGGGCTTCAGAATCTACAGAAGATTTGTACTATGTAATGGCTTCATTATTTACTTAACATTTACCTTTTAGTCCATATTGCATAGTATTTGAAAACACTTATATCTATTAATAGTGATCCCTCGTTATTTGTGTCCCCCGAACCTACCGCGAATACTAAAACCAACTATATATGGAAAGGAGAGGGTTATGTTTCAAAACAAAAATGTTAACATTAATTACAACTATACTGTACACTTATAGTACAGTATGGTGTATTTATGTATTTCATAATTACATACATATTTGATTGTTAATTACGTTTTCCTTCAATTTGAAAATACAAAAATTCTAATAAATATGTGCTATTACACACATAGACACATATTCTTTATTATTAACCACTATCCACTAAATATTTAAACAGCTAATATTAGACAAATAATCGTTTAAACACTGTTAATTTAATATATATTTGAGTACAGTTTTCTGCCTTCCCTAACGTTACAATATTTTCCTGTGTTGATGCATTTCGGAGTGACTCCATTTTCAAAACTTAAACAGTATCTACTATTTAAGTACTTCATACTAAAATGATATATACTATTTAATACAAAATAGTATGATTAAGGTTTTGAAAATGGAGTCTCTCCCAATCGTGTCAACAGAGGAAAATATTGTAACATTAGGAAAGGTAGACAACTGTACTCAAATTTATAGAAAAATTCCTAACAGAAATGAAAATAAGTAGTGCCTATGTTAAGAATTTCTGTTAATTTAATTAAAAAAAAAAACTTGTTAGTTTACTTTGGTCATGATTTTTTTTAGTTCTCTTCACACTTTTTTATATGGCGATAGTGCTTCTCCAGCTCTTGATTACATTTTAACGTCCAATTTTAAAAAGGATCAATTTCAGTAATGGCTGCAGCTAACTGTCTTCCTAAACATACATTTCACCTTCAGATTTTTAATGTCAACTATGTTTTCTATGTTTTTTTTGATTTCTTCGCCTTTGTTTTCTGAGATAGGCACAGGTTTGGTAATTAGTTCTTCCGTCAAATCTTGGTCTTCCATCAAAAGATTGTTGACATCTTTAATGTCTTAAAATCTGTCACCGTTAATTCCATGTGCTTTTTAGACAATATCTGTCGTTAGCACTACAGCACACTAGAACTGTCCAACGGTCTCTTGCAGTCATAAACCTCGAGAGATCTCTTCTCCTTAGATAAGAAAGTTTATGAAGGCCTCTTTTCCAGTCCAGTATTATGTAGGTAAAACAGTCCAGTCTAATCTGTGTTAAAAACTTGATTGACTGTGTAGCTTTTCTCCAAAATTAGATTTTTCAAATGCGTTGGAAATTAATTTTTGGCTTTGTGGTCTACTAATGCTGATTCACCGGCAATTTTCACATTTTAAAAAACGTCTCTTGAACCCTTCAAACAAGCCTTTACTTGCTGAAAATGATTGACTGTCGGTATGTTCACCACAGCTTTGAACAAAATGTTCATACAAGGGCTTAGCTTTTTTTTCAAGAATAAAAATTGAAATCAGAGGGATCCTTTTTTTGTGATTGGTCTTCTATCTATACACTCAAAGCTTTTTAATATGTTTGATGTTCATATTGCAAACACAGAGGTAACTTTCGCCAATTGACAAGTAACTTCTCTGACTCTCCTCCTTATATTTTCTTCAATTTTCTTTATGTAACGAATGTTAACACTGTCTGCGACAGATGCTATGCTTTCACCACATTTTACGGTATCCAAAAGGTCAATTTCCTTAATCAAAGGCAAAATGTTTTTTTTGCCTTTTCTTGTCCTAATCAAAGTTTCTTGACATTATGACTTGGATAAACAACTTAAGGGAAAAAATAAAACAAAACAAATTCACTAAACAATTCCACAAGTAAAGGTGGCGTTTCCAAAACTAGCAGACAAGACAAGCAAATGTGACACCTGTTTGGTGATTGACGACAAGAGAGGCTAGGAAGACCACTTCAGTGGTAAGTGTGCCAACTGCCTACAAACAAACTACCATGCAGACATCTATTTCAATATATGGATGTGACAAATATTGGTCCTCGAGCTTACAGTGGCCTTGTAGTAAAAGGCTAGCCTGCCTGTCACAAAAGGCCTCCTGTAAAATTTGAACCAACCTACAAGTTAAAACATTTAAAAGTGTTTAGTGATTACTAGTAGCTCACACGAAGATGGAATCAACAAATGTTAAGGACATTAATTTGGTCTTCAAACTTTTTCCATAGCTTCTAGTACGTCTGAAGTCTACTTTAAGTACTGTGTTCTTATTTTATATTAAAGTTTTTTGAAAAAAAATATGTGAAAAACTCAATTTGTTCAAAAGAATTCAAATTTCAAGCATTTTGTGCAGTCTAAAGATATAATATCTTTGGGCTAATATTTTACATAGTACTAAGTGGACCTAAAATACCACTTTTTTTCTTTAGTGCATTTCGTTCTGACAATTTCAACTTTCTTCGGCTTACCCTTAGTACCTATACTATTTTTCTTGTCTTTCTTTTTAAAAAAACGATACATATTAGAGGGATATCCTGTAATTTTGGCTACGGCAAATAAGAGAAATTGTGAATACCAAACCTGTCAATAGCGAGGGTCTACACTATTAAAATACTAACTATTTAATTAACTTCTAGTTATTTCTACTTCAGGATTTAATTTCCTTCTCATTTCAATTTGCTATGATTTCCTTTCATCAGCATGAAAGTTATTCCTTTCAGTGAACCAGCTAGTTTTTATTAAACCTTTTTTTTATGGAAAAGGAACAAAGACCTTACAAGAATTATTCTCTGAGAGTGATTGCAATTTTCATGAATGTCCTTCCTTTCTGCAAATTGCAAATTATCATGCTGTTTAGAATATTTTGCATTTCTTAGTGATGCTATTTCCCCTGCAGTTGATACATTTTAGATGTTCCCTAAAACAAATACTTAATGTTTTAGCTTCAGTCTAAGAGTTTTTTACTTTATATTGAACATAAGTTGACTTATTTCAACTTATACTTATACTATGAATATTTTACAAAATGATTACATTCTAACTTTGTTTAAGAATATGAAGAAATATGTAGTACCTACTTTCTAAGTAACTTTCTTAGATTTGATACTGAGGAACAGATAAATGGGAATTTCCAACTTACAAAAGTTTATAAGTAATCTTGTAAATGAAGAAATGTTTAAAAGTGAAAATGAGATACATGTTTATTCTGAGAGGTGGTAAAAGCCCAAATTCTTTATATAGAATTTATGTAGCAGACATTTTAATTTTATAAAAGTACTCAAATGTTCCAAAGTATAAATGAAAAACATATTCGAAAGGTATCGTAAGACATACAAAATGAAAACAGATTGAATGAGAATACATGTCCAATATAAGCAAATCTTTAAGAAAATGCACATTCTTTAACTGAAAATTTCTCTTCAGTTTTAAACTTATATATCATATATATTTAAATTATATATAGTGAAGAAGAACATTATTTTATTTAAAAAAACATGAGAAAAATCAGCAGAGAAGGAATACAAAACATTGAAAATGATATATATATATATATATATATATATATATATATATATATATATATATATATATATATATATATTAAACAACATAGGTTATTCAAATACAAGAATATTTATTAATTTATATCCAAAGCTTTTTGTTGGTAAACAGTACCAGCATCATCAGCTGATGATGTTGGTATTGTTTACCAACATCATCAGCTGATGATGTTGGTATTGTTTACCAACAAAAAGCTTTGGATATAAATTAATAAATATTCTTGTATTTGAATAACCTATTTTGTTTTAAATTATTAAACAAACGTATTTTATATTTACATATATATATATATATATATATATATAATGTAAATTTCTTATTTTTAAAGGTGGTTTATCAAACTAAAATCCAAGGCTAACTATTATATTTTCTTGGTAAGCCATAATAGCTTACTTGATCAATAAGTAGGTTGTTAAAAAATGTTGCAAACCCTTCGCTGAGCCAAGTGAATCTCCACCATTTGGGGGTGACCAAGTTGCCTAACCACTGATGAGAAACTTCATGCATTACGACAGCAGTGTTCCATAGTTTGTCTTCTGTTGTTGAGATACCCTCTTCATAGTAGAAGACTTCCATTCTATATTATAAAGTATCTTACAGTTAAACAATGATAATGAATAATAAAAAGATAACATTTTTTAACACATTTATTGTAAACTTTAAACATGTTGCTATGGCGATTGAAAAAATACATTATTTTACATAAACATATTTATTCTATAATTAAATAATACTTAACTAAGTGAATCTGTAGGGGCTTATTTGCTGATACATTTCGAAACAACAATTCCTTTTACAAAGCTTCGTAAAAGGAACGATTGTTTCGAAACGCGTCAGCAAATAAGCCTTTACGTATTCAATTAGTTAAGTATCATTTAATTATAACATTTGTTGATTCCATCTTCGCGTGAGCTACTAATAATCACTAAACACTTTTAAATGTTTTAAACTTGCCTATAGTAGCACTTACTTTGCTTGTTGAGGACGGCCGTTTCGAGAGATGTTTCGCCGATCATCTCAACTCCACAAAACATGACTACATAGACATAACATCTAACCTACAAATTCTTCATAAACAACCCAGAAATAACCAATGCTACACAACCGAACAATACGAAATACGTAGGCACTTCAAACTACACCCTACACACATACTCAATACACAATTACATTAAACTCACACGCACTTTTTGACATCATAACTCCTAATACACACAAAATACACCCACACCACCAAAATATCCCACCCCCACCCTAACCTACATAAACCTTGAGATCAGTTACGGTCTGAGTT
The DNA here is from genome assembly GCA_036971475.1 of Prosapia bicincta. Taxonomy (NCBI): domain Eukaryota; kingdom Metazoa; phylum Arthropoda; class Insecta; order Hemiptera; family Cercopidae; genus Prosapia; species Prosapia bicincta. The sequence goes on along the minus strand of JBAIZL010000010.1, from coordinate 74,637,487 downwards.
GACAAAGGGACACATCTCCCGAAACGGCCGTCCACAACAAGCAAAGTAAGTGCTACTATAGGCAAGTTTAAAACATTTAAAAGTGTTTAGTATTTAATTATAGTTTAATCAGTGAATTCAATAGGATTACAACAAGCAACATATTTATTCTTTTGAAATTTGTTAAATATATATCTAAAACGCATTTTTTGTTAAAATTGGCCTTCTGCTATTAAAAATTATATGGCGACATTTGACGGTGTCAGCATATAGCATCAAACATAATTGATGGTATGTGTCGATGTCTCTAGCCAGTGTCCTAAGGTATTTATAAAAGTAACACAGTTTTATTTAAAAACTTGAAGAAAATATGTATGTTGAGTATAGAGTACTTACTTCACAAAATTAGGAGCTGTCTTTACAATTTACAAATATAAAGAGCATACATGAGACTCAAATTTACTCTAAGGAAAACATGGATGATATGACACGGAGAGAGATGTATTAGGTTTCCTCGCCATTTGAGTTGGTAGTCTATTCATGATTCTGACTATATTGTGGTACATCTGCTTGAATTACTAGAGTTTTTGAAAAAAATGTTTTCTGGTAAACTGTTAAAGTTTTGTCATTATGATTTTAGAGTTGTTACTGTAAGTTTATTATAGGAAATATTGGTTAATTGTTAAAGTATACACAAAAACTTGACTGCAGTAGACACTATGATTTGTTTTTTGGTTGGTAGTTTTCTTGATCTTTTAACAGCAGCATGCTGCCTATCACCAAACAATACGGGATATATGCCAGTCAATTTCCGGGTTATTTGAAGCATTTACAAAGTAACGTTTTTCAGCAGGAGATGTGATGGACTATTAAATTTGTTGTTAAAAACTGCATAATATTATTTATTGTGTATTTAACCCATAATACTATTTAATCTGAATTTTATACACATTTTTATTTGTTTACGCAAATAATAAAAATGTCATTGTTTTATAGCACAGTATTACATGACGTATTATTCCACCCACTTGATAGGTCATTAAAATCTTAATTCCATGATAATTTCTGTGAATGGAGAAGGCTCTAATAAAGGTTTGATATAAAGCTGTGGCAAAACAGGAAAATCCTATATCCTTTTTACCCCGTAGAGGTACTGGTAAATGCATTTCTATTGAACCAATGTAATGTATCTGAATTATCTACCAGGAGTGATTACAAAATCCTGCAAACATAAAAGGCAGTTGGGGAGAATAGAAATCAAACAGATATTAAGTACTCAAGGCCTAAAGATGATAATCCATACTGGTCCTCTCCAGAAACCAGTTCACGGACAGTGGAGTCCTTAGATTACAGCTAAAGAAAGATACAGTATTCACCCAAGATAAAACCATCTACATTAAGTAGGCAAAGCCTAAATCAACAGATTACTAAAAAAAGTTTCTCAAATACCCAAAATAACAATTATAAAACGTTCACATTGGAAGCAATCGGCTTTACTCTCACCAGAAGAACCAGATTTTTTCAACAAAAAATGACAAAGAAAGCTAAAAGGTAAGGTAAAAAGCCTAACATATCCACAGTTTTTCAAAAATAATAATAAAATATCAGAAGAAAGGTTTAAATAACCTAGGTAGAAGTCTGGAAAAATAAGTATTGGCAAAGAATTTACAACAAAGGAAGACACTGTATTAGTTACTTTGAACTTGTCTCTACAAGTGTTGAGAAAAAAAATGTGTAGATTGCTTTAAAAACTATGCAGAAACAAAACGTAAATCTGACTCATCAAAATTTATTATTCGTGGCTTCATAAAACTAGTTTCCTCTATAAATGTAACTTGAGTAAACAGTTTGAAATAAGAAAAAAACAAATACAAATTAGATTATTTACCCTGATTAGTGTTTAACATGTTGACAGTTTTTGTTTACTTATAACGATTTGAAGTTATTGTTGCAACAGCTGGGAAAGTTTTTACCCCGTGCGAGTCCTCACGTTACGATACTGGTCCCTCTAAGTGAAGTCTATTTATATTTGTATTTTGCGAGGTTTTTATAAGTGGAGTTAATTTTTATTCTTATTTTGCTAGGTTTTATAAGAGAAGTCTGTTTTTATTTGTATTTTGCAAAGTTTTTATAAGTGAAGATTATTTCAAATTGTGTTTTTGCAACTTTTTTATCATATAAATTTATTTTCATTTTTTTGCAAGATTGCTGTGAGTGAATTTTACTATGTTTCGTATTTTGAGAGGAATTTACCACTGAAGTTCGTTTTAATTTATAAATTTAATATCTATTTCAAATTTTCTACGTATATATTTTGTCATGGCGATAATAGAGAACACAAATTTTATATTTGTAACTTTTCAAGAGAGAGAGAGACACAAATGAAACTTCTTTTGAAGGAATTAAAGCATTGTTTGGGGTATTGTATATTTGTGGAGCAATGATGTCTTCGTACAAAAATTCTAAAGGTATATCGACAACAGACAGAACTGGTTTGCATATAGTAAAGTGTACAATGTCAAGGACACAGATTCTATTTTCTCTTGCAAGTATTACGTTTTGATATATATTGTCTTTGTAAACTATTCTTGTTTATAAAATATTTTGTTTTCATGATTATTGTAACAAAAAACGTTTATTTACAATGTAGGCTATAGCTTTATATTTGGCAGTATTACAAACAAACATTTTAATTACAGGTGTGATTTTTGCCCTAAGAACTTAGATAAGAAACAATAAATGCTGTACTAATTGTGGGAAAAGTGTTTGTAAAGACCATTTAGTTGAAGTATGTGAAGAGTGTTTTGACGTATAAAGAAAGAAATAATATTGCATGAGTTTGTTCATATCTTTTATAGTATAACAAACTATGTTTAAATAATCTTTTGATTTATAACATTAAATATTTTACTGATATTGACCTGAAAACTAGTTGGGGTAAAAAATTACCCTGCACGAGCTCTGGTGTAATGGGTATTAGCGCGAGTCCTCTAGGGTTGTGTTAACCAACATGCTTAAGTGTTGGTTATTATTCAATGAACTACTTTGTACCCACTCATTATAAAAAATATTTTTGCTTATATAAAGTGTCCTGCATATTATTATAAATTAGAAATAAAATAAACTTTTATACTCACACATAAATGATTATGCCCCAGTTCTCCATTGCAGAAAAAGCTTGTGAGGGTACAGGAATATGGTCTATTTTTGGAAAGTCGTATCCTATACCAAAGTACTCCTGACAAGCAAGCAAAGCAGCAACTCCAATTTGTAGTTTATGTCTGGCTGCACTAACCTTCTCAACAGGTCCCCACACACTGGTGTTGGTCTTACTGTCAGTCAGATTGACATAGTCAGATATCACAAAAGCAAGGAGATATGTTGACATTGGAGGTGTTCTCTCAAATACGTCCCACACATAGTAATCTTCATTGGGACTATAAAAATTTGTAAACGTACATAAAATTGTATATACAAGATATAAGTAAAGCTTTTTATAATTTATGATACCAATTAGAATAGATAATTTCACTTTAAAAAAACAAAATAGCATAATGGTATCAGAATAGTCACTGGGACAGTAAAAAGTGCACCAATAGTCACATGTAAGCTCTTAATCACTGTAAAATTATTAATATCAAGAATGTTTGACCAGGAAAAGAAAAATCTCAGCAATTAAAGGAAAAGCAATAAGCTTTTTGGTTGAAGTAATATAACTGAAAATTGTATTAATAACTCACATTCATAGTTATTTCAAATGTCTTACAATTTCGAACCAAGTAAAAACTCTTAACTACCTTACCAATTTAAAACCAATTTGTTAACTTATAAGTTCTCTTCATTTTAGAAACTCAGCTTTACTCATCATTCTTGTTCGCAGCTCAGGATTTATATCTCGCCTGTCCAACTGTTTCATATATAGAGGACATTTTGGTTATAGATATGCAAGTTTGGACACAATAATGATGTCAACATAATAATAATAATAATAATAATAATAATAAAAACAATAACAAAAACAATAATAATACCAACAAAAACAATAACAATAATAATGTTAACTGTTTGGGGTCCAGATTAAAAATTAATAATTCCTATTTAACAATGCTATCACTCATACCTAAATACAAGCTGTATATGAAAACAATGACATTGTAACTAACTTTTGCAAGAATAATAATTTAAAAGACCACATCTAACAACCCCTGTGTCAACAAAGGTTTTTAAAGACTTAGATAATAAAACAAAAGATGATGTACAATATGAGCATTTTCAGCTCCAACTTCCAATAAGCAGTGGATAAAGTTCCCAGAATATCGGAGAAGATGTCACTGGGTATGTATATGAAAATTATTTTTGTTAAAACTTACTAAATTAACTTTTAATATTTTATAAAATATTTTACCATAATAGATATTTAAAAAGAAAACTTTTCTTCTACTCAACATTATTAAAATTACATTTTGTTACAAAATGTGAACAAAATACATCAACTTTTTCTTAAAACAAATCTTCTCTATATTAAAACCAGTTTTCTTAATTTCTTTACCACCACAAGGTATACAGTAATCAATCTTTACCACTGTTTTACTATAAGGCCACTATGCTCTATCCCCTGAGTGTATATTGACCACTTGTTTACTCTTAGTAAAATTGGTTTTCAGGCCACTACGTTTTTCCAATTACAATGAAATTTTGATAGATGCATTATAATGATTATTGTGTACGTTAAATAATGTTGAAGTATAGGCCTATAGGTAGTTTAAAAATCGCTTTTAAAATTCAAGCAACTTAAGCCGTTATGTCTGTCTTTTACCTACTAATAGCAGGCCAAGACTACTGTCCTAATAAATTATATAGGGCAGACTTATACATATTTATGTGCATATTTTATGTTGGAATCAAGCTCAAGTTCATGATGAAAAAAATACAATAATTTCAACTTTTTAGCATATTCAGAGTAAGTTAAGAATAAAAATATTAAAAATGATTAAAAATACAAAATGAAATTTTTTTGGATACATTTGTCAAAAATTAACTGTATTCCTAAGTACCTGTATACTGGAAGGAATAATGTAATCCTAAAAATTAACATATAAGTTATCAGATTAACAAATTAAAAGTTATCAGGTAATAGGTGACAATAAGGCACAATAAATAGATTATATGTTGAGAAAGAAATGTAGAAAAGGTTTGATACAGTGAAAACCTGTATTTGAACAACAAACTATGAATGACCTTCAATATTCAATGTTCAAAATATAAGTTTTAACAAATTTACAAAATTTAAAGTTCGGATAGTAATAAACATTGTTTAAGTGATTAATTAAGATTCACCAAACGTAATGAACTACAAAATTCAAGAGTTCAAAATATATTTTATGTTTTCACTTAATAGATTATTGACTTGAATAATAAATTAAATTCGGCAAGTCATGGCAAATAAAATGCCTAACAAAACACACATATAAAAGGATTAAAGATGAAACACATTTTATTATATTTACCATAACATCAAGGCAAAGACATATTCATATGTCAGGAGCTGTTATTCATACGTAATTTTTTTCACAAACTGTTAAAAATGTTTGCAATGCTGTTTCTTTTTTTTTCCCTTAAAACACACCATAATATTTGGTTAACAGTTCTTCTGCATCATGTCAGAAGAAGTTATGCAAGGAGCTATTTAACTTGGTTATAGGATTTGACAGTTATTAATGACTTTCTCTTACCAAACTTATGATGTCTAGACTATGAGTATTTCTAAACAGAAACTGAAATCCAATAGCCTACACATTAGTTTTTACAGCAAAATTTTATTTTTAGAGTACTTTGGTCAACACAATTTATTTCAACAGTTTTTAGATTAGCATTTATGTAGCATTCCGAAAATAACTGGCCAAAAATATGACTGATGTTCAAGTTTTAGTGTGTGTATTACTCATCAGTAATTTCAGGAGTATTTTGCAAAAGGTTTGTATTCACACTGAAGAGGAGAAATACTAAACTTAACTTCATTTAAAAATAAAATGCATTGACTGAAAAGGGTTTGTTAAATCTAAGTGGTAGGTGACATAGCTATATATAATATATAAGGATGATATTTTTTTCTATTATAAATCAACAAAAACACTTATTAAGAAATCGTTATACAGTAGTTAAAATTGAGACACATCTCTAGAAGCTTTATTCTCATATGTTATACGTATGTAAAAGTGTTACTTTATAAAAGATTCTATTTGTTATTTCTATAAACTTTTGACACTGCCGCTACAGGCGGAACACTCGTCATATTTATATAATTATGCTGGTAATAAAACTTATTTCATATTTAAACACTATTTATTACTTCACATCTTTCTTAAAACAAAACTCTAAACAAAGAACTGAGAAAACCTAAAACAATTACAAATCATCTGTTAATTTATATAATGTTCTTTTTCTTTTTTTTTCCATAGAGGATTGTCATAGAGTATTATATTATTGCATTCACAACATACTCCCACCTTTTGAGTTATGGTTTAACTCAAAACATTAAAAAATAGTATATTGTTAAAAGATTAATCAACAAATTTTTGTGGAAGCTTAATTTGTCTGCCACTTCTTGAATATGTCACAATTTTATTTTCTTTTGTCACATTATCTTCTTCCAGGTGTAGTTCATGTTCATTGGTTTTTGTCACTTTTGGTTTAATCTTTTCTTTTAATTGTTCTTGGATGGTTTCTTCTTGCATTTCAAGAGGATATAGTCTTTGTATTGGTCTCAATAAACTTCCAAAAGCAGTCTTCAATTGCACTAATCTACACACTCCATCTCTACTAATGATAGTCTTTTCTATCAGTCCTATTGGCCAATCAATTCTTTTTTTATTTTCAACTTCAATCAGTACTAATTCTCCAACTTTCAACTGTCTGCCGTTTTTCTTACTTTTTAAAGCTAATTGTCCTAAATACTCAATCCTAAATCTTTTTCGCAATGCTTCTCTCAGGTGTTGTCGATAACGTACTCTCTTGTTAAGACTTTTTGTATTTACATGGTCACAATCTGGAACTCCAATTTCTTTTAAGTCATGTAAAAACATATTTGGAGTAATAGCAGTTAGGTCTGAAGAAGTTTCAGATAAATATGTCAAAGGTCTAGAATTCATGATACTTTCACAATCACATAAGATTGTCTCCATTTCCTCATAATCCAATGACGTTTTGCCCAAGGTTTTGCGTAGCAACTGTTTCATGAGTCGGATGAGTCGCTCCCACCATCCGCCCCACCATGCAGCAGAGGGAGGGTTAAACCTCCAGTCAATTTGTTGGCATGAGCTATATTTTAAGATAGCATTCCAATCTAGAATTTTAAATGCCTTTTCTGTACCTGTGAAATTGGTACCATTGTCACTATATATTATTGATGGTCTTCCTCGCCTTGCAATAAATCTTCTAAGTGTATCTATAAATGCTTCGACAGAAAGAAACTTTACTAACTCCAAATGAACAGCACGGTATACTGCACAAGTGAATATGCAGATCCAAACTTTACTGCCATCTCGTAGAAACAAAGGTCCCGCAAAATCAATTCCAACCACTTCAAATACTGCGGCATCTCGTACTCTACTTTCAGGTAAGGGTGGAGTGATTGTTTCTACATTTTTTGAATTATGTCTCTGACAAGGAATACATTTTTTCAAAGTATTACTTATTGTTTTTCTTCCTCTCAATATCCAATAGTTTTCTCTTAATAAACTTAAGAGACCTTGAACTCCCACATGACATGATCTCTTATGTATTGTAAGAATAAGAATATCTACAATGTCATGTTTTGATGGTAGAACAACAGGAAATTTAAAATTTTCCAAATCCTTTCTTTCTGTTAATTTTGTCTTTAGCCTTATAATACCATCAGCAGCCATAAATGGTGACAATGAAGCCAATTTAGGCTCCCTTATTCCTTCAAATGATTGCTGTTGAACAATTCTAATTATAAAATTGTTAGCTTCAATAATCTCCTTACATGACAAAACTTTACTCACACACTTTTCCTTCTTTGAGGGGTTACAATTATGAATAAATCTCAGCAACCATGCAAAAACACACACAATCTTATCAAAATCATTTGAAAAGTAATAAAACCAATCTTTTGGGTAATTATTACTTAAAAGTGAAGGTGTAGGTCCTTTCTTTTTTTCTAAAGAAATTAATTCTTCGTCAGGTTCAGGTTCATTTGATGGCCAGGTATCTTCAGGCAACTTCAACCATGACGGGCCCTCCCACCATCTGGAACTAATCAACCTGGAAACTGAACATCCTCTACTGGGCAAGTCTGCTGGATTCATAGTGCCGGGAATGTGCCGCCAAGATGTTCTGGAAGTGAGGCTGCAGATTTCTTCAACTCTATTTCTAACAAATACTCCCCAGTTTTCTTCTCTTTTAATCCAAGCTATTACTGTAGAAGAGTCACTCCAATAAAAAAATTTAATATTACATTCAAATTTGTTTTCATCTCTTAATTCTTGCACTACTGAAGAACCTAATCTAGCACCTATAGTAGCAGCCATTAGTTCAAGTCTGGGTATTGTCATCTTCTTTACAGGTGCTACACGTGACTTTGCCTGGATTAGCTGTAATTGAATACATGTACTAAGTTCAAAACGCATAAATACTGCTGTTGAGTACGCAAATTTGCTGGCATCACAAAATATGTGAACTGATACAGAAATGATTACGTCATCCACACCTTGTAGCCATCGTGGAATCTTCATCTCTTTTAATTGATCGAGTTCCTGAAACCATATATTGAATCGTTGTTTGATTTCTTCTGGTACTTCTTTGTCCCACCCACAATTATCTTTCCAGCATTCCTGCAATAATAACTTAGGGCATATGGAAATAGGACAAGTGAATCCAATAGGATCGAACAATCTGTGTGCAGTGGACAATATAACACGTTGTGTTACCAAGTTCTCTTCTAAATTTACTATTTTATGAAAACTCACAGAAATTGTGTCTTCTTTCTTGTCCCAGGTGAGACCTAGGACTGAAGCCTCTGTCTTGTCTTCCAGACCAGGTTCAGTATATTCCCATCCTCGCAGCTCAAACTTTCCCAAAGAAAATATTTGTATTGCTTCTGAAATGAACTGTTTCAAATCCCTTTCATTATTTACACCTGTAACACAGTTATCAACATAGAAACTTTTAAACAACTTTTCTATTGTACATTTAGAAAATTGATTGTCTTCAGCACACGGTACTAAATACTTCTGCAGGTGGTAGTTGATGACGGCATTGAGCAAAAATGGACTACTTGAGACTCCAAAAACAACTCTTCTATGTCGGAAAATCTTGAGTGATCCATCTGTGTTTTGCCACAGAAATCTTAGGAAATCTCTGTCCTCTTCATACAAACTTATTTGCAAAAACGCCTTTTTTATGTCAGCGATAACTCCTATTTTATAAAGTCGAAAACGTAAAAGCAAAGCTGGTATTATTTCAATTAAGTTAATACCTATTTCCAAACACTGAATAAGGGAATAGTAACCCTTTTCTTTAGACGAGGCATCAAAAACCGGTCTTACTGCAGTGGTGCTGTTTTCTTTTATCACTGGTCTATGAGGTAAATAGTGACCTTCATCCCATTTGCTTATTGGGATTTCCTCAATAACACCATCTTCCAGCCAATCTGAAAACACATTGTTATATACATTATATAAACTTTCATTTGTTAGCCTTTTCACTGAGTTTTCAAGCCTTTTTTTTGCAAGATTGAAATTTCTTGGAACTTCAGGGTGGTCTTCGGACCAAGGTAATTTGACTTCATAGCGTCCTTCTTCATTTACTCTCACAGTTTCCAAAAATTGTGTTTGAACAGAATGTTCAATTTCTTGTTTGCTTCTGGTCTGTAGTGGGTCTTTTATACCTAAAACATCCATTTCCCACAGCTTGCATATTGAATTACTTTGTACAAACATAGAAAGTGCTGTCATAGAACTAAATTCTTTACTTTCTTGAAATTTTCCTGTCAAAACCCATCCTAAATGAGTTTCAAGGGCTATAATACCACAATCTAGAACCTCTTTTCTTCCAGTTAGAAGTTTCCCATATATGTCAGCCCCAATTAATATCTCAATTGGACTGTCTGCATCCTGAAACAATTTAATACCTCTTTCCATCAGTTCATCAGTCCATCTTCCTGGTTTCAAGGCAGGAACATAAGTACAAATATTTATTTCACTAAGTGCCTTGAAATTACAAGAATATGTTTTATCTATACTTTGTAGTCTGACTTTGTAGCATGCATGATTGCGAGGCTTAGTGACCTCTCCTCCAAACAGGCCATGTAATAATGTTTCTTCACCACAAGTGTCATATTTCATTTTTTCAACAGTCGATTTCCTTATGTATGACCTCTGGGATCCACTGTCAAAAAGTAAACGCACATTGAGTTCTTTTGTGTCACTAACAGCCTTGACAACAAGAGTTTGCATGTAAACCTGATTGCCATTCACATTGGACAAGGAATTCTCAAAATTGGGCTCAGCTTCTTTTTCCTCGCATTTAGGTTTAATGTTAGACCTATTAAAATTATTCTGCAACTTTGAACACATAAGTGGTACATGTTTTCCATTACAAATAATACATTTAACAATAGCTCTGCAATGTTTACTTAAATGTCCTACTTTTGTACAAGAAAAGCAACACCTTTTGCTAGTAAGAATATTCTGCCTTTCTTCTAAAGACATGTCCCTAGCTTTAAAACAGTTTTCACTTAAATGACCACCGTCACAAAACACACACATCGATAACTTCGTCTTATCTGTGCTTACTGTAGACGTATTTGATTTTACATTTACAAGGCCAGCTGCTGTAACATTGCGGTAGGCCTTCTTGTATTTTTAATATGCTTATCTTTACTTGCAAAGTCTCTTTTATATGAACTCGTAGTATTATCACCTGTTGATACTTTTGTTTTTTGTAAACCAAATCCCTGTTTAGCTAAGTTTATTCTTTCTTCTCCCTCCACTTCAATTTTCAAAAAATTCATTAGGCTATCTAGCCTACTTTTACTTCCTGACGCGGTCTCGTCCTGTTGAGAGTTAGGCCTACTTCTCTGCCAAGCTATTAATAAATCCTCCCTGAGACAAGATTCTACTAATGGGAAGAGCATAGCAGCGTACTTCTCCTTTGTTACACCTAAAGTTTCTAAACACCTTAGTTTTGACTCAATTTGATCATAAAGTGAGGAAATAGTAATTTTACTTTCACTGCTATTTAATGTTATTACAATTTTCAAGATTTCTCTTATGTAAAACTCTACTAACAGGTCATCTTTGGCAAAGCGAGATTTTAAATGTTCAATAGCCTGTTCATAACTACGTCCACATGGGGGAAAACTCTCGACAATTTCCCTAGCCTTAGTATTAGGGATAGTCGCTTGCAGGAGATACTGATACTTGTCATCAGAATCAATACAGGGGTCTTCATGGATTTTCTTAAATTGGCCCCAAAACGGCAACCAATCACTAATATCACCACCAAACTTTTTAAACTCAAGTGTGGGTAACTTAAATTTACGTTTTTCTACATTCACACTAGTATCTGTCTTAGGCCTAGCCTTGTCAATAGCCTGTTCAACTAAATACTCAACTATTTTAAACTTGCCTGAGTATTCATCGGCAGATTCTACCTCATTTTCTAAAACTTCAGTAGATGCATTTTCATTTAGTAAAACTTCAATAATTTCTCGGTCTAAGACCTCCAATTGATTATGTTTTTCACGTAATAGCTCTAAATTAGCTTTTAACAAAATCACATCATCTTCATTTTTTATGGATTCTAATAATGTATTGTGTAAACGTGAAAATCCAGTTCTAAACAATTTTCTTTTCTTTTTCAGAGCATCCATTATAAAATACTTACTAATGGATCATAGATTTTAACTGTAACCAAATTATCATCCTGTCACGGTCGCCATATGTTGTTTCTATAAACTTTTGACACTGCCGCTACAGGCGGAACACTCGTCATATTTATATAATTATGCTGGTAATAAAACTTATTTCATATTTAAACACTATTTATTACTTCACATCTTTCTTAAAACAAAACTCTAAACAAAGAACTGAGAAAACCTAAAACAATTACAAATCATCTGTTAATTTATATAATGTTCTTTTTCTTTTTTTTTCCATAGAGGATTGTCATAGAGTATTATATTATTGCATTCACAACACTATTATTATTATTACTAAAGTTTGAAAATTAGTAGCCATAGATCAATATAGAAGGAAACATTCTTTTAAATTGTTTGTTGGTATAATTTATTTTATCTAATTATATTTGTTAATAATTATTTTATAACCAAGCGAAACAACTTTAGCAAACTACTTACTGAAGCACCTTGCAACCGCCATTTTATTTACAAAGCCACACAGCTATTTGAAATTTATCAGTGCAGTAAGTCGCTTAAGTTGTTTCATTTACTTATAAAACAATTATTTATGAATGGTTTATTAATTATTGATATGAGTTTAATGTATTATTAATTAATTTCTATTAATTCTTTAGTTTAATTTTAAATTAATTAAATTTATTAATATTTCTAAATTTAACTAGTGAAATCAAGATGATTACAACACAATTTTATTAGCCACCAATGGTCATCTGTAATCAACCTCTAGCAATGGACCAGTAGCAGTTTTGTTTTGTAAATGTTATAAAAGCAGTTTCGAAATTTGTTACAACATGAAATTACACAAGTTTTTCACTTAGTTATAAAACAATTATAAATATTCTTTTTAGACTTGACTAAATACAGTATAGCCTCTCTAATTCGCCATCTTCTGTAATTTGTAACAGTTACAACAAACATCGTCTGCACTGTCACATGGTACAGGCGCCATCAAATAAGGCTGATGATTACTGAGCATTACTGAGAAAATCTCTTAACACAATTGCACAGAAAATGAAGTGACTTCTGGGAAGTAGATGAAATGCTAACAAGAGACAAAAACAAGCAGAGCTGATTAAATTGATAGTATTAAGACAAATTCAGCATCTTGCAATACAAAAAGAAAGAATTCTTTAGTACAAAAAATGAGATAAGTTTTTAAAAACTAAAACATAAATACATTTAATACATCGTAATTTTCTTGTGAGCGTTATTGTTCTTACAAGGTACTGAATACGTTTTTATAAAAAAAGAGTAACACAACTTATAATTACAACTATTGTAATTACAAACTATACTTCAGTCTGCTAGTGTTTTTATAGTGTTGTGTGATAATGTTGTTGAGTTTTCCTATCGACTTAGTAATAATTATCTTATTGAATTATTATACTACTACTATATTTTCTATTAAAGTGCATTTTCTAAAATATACTGTAGCTTTGCAAGTAATTTTGTGCTGTTTTTTTACACTAAATCTGTAATTCAATTAATTCTTACTGGATGCAATAAAACTATAAAGGTTGTAATACCTACTCAGGATCCGAAGTATAATTGAGGGGCATGTTTGACAGCACTATCTTGTCAGCTGGCCTGGCTATATGTAAGAGAAATTGAGCTTTATATGCAGGCTCATCAAAACAAGGAAAAGCCTTGCGAGCATGGACTGGTTGGAATTCCGTCATCACCATCCAACTGAAAATTAAACAAATGTTTTTTGTATTTTTTTAATAAATAAATTTCATTGCATTATAAATAGTAACTATAAAAATAATGATTTACAAATATCTACATTTATTTCAAGATTTTGAAATATGGTCCAATTTTCAATTTTTTCATCTAAGTAAATAATTAGATGCTTGTACCAAGCTTCCCACCAGAGGTGCCAGATACAAATACGCAAATCACAGATTGTGTTATCAGATTGAGTGCAAAATGGAATAGATGCATTAATAACTAAGAGCTGAGTTACTTGCTTCACCAGAAAAGATTAGCACAGTTCTTACAACAGGTGATGGTTTTCCATCCATTTTTGGTCGATCAGTTTTAAAAATCTTCTTTCCCTTGGAAAATAATACTGTCTCTAGTCATGAAGTTCAGTATAGTTTTCTCCTCCTGGAAATTAAAAGTTAGAAGATCTAGCTCGGTGACCAGAATTGGTCCACTATGGAGTATTTCTTCAATATTTTTCAACATAGTTTTCAACACTACTGCATAGCTCTTGCTTTGAAGATTTAGAGGTAATGTGGCCAAAACACTGACAATTAAAAAACACCTAGTGTTAGTGACATATGGCCCTACAGGGAGACTTTGAAAACCTACATATATGAATGTAGGAATTAATGGCATCTCAAATGTAAGTATGAATGAGATGGTTGAAAATTTCTAATACTATTTCATCTTCAATAATGGGAGCTACCTCAGTAACTCATTGAGGTAAAAAATACGACTTAAAAACTATGACATATATTCCAAAGGCTCATACATCAAATCTCTACATCTGATAACCCCCTTAAGAAATTCAAAGACATGTGAGGTCAACAAGATATTTGACCTCATCAAAGAGGTAATTATTATAACTGAACTAGTTTGCCTCTCATTAGATATCACTACAACTATGTCCCATTTTTAAGCCTTGGAACAGAAGGCAGAAACTTTTGCACATCTAGAAATGTCCTAGATAATCAGAAAAGGAGACACTTTTTATAAATCATTTCCATCATCTACAGAAATAAATATTAAACACTTTTATGATGGCAATTTAGGTGTTGTTGCTATCATCAACTTCTTACAGCCATCCTTGTCGAGTGAATCTTAATATAGCTATTTTCCTAAAAGTGTGTTTGACTTTTGATTTTTATCCGTAAATGAGTTTTTTCCAACCATCATGCCGAGTGTTACTGGCAGGACTACAGGAAAAAATCACCCATGAATCCTTTTGATCATTTTCAACCCTTAGAACAAAGGAGAAACACATAGTTTTCCTCCTTATCTCCACAGGGCATCAGTCAAGTAGTTGTAATACTGTGCACAGATTCTGATATATGTAAACAGCAGACACTCCCTGATGAAGGGCAGAAGTAGCTAGTGGGCTACATACTCCCTGATGAAGGGCAGAAGTAGCTAGTGGGCTAGACACTCCCTGATGAAAGGTAGAAGTAGCTAGTGGACTAGACACTCCCTGATGAAGGGCAGAAGTAGCTAGTGGGCTAGACACTCCCTGATGAAGGGCAGAAGTAGCTAGTGGGCTAGACACTCCTTGATGAAGGGCAGAAGTAGCTAGTGGGCTAGACACTCCTTGATGAAGGGCAGAAGTAGCTAGTGGGCTAGACACTCCTTGATGAAGGGCAGAAGTAGTTAGTGGGCTAGACACTCCCTGATGAAGGGCAGAAGTAGCTAGTGGGCTAGACACTCCCTGATGAAGGGCAGAAGTAGCTAGTGGGCTAGACACTCCCTGATGAAGGGCAGAAGTAGCTAGTGGGCTAGACACTCCCTGATGAAGGCGGAAGTAGCTAGTGGGCTAGACACTCCCTGATGAAGGGCAGAAGTAGCTAGTGGACTAGACACTCCCTGATGAAGGGCAGAAGTAGCTAGTGGGCTAGACACTCCTTGATGAAGGGCAGAAGTAGTTAGTGGGTTAGACACTCCCTGATGAAGGGCAGAAGTAGCTAGTGGGCTAGACACTCTCTGATGAAGGGCAGAAGTAGCTAGTAGGCTAGACACTCCCTGATGAAGGGCAGAAGTAGCTAGTGGGCTAGACACTCCTTGATGAAGGGCAGAAGTAGTTAGTGGGCTAGACACTCCCTGATGAAGGCGGAAGTAGCTAGTGGGCTAGACACTACAATATTGAGAAAACATTTTTACAGGAGCATCCCAAATCAGAGCTTGTCAAGCTCTCTTACTCTTTCAGCACTAACAACATGCAAGGATTCTGACCAGTTAAAAATTTCTGTAAGATAGTGTCTTGAAGATTATGTTGTTAATTAATGTGTGTGTGTGTGGATATGTGTTTGAATGTGTGTGTGTGTGTGTGTGTGTGTGTGTGTGTGTATGCGTGTGAGAATATGTTTGAATGTGTGTAGTCTAAAAGTGAGTAATATCAATGTTATTATGATTGACTGGGATATCAGAAGGGTTACTACAAACTCTTCTTAATAGGTGCAGCTGGGCCTCAGTCTTGCAATTTATTGACAATAAAAAAACCATGAACAATAAATATAAAAATTAAACAAAGAACAACAAGTATACATAGCTGTATTTTTAATTTACAACCTTATGTAGATTTCAATGACATCATTACAATTCTAATATCTCTTATTCCTTGCTAATTTATTTTTTTTATAATTTCACTGAACAAAGACATTTAGTTTTGTACTGTCGAACAAAAACTTTTTATTATTTGGAGGTATTTTGTGTCTATAGAAATACACACACATCTTCATTACAACCCAAAACAACTTAATGAAAATTTGTCCAATTAAACATTTCAGTTTGTCTGGGTAAATGTAAACAAACTCTAATTTAGTCTTCAGGAATAAAATCGTCAAACAACCTCTTTTTATTAAAAGGGATTTGAGAATATAATTTGAAGTATTTCTATAGGGATCAATATTTCTTGACATATCACACTAAAAAATGTAGATAGTGTCATTTTGTACCTACCTTTTTACTAGTAAATAAGTTTTATATGGTGATATCTTAAGTAAGTTAAGATTAATTACCTGAAGTTTATATTATACTTAGCTGTTGAGAGAAACAATAAGAAAAGTAAGTGGATCAGTATTTTCTTATTTATATCAAATTCATCCCTTTCATCGCAGTTTAATTAAATCAACTTTTGGTTAAATAACATTTATTGAACAATTATTTGCAATGTTTGTAAAAGAGTTACCCAGCTCATTTTTCACGCCTTTTCTTAGAGACGAAATTTTTAAAAGTAAGTTATTAGCCTACATTAGCAATAAACCACAAGACTTTTCATACTTTACGATCTGACCAAGATGGTGGCTTCAAGGGATGAGTAATTCTGTTGAAGAGCGCCAAATCGCTGTCAAATTGGGCTCACTTGCCCAATAGTATCGGCCAGTAGAATTGGTCAGTAGAAACCAAATTATTAATTGACAAAGGCTATGCAAACTTTCATGAACTTCTTTTATTCCTAGCCTTCTTTTAGCAGTAGTAAACAGTAGTTTACCAGCACAAAACGTGAATGCTTTGTATACCAGATATTCGATTACATTTGAATCATTTATATTTGAATGTTTACATTTTTTTCTTATATTATTCATAAAATATGGCATTTCCTGGCGATATCAATTCATATGGTAACTTGTTTACGCTGGTAACACAACATAAACCTTCAAGTTTTGAAATGTCTTCACCTTTAGAATCAATGCTTGAAATGTTTGTTTGGGATATTTCAGTATTCACAACTTCATGTAAATAATTTTGACAGAATTGTACACATTTCTTGTCTTGTAACTGAAAGCTGAGTCTCTAAACAGTTCCACTGTGTAAACTTACCGTCAGTTAGCTTTTGAGAATTCCAAGATATTTCAAATCATACTAATTTAGAATGAATTAGAATATAGACAAGGAACATTAGGTCGACATCACTATACAATTTTTGTAAACATACTGTTATGATCACAAACTGTTATGAACTGAGTTAGAGTAAGGTCACACACACACACACACACACACACACACACACACACACACACACACACACACACACACACACACACACACACACACACACACACACACACGTACACACACACACACATACACACATAGACACACACACACACACACACACACACACACACACACACATGTACACACACACACACATAGACACACACACACACACTTACACACACATACACACACACCCTCTCCAAATTCACCTAAGGAAAAATCAAATGAAGCACCTAAAATGAATATTTATAAGACTATGACAGTATCTTTACTAATTTATGCTAGTGAATTTCAAACCATATAGATTAGTCTAGTAGTCTAATGAAAAAAATTTACATATGAGGATCAAGAAGGCAATAAATAGATTACCCTATAAGGTAAAAAGGTTATATATATATTTGTATAATATTTTTATAAACAAGAATATATAAATTTTTTATTTTTCTGAATACACTTTTACTAAGCTAAGTAAGTGAAGCTTTTCGCTGATTTGCATTATCAGCATTCTCAAGCTTACAAGTAACACAGATTTCTACGACTACATTATATATATAAAAGAAGAAAGTAGGTGAAGAAGAAAGTATAAAACCGCAATAGGCTTATCCTTATTTCACTACGTTTTAAGATAAGATTAGGGACTCTATCATGTAAAAACAATAAATCTGTAGAGTGTTTAAAAGGGCGACAAAAGAAATATAAAATCACAACATATTTATATTTTAATGTAATTTAAAATATAGATGAAATTGGGGAACATAACTGAAATCAATAAATCGGTATAATGAAGAATGTTTCAATAAGGCGAACAATATGAAACCGCCAAGTACATATGACTATCTTAATATATGGATTTAAAATATTGATGAAGTTTGGAAACTATTAAGCAAAATCAATGAATCTATAGAATGTTTCTGTACTTCCACTTTAAGGAGGGTAATTTAAGGTGCTGTCCCCTAAACAATCCCCAGTTAGTGAAGGGTGTCCCCCCTATCCCCCTTACATAGTTGTATGGAAACCAATACTTAATTATTTTCAAATTATTCCGCTAAAATGAATTGCCTGAAGTTTTCAGGTTGTCACTTCCCTACTGATATATGTGTATATAATTGGGAAGCCTCAGGTAAAACAATTTTTGACACAAGTTTCTGGTATATGTATATAGTGATTACATCTATTGTACAACTTTACAAAGGTTGTAACAAAATTCTAACTACACGTTTCTTAACTAATATTAGGCTACAAAAGGTAGTTTTTACTTTATCACATAGTTCGTTATATCAACTTATTTTGCAATTAATTTTACTGTTTCAGTAGTATTTTTAGATATACCCTAGATAAATATAGAAAATGGGTAGCCTCTACAGTATGTGATCGGTGAGATTTTTATTGGAGATTTGGATCCAATTTGGCGTAAAAAATTAAAGGATACGACCTTTTGGATAGATAATAAATAATTCTATAATATAAAACTATGCTGATAAGGTTCTCTCAAGTTTGATTGTTGTCATAGAAGGGGATATCTCAATTTCTATCCAATGTCTTAAATGTTGTATTCTTTTTCTGTTCCCAAGCCTGAACTCAGATTAACTGAGTATTTGGTAATGTCTAGCCTTAGGACATTGAAAAGCCAGTAGATATATATAACATTACTTTAAATAAACACCACTATAAATTTTTGAAACCATGGGGCTATGATCCTCAGTCTGGCAGCTTAACAATTTCCCACTGTTCTAGAATATGAACGAGAATACGGGAATGAAGATACATTGCATGTCCTGCAATGTGCTGCACTCGTGTTGCGATAGAGTGAACTACGGATTGAACTTTGCTCCTTTAATCTATCGCCTACCTAATGAATTAAAAAAACCTGGCACTTGTTCAAATGGCAAACAAGAAAATATAAAATTGCAACATGCATATGCCTACTTAAATATGATTTAAATTATACATGAAATTAGGGAAACTATTAAATACGAATAAAAATAATAAATCGATATACAAAATATTTTCAATGAAAAACTGTGAAAGATAAAAGCATAGTAAATTCAACCAAGCACATAATTTATGGTTCAATTTGAGCAAAAATCAAGTAACACTATAAATCTGTAGAACGAAGAGTATTTGGAAGATCGATTGAGGAATAATCGTTACTCAAGAGGTTGCAACAAGTATTTGCCTACTGTAAAAATAAAACTTATACTTCTGAAATTAGGTGAACACTTAGAAAACAAATTATAAACCACTGAGAAAGGTTTCGTTTTTGCAGGAAGTGTTTTTTTTTTAATTGAAATGAGTTAAGCTATATTCTTTCATTTATTTTGGAATAAGGTTTGAAATTAAACATTTAATAATGAGACAAATTACTTTTATTATCTTTCAAAATAAACAGCCTATAGGGCCTATTAAAAGTTTTAAAGTGTAAATTATTCGCTAAAATCTACAGAGGTAGGCCAATAGTATTACCTTCTGACTAACATGTTACTTATCAAGATCCAATTAAGTTAAATATAAAAATGTAGTTATTAATTTATAACTAATAAATTCATGATTCCGTTTGTAGTAACTAAACCAAATTACGCATTAATTTAATTATATTCACAATTTGCTGTAATATAATTAATATTCACAATTAATTACCTTAAATACTAAAACATATTTTTCTTGTAAAAGATAACCAGGTATTTGAAGCACAGCCTTGAGTACTGAAGGTAACAGATCTACTAGTGAGAAACTATAATCAGTTTAGTTTGACTCAGTTTTACGTAGTGGTTTTCTATACTGCACTCTTATTATATGCTAGCGTTACCCGGAGCACGTTGCTGCTACCGAAATCATAATTTTTGCAATAAGAAAAGATATTAACATCTAAATAATTATATTTCATTTACTGCAACGCTAGAGGATAGACAATGTTTTTCTTCATTTCATTAGGCGTATAAAATATACAAGTTCTAGGTGTCCCAACACGTGAGAACGCAACATATAATTATCCGTGGTAAAAGCTCGAATATTCCAAATTTAATTCAGCAATGGTAAATGATTGTCCTTGTGCCTTGTTTATGGTTATTGCGAATGCAAGTCACAAAGGAAATTGTAGTCGTTTGAAATCAATAGGTAGATCTGATGAAATCATCGTTATTCATGGAATTAAGACCATCTCTCCTTTGAACTTGCCCCCTCTGATTTCTGGCCGGATTAAGTTGGGTGTCAGTTTTTGTGTGGTTAGTCTGGTTTTGTTGCACAGCTGTGGTTGATTCAAATTTCGCAAGAATATTATCAGCGATCCTACTTTTAATATCAATAAGCGTGAAAGCAATAATTCCACATAGAATTTAGCAATTTTAAACAGTTCAAAATAATTATTAATGTATTTTTATTCTTACACAATGTTTATAATTTTTTAAAATTCATTATAGTAAGCCAACATGGATTTACATTTTAACATTAGACTTTCGGAAAGCTGTATACTGAACCATCCTAAGCCTCTGGGGCGGAGCCCTGTGGATGGGTTTACACCGAACCTCACATGAATCATCCTGGGAATATATTAAACAAACCCTTCAAATTCATCCACTTCTGTACAGCTGTTTAGGCGTCCATAAGATACATACATATATACATAAGTTTTTGAACCATCCTCAGCCTCTGGGGTGGAGTCCTAACGATGGATCTACACCAAACCTTACACGAACCATCTTGAGAATATATTAAACAATCAATTCAAATTTCATTAACTTCGGTTCAGTGGTTGAGCGTCCATAAGATTCATACGTTCACACATACATATATACATAGGTTTTTGAACCATCCTAAGCCTCTGGGCTAGAGACTTTTGAATGGATCTACACCAAACTGAACACGAATCATCCTGAGAATATGTTACACAATCCTTCCAAATTTCATTAGCTTCTGTTCAGCGGTTTAGGCGTTCATAAGACATATACATACACACATATATTCATATGTCGGTTTTTGAACTATTATAAGCCTCAGGGACGGAGCTCTGTTAATGGATCTACACCAAACGTCACAGGAACCATCTTGGGAATATGTTAAACAAACCCTACAATTACACTTGTTTGTATTATCTTGGCAAATTAAGTGTACAAACAAGTGTAATTTCTATAAAAACCTCAATATGTACAACACAAAAACCCTCCAAATTTCATCAACTTCTGTTCAGTGGTTTAGGCGTTTTTAACATACACACATAAATACATACATAAATACACACAAACATTCACACACACGCACGCGCGCGCGCGCCCACACACACACACACACACACACACACACACACACACACACACACACACACACACAAGATATGAGACATAATTTAAAACTAGTTAATATTCAAAATAATAATAATAAGTTAAAAATATTAAGGAAAGAGTCGACAAAGGTAGCTTACTAAAAAACGACAAAGAGGGTTTAACAATTGAATATTTCAGTTAGAATAATAAATTGGTCTTGGGTATAAAATAAGGGAAAATACTATTTGCAAGGTGCAAGTATGTTATTTCTAGAAAACCAGGTAAAGTAATGGAAAGGTAACATCTGGTGAAGTGTGGTAACTCATGAAATTAGGGTGCGCGATGGATCGATAGAAACCTGTATTAGTACTATTCAAAAACATTGATTTTGTAGTGCATGTTGCATCAAAGGCCAGCACTTACGATCGTTTAGAATACTGCTAAAAGTAATTTTTTCAAACCTTTATGTTAATAATCTGGGTTATATGGCAAATCAAATAAACTAATACCGTATTTCGGCCTTGTTAAATATACATTTTAGTAATATAACTACTACACCTCATATTATAATGTACGTGGAACGGTTTTTTGCTTCATCTACCCTACCCGCTGCCAATGCTCACCTTTCGAGGCATACGAGTGATCAGTTATAGATTACTAATGTATTTAGCTTATATTATGTTATACGTAAAAACTAACCATTTCGATTAGGGTTAGACAAAAATAATAAGTTCTTAATTTAATATAACACGTAGCATACGTCCTTACAATCACATACATTGCTGCATGTCAAAAGAAAATGATTCCTTCAATTCAGCAACAGGAAATGAAACATCCTGTTTCAAACAGCAATGTTATGCTAGACAACATCCTTTCCAAGACTGTTCCAAACAGATACTTTGTAGCTATATAAACTATCTGGTTGTATATTTCTTATTTCTGACAATAAAACCGTTTTCTCTTTTCGTTTTTACAGACAAAAAAGCATAATTAAAATTTAACCGTAACATTTGGTAGATTTTTCAACATCTACATTGATTTCCATTGCTGGTTTGAGAATTGTGTTCGATTATTTGGTTGTCGCAAATCATATTCTTGTTCACACCTCACTCAGGAAATAAGCAAATTAGATGTTTTTATAAAATACACTCTACTATTATTTTTCAATATTTTTTTTGTTAACTGGCTACATTCAATCAACTATTGGGTAACATCTAATATGAAAGGTAACACCCTGACTGATTAACAAACCAAAACACAGCTGAAATTACATAAGAGCTAGAGGTTTGAAATTAAGAAAAAACTTTGTTGTAAGTAAGTGAGGACTGAGAAAAGATTTTAATAATTTTTATTTTAAAGAGTAAAAATTGCAAAACACTTTAAGAAATGCACAGAGCGTATGGCACATAGCATAACTAAGTGCCTGCAGGCGAAAGTTCCCATTTAAAAATAGCGCTGGAATAAAATTTTATAATTGACTCAATGGATGACTGATTAACGGACAACTGAAACTATTACACTTAGAAACTAAAAGTTTTCAGGGTAAATCAATTCTCAACAAAAAGGTGACTAAGAAGGATCTAGAAAAATTTATTTTAACGATTAAAAACGTATAAATTCGAAAAAAAATTTTTGGGAAAACAAATTCTCAGGAATACCTATTCAAATTTACTCATACACTGACTATACACAACAGTTACAAGGAGACTCATAGTGACATAATAGACGGTAGCTCTCGTAACTGAAAACGTATTAACTTACATTCAGAATATATAAAACAGGCGGGTACTTTAATATCTAAAAATAATAAACATGTGAATTAAGTCTTTTCGCTCTTAATATCAGGTTTCAGTTTCTGCTTAAAACGTTCATAGCAAAACGCGGGTGGGGATATAAGAGGCGATATATTAAAGGGTTTAGTAAAATTCTAAATTAAAGGGTAAAATGAGGCAAAAAATATAACAACGGTAAGTTTTGAAAAATACTCAGAGGGTATAATATAAGGGAATTAAAGCACAAATTTATTAAATTTTAAATTATGAAAATTGGACAAGAATTAGCAATCTTGTCATTATGTTAAACTTTAATATCTTACAATTTTTGTGTTGTGCATCTTAAAACGTTTCGAAAAATTATTTAAAAAATTATTTTAATTGATCTTACTCTGCAAAAAAAAAACACTACTCGTTGATATTTTTCAGACTAGAGTCCATTGTTCGATGGATTTTTTTGGCAAGTGATAGCAATAAACTTACTAAACGAAACCATAGATAAACTATATGGTTAAGAAAATGTATATAGACTACGAGCATTGCAAAAAATAAAAATTGTTTAACTTTCATCATGTAAAGAAAATGGTAAACCTTAATTTGTTTTATTATATAAGCACTTTATTTAAATGTTTCGTCGTTAACATTGTAGTCTGTCTCCCAGATTCCAATTTTTGCTTAAAGGTTTATGACCATGTAATCAATAGGCGAGAAAACGGAAGAAGAAAGAGAGAGAGAGGGGGTAGGGATATATATATATATATATATATATATATATATATATATAAATATATATATATATATATATATATATATATATATATATATATAAATATATATATATATATATATATATATATATATATATATATATATATAGGTAGGTAGATAGATAGATAGATAGATAGAGAGAGAGAGGGGGGGTAGGGATATATATATATATATATATATATATATATATATATATATATATATATATATATATATATATAGGTAGGTAGATAGATAGATAGATAGATAGATAGATAGATAGATAGATAGACAGATAGAGAGAGAGAGAGAGAGAGAGAGAGAGAGAGAGAGAGAGAGAGAGAGAGAGAGAGAGAGAGAGAGAGAGAGAGAGAAAGAGAAAAAGAGAGAGGTATAGAGAGAGAGAGGTTACACAGAGGTAAAGGACTTCAGACCTATCAGCCTCACATCTTTCTTGTTAAAGACATTGGAAAGGCTGGTGGACTACTATTTGAAGGAGGGACCTTTGAAGCAGTATCCGCTTCATCAGGACCAACACGCCTACCGAACCGGTAGGTCAGTGGAGACTGCACTGTTGTCGGTCGTAGACTTTATTAAGGGTCAGATCAACAACAAGGGGATATGTATTGGGGCTTTTCTTGATGTGGAGGGGGCTTTTAATAGTACCTCTAGACTGGCCATCAAGAGAGCAGCTATGGATCATGGGATTTCTGATGGAATTATAAATTGGATTATGAGTTCCTTGGAAAACCGGATAAGCACTGCATCCTGGATGGGGTGCACGATAAATGGGATGGTCTCGGAGGGCTGCCCGCAGGGTGGAGTGTTATCCCCTTTGCTGTGGAGCCTTGTCGTGGACGGCCTACTAAGGACACTCAGTGGAATGGGTGTCAAGGTGGTAGGATATGCGGATGACATAGCTATCCTTGTTAGGGGACCATTTGAAGAGGTCCTCAAAGACCTGCTTCAAGAGGCACTCAAGGTAACAGAAGTATGGTGCAGGGAGAATGCACTATGCATTCAAGGAGAGAAATCTGTGGCACTCATCTTCACTAGGCGATATAAAACTAAATCGCTGGAGATGATGGAAGTTGGTAATACTAAAATAAGCTACGTTGAGAGTGCTAAATAGCTGGGAGTTATTCTGGATAGGAAGCTACTCTGGCGTGAGCATTTGGAGGATAAGTGCAAAAAAGCCATAGCTACGTTCTGGCAATGCAGAGGAGCAATAGGCATGAGATGGGGTTTGGGTCCACGTCAAATGAACTGGATTTATTCCGCCATTGTGGTGCCGAGGTTGGTCTTTGCCTCTATCGTCTGGTGGGACAGGGCACAGAAAGAAACAAGTAAAAGAATGCTGGACCGCGCGCAGGGGCTCTTCCTTAGAGGCATAACTGCTACAAGGAGAAGCACACCATGTGCGGCCATGAGGGTTATGTTGGGTTTTCCATCCTTGAGTCTTCAAATTAGGATGGAGGCAATGAAAACTGCATACCGGCTAAGCTGTACTGGGCAGTGGAAGACAAGTAGCAAACTTCATAAACAGCTATTTGGGGATTCACTGAAGGAGCTCTGGATAGAACCTCAGGATAAGATACTGCCTCTTAAAAGGGAAAAAGGAAACTACAAAATCCTTATTCCTGCAAGAGAGGCATGGGCGGAGTATAGACCCAGACATAGTGAAATCTGGTTCACCGATGGGTCCAAGATGAAGGAAGGAGTGGGAGCAGGATTTAGTGGACCGAGACACCAAGACAGATTTTGTCATCGCCTGGAGGACTACAACTCTGTCTTCCAGGGGGAGGTGCTCGCGATCAAACTATGTGCTGAGGAAATAATAGGGTCTGGCAGGAGGGGCAAGACCATCTGGATTTGCTCGGACAGTCAGGCAGCTCTGAAGGCTTTAGGTAAGGCTAGTACCAGCTCTAGGTTGGTGGCTGAGACTATGGCTTCTTTAGCAGAGCTGAGTAAGCATAATTCACTCAACCTAACCTGGATTCCAGGACATTCTGGCTGGATAGGGAATGAGAGAGCTGACGCCTTAGCAAAACAAGGGTGTATAACCCAAGGACCGTTGCTGAGGGCAGTGGGGATGCCGCCTCGGGAGGGGCGCAAGAGGATCATGGCACATATAGACAGGTTGTGCAGGGAAGAATGGAATGTAACCTTGGGGTGTAACAAATCCAAGGTACTGTGGGGTTACTCAGGAGATGTGTGGGGCAAAGAACTACTCTCCTTAAGTAGACATCAACTCAGAGCTACTGTAGAGCTGGTTACAGGCCATGGGAATCTGAGGGGGTTCCAATACAAAATTGGAAAATCTAGGTCCCCTGTATGCAAGAGATGCGACGAGGACCAAGAGGAAAGCCCAATCCACGTACTCTGTGAGTGTCCTGCTTTGGGAGCTGCAAGGAGAAAGTGGTTTGGCTGGCAGGTATGTACACCAGAGGATATCAGAAGATCTAGCATCAGGTGGGTACTTGATTTCTGCAAAGAGGTAGGTATCCACTAAGCTAGTCCTGTGGTAGGGATGGGAAGAGAGTACAAAGGCTACAGCTAAGTGCTCTACACCGATAAGGTCCCTCCGAGTTTTAGTAATAATAAATAGAGAGAGAGAGGTTGTAGGCATATATATATATATATATATATATATATATATATATATATATATATATATATATATATATATATATATATATATTAAGAGAGAGAGAGAGAGAGAGAGAGAGAGAGAGAGAGAGAGTGTTAAATAGATTAAATTTATAAAGTTAACTATATATATTTGTACCAGGGAGGAAAGGGTAAAGCGTAAACTTTCAGGGCTGGTTTCTCGGGTGAAAATAGTGTAGGTCCGAATGCAAAAACTTATTCTTTAGTGTAAAGTGTGTTTACAAACGAATGAGTCATTTCCAACACGTTTGTAATTGTTGAAGGAAACCACATCATCAAGTTCATATATGAGTTCATATTGAGTCAGCATATTCAACGTAACCCAGGCACAAATACGAGGCGAATAATTGCGTTTGTATAAAATTAATTTTGTGTGTTTATTATACAAAATTCTCCTCAGAATAAAACTCTCATCAAGTTTTGTTTACAAATTATTCATATTTTTGTTAATCATTTAACAAAAATAATGTACACAATTTCGTACCGGCGTAGCGTTCACATAAAATTGTTAAAATTTTTAGTTTACTATGTGACAGAGTAACTGCAATGCTATACTCCATTTATTTCTGTCAGTGAATCAATGTGCAAGGCAAGGCTGGTGACGTCATGACTACAAATCATAGCTACACTGCTGCGTTTGAAAACGGATGTTGGATTCTCAGTAAGTTCCTTGGGCGTTATCGTCACGCTTGGTGGAGGATGGAAGATGTTATTTAGTTCTAGGCGTTTAGAACACAAACAGATTTATGATTTGAATAAAATCTCAACGCTAATAGGACTTATGTTCATTTCGCAATCCTTTTACTGACTCTGTACGCATTTAATGTTTATTACAACATTCAATTTGTATTTAAGGAAGCTGGATTTTAAAAATTAAAGTCAATTTTAATTCCGAATGATAGAGACATTCTTTTACAAAAAAACCTCATAAAAGAACCTATGTCAAATTTAACTTATTTTATGGTTGAATAATATTGGTAATTTATATGGTAGTTTATTTGGTGAATTATGAAGGTTGTAGTGTCAATATTTTAAGACGTGCACTTTGTCGTCCATGATGACCAGCAAACCGTTTACGATTGAACTTAACTACTTTCCGATCTTATAATTAACGTATAATTTAATATGTCCTACAAAACCTAGGGGGTGTAATGTTATAACTATTACATGTGGTAACTTATATGGTGAAATACGTGTTTTAAGAAGCTACTACAGGCGCGTATCCAGCGACTTGCTTTGGGGGGGGGGCGATCGATGCATTATATATATATAATATGTGTGTGTGTGTGCGCGCGCGCGCGCGTGCGGGAACGTAAAAACATGTAGCAAAAATGCCTAAAATTTGAAAATATTTAATGATTTATTTTGTATAAGTATTATTTTTTTAACAATAGAATCAAATAAAATATCAAATTAAAATTAAATTCATACTAAAATTAATAGTTCGTAGTTAAATAATAAACTCTAGTCGATGTTTGCGTTTTCTTGCGTAAAGATCAATGACAGAATCTATATCAATTTTTTTTTCTCGATTGATATTAAGCAACGCTAATCCTGTCAAGCGGTCCTCTTCCATGGTTGATCTTAGCCATGTTTTCAATCTTCTTAAACTAGAAAAAGTTCTTTCTACGCTTGCGTTAGAAATCCGTAACGTGATTAAGATTCGTAGTAAAAAATGAGTAATAGGATAGACTTCTTGATCACATTTTGTTATTAAATCCAGAGCTGACAAAGCACCAGTTGTTGACGCCCGATCCCATTGGGAATACAAAGATTCCAATTCTGATTCCAGCTTTTTTTTAATTATGTCCTCTCAATCGTTCAAGAAATAAGCATACTTTTTGGAAATGTGACTTAGTGATTGCTCAAAATCATCGTCACTTTTCATCTTTGGAAATAGGATGGATAAATTATATAGGTTTAGCGTTTCCTTCGAATAACGTGATTTCATATCCTGAATGACATTTTCCAGGGCTGGGATATAAATTGACTATGGGATGTTTTAGAAACTACGGAGTAAAACAAACAAACTCAAAAGATTATTCACAATGTATTTTATTAAAACTACGATAACCTCACTTTTTACTCAGGCAAATTAGACTTTTTAATAAATAATTATTCCACTTTCGATAACACTTATGACTAGAAAATATTATTAATTTTATAATAAGCTATTATTATAAAAATTGTTTATTAATTAATATAAGTAGTTATTCTAACACGAATTCTAAGTAGAATTCTTCCAACACGAACAATTCCGGAGTCAACTGCGAATATTACGTATTGAAAATCATATGTTCGAGACTAAGCTTCACTAGCACTATCTGTTGTTAAAACTTTTAGACGTTTACGAGGGTAGGCCGAGGTAACGCGTCACATTTTGATCAAATTAAAAATTAAAATTTTATTTCTTATTTACAATAAAAGACGAATTAACTTAGGTAAATTAAGTTAAATTTCGAGCGTATTTATAAACATAGACTAGCATTTAATAAGTGATTCTATTTTTGTAATTATTCAAAGAGCATTACAATGTTACAAAATTATTATTATATTTATTACAGTTAGGATTTTATATTTGAGAATATACAATAACTTAATAATCGAAAAAAGTCCTAATTGTCGATTTTTAACCCAAAGTTCTTGAGGGTTGGGGGGGGGGCGATGGCCCCATCGCCCCCCCTTGGATACGCGCCTGTACTATTATATTATGAAGAATTCTGATAATTTTGAAGAAATTGTTATAATGTTATGGTTTAAAACTATTTATCTCAGACAATCTCTTAAAGTCCATTGGTAAAAAGTAGAATGTAAATGTAATTTTTTTGAAATAATAATAAATTGTCATTTAATACTTGTAGTAATTTTAGGGCTACACAGATTATTTTTATTATCAAATTAATCTGATAATCTTTATATTTAAAAGTGTCAAGTTAGTTTGTGTTCGCTTCAAAAACTCAAAACATTCTTCAGCGATTGAACTGAAATCTTGTCACCACCTGCAACCCGTTTCAAAGATTGTTTCTAAATTTTAAGCCGTGACCGAGAGAAAAGATCAGATGTGTACTGTGTACCTTGATGCCACGTCATCTGCTGCAAAGGAATCGTAAACTCGCCATACTAAACACAACCACACCAACATTTGAAACGTCACCTGTTCCCAATTACATTGTTTATTAACAAAAACAAGCGTAACCACTCGCATCCAATTCAGATTTTTAATATGAATTAAACATTCACCTTAATCGAGGTACTTTTGTGTGATTATGTTGTGATTGAGCTGCACCGTTCGTCAAATCGTAAGTAGAGGTTATTTGACCGCACAAAATCGACCTGAGACGGCTTCATTTGGATTTGGATTTAATTCGTGAACAGAGTTACAGCACCGGTGACTTCCAGTCATAAGTCCAATCAAGCATTTCCAAACTAACACGTAAACATGTTATTTATGATAGTATAAAGCAAATGATAGATGGCGGTTTCGGGGGAACTTCTTCATGGATGCGCCAAGAGGAACTGGGAAAACATTACTTATCAGATTGAACTTGTCAACGGTTCGATCAAAAATAGACATAACCTTAGTTCTATATTGTCTTAGCCTCTGACGTATTACGAAATTAAACTTCTATTGAATGTATAATTCGTTTTGATCTTTATTTCTCAATCATCCAACCACAACGTGCCACAGCAAAACGTCGCAGGTACAGCTTGTTATGAACATAAATGTTGGAATTATTATAAAAAAACAAATGCAATGTGTTACAGTTATAAAGTGAAATTTATTTCAACTCTGTTTTCTCATTGCGTCACCATAAGGAAAAGTTATGATTTTGTTCCTGATTTTTGAAAATGATGTTATAAAATGTTATGGTTATGTTATTTTACGGTCTTTTATTTATGGTTATGGCAAAGGTAAAGAATTTTCTGTCTGCCACGAACGAACTGAATTGATATCTCTCAATGTAAAATATGAAAAGAAGCTCTCATTGACTTTAGGATTATCATTGCATTAGTTTCATTTCATGAGTTCACTATATGGTTTTTATAAACTTACTGCAGTTTGTGACAAACATCTCAGACTCTCACTGAAGGCATTCTATGAAATTATCAGTTACATTGGAAAAGAACTACAAACAACCAGGTCTACAAAATGAACTTTTAGCCTATGGTTCAACTATAATTGTAATTAATATTTGAGTGAGTGTAATTAAAATGTGAGTGAAAGTTATAATTAAAGAATAAAAATATGCTACATTTTTAAATGACAATGCCCAGATCTGATATTTACTTTTGTTTTTACTTTTGTTAAAACTTTATAGGTTATGTTTAATATTTTTGTTTAGTTAATTTGATTTGTGTAGCTTCACTGAGGATGACGACAAATTAGTCGTTGAAACGCGTATGAAATAAAAATTTTTATATTTGTGAGTTGTAGCTTATTTTTATTCTTTAATTATAATTGTAATTGTTTATTTAAGTTATTAACAAACAACAACACAAATCAGTTAATTTAGAAATAAAACCATCAAATTGCGGCTCTTTATAAGAAAAAGATGTGTAAGTATAATTACTATCACATGTGTAAATAAATTTTAGAGGTTTATTTGATGTTTTTGGCCAAAATATTTTAAATGAATAAAAGAAAATGCTCTAATTATATGTAGAAACAAAAATTCAGCACGCACAAGCCACTAATGAGCAAATATAATGAGCACACAAGCATTCAGTAAATTAATATCTAATAAGCAAATGGATGGTTACCCATAAATTAAGAAATGAAATATTTGACAAAGTTGATATGTAATTGCAGAGTAAACAAAATTGGATCACAATCAAAAAACTACCAAATAGTCTTAAAAGATTGGCAGTTGGAGTGGTCAGGCATTTGGCCAGAAGAGAAGGCAGTGTTGGTCAATGTGTTTATTAAGACAAGGTCTAATGAGAATTAAGGTAATGCATGTCATGCCAGCATTTAAAGTGTCATTGAATTAATACTTCCTTATAGAAATTATTAGAAACTAGCTGACAAAAGAAATATTTATTGTTGGATATTATTTGTTTCATATTTACAAAAAAACAATAAGATAAAAAAACAACCCTACTTAAGAACTATATAAACACAAAATAACATTGTAGCCTACAAGAAAACATATTGAGTGGATAAGTTTCACTCTGCATGCGGAAACAAGCTAGAATGCTTCAATATAAAAGATAGACTATATAGGCCTACTTACTGCTTGGTCCCACTCGAATCCAAATATTTATCAGCATAAATTCCATGTAGATTCCTTATATTGCCGCTAAATTCCAGTATTATTGTATACATTCTCTCCACTTGTAAATGTTCTTCTAACTCAAATTCACACATCTCTTCGCTGCTGCAGTCTATTCGGCTGATGTTAATTTCACTGTGTGCTTCATCGAACACCACACCGGAAGTGATAAGCAATCCATTACTATTTAAAACAATACTACCAACATCCCTGTCCGCTATTCCTGTGATAACCACGCGACCGGTAAATGTCATATTTGACAGCCTGGGAGACAGCCTGATTTCATAATGATCTGGTATTATCGAGATTGGTATCACGGACACATTAGTTAAATTGTTCTGAGCTAAAGATAAATTTAGGATCACCGATAGTAATAATAACACATTAAACGATCTTTTTTCCATTTTACAGATTATTAAAATTTACAAACAGAGCTACATCCTCAGATAACGTTTTCATAAGATAACATCCACAAAGTAAGTCTCTGGTACCTTTTTATCATCTTCTTGTCTGTATAAGGAATGTCGTGCTACTACAGCGAGACACCTTAGGTCCTCATCAACTCATAAACTTCGTTTCTTCAAGATTTTATAAAAAAAGGATTCTAGTTCTAAGTACACCTAGGTTCATATGAATAGCGTGAACTTTCTTTCAAATCATCTCTTTCATACAATTATTAAAGTGTAATAAAAAATTCTTCTAAAAACGTGAATGTGTCTGCAATCATGTAATATAATATTATACTCAATGGCTTTTGAAGAAAGCAACGAATTAACACACATTTATCTTGTACAATTATGTCCTTACAGGTGTCCTGAAAAATTATTCTTAGTGATGTTAAAAATAGCTTTTGTTATTAGTTTTCTGATTTAACAACTCCAGAGGTCCTTTAGAACACCGGGGCCAAACAATGATTTAGTTTAAGGGCCATACACACTTAGACCCGCCCAAAGAAATTTCATCCCTGGTCAAATATGATTACAGGCCCCTGGGAAAACATGAGTATGGGCCCCTTCATTACTTCCAGCATATACTTATACCCTGTATTTTACATGTTATTATAAGAAAATTATTGCCTCCGTGTTAAAACCAACTAGGCCTATTGAATCTAATCTGTGTATGTTTTGTTGAAATAAACTTCCGCTTGTTTACATCAACTAAGACATTGCATTTTGTGTGAATAGAACATTTCATTTAATGAGAATTACTTTGCCATTAAAAGCTTGAACAATTATACATTGTACTCTTTATACTGTATTGATATAATGCTTTTATCTCTTTACGGATCTCGCCACACGGGTAATTATTCCAGCAGTAAAAAAACTCAGACGGGCCCTGGGTATTTACCCCCCTTTGCCCCCTCTTTGGCCGGGCCTGTACAGATTCCACTAGGTCTAAGTGGCTAATACCTAGGTAATCATACCAACTAATTGTAATTTTGAATGTACACAAACTCATATTACGACTTACTGGTGAGAAAGATAACTCACCGGGCAGAATTGGGTGGTCTCATTAATTTTGGTAAGTTTGGTTGTAACTTACGGGAAGTCTCACAGGATTTCTTTGCGGCTAGCACTGTCGATACTCGTATTGTCCGTTACCCATTGTTACGACGTAGATCACGGTAAATGTATAGTAGTGACATAATAGAAAGAAGTATTCATGGAAAAACTATAGTTTTAAAGGCCATTCTAAAAGGAGGCGGCTGTATTACGTAAGAACCTTAGTCACGGTTAATAAGTTCAAATTGTAGCCTACAATGACAATTAGCATAATAGCATGTAACGGAACTGGATTATGCTTATGCCTAGCATTTACAGACAAGGAAAAATTCTGTTGCGTGATACATTGTCTAGAGGGTTCTAATACGGGGCACAACAGAGACTTAACTAGTTTAAAGTTTTAATACTCAGTGTCAAATACCAACTCGAAAGCAAAATAAAGGGCGACCAGTTACTATAGTTTCTTTGTGAAAATACAGTTTATTTAATTGCGACACTGTAATTTAATTAAAAGGACCTTGACAAACCAGTTAATAGTATTATTTGGAATTATTTTGGGGTAAATTGACGTCCCGTTTGAGCGGATTTGTATAGACCTAAATAGGTATGAAACGAAATAAATATAGATAATGAGTGAAGGATATTTAACAACAGTATTTCGTAATGAGGAATCGCACATAATTTGCATAGGGTAAATGCAGAAAAGAAGCTTATTAAAATATTAAGAGAGCATCGTATTAATATCCCATCACGGAAAAATTGTTTTATTTTAATATTTTTAATTTTTTTAGTTAGCAAACTGACAGTTAAACTGACACTCACAAACTGACAGAATCAGTTAGACCAATGTATCGTTTAAGGATTCGCACTTGAGGCTTTAGGTGCATAAAATAAAATCGAGTCTCTAATTAATAACACATTTATTGCAAAACATTTCAAAATATCTTTACTATCGATATAGAAATATGTGCTCTAGAACTGAAATAAAAATAATTGATCCCCAAATTAGCGATATCTTTTTAAAAAAATAATTAAATTCATCATAATAATGGAATTGTATAAGGATCGTCTATTTAACCGTAAACTCGGTTACATAAATTTCCTCGAGGCTTTTTCTGCTTTTAGTAGTGCCTACTTATTTGTGGGAAAAAACATTTTCGAAAATGAAATATATAAAATATATTCATTTTTATAGAAACAAATCAAAATTAATTGAATTATTAATAATTGAATTAATTGAAAGGATTTGAATTCGCTACTGATAATTGCCCCTATAAAACTTGTTAAACAGTTGCCAACAACTGCAGTGGAAGCTACAAATATAATTCTGACTAATTATAATGATTAATATAATTATGTGAATTAAATAAGCCTATGTTACCTACCCTATATTAAATGTTTATGATACATATCATATCATTAATTATTACAGTAAAAATGCTCAGTTTCAATCATATTTCAGTATTGTGTTTCTTAAATGGCCTTTAAATAACTATTTTAATTAAATATTTTATTTTGTATAAATATAAATCAAACAACGTGATTTAAATCTTAATATAATGATGATGTTCGCAAGCAGTAATTTAGGAACCTCTGCAATATTGTAGACTTTTGACAATATTTTTTAGACGTTTGACTAAACCTTAAAAATATCACATATACATATAAAAATGTATCTTCTATGTATTCATATACTACAAATACGCCCCTGAAACTTTTCTTAAAACATTTCCAATTGTTTATAAAATTATTTTCCGCATAACGAATAAAAGAGAAATGTCTTACTTTTTTAAAAGTAATCATGCGAGAGTATTTTAGACTCTAAAAGGCGTTTTAGATTTTTACAAATGAAAAAACCTAAAGATTTGCATACATAAAAATATGTATTACGACTATTTTCAACATTATTACAGTGTTATATATTCAATCTTACAAAAAAAAACTCAGTTAGAAAAATAATTAAAAAAAAAAAAAATTGGCGCTAAATATCTTAAGTTTGTTATAAGAGTCGATGTACTAAATTGACTTCTACATTTACGTCTTAGCAAATACGCTTTATACAGTAGCCTCTGTTCTGATCCATTAAAGTGCAAGTAATGGCTTGTCGAATCATTAAAGCAGTTAACTTCATGACTCACCAGTTTTAAGAGCTATTGTTACTGAATAATTTACCATGTCCCCAAAGATTCGTTAATTTCTCAACAACGAAGAGCTTCTATTTTATCTCACTACCTTTATATCATTGTATATTAAATTTGTCGTTATTAAATAGCAACCACATACCAGATTCGAAAGCGATGGGACAGTGCATTTAGAGCAATTTTAAAAGGGGCCTACTACACAAATGAGATGGGTCAACTGGCGAGCTCTACATTGCGTGTTTTGACTGCGCCAAGTGGGGATTCGTTTAAAAATAAGCGACGAAACACCTGCCCGCACCCCGCTAATTTCTAGACCATCTTAATTAGTTCGTTTTTAGCTCTGAAAAACGTCTGCTAGCGACAGCTATACAGATTTTCGTCAACTTTGATTTTGTTCAATTTTCTTAAGAAAATAACTATCAGCCAGCCTCTTTTAGTGATTTCGTTTATTCATTTAAATTTGAATAAAATAGTTTAAAATAAATAAATAGTTAATTAACACGTTCGCTGCGGCGGAACTTGGGGCATACCTTATAGCGGTCCTGAAATTTTTGTTTACAATTTTTTTATTTAATTTAATGAAAAAAAACAGTTTTTAGGAAAAAAATAATTTCAATGCTTTTCAGGTGACAGCATGAAGTCACAATTTTCGGAAGCCAATAGGCTTTCACAGCATCGCTAGAAGATACCATTGTAAAAATTACACTTTTGCCTATTTATTGTTATATATATTCTGTCGAGTAAATGGTATGTCTCTCATACCAATAGTGTTATAATGACACCAAGTAGGGTTGTAATTGTCTGAATCATCATCATCTGACTCACTTTCATTGTCTGTAGATATAGGTTCACCATCTAGATCGGCGGCATCAATGTCACTGGACTCATAACCGGAACTAGTCTCGGAGTAGTCACCAACATCGTTCAAAGCACTATTTACATTTAAAACCATGTCCCTAGATGTACCAGCCATTATTTTACAGAGATAAAACACTAAAACTAACACTATCTATTTACAAAAACAAATGAATAATATACTGTCTTTTGGTAAGCGAAATGGGAAACTATTGCTACACAAGAAACACACGTACACACCCATTACGCTGCGAGAGAAACAGCAAACTAAAGCAATAACTGCAGTCGTAAACTGTAACGAATATGGACAAGAGAAGCTTATAGGCTTCCGCCGCACCGGAAAAACCGCCACTTGGAAGCCGATAAGCCTCCGCCGCAGCCAACGTGTTAAAAATATAAAATGTTAACAAATTCAATTATATAGCTTTCATTAATTAAAAAGCAATAATTTACAAATACTGTATTGTTTGGCTGCTATAAGTAACTGAATTCTTTTATTATTTCATTTTAAAGATTAGTGTTATTTTTGTTGTATTGGGCAGGAATATCGAAGAGTGCGTAGTAACAATTATTTTGAAATAGACTATGGTGACTTTCTAATAACACACAAACACCCTCTAACCGCAATAATGTTTATTATCATTATGTACATTTCGGTTGCAAAGAAGCCATCCTCAGAGGAAAAAACATAATAATGGCTAATGTTTTTTGTTGCCTCTGAGATTGGTTACTTTGTAACAGAAATGTAAATAATGTTAATTAAAGAAATTTGTAGTTAGAAGGTGTTTGTATGTTAATAATACAGAGTAATTTTTAACAATTTTGAGATGTTTGTTTACCAGTATATGCATATCCTGGACATTAAGTCGCTCTAACGAATCAATACTGGAAGTACTTTGAATCACAATCGGATATCTAACAATCGTTTGCTTGACCAAAATTCTGGAATATTTTAGATCTACAGTCCGTTACAACGTCAAATGCAATAAAGTTGTAGTTTACATTTAGTAACTTAATTTCTTTTACAACCAAACCTAACTTGACCGGATTATTTATAGCTATATTTTAATATATAATGTACCACTGTATAGTGGGTGTAAGATAGTGCTGTAATTCCGTAACAATTATTTGATAAAATAGTGTGATTTTAATCAAAGGTTATGTTTCTATGACGTTAATTATTTACGTTTTTACCACTATTTATGGTTTGCGACATTCTCTTGTTTGGAATATATTTTTAAATGACATATGTAAACGAAAAAAGTCGAAGTGGGTGACATCTTTGCAATGTATTATATTACCAAAATATTTATGTACGCAAATGGTCCTCAAGTAGGCTAAACAATCGGAAAATATTCGCAATACAACCTGCATACAAAAGTTTTAAATAATAAAGAAACTCAACTTAAAACTTCAACACAAACTATGAACAAGCATTGCTAGGGCTCGTTATACGGATCGAATAAAAAAAGACCGTTGCCTTGTAGAAAGGAACGACTTGCGAGTGTGCTTTCATCGCGACGTTATTGTAAACAAACACCATTGTTTATACGGCAATGAACAGATGGTCAACATCGGATATAACTTGCTATGCTGTTTACGGGCAGACTTTGATATTTACTACTTAGGCACAGTAAACAATTTGGTAAATGTGAGATGATGGTTAAGTATGTAACAAGACAATTTGTAACCATTGATTGACTATCATGTCTATTGGAAAAAGAGCATCTGACAATAGAAATTTTTACTTCTATATAAACAATGCTAAATATTTTTGGAACATGTTCTTTTGTTATTTTTCCAATATTTATGAATTATCGACTGATAATGTAGTTTGGAATTGTTATTGCTGCTATAACATTTTAAGAAAAATGTTAAAAAAATGTTTTGTAAGGTAATTTATTCAAATAAATATTTAAGATACAAAATTCTTTAATGTATTAATTTGTTATTCATAGTTTTAATCAAGACATTTGGTACTGAAGAAATATTTTGAGAAACACGTCGAAACATGTACATTGTTTAAAGTAGCGTATCTAGTAGGTAGAGCTTTAAATTTATTCTTGTGGTGTAATATTACTTGCCAAGCTTTTAGTGGGTTATTTAAAAAAACTTTGACCACATGCAAAATGTACTCTCTTGTAAACAACGATCTTTACATTATCGTTAACCCACTTCTCCATCAAAA
This sequence comes from Prosapia bicincta, assembly GCA_036971475.1. NCBI lineage: Eukaryota > Metazoa > Arthropoda > Insecta > Hemiptera > Cercopidae > Prosapia > Prosapia bicincta. The sequence continues at coordinate 74,598,466 of JBAIZL010000010.1, read as the reverse complement.
CAAAAAATCCGAATTAAGAACCATAATTAATTAAAAACTATTGGACTAAAAACTATTGCTTCAATGAATCTTACATTTTTTTCGGTACGCAACCCTGAGCGAGTGATGCAATAAAATTTTTCCTATTTTTAATTCCAGGGTGTCAGGAAATTAATTCCACATTCTTATAAGATGAGGTAAACACCTCCCTACGCATCGCGTTTCTGAGGTAAAACTTAACATTTACCGAGGTAATATGAAACGCGATGAAATGAACGATGATCCCAGAAGAGTTTGGACTTTTGCCTGTAAGAGTAGGTTTGACCATTAAATATTAGGTTTTCCTCGAAAATCGTAAGATTTACCAATATACGGGCTTTTATAGTCACATACTATATGTGTGTGTATAGGCCTATGTGTGTTTATACATACATACATTTAAATATACTGTATATATATATATATATATATATATATATATATATATATATATATATAGAGAGAGAGAGAGAGAGAGAGAGAGAGAGGGAGAGGGAGAGACTTTATGTACATATATATATATATATATGGTGATATGTTTTCTTGTAATATAGTTAATAAATTAAAAATATTTCAAAAAGAAGAACACTTTTAATATATATTTATTCTAAGCTTTTCGCCGATAAAACAGTACCAGCATCTTCAGGAAAAATAATAATTATCTAACCTTAATTATCTAACCTAATTAGTTAGATAATTAATATTTTTCCTGAAGATGCTGGTACTGTTTTACTGGCGAAAAGCTTTGAATAAATATGTATTAAAAGTATTCTTGTTTTTGAAATATTTTTAATTTATTAATTATATATATATATATATATATATATATATATATATATATATATATATATATATATATATAGAGAGAGAGAGAGAGAGAGAGAGAGAGAGATAGAGAGTGAGGGAGAGAGATATGTTATATATATGTATATACATATAATTTTCCTTTCAAAAGTAATAAAAATGAAGTTAAACAGATGTAGAGCAATTTGTTTCCTAACTATTTGTGTTGAAAGGAAATAAGATCAGGCATAGTTTGGAGTAAAGGCTACTTGTCAACCAGGTTATTTTGGATTAACGAAAGATGGAGGTCCAGTATTACTCAGTGGAACAAGTTAAGATAAAGTATCTGGGGCTTTATTCTTGGAAATAATAACTTGCCAATGAATATTTACATGATTTCTTTTCAATATATATTTTTTTATTTTAAAAGGTTAGAGTGCATGTTTTGGATAACTTTGATTGTGAAAATGTCTGGATACTCTGCTTTTAAATTTACCTGACAAAGTTAAAATTGTCTCAAGTTATACTTAAGGAACACTTCAATAAATAAAATACTCCAAGAAATAAAATATCACGGTCATATCACGGTTCTGTATGTCTAACGCAAATTCAAACAATAAAATGCATAAAAGAAGTTTGCAAAATGGACAAATTAAATAAGAGAATTCGGTGTCGGGGGATAGAACTACCAGAGACAGTGTTATTTCGAGTTAGTGGACTGACGCCAGTTTTAACCGACAAGAATTTGGCCGTCGGCCGCTAGCGTAGAAAAAACATTCTTTCTCTGTCTGTGACAGTGATGTCATTCGTTACAGAAATCACTTCACTCGTTTTCCGGCACATAGCTGTTAAAGAGGAGTGATTTGTGCCCGACATTAAGTGGGTTTACTGGTAATGAGATAATAATTAAACTGTTTAAAATTTCTTGTTTGAAGATTTAGGTTGCTATTACTATTTATTAGTTGTAACTATCCAGAGCCAGGTCATGCCACATTTTTTTTAACCACTTGACCTAAAGTCTCTAATTTCCAACACCAATAAAAAAAATGGATCGTGGATTTTTTCCCTTAATTAGTGGGATTAAACAATAAATCTTATCCAAAATTAGTCCTAAATAGCCACTCACCAGTTTTTTGTTTGGATGTGTAAACTTTCTCTTGTTATCTCAAGGGGAAACCCAATAAAATACTGCCCTATGAGAAACAACCGTTCTAATTTAGACAAAAGGTAAGTGATACTAGAGGCAAAGGTTTAGATATTAACACGTGTGAAACTGGATAAGTTTAAACTTTCAGCTGTCGTTTTGTTTACTTTATAATCTAGGTAGCAATGAAAATAATTGGTCCATTTGCCTACGGCACATAATAGTTTAATAACAATATAATTAGGTAAAATAAATACAAAGGACGTGAGTTAGTAACTAGTTTAGGAAGGTTAAATTATTTCAACGTACTGAAGCAATACAATTCGTTTGAAACAAATCCAACAATTTTGTAATTAAAACCAAAGTGTACAAACAGGCTAAAGCCTGTCATTAACATTGAAAATTATTATTTTACTTTTGTAGAAAATCACTAAGTTGGGAAACATTTTAAATTTTAAATTGGCTTAATTAAACCTTTAAGCAGTATAAAATAAAATCGAACTGCGCAGCTAGTTCAAATGGTTTTATAGCAAACACACACGTTTGAAATGGAAAAATAAGTCAAATTGAATTGTAAATGGCTTAGGAAGATTCACGGTTACTAGATTTGACTTGGATTTGCTCTAATTTTGAAAACAAATAAAGACAGAAATTATTTGAATAAATAGCTCATGATAAATGTATTAAGAGATTAAGATAGTTTGAAAATATTATAAATTTTGTTTTCATCTAAGATTCTTAAATCTAAATAGTCTGCGGGAAAGTACATTTAAAGTTAATAAGAACGTTGAAAATTATTGTTCGGTTACGAAAGTATCAGAAATAAAAATTTAAGAAATATAATTGCAATAATAAAACAGCGGGTAAAACATTAGAAATGAAAAAAAACTATAAAGTACAGTAACAAATGAAGATTTATAAAGAACTATGAATTATCTTTATCGTTAAAAATGAATTTGGGGCAGTTAACTGAGTAATTAAAATATTTTAGTCATTTTAAAGAAATATCACCCACGAAAAGGTATTTAGAAATATACAGAGACTCCCATTTGGTAAAACAATAAGAAAAATCATTGTATTTAGAAAAAATAAGGAAATAAAATGGAATAGTAGCTCAAAACCGCCCTAGAATTTCAATTCGTATTTGTGTGAGTTGTTAAGGATGTGAAATAAAAAATGCCTTTTAGTCAATTATATTAATAGATAAAATGTACATTGATAAAGCGTTTCTCTTAAATGTAGGTAAAACTAAAAATAACGGACGAAAAGCAAAATGATTGTAACATTCGGCTGTGGAGGAATTGAACTGGATAAAAAGAACGTTAGGGTAAAAAATGTAGGGAAAAGTAGTGAAAAATCTCCCTATATACTCCAAAGATTCGTTGTATCAGGGCTTCTTCAATTTGACACCCGTAGATTTTGCGAGAGGGCTTTGCAGCATCTAATGCCGTTTCTATTTTTCCCTAAGAAAGAAGGATTTTAAGATTCCTCGTCTTTATGATGTGGTTGAAGTTTACATTCTAAAAGATTAGCTATAATGAGATTTAAATTATCGATATAAAAATGTCAGCGAAAATTACAAACTTAAGTAAAATCGAGTACAGTTTTTTTTTCATCAAGAAGGCTTCAGTTTCTGAAGATAGAGTTAGATTTGCGAAGAGAACAATGACACATGGTCACTGCAATGGAATTCAACTTCGTAACATTTAGTTCAAAGATAGCTGGATGAAAACACAAATGCAGTTATATTGGTTATTAAGAACCAAGTATTACTAAATGATGCTACCCGCTTCAAGAGTATTGTACTAGGATGATCTAGGTAAGATTGGGTTCAGACATAATTTCGCATCATCCCCACGGTGCACAGAAGTATATGTGCGAAGAGTAATCTATCAATACCATCCTACGTCACACTTCACGTCTAGTTACCATTAATACAATAGTAAGCGAATAAGTTATTTCCAATAGATGAGTTTTTCCTAAAGTGTAAGTTTCAATCTTATCCACTATTGTCTTTCGTAAAGTGATATTTTAAGATTTAATTAGGTTTTATTTTAATAAGGCTGCCATAGGTTTTAGTTATCCAAGTTTAAGTAAACGAAATGTTGGAATTCTATACAGTTACAAACAAACAAATCCTAGAATGTTCTACAAACAAACTCGTACAATTGTTTGCACATTAAGTAATCTCTTAGCTCTAGAGACTGCTGAGAAACTAAATCTTCAATTATTGAAAGTATGATTAATCCTAAACTTGAAAAGCATTTATTTCGGTAACTCTTTTTGTTAATATAATTTTAAGGCGATTAACCTGTAGAACACAAATAGGATTAAAGTAGGGACATAACCCCTCCCCCCGATGTAGAGAATATATGACAGAGAATGTATCACGTTGTCACGAGGTCAGGGTCGCACACATGGAGTAGATCTACCCTCGAAGTTATATAGGGGCGTCTACGGTTGCTTTGTCAGTACGAAGTAGGATAAGGAAGGGTAAATGGAGTTAGTAGTAGTAAGTAAAGGACACTCTGGGTATGGAGACAAATTGTGACCCCTCGAGGACAGGGTTGCTTTTTTGAAATAGAAGTTCTCTCAGCCAAGGTGAAGTGAGATATGTTTTGCCTGATACCCGAAGCTAGTGGAACGTAACACATTTTGTAGGCAATGCTTTTACATTCTTTTAACAGCTTAGTAACAGTAATTACATTTTCGCTTTAACGTTTTCATATTGTAAATGAACGAAATATTGTAATAAACGAAATATTGTATTACGTCTTGTATCCATGCAGATATTGGATCTGACTCATAAGATGTACGTCAATAACAGAAATGCATTCAATGACAGAGCAAGGAAAGTGTTTGCAAAACCATTTTCTGAAATCTTAAATATTTATCCTTTGTTTATTTATTCTTATTGTTTGTGATTTTATTTTCCATTTTAGATTACTTTTGTTAATTAGTTGCTTCGATTAAATTTTTAGTTGTTTTTGTATAAAATCGCCTAATTTTGAACAATTTATTAATTCACTGCCCATTAATAACTAAAAACTCTTTTGTTTTAAAGCAATTAATATTTTATATTGTTTGTATTTTGCATGAAGCAATTGTGTGTCACTTTCAAATATTTACGTATGTATTATGTGTCATTAAAATATAATTGATCGAATATGAAATTAAACCTTTATGATTTAAAGGCTCAGCACAAGCAACTAGCTCTAAATGGTTTAAGGCTAAAATGAAGTAGACATGGGATAGCTTACAGCTTGTCTTCTGGATTTTTTGTGTAAGCAATTGCATGAAACCATTAAATTAGTCGAGTTACAAGTACACTGTTGTTTGCAAATGATTTAATGACAATGGCGAAGAAAATAATATATACAACATCCAAATTAACGGAAAAGCATATTTCAAGTTTGACTTTAAATTCAGGCAAAAAAACGCTTGCTTTAATGAGAAGGGAACTAGGCCTTATACTATTAAGATTAAAGGCTTATTGAATTGAAACGATTGAATTCTTCAAACAGCATTGAAGATTTTCTATGGGGAAGGGTCTGACATGAATATTATAGCCTGTATGATGTCCTCTAGGATACCTGGATTAGCCCGGATGTGCTTAATCGCTTGCAGCCGCCGCAGCTGTTTCCTTAATGAGTCATGCACTAGCACACCCACCAAGCAAAGCAATTTTTTAACAATAATAATAATTTTAAAACGTTTATAAAATATTTGAAAATACATAAAAAGTACAAGAAGAACGATACCAAACACGATATAATTTGGTAAAAAAACAAACAATAAATGTATAGCCTGTTCATGTGTGTTAATAATTAAGTTGTTATAACAATAGTAATGACACAGTGGTTAAACACACGGTAGTTAACGCTCATAGAAACAATTGTATTTTTGAAACACTTCATTTCTCAAGTAGGTCTAATTCTTCAGGCAAGCCAAATTATGTAGGTAAAAACCAATATATTAAGATTCCTAAGGTAAAGAAAGCAATTTATGAAGTCAAGTAGTTGACTTCCATTTAGGCATGAAGAAATATCGGTTATTGTCAAGTAAAATATGTAACTTTCATTTTTACAATTTTCTCTGTTTAGCATTGTTGGCGTGAAATTATTTTTCTTACTTAATTATATTTGAAATGAATCAAATTACCCAGTTAGGACAAGATTGATTGTAAAAACAGAAAACCATTATTGCCCGAAAGTAGACTTATCGATTGTTGTATTCAAAGTTATACCAACAAAGGGAGGCCTGTTAGATCTATAATATTTTTTTTTTGTAACCAAAACTAACCTCACTTAGCCGGATACTTCGATGTAAAATAGGAGTATACAAATTAAATATTGTGTAAACAGTGGTATGTTTTATAAAACGACATTCAATTTATGCTCTTTGATATATATTTAAGCAGGCGGTAATATCATGCATTTTGTTAATTTTTCAAATTTTGGACCACTATTTTAATATTCTGTAACATTTAGAGTTAATTTATTATTGTTTAAATGTAACGTATAAAAATAGGCAAATTTCCGAAATGGTCGAATAATTACCAAAAATTACTCTGTGTTCAAATAGTACCAAAAAATATAGAAATTTTTCAAAATAAATTATAGATTTCAAAACTAACTTTAAAATGTGTTTAAATTGGTCAAAATATTTGCTTACAGGCGATATATTCTTAATAGCTAAATCTCTACTTTTAACCACAAATAAGTGTTTTAGGATCCCCAGCCCAACAAAGTGGCGCCAAAACCAGTATAAAAAGAAACAACGAGATTTGTACCTAATAAGTCAAAAATAGTGCATTCGGGAAACAATATTTAGAGATAACATTTAACATTTTAGTTATAGCCGTAATTATTGAAGAACCGGAGATTTGGGGTCGTTCGACTTTCCCATTTTGTTGGATTAAGAAGGAAATGGGCAAATTTTCATTCAACCCGATTGGTGTGCTTTGAAAAGAAACTCAGGAGCTTTCTTTTATTTATTGTGATTATTGAAAAATGTCAAGTAAATAAAGGTTTTCTGAATTTAATAGGAAAACGTTTTGTTGCGTATCATTTCCAGAAAAATGAATTTAGGTTTTGAACCTTTTATGTGATTTTAGATCAGCAACTGAACAATCCTTTTTATCAAAACCGATAAAGTTATTTTTAAAATACATACTGAAACATTGGCTATTTATGACAGAGGCGTCCAAGTTCTAAATTGAATATAACGTACAAATTTAAGGAAGATTTTCCAAATCATCAGAAGTTTCGTTAAAGAGAAATGCTTGTTCAAAATACAACATTCTTAAAACTACTTTTAACTCAACATTTTGTAAACAAAAAACGGGTATGTGAGTGTTTTGCATATGGTAATTGTATGTATACTATCAATTTTAAATACTGTAACAATAATAATAAAAAGTAACGTAAATTTTAAAAAAGGAACAAATAAACAAAATAAATAAATCAATAATTTGAAACGTTTGAAATTACACAGTTCCCTCCCTAAAATCCACTAAACATCATCACACTTAAATTACGTCAAAACCTGTTTTATAAAACAACTTCTATTTTACCACGTAAATAGGATTTAAAGATCGATGTAAACACACACTCCCGCACGAGCTCTTGGCATACAGTCTTGACACTAAATAGCCGCACGGGCCTCACAACACAACGTTCAAGGTTTCAATCCCCGACAGAAATAAGGCAGGAGACAGCGTTAAACATCGGGAATTAATTTAGAACTTAATAGTACGTTCGCCTGAGGGTTTATGCTGGCAGTTAAATCGAACTAAAAATTTCCGCATTCTTGTTAATACGTATACAGCAAAATTTTGTTTTGTTTTGTAAACATCTCGTATATGTGGGAACAGTAAAGTACATTCTATTGTGACAAACTTGCGACGTTACGCTTTGCTTTCTGAAAGACAAAGGCTTGGTAATCAACTGGGAGCTTCTCTTTGACAACAATAAGTCTATCTTCAGCGGCAGACTTATATTGTGGAAATATTTGGCTTCACTAAACTCCCAGATCTTTCAAAGTTCCACACAAAACCTTTGACAACCTGAGCTTAAAACTCCATTCTCTTCGTGGAGCCAAGCAATCCTTTGCAAATCGGATCTACGCAGAATCTAGTCATCTTTACGTAATCACCAGTTTCTCACAAGACTACTGTCACTAAATTTGTAATAACAAAATTGCCTCTACAATATTAGATGTCAGTCATTGGCATTTTTCCACTGACGAGGCCTATTCTTGGTAAGCATAGAATAAGGATCTAGCTGCGACCCGGTTGTAACTTTCAATCATGAATATAGCTATAGCTAATCAATGAATCTATGTTTCAATACAAACATTTTTTCCGCTTTAGAATATTGAAATGTTATTACAATTAAGCTATTGCTTAAGGTTTTATAATGTAAAACATGGAAAATTTCAGCTTAGAACATTTTAAACTTAGAACATTTTAATTAACATTTTTGTTTAGTCTAAAATATTGAAACGCTATTACAAATAACCTATTACATTTATTTCATTTTGTGTAGAAATTTATTTACCTAGTTAGAAACATTTCCTACGTGGTGCAAAAACAGAGTTTTCTATTAAATTGCTATTAAAAAAAAAAATTGAAACAGGTGGTAGCTTACACCTGGCTTACAATAGCTTACAGTTGTAATAGTTACAACTGTTTTATGACAAAATAAAAAGAAAAAATTAAATTTAAATTTTTGTAAATATCAACTCAGTTCTATGCAACGAAACTGATACCACTCAGAATTTCAAGTATCTAGCTTTAATTTTAACGGTTATATTTTGAAATTTTCGTTTTCAGTCTAATGTTTTAAAAAACCGCTACATTAATAGACGTCAAAACGACTCAATTTAACTAAGCTGAAAAGAGCCCTGCCCTCATATCTATTATTTCCCATACAGTACTGTAACTACACCGGATTTTACATCCAAATTACTTTTACCAAACTTGTTACAATATTCCGAAAAATGTAATCGAAAAATATTTGCGGCCATTTGGGTACACAAGATAAATAGTAGGATTTTTCGACAATCTTATTCTGCATTTCAATATGATTTCTGTCCAATTGAATATCAAATAGTGATTGCATAATAAAAATATATATTTGGGTTCTAACTTAATTAATTATTTGGAATAATTGACTACAGTGTAATAATTATTAATAATAAACAAAAACCTGTAATCACAAATATTTTAATTCCAACTTGTTGAGCATTACTGAGTATTGTGTGTTATGCATGTCTCCTGGGTTACTTGGCAACAGAAATGCAAACCAGGTTAGAATAAAAATATGTGTGGTTAGAGGTTTTTGTGTATTTATTCTAACTTTACTTTACTTACGTAACTTTACATCACGTCTACATCTAGTTAATTGTCAGCAATTAGACCTTTAATACTACAGAAATTTAACTTTTCTATTAGTAAGTCATAGAACTAAAAATTTGCAATAACACAAAAATGTACATGAAAAACATTACCCGTAAAATATGCAGAAAGAAAGAAAAGAGCATAGTACTTACTGATATTCTGTAGAAATATGGCCTGCATCCTGAGTTCACGTGACTTTGCAGCTACAAGTCTGGTGTGTTGCATCTTAGTACATGAAGGAGTTTTAGTTAAAATAAAAATTGTTTCTTGAACACTGAGAATTGAAGTAGTAAATTTCTTAACTTTCTTCCTAAAACTGTTGTCTTTTTATAACTATGTATTGCTGAAACTTATTTAGCTTTAATAAATGGCTTTCAAAGTCTTCGTTGTTTGTGGAATGTTTTCTTGAACGAGGTAAAAATAGTACAAAAAATAAGACCTGATAGATTTTAGAATTCCGAAAACCATTTCGTCTGCAATTCATGCACTGTTTCAGTATTTAAGTAATTTACTAATCCGTAAAGTTTTTAGTCGTTATACGAGCGTAAGTAAATTATTATTTGAAATCTAGTTATATTTTTGTATATGTTGGTAGTACTGTCGTTTTGCTTTGATGATTCAACCTTTGTTTAGTTGTTGTAATGTCTATGCATGTTTCAAGGTGCTAGGTTAGTTTCGTTACCGCTATCATGTTGTTAATCATGGCTGCCTCGCTTTCTATTTGCACCAAAGAAGGAGCAACGTTCAGCAATCTATTTTTTGTGACCGGAAGGTGTATCAGGGGCCGAAATTCGTCGAAGACTTTTGGTACTGCTCGGGAACAGTGATTTGTTACAACGGAGTGTCTACAAATAGATAGACAAATTTTAAAATGGTCGCACAAGGGTTACGTACAATGAAGGAGCCGGACGACAGTTTACCGCCAACAATGAGGAAAACATTGAGCGTTCACGAGAAATGGTTCTCTTAGACAAACAAGTAACTATTAACGAAGTGGCACATCGTCTGCAAATTAGTCACGGCTCTGTCTATGAAATCATCCACAACAGAATTGGGTTTCATAGTTTGAGCAAGATGGGTCTCAAAACTACTCACACAGTTGCATAAGCAATCGCGCTTGGACATCTGCCAAAAACTTTTGGATCCCTGTGGTAACGAACGGGACAAACTTCTTTGACAGGATCATTACTGGTGACGAAACATCATTAAGAGCCAGAGAGTAAACGGCAGAATATGTAATGGAAACATCCAAACTTGCCGTGGAAGAAAAACTCAAGACACCCAAACGTCCGCAATAAAACTGATGTTTACAATTTTTTAGAACTCAAGGTCTAATACTGGAACATTATGAGGAAAGGGACACAACAATAAACAGTGTAAGTTAAAGTGAGATGCTTACTGCCAAGCTAAAGCCTGAAATTAGAAGCAAACGCCGAGGGCTGTCAAAGGGTGTTGTGTTTGTTGCACAATAATGACCGTCCGAATACTGCTGCCCATACTAGTGAAACGCTCCAGAACTTAATTTTGAAGTACTGGTTCATCCTTCATATAGTCCAGATTTTGCCCCTTCTGACTATCTCTTGTCTGGCCCATTCAAGGAGGCACTAAGCGTCCGTCGATTTACCTCGGACGAAGGATTGAAAGGATCGGTACACTTCTCACTCCCAGCTCAACCGAAACCTTCTTTTCTGAAGGTGTCAGGAAGCTTATAAAACGATGGATCAAGTACGCTGAAAACCAATGGGACTATGTCGAAAAATGATATTCATATAGGTTTTCTATTTCTGTTCAAATGTGTTCACTTGCGATTAATGAAAGAAAAGAACCGAAACTACGTGAAACTTGAGAGTTAGCTTATTGCAGAAAAATCATGTTACAGATCAGTTGAAAATTCTTCAGTCTTCTCGAAGTTTGTCCAAGGATCTCAAAATTGAATTTAACACTAATATAATATTAATTACGAATATGCACGATTAAATCTGTAAGTTCTAAATTTTCAAGAACTCTGTTAACACAGATCACTTGTAGTAGGCCCCATTGGAAGCAACTGAGAATGTACGGATCATAAACAATCTGTAGGTACGTGACAAGGATATCATCAAAGTAAAAGGCCATATTTTAAGGCCTTGCCTAGATTATTGTTGTAAACCAGTCCAGTAGATGAAGAGCAAGCAACATTTCTATAACATTCAACTCGGGCAATTATCCAAAGTGGCCCGGTAGTCCAACTTTCTTTACGCTGGCAAGTATTCGGCTTGAAGCTAATATAAAACAATAATAGCTATAATAAAAGGTTGATAGATTTAAAGCGCAGCGATTACATAAAAAGTAAGACGCGCAGGCTCTTTTATAAATAAATAAATATATATGTATATATATATATATATATATATATATATATATATATATAAAGAGAGAGAGAGAGAGAGAGAGAGAGAGAGAGAGAGAGAGCTTGCCAATGAAAATCCTTTCATATACATATATACACATATATATCTTGTAAAAATGTAATAAATTACGTTTTTACTCATTCAATCAAGTTCAAGTACATTTTTTTAAACATATAGTTGATGACAATTAATTACTTAAACAATAGTTTATGACTATCCGAACTTTGAATTTAGTAAATTTGTTAAAACTTACTGAGACAGAACGTTTTCGATCGCTATGTGCCGATCTTCTACAATTACCAAACAAAAAGCAGAAATAATTTACATTAAACAAAGTATCAAAAACCTGTACAAAAATAAAGACTTTCTAAATTATAGGTTATACCAACTCCACCTAAATCTCGCGAATACAATCGGACACGATATCACATTACAATTGGTAACAGACACAAATAATTGGGCAATTCATAAAATAATAAACATCAAAAATAACCACAAGGAAAAAATTAATCAACTATTACGTAAAACAAAAAACACAACATATTCTCAACCTACACTAAATTTCTACCCCCGTACAGTTAACCTCACTAATACCAAATTCACATAACACGAAATGAATTTAATAAACAAAGGCCTAAAATACAACATACATTATAAATCAAATAACATAACAAAAACAAAAACATTATATTACAAACTGAAATAGCCATACAAAAAACCGACACCAAAGACCAAGACTCACTTCGACATGACATAAAAAACCTAACACACCTAACCTGACAACAAAACAATATCACACTCACCACAGCAGACAAAGGCAACACTACAGTAATTATTAATAGAAACAGCCTAAATGATAAAATCAATGATTATATAATAAATAATAATATAGTACAACTAGATACAGACCCAACAGAGAAATATCACAGAACCATTAAACAACTACTGTAATTAATACAGGGACACCTGTGATGAAGATGAAGATCGGCACATAGCGATCGAAAACGTTCTGTCTCAGTAAGTTTTAACAAATTTACTAAATTCAAAGTTCGGATAATCATAAACTATTGTTTAAGTGATTAATAAGATTCAACCGAACGTAATGGACTATAAAATTCAAGAAGACAATTACTTGTTTTTAATAAAGTTTAAAAAAAATATTTATTCAATAATTGAATTACAAAAATTTGGGGAGTCTAGGTCGGTTTCGAACTGTGTATCTCATCTTCATGAAAGTCTAGCGTTTTTTGGAACTGAGACAACTCTCCATAGATAGAAATGAACATCTCAAAGTCTATACGAAAAATCTCCATTTTATAACCTTAAATTGTTGCCATGGTTACCACACAATATAAAAAATAATGCTCTAGGATTAATAATGAACGAAAAGAATAAAATTAACAAACAAAGTAGATTAACATTAACGAACCTTGTTCCACAAACGGACAATGGGAAAGGAAAGTGAAAATAAACTACAACACAATGTAAGCGACAAAATAAAAGAAAGCGTATAAATAGTAAGAAATGAAAATAATAGTGGAATACCATACATGAAAAGGATAATCGAAAATTGCAAAGAAATTCACTTTCTATTTTGCCACTTAATATTCTTATCCTAACATATGAGTATACATATTTATATTAATTGTATTTATAAAATAAATAGAAATTAAAATAACATTTTAGGTGGTTCTAATAGAGACAATAAAATTCAGAATAAAAAAATATGATTTTTTTGGGAAGACAAAATCGATAAGTTAATGAATGGTTTTACTAGCTACTCTTGACGGTATAAACCGCTGGCAATGGTGGGTTGACCGACACGGCATTCGATCTGACAACACCGCATCCCTACCCAGCCACCGACCCATTCCTATTCTACTTTAAATCAAAGCATAGAGTGGACATAGGTATTCTCTTAACATAGCGCCAGTGAAGCAAGGTCCACCATTTTGGTGAGGTATCTGGCCGAGAAAACAAGACTTGGCTACCGACTAAGTTTATAGTTCACTATAACAGCGTTTTAAACCTGTTACCATTGTAAGAAAATAATAAAATTTGGTTTCATAGTAATATATGATTCAGGGATTACGATGGTGGAAAAATTTTAATTTTATAAAATAGTTCTCTTATCTTAAAGCGACATTAAATTAAAACCTCTCTAAAAAGAATTACAGTTTGACATAAAAAAGTCAGTCAATGATGTTTTTTTTAATTTTTTGGTCAGGTAAATGATGTCAGCGGGAAAGATGGAGATATGATTAAAAATTTTATTTCTTTAAAAAAATTATTTCGCTACTACCGCCGCACTGGTTTGGTTGTGGCGTTGGTGTATTTGAGCCTAAACATTAGGTGTTATTGCCCTAGAGTGTGACTTGCTAACGCAAACGAATAACCATACTGTGTTTTGAAGGGTGCTACGAAGCAATTGGTGCTACCAGCCCTTAGTTTATTTTCAAACTTATTATGTATTAAAATTGTTTAAGAAAAATATTTATGTTCAAGATTTATTATGTATGTATGTTATTATTATTATTTATGTATGTAATATTCAAGATTTTAGAACAAAAACTTCAAATACAGTTGCTTAGTTTATATAAATATTTTTAAAAGCGTATAGGCCTACTATATGCGCCATCGCTGAAATGACTTAATTTTGAAAATAGTACTACTGTAATATTTTAAAAACAGATACATAATGAAAACAGATTATTCTTTTACTATCTCTATTAAAAAATAATTGAGGTAGTAAAATAAAATCTATTTTTATGAAATATGCGTTCAAGATACTAGAGTATTTTTAGATCGAGTCATTTTTATTGAGTACGTATACACGTATTTTTCTCAGACTGTTTACTAATAACTTTGTCATAAGCATACCAAATTTACTGATATTTACATCTCGATACCTGTTGGCCGACCAAGACTAGTATCGATTTTCAAGAAACCTTTCAAGAACAAGGATAGAGAGGGGAGCGCGAGTTTCAGTGAGTTATCCTCAGCCATATGATTAACATCATTATCTACCAAGTATAGTTTTAATATCGCACAGGTTAGGCTAGTGCATCGCGGGAAAATGTCAAACGTTGAAGACCATGAGCGATAACAACGAAAGCAATGACAGTACAGAAGAGAGAGCAACTGGTGAGTAAACTGACAGAGAACAGGAGCGATTTTGGCGTTTTGCTTGAAAATAACTTTCAAAGAACAAACGGACGACTTGCCGTTTTAAACGTATCGACTTGTGTCGGCTGCATGTGTATATCATTTGTTTGAACGAATTGTATGTTTGGTTTTATATTTGTGTTGCATTTACCCAACAACAGCGCTTCCCATGACCGGAAGTGTTTTTTAAACAACCTGCTACCTTACTGTTTTATAATCATTGCATGATTGCATTATAGTAAAGTACTTTATACGGATTAAAATTAAAATACATTCGTTAAATTGAAACTAACAAGTTATTTCATCAGTCATCAGGTTACCACTTCTTCCCTTGGAAACTAACATTTCTCAGTGGCTTTAAATCTCATTTATTTTGCCACTGAGAAACAAAACCGGAGATTTCAAATATTTGGCTAAGTAGATGTTATTTTGGATATCAAATTGTAATTAAACGAAAACTGACTTTATTTAGTCAAATTATGAAAAACTTATCAGGATGAATAATATTTTAAAACTGAGTTTAAATGCGTTTAAAACACGAAAGTGATAGGATTATAAAATAAAACTATAAAAATGTTTCTTTAAGTAATAAAATACAGCAACTGGTTTATGAATTTAATCATAAAAATTATGAAACTACTAATCATCTCTAAAACAAAATTGTTTTACATAAAAATATAATAAATTATATAGTTAACATTTTTATATTTTAAAGTAAAATTGTATTTAGTTAATATGAAGTAAATGTCCAAAATTTGAAATAACCCAATGTTAGATCAAGGTAAATTTTGTTAAATAAAATAACAGAGTCCCCAATTTTCGCAAATCATTTGTAGTCTATAATCATTATTTTTTTAGAAGTGAAAATTAATTTAATTAGCTTTTTATTTTATTGTTGGATAACTCATGTTTTAAAGTTGAAACGTTTTCCTGGTTAGATGTCTCTTCAGACTGATAAAAACTGTACAAACTTTCACCAGACCTCAAATATTAGAATTGAAAATTTTGTGGAGGGAGTGTTCAATGAAGAAAAATGTAAGTGAACAATCTAAATTGTTATAGAAGAAAAACAAATATTTTCATACCTTTTGTACTAAACTTAATAAAAAAAAGAAATAGTTTTAGATGTAAATAGGTTATGTAGGTCCTTAAAATATCAGAAGCAGGGAGCACTTAAAAGTCTATATGTATATCTCTAGTCATTATATGTAGGCTACACCTAATATCTATGAATGGGAAGTCCTCTTGAGAATATTCAAGGATCTGTAGAAAAATCAGATATCTTGATTCCTCAGAAAGGGACACTATATTAAAAAGAGAACAAGTCTACCTATCATTACTTTTCACAACAAGGGTAGTCCCAATTTGAAACTTTTTAGTGGGAAACCCAGGACCTGCTGCTCTTTCAGTAATTGGCTTGTTATAAAACCAATTTAGAAAAAAATCTTTGCTTTTTTAATGGAGTAAAAATTTACTTTACTGGTTCTAGGAAATCAAGTATTGTAATCAATATCTCTTTCTTTATATGACTATTAATGATAGAATTTATGACTGTGTTTTATAGTTTGAACTGAACTAGATGGATTTGTTTGTAATAATGTAAATAGAGCTCTGAATTGTACTTACTCTGTCTACTACACCTATCCACTGTGGACAATCTGACCCAGGGGTAAAATGTCTTGTTGAAGACTGACTATGCTTGTCTACACATTACTCTAAGTCAAGCAAGCTCTGAGACGTTAAATCACTCCCCAATATTGTAATTATTAAAAAAACCCCCAAGGGAATATGTTCTTGTGCTTAAGTGAAATCAATGATACCGATAAAATGGTTATTTTTTCTGAGAAACGTTTTGCATTTGATTCAAAGGAAATAGGAATACAAAACCCTCTCTTAGTAGATACAGTTTGTTCAAAATATGTAATTAAATAAAAAAAGCAATTATATAGATGATATTTTAAAGAAACGAAACAGGTTGTACCTTTATACAATTTGACCACTATGACTGTCTGAGAAGAGACACTCATGATTTAAAAAAAAAATAATATTTATGGGGTGTCCCAGACTTTTTTCTCAGTCGTGGAGGGTTGTGAGTAGCTATATGAGATTTCACTCATCTCACTGGTACTCTTTATTCAACCAGATAAAAAAAGGAATCATTCACAGCACCTTTGGACATTCTTTCAAAAAAACGTTTCTGACCTTTTTGAGCAATCCTAAACTCTTCAAAAAAAAAAAAAAAAATGTGGACAAACTTCCTTGACGATTCTAATGCACCCATTTCAACTCTGAACAAATTTTTCATGAAAACCCAAAATCCTTAATTTATATGAGTGCTGGTTGAGAATGTTATTCTCTCATGGCACAGCTATTTCAACAAGCAACATCTGTTTTGTGGCGATTGAATATGCCAATATATCTGGAATCCAAGTGGGACTGACTGTACAATGCCACAGGAAAAACAGAATGACATTTGTCTGCATATATTAATAACGATTCTCCAGTCCTTATCACCAAAGCGTAAGAAGGTGTCACAGTAGTCTGCTTTTTCCCAAAAAGATTCTCACCAGTTTTTACACAAAATATCAGAGTGATATAACCATAAATTCCTGATTTGGTTGATGTCAAACTGAGGCTCGGTGCTACCCTCACCACATGTAGGACGTTATCATGATGGATAGTATTCATTCCATCTTCTAAAGCTTTTGTACATCCTGTGAGTGTATGATGTGCATTACAAAGATACATTATACAGAGTATGCATCAGTAGCACTGCCAGAAAATTATCTCACGGGGTCTGACCCTGCAGCGAAGGAGGTCCTGGAAGCTCTTTTTAATACTTAAAAAAAATTAATACTTGAAAGCAACGTTTTATACTATTCTAGCTCTGAAAACTATAGGTGAAATTGGTTTTAAACAGAAGTAGGTTTTCATTTAATTCACTCATTAATCTTAGAACAATATTTAATGTAGGTCAGAATTTAAGGAGGTACCTCAAATACCAAAAATATTTTATTGAAACTTTAAAGTTTGATGGCATACAAGTTCTAATACAAAAAGACAGCCTTGATGGGGAAGCACTTAAGAAATAAACAGAAAGCTTCCCTCCGATGATGAAGTTACATTTCTAGCCCTAACTTCATTCAGCCTGCCATAAATAATTCTTTTACTGTCCAAGTACTTTTTCACTTGGAGACTTTAAAATACATCTGAAGGGAATGAATCCCAGAAGAATCTCTCATGATCTTTGCTAACCTAAGCGTCTTTTTAGCTCCCTTTTCTTTAACCTAACTTTGGATGAGTTTTTTTTATGCTGCAGGTGTAAATTTATATTCCTGATTTCTTGGGCTGATATTTGGTAGACAATAGTCCCAGATCAATTTGTCAAAAAGATTTAGTTTCCTCCAGTGTTCTCCCTCATGAAGATGATAGAAAGGAAGACAAACTCTCATTATGCAGCCACCTGACATTTTCTTTAGTTGAACATACAAGTCTGGATTGATAATGGTATCCACAAATGTATCTTACTATTGGGAAAAGAATGATGATTCTACTAAATCACCCCACAAATTATAGAATAAATAATCTATTAAATATTGATGCAACATAATAAAAAATACTGAATTATGTTTTGTAAACATATTTTGTATTTTTTAGTTGTTTGGATACTTGAGTTTGCTTAAATGTTCTTTTGAAATTAAGGTTTGCATTAAGTTACTTACACACATTAAAGAAAATATTGTTTTGTCTCGATTAAAATGGACTTTGTCCATTTTACTATATATAAATATCGCAGTATGTTTTCTTGTGTATTAATAAAGAACAATAGTCTAAATACAAATACAAGAACTATAATTGAATTTACAATTCATATATATACAATTTTATATATTACAATTTTATATATATATATATATATATATATATATATATATATAACGAATTCCCCGGAAAATCCGCTATGAACAAAGAATACGCAAAACGATAATTGATTATTATACTTACCATAAGTTACACAAATAATGACCCCAGTTAATGCAATTCACAAATAATCTTCAGAGGACAAAATAAATACAGAAAATAATTTAAAATGTCGATGTATTTGACGGATTATAACATGTACATTTATACGTCTAACTATTTACAATACGTACATAAGTATATGTCAAAATTAAGTATGTATGTATGTACATATGTAATTTCCTTTACACATAATACTTTCACTTTTTAACAAAAAAATCTGTCACTTTCATCTGTTTTTTTGTGAGCATTGATTTAGCTTTAATGTGCGATTTAAGTTTCTTGAGAACCACTTTGTCACACAGTGTCTACTTGTGTACAAATCCGATCGATAATGTATATGACAGACATGGATAATGCATATGTCACATCCTAGACTATTTATAGCCGAGATTAGCTGACATTTGTTTACAATCTTATGATACACATTAAGCTTTCGGGCGTCCAAGCATTCTGTCATTGTCTCTTATATAAAGTAGTCTGCTCGCCCCTTTTATTTCGCTGGCCCGCTTCGGGATGCTTCCATTTCAATGTAAAAATTAGTATGTACATATCTATTCCTTTCAACTTAACTTCTATTAAGCCTTATATGTATTTAAGTCGTAATTCACCGTTTGGAAATTTAAATACATGAATCTGATTGGAATAAAAATTGGATATTTGTAAAACAATGGCAGACCCCGGATAATCCGCCCACGGATAATCGGGAGTTTACTGTATATATATATATATATATATATATATATATATATATATATATATATATATATATATATATATATATATATATGTGTGTGTGTGTGTGTATTTACCTATTATATATTTTTACTTACATACAGTGATTGCTATAAAAGCTAGTAGAATAATAAAAGCCTTATATATACGAGTATATATATATAAAACAAGGTGAACACACTTCCTATATTGATCAGTTTATCCTAGCACTTGTAAAGTAGGACAGAAAAGCTTTTATATGGCTTTATTCTGTGAATATCTAATAGTTTAAAGGTTAAGCCTTTTTTAGATACAGTTTTATGTTTTTATATTTGTAATACAGAGAAAGTAGACTATTGTATACAATCACATAATTTTTTTTTTTAAACACTTTTACCAAAATATTATTTTACTACATTATAATTGACTATTGCCAAAATATAATTAAAACGAAATAATATGAATACAGGTCTACCTCTAATTCTAATAAACCCTAATAGATTTATTTATTCATTTTTATAAGTGATAATGGATTATTAGGACTACAAATATAATGAGAAGCAGAGAAAAATTAACTAGAAATCCAAGAGCTGTATAAATTTAGAATCTGAGAAAGAAAAGTTCAATGTTCTATAAACTCTTTTAAAAAATGGATTGTGAGTACGTTTCACTTTAAAATTTTGATGTGACAGCAAATTAGGTCTGTGGTTTTGCCAGAATTAACTAATTTATCAACAGGTTATTATCACATTATTAATCTATTTGAAAATTTATTAAATCTGAAACTTATTTTAGCTATACAATTTCATCTCGTATGCGTTTGAGATAAAAATTACTATATGTATGCAAAAATTAGTTTGTAATATTAGTTGCAAAAAAATATTAAAACAAGATTACAGGAATATTTTAGTTTATTCTTCCACTGAATTTTGATTTCTTTGATCCTACTGATGGATTACAGTTATTGAAGATATTCTAAAAACAATTTACTAAAAGAGATAGCCTATTATAGGCATGATTTGTATTATAAACACTGAGTTTTTTATGCCTTTTTAGAGACTGATAGATCTCTGAAAAGAGTAATGTTCTAAGTTTCATGATTTAATTAAATAGTAGGAGGTTTTGAAGACTGCAGTGTTGATAATAATGAGTACCCTAGAAAAGTACTGGGTTTAGAAATGATGCACAAGATGTTTCCAATAAGGAGGATATACATTGAATGATTTTGATGAATGAGTACATGACCGGATGAATGAAATTGAAACTTAGAAGTTATGAAGAGAAACAAAATATAAAATATGTTTAGTCAACTGTGAAAACACAATGTTGAAGAACTTATTTCACAATTCATCAGTCACCACACAGTTTAAATTAAATGGATAAAATTAATGTTTAAGAATATTTGCAGTACAGAGTACGAAAAACAAGTCAAACATGGTTACATAATGCCAATGTAAAAGAATTATTTTATTTTAGTTGTGTAACTATACGCATAGTTACTATAATACTATTTAATTTTAATAAGAATTAAAAGAGCTGCATTGTTATGATCATATTTATTTTATTTTAGTTCTAATTAAAAAAAAAAACACAGGCCCAATAAAGTTTTAAAAACTTGTGTGTATGAGAGTGAGAGAGAGGAGAATGTTTGTTTCTCTCTGCTTGACTACATTCCTATTTCAATGTACTACATACGCTATTTCAACTAATAATGATATCTTCATCAGTAATTATTTTAGTAACATCTATTTCATAAATCAAATCTTATCAGTATTTTAGCTTTAGGTAAATTTCTTCAGGTACCCCTTTTCTTAGTTATCTTTATTTTATATCTATGAGCGTTCTTTTCAAATATTAGCAACTGAAACCATGTAGTTCCTTTGATCAATTACAACATAGGTTAATCTAATTAACCTTTCTCTCTAATTAAAGGTAGTTTTTTCAGAGGCTTGTAGATTTCAATTAAAAATTACAATAATTTATTGAGAATAATACCATTGCACTATTTGCCTTAGTATATATCATTTTCATTTTAAATGTATTACATTTACAGTTTCCTTCTATGTAATATGGAGTATAATAAAGACTAAACTTTAAAAGCCTAACAATGGTATTGTAAACAAATAACATTTTGGTGAACACAAGGTAGATTTCATTCACTTAAAAAAAAGGATATATTTTTAAGCACAAAAAATATAAGTTTAAGTTTTTAAAGTCTCATGTCCAGATTTGAGCTATATCTTCATAACGGACAATTTTTCTGAGAGAATCATATTAGTCTGCCTGTATTCTTTTCTCATTTCCAGAACTAATTGTTTTATCTAATATAATTAGCCAAATAATATAGTTTATGAATTTTGGAGTCCATTACATTCGGTGAATCTTAATTAATCACTTAAACAATAATTTATGACTATCTGAACTTTAAGTTCGAATTGTCATAAACTATTGTTTAAGTGATTAATATAATTTAAATATCATTTCTTTGTTTTAACACCTCTTTTGTAAACACCACATACACGTTTATTAACATTTGTTATACACCTATTTTTACTTATGACCTTTTTAATTGTTAATTTTCAATCTTAGTATAGAGAGGTAAACATTAAATTTTACTGCTCCATATGTAATGTAAGTAACTGCTGACAAATAAAAGAATTAATTAAAACAAGATGTACATTTTAAGCTTTAAATTTTGGAGGCTGAAGAAGTCGTAAGACGAAAACGTTTCCTCCCAGTGTAAGTTAACAATTTAACAAACTTTAGTTAACAATAAGTCTGGTCACGAGTAGTATCAAAGTGTAATAAGCCTTTACATTTTGTCAGAAATAATTCAGTTTTAAAAATAAATTCATTTATATTATTTTCTGATTATGGAATAAATTACTTTAGTCAAAATAGATGTAAAAAATCAACAAAAAGATCTTAAATCATAAAATTGAGTTCTGCTAAATTTAAATTATTTAATCTCTGCACTTAAATGACTGAGGGAAAGTCGAATAAAATGTGTATATTACAGTACCATAAAAAATACTGTCATTGTACATTTTCTTTTCTACCAGTAGGATTGCTCTCTTAGAAGTATTATTTTTTTGAGTCATGTCAATTGCCCTACACTGATTAAAGCACTCGTCAAAAATATTTCTAAATAGCATTAGAGGCACCAAAAATATTAGTTTACAAAAAAAAATGTATCTCACAATATTGGTAAATATCACACAAAAACATCAATATCATGCGTTTAGTAATAATGATATTCAAGTTTTAATTATAATTACCTGTGTAATTTATTGAATGATGGTGAAAGTAACAATGATTTTGAGATAGGTTATAACTGACTCTATCAAGGTTATGAAAAAATGAGTCAAAATTTTTCCTGACCCCGTAGGATAATTTCTTAGTTATGTTATAAAGTTTATATTATATTTTATGGTCAAAACTTTTATTAAACTTGATTTGAGGTAATAGTTATAGAAGAAGAAAGGTTTAAAATAATAATGTTTTTAATAGGTTATCTTATTTTAAAAGATTCAATTCATTAACCAGTAGGAGTTTCTTTAAAATAAGACTGATATTTTTAACTTTAGCTGAAGCACAACTACACAAAATATATTTTACTTACAAAAATTCCAAGATACTATACGTGTTCAGTATTTCTTAATAAAAATAAAGCTATTACATAAACTATCTAGAGAATTAGATTTTATGTTATAAATGTGCTATCCAACTGGGCTTATTATCTTTATAAAGGGGACAACAGTTTCAAAGTAAGGATTATTTACTGCTTAAATGCAAATATTGAGTAGCTAAGAAAATTCCATTATAACTTTATATATTGGCTACTTCAAAAGGTCATGATTGATTACATATTGCAGTATTGATTTATTATAACTAAAGTTGACATAAAATAGGTTTAAAATTAAACTAAAATAATGATAAAATTATGTTTGGAATGTTACTCTGTGATATTTGTTTTGAAAATATCTTAAATATTTCTTTTTTTAACAAAAGTAATTGTCTTCATAAATTATTTAACTTAACCCCTAACAACAATTTTATATTAAACGTAATACTTAATACAGAAATAATTTTATTTTTATTAACCACAGTATTCAAACCAAGTGACTTATTTAACCTCAACAGATGTTCTTATTTTTGCACTTATTTACTTACATTTAATCTAAGAAAATGTTCCGTCTATTAGATATTTAAGCGTCTTGATATATAAACTTGCTATAGGTGTCTATTATAATTCCATTTTTTCAGAAGAAACTGAACGAAAATCAAGTATACTTCATACACCAAAAGAAATCCCTTTAAGAGTTCACTTTCCAGAAGAGGAAGACTTAACAACCACTGTAGTTCTCACGCCTGTCCATGTGAAGATTAGTATTTGTAGAAGAATAAAAAAAGTTCTGTGTTGCTGTTTATGCTGTTCAAGAATATCATGACAACATTAGAAAGAGTTCCCAAATATCTTTATTAAATTTGTGATAATTTATTTGTAAAAATAATATAATTGTCAGTATAAATATACAGATATAATATAATGAATACGATTATGTTTTGAAGGAAGTTTTAATAAGCTCTTGCAACAACTGTCACCACTAATGACACTAGTATTATAGGCTTTTAAAAATTTTACTTGATGATTTCAGTTACTTTTCAATGGCTTGTTCAAATATTTTTATTATACACTCACAAGCTTTTATCAAGAGTACATATAATAAAATTGTCCTAAGATATTCTCAAAGAAATGGATTTACTAAACATCATTTTAATATTACCTTAAACACTCAATCAAATATGAAATTTTTTAGAAATAAAAGTTGGACTTGTGTATGGTTGATAATGTGAAAGAAAAGAGTATTTTTTAATTTTAAGTTCAATATTAATGTATATTTTTCTAAAGAGTAGAAATAATTTAAACTTAAACATCAAAATAATTAATCACTTTGTGTGAATAAAATAACATCTGTAAATAAGTAAGGGTCCTTAAAGGAAATAATAATATAATAATGAAGATCATAGAGTAATTAACAGATAATAATAAAACTGACCAAAATAAAAATCTCTCCAAATGATGCATAACCTAGCATCATTTATGATAAATACTATTTATTCATATTCTCTTTAATAAATTATTAAAACTCAATTTCAAGGATGTTATATCTTGTTTTTAAGACAAGTGGTTAAAACTGTAACATGTTCTCAGATATAGTGCAAAATCTTAAAGAATCTTCAAATGTAGTTATATTAATATGACATATGACAAAAACCTAACATGATGTTATTGTATATATCACACTAAGAAAAAAAATACTGTTTTATAGATTTATACTGTTTCCTAAAGAACTTATTGAAGTGAAATAGCCCAGAGTAGAAAATTGGATTTAATTTTGTAAACATGTTTTTACCTTAGTAGGTAAACTAGAATAAAATTTTAAATGTAATATTTTATTAAATTAAATTTTTCTCTTCAGTTGCCTTTTTCACAAACCCATAAGCGGGTAAAGCTGTATAGACTGTAGGCCTGACTATGAAAGATGTGAGTTGACAGAATGATATTGAAAGTATTACATAACAACTAATGTGGTGCTTCAGTAAAGAATAAATCAACTATATAAATAAAGGTGCACAAGAAAAAGGATCCAACATTTTTACTTGATTCTGCTAAAACCTAAGGTCGGCTGTATATTATTCAACTGCAGTACAAATATGATGAACTGTATTTTGTAGTCATGAGTATTAATACTATCATTATGACACAGTTAATGACTAATTATTATTCGTATAGTCTGTGAAGCAATAAAAATATTAATGTTTCAAATACAAAACATCAAACTAAACCTTATTTATACTACGTTAATTTGATTTATTAATGTAATTTGATTTTGGTGAATTTTCCTTAAAATGAATTTGATGAACCTAAAAATAAATTTTTAAAAAACTTATAGAGACAACAATCAAACTACCCAATTTTCACAGACTTGCCATTATCAGAGATAGTAATAATCACTGCGTAATAAAAACATAAGGATCATGGTTTAGTAAATTGAAAAAAAATTAATTTCAAATTTATATATTATAAATTATGGATTAACTAATGAGTAACTTACAAATATTTACTGAAAAATGAATTTAAACTCACTAGTCTGTTTTAATAAACCGACAATATGGCCAAAACCATTCAGCACTTAAACATTTAATGATTAGTGAGTTTGAATCTAATTTTTAGTATACACACAAATATATAAATTTATTTTAAAATTACAGACATAAGTTGAAATTCTATTTTTAATGAAATGTGAATATCTAGGCTAGCTCCAAATTATTAAGATAAAATTCTCTAACTTTCTACACAACATCTTAAATTTTTCAGGGAGACATTTAATTATTAGAAAACAATCTTAAAGTTCTGTGAAACGTTAAACATCAGAATCTGATTGTGATATTCAATGTAGGCCTTTCCTAAATGATCTATTCCGATGGTTCTGATAAAATATCTTCAATACAATGCAAAAAATATTCAGCACATTGAGTGCGGTGGGCATGCATGAACACCCTTGCACTACTGGCACCTGTGGCAACCACCACTGGGGGTGCGGGGGCGGCTACCAAGCTACCGACTGCAGAAACCAGTGAAATGGTTGTAGAGTTGAGCACGCTTTTTCTACAGAGAAAGCTTATGAGTGGAGCGGCCAGAAGGCGGCTCCGAAGAGATCAGGCGAGAGCAGCAGGAGGGCCAATAATCCTGAGCATACAACGCAGAGGAGGCCAAAACCGAGCCAAACATGTTAACGTCCAGGGCTTGGATGTTGTGAGGGGTGAGGTGCAACAGGTGGGAAGCAATCAACCACGAGCACCAAACCCCAGCATGGAGATTCCATAACTGGGCTAATTTCCCAGATGTTTCAGTATCGAGTGCGTGGTCAAAGAACGTGTCTTGGAGATGGGCAGTGACCACCTTACTCGGATGTTTGCACCTGACCAGGCCCACCAAACTATGATGGAATGGTCAGGGTCAGTAACATCGGGAGCTCAGATCTGGTACACAGATGGCTCCAAGATGGACTTCGGCACTGGAGTGGGGGTGTATTGTAAGAACCCAAGGGTAAAACTAGTTTTTTCCTTGGGGAGGCATACCTCTGTCTTTCAAGCCGAAATATAAGCTATAAATGCCTGTCTGGGAGAGATAGCGAGAAGGGGAATACACAGGACCCGGATTGCTATTTTCTCTGACAGTCAGGCAGCAATTAAGGCACTAAACGGACATGTGGTCACCTCAGCCATAGTCAGGGAGTGTCTAAATAACCTAGAAGCTCTGGCAAGGCACAATCAAATCAAGATAGGTTTGGTGCCAGGGCATAGGGGAATATTTGGAAATGAAGCCGCAGATGCACTCGCCAGAGAGGGGTCTTCAACTCCTCTAATTGGACCGGAGCCGGCGGTAAGTATTTCCAAATCCATGGTCAAGATTGCAGTGCGAAGGTGGATGGCTGAAAGACACTGTGAGCACTGGGTCAGGGCTGAAGGAATGAGACACAGTAAGCTAACCCTTAGGAAACCTTCCTTGGGGCTGCAGGAGAGTCTCAATAGGCAGGAATTGAGGATAGCCACAGGTCTACTCACGGGACACTGTGGACTGAGGAAACATCTGTATAATACGGGTATCTTCAAAGATGAACCAGTGTGCAGATTATGCGGGCAAGAACTGGAGACCGCCACACACATCATTTATAGATGTGAAGCACATGCCGAGAGGCGCTTCAACCTCTTTGGTGATAGCACAGCTCTGGAAGAGGATGCTGAAGGTAAAACTTCTAAACCTGGTAAGAGGGAAGGGGCTCTTTGACTAGATCAGGGATTTAAGTACAATATACCTAAGGTATCGGTGCTTTGGGCAGTTTAAACCCGCTCCCAAGTTAATAAAAAAAAGGTGGAAAGTAAGTACGCAAATTAAAAAAGTTTAATGATAAATGAATACAAGTTTTAAAAATTTTTAATTATTCTATAACTACCCTATTTTATAATACAATCAGTTTAACTACAAGTTAACTATTACTGGAGCTTCGTCATCCTCTTCTTGTTCCAAATTTGAAAAATCCCATTCAAATGATTGTGTAAGCTTTTCTTGAAATCTGCCTATTTTGCTGCGTAACCGTCCATCCATCTCATCTATTGTTTGAACTGTTCTAAATAAATCCCTGGAGAATACAATTCAATTTTAAAATATAAAGGTTAATTAATACATCACACAGTGTATTTAGATGCAAGTATGATAAGGAATCACTCACTCCTCTCAAAAGAAATTACTAATATTTTACCTTGACTATTTATTCAATGTTTGTCAAGAAAGGTAAATACTTTAAATTTTATTTGGTCTCTATTTAGGAAATTGTGCATAAAATATATAAATTGGTAAAAAAGTTAAAGGTAAATATAATGTTTGAGCAGATGTTGCTTCCACTCAAGACCAACAAAGAATGAAACAAAATATTGTGATCGATGTTTCAGTAAAAATTTATTTCTATGAGCTATAAGTAAGATGGTCACATATTAATCAACATTAAGAACAAGTGGAGGATAAATATCAGCAGTTTAGAGGAAATTCAGTCTTTAAATCACTGTAAGTGATTATAATAAATAGTGAATAAATGTAATAAATTATTGCTAAGCAATATAGCTTACCTAAGACCCCTATAAACAATATTGTTAGAAGCAACAATATCTACAAGGAAGTCTTCTGGTATTTCCTCAAGTTGCACTTCTAAAGCAGTAATGAAAGCTGAGTAAAGCTGTGTTCTACGTACTACAGCCACCTGACATGAACACATAAGTTTAACCATCTTCTTCCACTGATCTAAAGCTTCAAGACAATGGCCAACCAGGAAACAAATAAATGCAAATTGAAGCTCTCCAACAAAGTCAAGTTGCCTGGGAAAAAAATTAATAATAATGTTTAGATTTCTCTAAGGCAAATATCCAAATTTAAGTTAGGTCCATAAATTTCCCTGGTGTTAGAAGTCGTAATTATGGGTGCAAAGGTAAGAATGGTTCCCTGTCGTGTACTTGCTCCTGGCCAGGTTATAGGCAAGGTTATTAATAATGCAAAAATAACTTATCAGTGTCTGCAAGACAATTTTAAATATATATACATCATGAATTTCTTATGCCCCAAAAGTCTACCATGACTTTCCAAAGGCTATGCCTAATGAATACAAAAGAAATAGGTATTAGTATTATATAACATGAATCCTTTGATGTTAAACATGGTATGGAATATATGGTTTTTCAATCAGGGAATGGAATTAAACAAATAGAGCCTGGATAATAATGCTGAGAAATTAGGAATAAATTATTAGAGAAAATTATAAAAATAATAATAATAATAATAAAAGGCATATCTCTAAACAGGTAGAGAGGCTCTGGAGTTTCCAGGCAGTGTGAATACACTCATATAATTAATACATATTATTATGAATACACTCATATCTCAACATACTAGAACAATATGAAATTTACAAATACACAAATACAAACATATTAAACGAACAAAACCAATACAAATCTCACATACTCTTTGATACTATCGAAAACCTGCCTTTAAAACCATCACCACCTAACCTAACAACTCCAAGCGGAAAATTTAGACACTGATGAAGATCGCCATGGAGCAATCAAAAACAACTCAATAAGTTTTTACAAATTTACAAAATAAATTAAAGTTCGGATAGTCATAAACTAATGTAAAAGTGATTAACTAAGTTTCACCAAAAGTAATGGACAACAAAATTCAAGAGTTTATAAAGATGTAAAAATGTTGTGATCTTCGTCTGTTATGCCGATGTTTGCCATTTTCTTGCTGCCAAGTCGCACCACCTGCAGCATTATTAGGTCAGTCCTTGAAGCTTCTTCTTGCTGCCAAGTCGCACCACCTGCAGCATTATTAGGTCAGTCCTTGAAGCTTCTTTCTGCTGCCAAGTCGCACCACCTGCAGCATTATTAGGTCAGTCCTTGAAGCTTCTTCTTGCTGCCAAGTCGCACCACCTGCAGCATTATTAGGTCAGTCCCTGAAGTTTCTTCTTGCTGCCAAGTCGCACCACCTGCAGCATTATTAGGTAAGTCCCTAAAGCATCTTCTTGCTGCCAAGTCGCACCACCTGCAGCATTATAAGGTCAGTCCCTAAAGCTTCTTCTTGCTGCCAAGTCGCACCACCTGCAGCATTATTAGGTCAGTCCCTAAAGCTTCTTCTTGCTGCCAAGTCGCACCACCTGCAGCATTATTAGGTCAGTCCCTAAAGTTTCTTCTTGCTGCCAAGTCGCACCACCTGCAGCATTATTAGGTCAGTCCTTGAAGCTTCTTCTTGCTGCCAAGTCGCACCACCTGCAGCATTATTAGGTCAGTCCTTGAAGCTTCTTCCTGCTACCAAGTCGCACCACCTGCAGCATTATTAGGTCAGTCCTTGAAGCTTCTTCTTGCTGCCAAGTCGCACCACCTGCAGCATTATTAGGTCAGTCCCTGAAGTTTCTTCTTGCTGCCAAGTCGCACCACCTGCAGCATTATTAGGTCAGTCCTTGAAGCTTCTTCTTGCTACCAAGTCGCACCACCTGCAGCATTATAAGGTCAGTCCCTAAAGCTTCTTCTTGCTGCCAAGTCGCACCACCTGCAGCATTATTAGGTCAGTCCCTAAAGCTTCTTCTTGCTGCCAAGTCGCACCACCTGCAGCATTATTAGGTCAGTCCCTAAAGCTTCTTCTTGCTGCCAAGTCGCACCACCTGCAGCACTATTAGGTCAGTCCCTAAAGCTTCTTCTTGCTGCCAAGTCGCACCACCTGCAGCATTATTAGGTCAGTCCCTGAAGCTTCTTCTTGATGCCAAGTAGCACCACCTGCAGCATTATTAGGTCAGTCCTTGAAGCTTCTTCTTGCTGCCAAGTCGTACCACCTGCAGCATTATTAGGTCAGTCCCTGAAGCTTCTTCTTGCTGCCAAGTCGCACCACCTGCAGCATTATTAGGTCAGTCCTTGAAGCTTCCTCTTGCTGCCAAGTCGCACCACCT
This sequence comes from Prosapia bicincta, assembly GCA_036971475.1. Lineage (NCBI taxonomy): Eukaryota > Metazoa > Arthropoda > Insecta > Hemiptera > Cercopidae > Prosapia > Prosapia bicincta. The sequence goes on along the minus strand of JBAIZL010000010.1, from coordinate 74,567,770 downwards.
GCAGCATTATTAGGTCAGTCCCTGTAGCTTCTTCTTGCTGCCAAGTCGCACCACCTGCAGCATTATTAGGTCAGTCCTTGAAGCTTCTTCTTGCTGCCAAGTCGCACCACCTGCAGCATTATTAGGTCAGTCCCTGAAACTTCTTCTTGCTGCCAAGTCGCACCACCTGCAGCATTATTAGGTCAGTCCCTAAAGTTTCTTCTTGCTGCCAAGTCGCACCACCTGCAGCATTATTAGGTCAGTCCTTGAAGCTTCTTCTTGCTGCCAAGTCGCACCACCTGCAGCATTATTAGGTCAGTCCCTGAAGCTTCTTCTTGCTGCCAAGTCGCACCACCTGCAGCATTATTAGGTCAGTCCTTGAAGCTTCTTCTTGCTGCCAAGTCGCACCACCTGCAGCATTATTAGGTCAGTCCCTGAAGCTTCTTCTTGCTGCCAAGTCGCACCACCTGCAGCATTATTAGGTCAGTCCTTGAAGCTTCTTCTTGCTGCCAAGTCGCACCACCTGCAGCATTATAAGGTCAGTCCCTGAAGCTTCTTCTTGCTGCCAAGTCGCACCACCTGCAGCATTATTAGGTCAGTCCTTGAAGCTTCTTCTTGCTGCCAAGTCGCACCACCTGCAGCATTATTAGGTCAGTCCTTGAAGCTTCTTTCTGCTGCCAAGTCGCACCACCTGCAGCATTATTAGGTCAGTCCTTGAAGCTTCTTCTTGCTGCCAAGTCGCACCACCTGCAGCATTATTAGGTCAGTCCCTGAAGTTTCTTCTTGCTGCCAAGTCGCACCACCTGCAGCATTATTAGGTAAGTCCCTAAAGCATCTTCTTGCTGCCAAGTCGCACCACCTGCAGCATTATAAGGTCAGTCCCTAAAGCTTCTTCTTGCTGCCAAGTCGCACCACCTGCAGCACTATTAGGTCAGTCCCTAAAGCTTCTTCTTGCTGCCAAGTCGCACCACCTGCAGCATTATTAGGTCAGTCCCTGAAGCTTCTTCTTGATGCCAAGTAGCACCACCTGCAGCATTATTAGGTCAGTCCTTGAAGCTTCTTCTTGCTGCCAAGTCGTACCACCTGCAGCATTATTAGGTCAGTCCTTGAAGCTTCTTTCTGCTGCCAAGTCGCACCACCTGCAGCATTATTAGGTCAGTCCTTGAAGCTTCTTCTTGCTGCCAAGTCAACATATGCAATAGTGACATATAAGGCCTTCACTGCATTTTCAGGGGATATCTTTGGAGAATTAACAACAAGTTCTTCATTGTCAATATTGTTGCAATCATTTTTTACTACATCTACAATTTCATCATCTATTATGACTTATTCATTGTCTTCCTGCAACCAAGCTTCAATAATTATTTCCTCACATCCAGGGATGAGTTGGACTGAAGGAAGAACGCATTAACACATTCAGTATGGCGGCGATATTGGAGATCTCATTAAACTAATGTCTATTTTTTCGTTAACTTCCATTTTGATGGCATTGTTTTATCTTAAAATCTATACTAGATTTTAACGGGAAAAATTGTAAAAAAAATTTAAACACTTTATTTAATTGCAAAAATCGGGAGCTATTGAAATGCTATGCGAGTTGCATAGCTTGTTGTTGCATCTATCGTGACCATTATTTTCATCTCAGTAATTATATTTCTACCATATACAAGTTTATTGGGGACATCAAAACAGTATATTAGACATTAAAATATTGTTTTATTTATCAGGTCACAACAAAAAAAAGGAAATTTACATAAAATATCAACTAATACAAATGATAAAATCTGTATGACAAATAATAAAACTCTACACACTAAAATTAACACAATAAAATTTCAACATTTAGTTTAGCTCAAAATGTTTGTTTCTGCTTGTGTCATGTGTTTCACAAAGTGATAAAGATCGATAATGTAAACGCAGACATAGGTAATGCATATGTCACCTTCTAGACTATTTATAGCCAAGATTAGCTGACATTTGTTTACTACAATCTTATGATGACACATTAGGTTTTCGGGCATGAAAGCATTTTGTCAATGACTCTTATTTACAGTAGTCTGTTCCCACCTCGAGCAGGTTCATTCCCTCTAATAAGACAGTTATTGTTTATTCTTGCGTAAGTTTATTTTTATGATCGTTGTTTTTACCAGATAGTTTGCCGTGTTAAGTGGTTAAAACTAAAAAAAATTAAAATATAAAAGTTAAACCAAATTAAATCTGTTCATAAAACTTCCTGAAGCATTATTTTAGTTGAAGCATCAAAAAGTTAACTTGGGATGGTTGGATTTAAAAACGATTCGGGCACAATGTTCTCCAAAATCTTCTGAAGCACTGATGTATAAATGAAACCTTTATACAAACACTTATCGACAATAGAGAAGTTTTAACTAAACTGGGAGTGAGCGTGCCGGTGCGCTCGTCGGCCAATACATTTGGTGGTAGAAACATCACCTTGATGTCTCCATCTTGAAGTTCTTCACTTGCGTGCATTGTATATCTATAATACAGCTTTTCTTAAAGGACTGTTCTTTAAAAACATTTTTCTGTGGAAATGACAAATTCTTTGAAAATTGCACTGTTCATCCTTTTCACTTTTCTGATGTAATAATTTACATTGAAGAATATTTTTTTAACAATCACTTTGAATACTTGTGGTTTTTTAATTTCCTGATCATTAAGAGATCCATTTTATGTTTTACTGATTCATTCCTACAAGTCATAATTGTTAGCCTTTCTTTGCAATGTTTATAGCCAGGGCTGATTTTTCTGTTTGGGCTACAAGGCTCTTCAAGACAACAACTTAAAGTTAAGCCCTATCTCATCACAGTTGAAAATTTGATGGCCAGTTAAGCTTTTTTTTCAATAAAGAGTTGAAATCTTTTAGAAAATTCAATAATTTCTTCAAAGTTAGATGACAGCTTCTTTCCACAAATATTTGACTGGCCAATTCCACAGTGCTTTTTCCGCCTGTCAAGCCACCCAAGAGTTGCTGTGAAATCTCCATCACCTTAATTAAATTCATTTCGAAAATCCAAATCTTTTTGCTGAACTGGGTAAACCATAAGTACAAGCCTCACTTACTATTCACAATCTTTCATTGTTTTTTTCCTTTAATGCTGCTTCAGTACTCTTGAAGAACGCCATTTTTCTAGTTCCAATCATCTCTTTTCCCTCAATCCTACTGTTACCCACCCGTCTTACACCAAAGTCATCAGCAACCTCCTGCATTGTCTCTTCTTTATTGTATTTTTATTGCTTAAAGTTTTTGTTGTATTGATACAACAAGCTTTTTTCTTTTCGTTGCCTTAATAGTATAATAACCAATAAATCTATCAATAAAAACAATAATAATAAAAGAATATCACAACATAGGATTGTTGTTCTTCTAAGAGAAAATGAGTTGTTATCGTTAGCAGATAAACTAATTATAGATAAATCAAATAGAGGAGTTACAGGTAACGGTTGGCTGAGATATACAGTGTTGGATGATCAACACCTAGGACCATTTTGAACATTTAAAACGAGCAAACTTACACTTTTAAACTTTGTGTCAGTGCTTCGAAAATAAAAATGAAAGTTCTTAAAAAAATGAATGAAGACAACAAAAAACAAATTAGAAGATTGCATTTTCAAGTAGTTTTATAAGTGGTTTTTGCAACGTTCTATAAGACACCCAAAATCAGATTAGATTTTTTGCATAAAAGCAAAAATCTTAGCTCAGAAAAAATATAAAACTAAAAATATATAGTTTCTTCTCTCATTTGCAACATACAAACAGTAATTAATTAATACTGACACTTTTTAAAAGAAATCCTACTATCTAAATTTTTGTTTATCTGAATAGGGTCTGGTTTCAATTGATTCAGATAATTGGAGTTCTACTGTATTATTTTTTTTTGTAGAAAAAAGCTCTTAACAACTCTTTCAAAATTAACTTTGTAATTACTCAGGTTTTCAATATTTCTGCTTTTGATACCAGGAATATGATTCAAAATCAATTGATAAATATTCTATTTATGGTTAATTCACAATATAATTTTTTAAATGTTACATGAATGGTATAGTCCTATTTAATTTTTGATATAAGGTTTTGTAATTAATAAGCACAGTATAAATATTATAAAAATATCTTCTATTCAAAATGCCCTTCCTGATGTTTAATTAACATTCTTTTTATAAAATTGGGGCTTCTGCCAAGTATTGCAACTATAGATCATCTCAGTTTCTTTGAGAACATAAAAATTCCCATTCTCCATATTTATCACCATCAATAGACAGCAATTTTGAGGACATTTGCAATAAGTACATCAAGAACAGATTTTTGTGGAACAATGTTACTTTTATAGTTTTTATATTCTTCAACGTTTACTCTTGCTTTTCGTCTGACACTCCTTTTATATTTTCCTTTAACAGTAACACCTCATTTCCTTTTTGTTTCAGGCTCATCTTCAGAACTTCCACTATGCATTTCTTAAAAAATGAATTATTATGAAGCACAAAGTAAATCTACAAAACAATTGATCATACCATTATATTTTACCCTTCCCCTACAACTGTTTATTAAAATACAACTGAAACAACATTCTATTAAAATTTCTTTAAAAATTCAATCATCCAGTAGGTAGGAAAAAAATACTATAACTTTTTAAACTGTACTCCAGTAGCTAGTTATATGACTTGAATTGAAAGATTTTATTTATTCATGTACTCACTGAAACTCATAAAATAAAGCACATGCATATTTAGAAACAACTATTTGTTTTTTATACTGACAATCAATTTTCCAATTTTATGATTAAATTATCCTCACTTACTTGCTATAGGTAGATAACATTTGGTCCAAAACAAATGTTGGATCCATGAAGTGTTTGGTGATTTCAGATGGTGATGATCCATCTGGATAATCCTTTGTAGGAAAAGGAGTTAGCCGTAATTCAGTTCCAGGCTTAGGTTGCAAGTTAGGCAGAAGATCATCTTCCTTTTCTTCTAATGTACTTGGTCGACTCCGCCGTTTTTTTATTTCTGGTTTATCACAGACTCTTAACTCTAAAGCAGACCTGATTTGACCTGACAACGGTAAGAGTCTCTTTACCAGTTCTTCTGTTGAGAGATAAATTGAATGAAATAACATGGTTTAAAAAAAGATTAATATGTAAAAGATTGTCTAATTAAATTAAAAACATATTGTTGCATTTATAACAAATTAAACTTGAAATATAATTATACAAAAATACACAGAGGAAATCACTAAAGTATATAATTTTTAAAAATCCTATATCTACTAGCCATAACAAACAGTTTTCTTGAGTGAACTGTTTATGCATCAGATAAAAGAATTCTACTGAGAAATAATTTTTTACTAAGAATAGGCTGTAAATTTATAAAATAAATGTTTTTATATAATAAAGTAGACCCTTGCTATTTGTGGTTGGCAAAATTACACCATTTTCCACTAATATGTATCGTATTCTAAAAGAAAGACAAGAAAGATAGTATATTTACTGTGCAGGTTGCAGATTCTCTTCTTATTTATTTTGTACAGTACTGTATTTATTTATCAAGAAAAATCTGATATTTACAAACACAAAAAAGGGTACTATTGAGTTTGATTTTTATTCATGAAAAAGCTAGCCGTTTGTATGAACATTTTGTTCAAAACCGTTGGGAACTTACCGACAGTAATAACATTTTCAGCACGTAAAGGCTGGTTTGACAAGTTCAAGAGACGGTTTTTTTCTTCACAACATGAAAATTGTTGGTGAGTTAGCATCAGTAGAGCATAAAGCCATCAACTAATTTTCAACGCAATTTAAAAATCTTATTTCGGAGAAGGAAATCACAGTCGATCAAGTTTTTAACATAGAGGAGACAACTGTTTTGGAAAATAATGTCTTCATGAAATTTCTTATCTAAGAAGGAGAAATCTCCTCTGGGGTTTGAGGCAGCAAAGGATCGTTGCACTACAAAGGACTTTACTACTGCACTGTATGTAGCAGTAGCAGTTACATGATGAAACTAATGGTAGCTTACAGATCCTTAAAACTTAGACCACTGAAAAGCAAGGACAAAGATCAACCGAACATAAAGGCATGGGTAACCAGAGAACTGTTCATACAATGGTTCTTGTGTTACAATGAATGTTTTTTGAAATCAAAGTTTGTTCCTTTTAAAGTTGTCCTCACAGTAGACAATGAGTCTATGCACCAAGCACATCTAAATTAGTTACATCGTGGAAGTATTGTTCCTGATGTGTTGTTCCACCAAACACAACAGCCTTGATTTAACCTCTAGACCAGGGTTTCATTACCCTTTTTAAAACCTACTATCTTCGGCAAATTAATAAATACCATGGAAAATAACAAAACTTCAACAGCCAGCCAATGCTGGAAAAAATATACCGTAAATTACATTTCTAAAATAAAAAGAAACAGTGACGAACTAAAATCACTGTTGGTGCATGCATGTTGGAAGAAACTGTGGCAAGGACACAGAAACTGTTAACCAGGACAAAGTAACGACAGATGATCTAAGCCATAGGTTCTGAAACTAGGGGGTAGGAAGGCAAGTCAGGTGGGGCGTGAGACCAGTTGGAAAATAGTAACATACATTCTCATTTAGTTAAAACTTAAGTACACAATTTATCAAAATTTAAAACTAAATTGACACCACATATTTTGTTTACAATGGTAATTTTATTGAACATGATGTTCAGAAATTTTAAATGAAATATATTTATTTATAAAAGAAATATAAGTAAAGGTTATGCAAATTTTATAAGCTTGAAATTAAATCAACATGACAGTTTGAAAAGAATAAAAGTACAAAAGTGTTGCGAAATGAATGTTTGCTGTTTAATGTGGCAACAGTATTATACTATGGTTAAATCTTCATTTCGGATAAAACAGTTAGAAGTGCATCACAGGCAGCTCTTTGATTATACTTGTTTTTTACAAGCACCTTGTGTTAAAAAAAACATTTTCAGCACTGTTGAAATAAAAACAAAATAAAGGAACAAACATGATGTTGCCAATGACTTGCGTTGTGCCTTTACTAAAATACAACCAAAATATGCATGCTAATGAAAAAAATTCAAGCTCATCCATCTCACTAACAGATTTTCCTCTTATCAGTTAAAATTTACCTCGCGAATTAAAACTTGAAATGTTACATCGAGTTTCTTGTGATAATATGTATAAATAAATAAATTGTTTTATATATATATATATATATATATATATATTTTTTTTTTTTTTTTAATACGCCATACCATTTATTTACAGTGTTAAGTGGAGGGGCGTAGGATACTTTGATTTTAAGAAGAGGGGGTGTGGTACCAAAATGTTTGAGAAACCCTATTATGAAAGTCGTTATTGATATTGTCTCAATAGCACATTGGATTAACGGTGAAGGACTTGAAGACATTATCAGTGAAGATGTTGACAATCTTTTGAAAAGTGCAAAAGAGAATTTGATAGAAAAAGAGCTGAGAGAACTAATTACTGAACGTGTGCCTACCTCGAATAACAAAGATGAAGAAATCGTAAAAAATATATCGCCAGAGTTGACATTAAAACTGTCAGTGAAATTGTATTTTTAGGGAAACAGTTAGCTGGAGTCATTACTGAAATTGATCCCCCTCTAAAATAGGCATTAAAATTTATTCAAGAGCTGGATGAAGCTCTATGATGGTAAGTTTGGCGAATGTAACCTCCACAAATAACAAGAGATTACTGTATTTCATATATGTTCCACAATATCTTTTATAGAATTAACATATCCATATATTCCAACTTACCCGTTATAAATTCTGTCAAATCTTTCCACTTGATATATATGTCAAAAGGATAAACACCTAAATAAGGGTCTAAGTTAAGAAGATTATCTTTGTAACGTACAACTTCATCTTCAGGCACATCTAGACAGACAGAAATGTTTACTAAGTTTAAATTTTATTCTTGCTTAAAATTTGTGAAAATTAAATGAATTTTTAAAATTCAGAGTTAAATACGTTAGAAACATTTTCTGAATATAGTATGACAATGAATATGACATCAAGTTAGGGCTAATTTTAGTACTTAATATCTCCCCTATATTTCCACAAAACCAATAAATCCATCTCTTCCAAAAGAGTTCTACAAATTAACACACACAAACACTTTTTAAATTCTAGCACTTATTTTCTTAACCTGATGTATTCTGAAGATCATCTAAACAAAACAAACAGATAAATTTAGCTTGAATAGAGGTAGGATTTGGTATAGTGGGTTTTACCTATTTGAATTAGTAAATAAATGTTTAGATAATTAGTTTTGACAAAGAAATTTACTTGGCTTTTCAACACTTAACTTGCATATGTAATACTTTACAAACTTTATTTTCAAGAATCCGTACAAGCAGAGTTTTCAAATAATCAAAGTCTAAATCCACGTAAAATAAAATATACAAACTTAAAAATAAACCATCAATATCTAAAGAAGTAAACTACATGATAGAATAGTTCAACTACGATGTAAACCATGTAAAAATAATAGCACATATTAATAAAGAATTAAATATAAATAATAATTAATAAATGATTTATATTTTATATAAGTGATTTTCAAAAACCTCAATATATAAAATCCAACAATTGCAAGTACTGATATAAAAATATACTCAAATAACGCAAGACAATAAATGTTCAAATAAAACAAGTTAAGTAAACAAAAAGGTATATAAAAAGGTAAAATAGTAGGTATTAAAGTAAAATAATGAAAAAGGTTGAGAAAATATAATTAGATTATTAATGTCTGGTGAAAAAAATACAAAAAGTAGGAAATAGAGTTCAACTACCTTCATCACTAATACCCTCAATGTCATTATTCCACTTCTTTACAAGAAATTCTGACTTCTTAAAGTAATGCATAAAGCCGGTCCTTGGTGAAACATCAATATATTTGTTTGTAGCACTGTAATAAAAAAGTTACACTCAGAAGGTTATATGTAACATTTGCACCAACTTTTTAAACCTTTTCGCTTATTCTATTGTAGGCTGTAGTTGAGGACTTGTTAACTGTGGAATCTGACAGTTAGAGATTTAAAAACTATAATAAAGGAACTATTTGAAATTTGGGCGTTGAAATTAATTGATTGCTCAGATTTAGAAAAATATAACAATTCTACTGAGTATAGATCAAGAAATAAAAAATTCTATTTACTAATTTTAATAAGATCATTCCTAAAGATACATTTGTGCTCCTAGCATCTATAGGTGCTACTTTAAAACGGCCCTAACCTGTTACCTCTCATTCTAACCAGGTATTGATCTACTTTATCCGCTCATGAGGCTCAACCTATTTTTGTGTCAGGTTAAACCTTCTTCATTCCTTATCGTACCTTAATCTACTATTTAAATATCTGCTACAAGAAATACACAACAAATCTCAACTTACTCGCTAAAAAAAATGTGTATTTTTTTTTGTAAATTCTGGGTACAATAAGTAAATTTATAACTATTTACTATTTCAAAATATTTTAGCTTTTCTTTTGTCTAATAACTCCTTACACTTATGTTTGTTATTCTACGTTCTTATGAAACATAGTCCAACAAACTTATTGCTGAAGTTTAAAGTTCCTTGAGTTTTCTTAGTGTTCCAAAATCAACTGGTATCGTAGTTATTGAAAAATTATTTTACTTCAAGTGATATGGATATAAATGTTCAAAAATGTTTATGATGAAATATAAACACAACTTTAACAATAATTTATTACTTATAGAACTTAATATAACCTGTAGTGTATAAAATGCAACCCTGGTGGAATCATTTTTATTCCTTTAAACTTTTCATCAGTGTTCCAACATTTCATATCAATTCCAAATTCAGTCTCTTTTGGAACACCTTGAAAAAAAAATGTTCCACCCTCTACAAGTAATCTTTTGGCCATTTCCTGATCAATTTCAATTGCCTGCACTTCAGACATTATGGCTGTAGAATTAGATCTGAAAACACAAAACAAGTACTGAGTTTAGTTCAAATATATATGTTTATAATAAATATTCTGAGGTTTTATGTTTTAAAAGACAAAAGTATACTCTCATTATAAAAGTAGAAGTAACAAACACATTTTAGTTTTTTTAAATTAAAAAATAAACACTTTTAATAAAAAAACCCTTATTTTAATTTTGTATTAGGTACTAGATAAGTTTGATTTCAAATATCCCATCATAGCTTATATGAAGAAGATAGACAACTTTAAAAATGTCCATTTTGCTTGAATTTGCCAAATTTTAAATTTTATAAATTTGACATTTTGCTAGACGTAATTTGTTCTTATTTAGGTTTTGCTTTCATATTTAAAACTAAAAAAATACATATATTTTTTCTCAACGATGTTGGCCAGATACTATCCAAGTAGATAGTGTGATTGAGAGGGTAACCAGGGGTGAGAAGTGGCAGGCGTCGCCCATGTTATGGAGTGCCAACATGTACAAGCGATCATGTGAGTGCTATATTAGGAGACACCCAACGATGCGAGGAATAACATTACTGTTAATACTCTAGTTTTTTTATCTGTAATGTTACATATAGATATGGCAAAAATGTATTTAATAGATTGTTGAATCTATGAAGAAGTAAAAAGCTTAATATAATCCATACAACTGAAATTTAAAACACATAATAACAATTATTATAATTGTTAGATTTGGCCTAACGGCGTGAATAATCGCGACAGATTCCGTAGCACGAGCGATCCCGGGTGCACATTTGGTGCATATTTAGTATGGTTTTAAAAAAGGCTTGCAATAATGGCTTGAAAAATGGAACTTGTGGTTAAGAGGTTTAAAATGGTTGCTGAACTAGATGTAACAAATGATATCTATGTCTCATATGTCATCTATTAGATCATTTATTATTTTGACACATTTATTACTATTATGTAACCAGTAGTAATTAACTAATACAAAATTCATAATTTTTCCCAAGTAATTTACTGAAATTAAAAAATGTGGATAGTTACCTTCTGAGGAAAGATTATACCTTTGGCCCCAGTCCCAACCAAACAAAAACCTTTCTTAACATCTGGTATCACTATAGCACATTCATTTCAGTGTTACAAATAATGTATAACCTAAACAAAAATGCTTTTTCACTAAAATAATTTGCAGTAATTCTGTTTTTAATACTAAATAATATACAAAATTGTAGGATTCAACTCTAGTAATCACAGTGTATGACTAGCTATAGATATTCAGGTGCGAGTATAGATATACATGTTACGGTCTGAGTTGACAATGGGACACCTCTCCCGAAACGGCCGTCCTCAACAAATAAAAGTGCTACCATAGGCAAGTTTACAAAATATTTACAAGTGTTTTAATAAAAAAATGTCATATTTTTTCAAAATTAAAGGTTTGCACTATTGATGGTTCATGGCATTTAATCAACTATGTTCTTGCATTGGTTAATAACATATGTAAAAAGCAAAAAACAAAAAGACGGTGGGTATTTATTTCCCGTGCCCACGTGTACGGTTTTAGACAAAAAAATTATACCGGGCGACACATGAAGTCATCAGAGATATGAAAAACATAACAAAAACTAGCGCTCAGGGAAATAAATACCATTTTTATCAAATTCAAGTTGGGTAAAATATTCAGTGCGGAGTAGTGAGAAGTACTACCTTTGCATATTAACGGCGCACCGTACTATGTATACATATATTTAAATATACCTATAAAGTCTCCAGATAGGATAAATTTGGTTGTAATTTTATACATTACTATATACCTGTATTAAAATATACCTGGAAAGTGTCCAGTCAGGATAGATTTGGTTATAATTTTATAAAACATTACCTAATTAGACGTCTACTTCTAGTAATACTTCGTCACGTGATCTTTATTCTAGCCTTACATGTGTACATTTGGTTAAATGTATAAAATTACAACCAAATCTCTCCTGACTGGATACTTCAGATATATAAAATTAACCTTCCGTGGCAATAACAAACAATAATTATCAATATAGCTTCAGGTCATGTTTTTGATTCATTTTATATGCACTGTATTGGGAATGTGCATTTTTACCTGCACTATTACCACACTGTATAGGGGGAATTACAATTTTCAAAACGTGTTAATTTTTGGGGCATAAGACAGAGTTGTAATAATTTATTTTGTATCCCTGATGATTTTCTGGGTCAGCCGGTATAATTTTTTATGCTAAAATCGTACAATTGGGCACGGGAAATAAATACCAGACGGTGTACTATTGCTATACTTTTTACTACAGTCATTGCTAGGATAAACTAACCATGGGTTTATATATTCAGGACCTTAAAATAATTTAGAACCCATTTAAAATAAAAACTTCCACTTCAACCCTGAAATTACAAATTTTGAAAGGAATATATATATATTCAAGATCAGGACAAAGTTTTAGGGCCATGGGCAGTATTAGTTTAACGTCAGTCAACATCTTCAATTTCTATTATAATGGTATACTTAAATATAGCTACAAACTATTCAGTTAAGCTAGACTGGGTAAGAAAATAAATAAACTTTAGCAATGCAGATGACAAACATAACCTAACACTACAACACATAAAGATTACAATATTATACAAAATAGCGTATATGCTTAGCCCGGTGACAGAAAAAATATCCTGGTATTCGTGAATGTAGTACTACGGATTTGAACTTTTTACTATGCCACAATAAATGTAAACTACCTGTGTCTCAAAACTTAATTTGATTAAAACAATTATCAGCGACGTATTTCAACTATAACAAAACCAACAATTATTACTTTAAAACATATTATTTTTTTAAATCTTTGTTTAATGAGATACTTTACCTTTAAAAATTAAAATAATAAAAATAGGCAACAGTATACAAAACAAAGTTGAAATTGAAAGGTTAAGTTGTATTAGGCAATATTTACTGAATTACATGTAACAAAAATACTATTGCATATATAGAAAACCTGCGTTTATTGATTTTAAAATACGATATAATTTACATTTTTTTACCAAAAATATACCAATAGCTTGTTTTTACCTTGTAAAAACAAAAAACAAATTTGAGCAAATCACATATACCCAAAATAATTTGTTTCAAGTCACCTGTTACCTAAGCACAGATTTTAGCGATAGTTTTTAACAGATTTGCCTGTCCAGGATGGAACATACAAAAAATCATTGGACAAGAATTATTACGTAGTAATCTAATAGCACTATATACTACTTACAATATTCTTTCTATTGAAAAATTAAAAGATTTTAGTTATACTAGTTTCTAAAATGTAATGTGTAGCAAGTAGTTTAACAAACAAGCGGCAACAATCTTTGAACTGGAAAAGATTTGAATGAATGGACTAAATAGCTGTTACTGCTCTAAAAGAAAAGCTGAGGCAGCCATGCATCTTATTTTCGGAAGCCACATTTGTCATAGGTACGAAAATGAACAACAGTTTATGTGCAAATCACTGGATAATTTTTTTCTAATTACACTCCTCACAACCAGATACTATACAGCTATATTATATTTTAATATACATTCGCAGTTGGCAAACTTACAGCATTTCCCGCTAATATCTATTGTATTTTAAAGCAAAGACAAAGAAGACACTATAGTTACTGTGCAGATTGTAGAACAATGTGTTCTCGTCTTATTTATTTTGCACAGTAACGTAGTTAGTTATTGGAAACAAATCTAATTATTTTCCAAACATCCGTTATACTGTACACACTAGACCTATTAGTCTAAAATTAACCATTTCTTATTTATAAAAATCTTTCAAGTGGCGTTATCTTCCCTGACAAACAACAATCAATCAATTCGGCGCCCGCAGCCAACTCTAGACATAGGCTTAGCATTACTACTGTTTATTTATTGTTGATTTAATAGTTTTGGTAGTTTACATCCCTAGGCTCTAAAATACTGAAAGGCAGGGAGCAGGATCATTTGCTGGTGCTATGGAAAGCGAAAGTAAAGAGATGGTTAACCAGAGAACCTATCACAGAATGGCCCCACTTTTTTAAATTGTTAAAGAAATGGAATGCTTTCTAAAATCAAATTTGTTAAAAAGTTCTCATAAAGACAATGCACCCAGCCTCCTGCACATATAAATTCGTTACATTATAAAGAGGAAGTATTGCTTCTGCCTCCAAACAACAGAATTGATTCAACCTCTAGACCAGGCTGTCATTGCCATTTTTAAAGCTTACTATCTTCGACGTACTTTCGGCGAATTATTAATTGCCACAGAAAATAACGAAACTTCAACAGTGAGACAATGCTGGAAAAAATATATCATAAATTACATTTCTAAAACAAAATCAATGGATGAACTAAATCACCATCTGCGCGCGTGTGTGTGTGTGTGTGTGTGTTGGAAGAAACTGTGGCAAGACTGTGATAACCAGGACAAAGTAACAAAAGATGTTCTAAGGGTTGTTACTGATATTGTCTCAATATCACATGGAAGTAATGTTGAAGGACTTAAACACATTAACAGTCTAGATGTTGACAATCTTTTGAAAATTGCGAAAGAGGATTTGACGGAAAAAGAGCTGGAAGAACTAATTACCGAACATGTGTTTATCTCTGATAACGAAGATGAAAAAATTGTAAGAAATATATTGCCGAAGTTGACATTAAAATTTGTCGATGAAATTATATGTTTAAGAAAATAGTTAGCTGCAGCCATTACGAAAATTGATCTATGACCATATAATATACTCGCGCACAAAGTAAAATAACAAGGTTTTAAAATTCAAATTAAAAGTGTTGAGTTGATTATTTGTCTAAAATTAGGTGTTTGAAAATTTAGTGGATATTGTTTAACAATAAAGAATTAGTATATCTGTATGTGTGAGCGCGCATATTTAATAGAATTACGTGTTTTCGGATTGAAGGTAACGTAAACAATCAAAATATGAATGTAATTATGTAGTATGTAAATATACCATATTATATTATAAGTATACAGTATAGTTGGTAATTAGGTTATTTTTAAGTGGAACGTAACCTTCCCATTACCACATTGGCATGCATATACAGTATAAAATGATTCAGTTTACCAATGGAAATGCTCATTTTAGTTCCCATGCAAAAGTTGGAAAAAAATTACTTACACAGTTTGGTCTGTAAATGCTACAGGAGAATTGTTCAATCAAGCAAAGAGTGTATCATCAAAACTAAAGTCTGTTTGAATTGCTTACACTTCGGGCTTTCATGAACATGTAGAAGAGTCAGTTCTCAAGGTGGTTTACCAATTTTTTGTATTAATGATCCTTATTTTGGTTTATACTTTGTAAAATATGTCTATTGAAGCCGAATACAAATTATTGGATGCGATTCTAATTTGAGACAGTTAAAGCTAGAGTGAGCCATCTCGATGATGGTCTACTGTTAGGTAACAATTGCTTAATATTTTTAAAATGCTTTATTAATATATATGATTCAATAAGTTTCAGTGATGCTGTTCATCAAAAAGTACCATAAATGTAATTGATCCACTTTGGTAGTAAAACGTCACATCTATTTCTGGTCTTAACTCGTCAACACCTTGCCTTCTATAAATAGGACGCTCACATTTTATTTTTTAAAATTCGTCTCTTAACATTGTTTTTATGTTATTATTTATGGATGACGATACTAAATTTAATAGTATATTAGTTATTTTTTCAATAAATTTTCCTTTTAAATCTTCTCAAGACAGTTAGATTTGGCATTATTATTTTCATATTCTTCGACCCTCTGCTTTATTTTCATATTTTTTACAATAAAAATATATTTCAAAAGCGTAATGTTTGCCAGAACATATATATTATTAATCACTTAAACAATAGTTTATGACTATTCGAACGTTAAATTTTGTAAATTTGTTAAAACTTACAGAGACAGAACGTTTTCGATCGCTATGTGCCGATCTTCATCAGTGTCTTTTCACACTGATATATATATTGTGAATATATATTATTATGAATATATTATATTATTATGAATTATACTTTTTTTGTATTAACTTGCTTATTTATTCACCACTATTTACTTATTTATTCATCAGGCGTGTTTCGCACTATTCAATGCTGTGAATAATGCGGTGACCTAGTGCAAAAACACGTCTCCTGAATAAATCAGTAAGTCGTGGTTTTTTTGCCAAGTTAATACAATAAAAGGATAATTTATACAAAAACCTCAAGATGTACAACAATAAAACAGCCAGTTTTATTTATTATGCTTCACAGAAAGTATATTTGAAGGAGGGAGAGTGTGATTCTGTGTCATCTTGGTGTGGGTCTTCTTTGAATCATGTTATCCTATTTATAGGACGCTGGGACATTGCAGCATCAGTTTATCTCGCCAGGCTCTGAGTTTTTATTGTGCTGTGAGTTTATTTATTGTCTGCTTTCTCCCATGTGTTTGATGACACATTGGTTTTTAGAGTTAATGTTGTGTGTTTGATGATTCATTAAGTCAGGTCTTTCTCTGTGTGATACATGGAAAACAAAACCTGTTTGCCTTTCAAGTAAACAGGCTATATAGATCTTCGGGGAATCAGTTGTAATTTTTGGCAAGTGAATAGTGTTTCAACCTCAACTCATCTATATTGTGGTAAGGAAGTAGCTCAAAACGAAAGTTTTGGTCTTAGGGTCTTGTGTTGTTATAAATATGTCGGTCCAGTTTGAGAACCCAAAAGCCACAGGGTATTATTAAACAATCTCTTTACTAGCAGAGGTTTGCTTTCTCATTTGGTTTTAGAGCTACTAGTTCTCTAAGGCAGAACCATCTGTTTGAATGTCATTTGGAGGATTCCAACGATTTGTCCAAAGAGCCAAGAGGCATATTTAGTTCAGCATTTGATTCAGAAGGTGAATGGAATGACAATGAGTATGTCAGAGTTGGAACAAATTTTGACTCTGTCGATCTCCTGCGTCATGCATCATTCTGGAGCAGGACATTAAGGCAGAAAGTATCTGTTCTACAACCAAATGTCATAAAATCCTACAACAAATACATGGGTGGAGTTGGATATCATGGGTGGATGTTTAATTACTATCATTTAATTACAATTTCAATAAAATTTTAAATACAGCATTATTTTAAGCGCTAATCTTAACTTCATCTTGTTTTATTCCTCAATGTAGGTAATATTAGTATAACTGAGTATAATACTCTTGAAATTTTGTAGTCCATTACGTTCAGTGAATCTTAATTAATCACTTTAACATTCATTTTAAAGTGATTAATAAATGAGTATAATAATGGAAAATTAAAATGAAAATGAATAACCTTACTCAGATAGGTGGATGTCATTACAGTTCTCTTGTAAATTAATAAAGTTTCTGTAGCTTTAGCTTGAGGTTTTTAGTTGTAAGTAAAGTTATAACAAGGGAGTGGTGGAGGGAGCCACCATATATCCAAAGAAGGGCAATCAAAAAAGGATTTTACATGTAACATTTACTAGAAGAATATATTTTATTTGTATATATGGATGGTTGAGTATACCATATTTTTATTTCAACATTTTTAAGAGATGAGCTAATGCTATAATTTTAAGTTATGTTACTGTTAATTAGTTTGAATGATTGTCTTTATAAGAGAACCTTTAGCTTTTATATTATTAGCAGAACAATTACAAATATTTTTATAAAACAAAAATGATGTTTTTTAAAATATATCTTTATTTACCAAAAGAGTGTGAAGTAAGCTATTTTGCAGTTGTATTTTTGTAGTGTGTTGGTTAGATTGTGGGTTTTGGATGATCTGTATGGTATTGATAAAGTATTTTATGGGATTGTCCTGTTGTGTGTTTGTATTTGGGTTATTAGGTTTATTTTTTAGGTAGTTGTATAATTTGTCAATCATTGTTGGGTTGTATCCGTTAGTTTGTGCTATATGTTTTATGGTGTTTAGCTCCTGGTAGTGTTCTTCTTTGTCTAACGGTGTTTTAAGCAGGCGATATATCATGGTGTTGTAAGCGGCTAGTTTATGTTAGTGTGGGTGGTTTGAGAAGCTGTGAATGGTCGTATTGGTACTAGTGGGTTTTTGGTATATGTTGAATTTATGTGTTTGTTTGTCGGTTTGTTTAATTGTAAGGTCTAGGAAGTTTAGAGAGTTTTGTTGTTCTGTTTCGATGGTGTATGTTAGTTTTGGGTGTATGGAATTAAGGTGTTTTAGAAATATGTGTGCTCTGCGTATGTTGCCTTTATATAATGTTATGATGTCTGTGACGTATCTGTACCAGTAGATTATGTAATCTGAGTATTTATTGTTGTGTAAAATGTGGTTTTGTTCATTATGGTGTATGAATATTTCTGCTAAGATGCTAGGTATGGGGGAGCCCATAGGTAGTCCATCTATCTGGTTGTAGAATGTGTTATTGTAGGTGAAGTATTTGGGGATGTGATTAATTTTGTAAGATGGATGATTTCGTCAATGTGTGTATGGGGTGTATTTGTGTCTATAAGCATGTTTTTGAGGATATTGATGGTTTCTGGAATGGTGATATTTGTATATAGATTTGATATATCGAAAGAGACTAATGTGGAATTGGGCTCCCCCATAGCTAGCATCTTAGAAGAAATATTCATACACCATATTGAACAAAACCAAATTTCACACAACAATAAATACTCAGATAACAATTTACTGGTACACATACGTCAACGATAGAACAACAAAACTCTCTAAACTTCCTAGACCTTACAATTAAACAATCAGACAAACTAAACACATAAATTCAACATTTACCGAAAACCCACTAGTACCAATACGACCATTCATAGCTCCTCAAACCACCCACACCAACATAAACTAGCTGCTTACAACACCATGATAAATTGCCTGCTTAAAACACCGTTAGACAAAGAAGAACACAACCAGGAGTTAAACACCATAAAACATATAGCACAAACTAAAGGATACAATCAAACAATGATTGTCAAATTATACAACCGCCTAAAAAATAAACCAAATAACCCAAATACAACTACACAACAGGACGATCCCATAAAATACTTATCAATATCATACAGATCATCCAAAACCCGCAATCTAACCAGCACACTACGAAAATACAACTACAAAATAGCTTATTCCACACACAACACTCTCAATAAACAATTTAAACCAAACAACAAAATCGATGATATTTACAACGACACTGAGTTTACAAACTAACTTGCAGTTCGTACCCCAGTTTTTACATAGGCCAGACGGGAGGTACTTCTACACATGTTACCAAGAACATATAAAAGCACTAACAAACAATAACCTCCAAATCAAACTTCGCCAATCATCTCAACTCCACAAAACATGATTACATAGACATAACATCTAACCTACAAATTCTTCATAAACAACACAGAAATAACCAACGCTACACAACCGAACAATACGAAATATACAGACATTTTAAACTACACCCTACACACATACTCAATACACAATTACATTACAACTCACACACACTTTTTGACATCATAACTCCTAATATTCACAAAATACACCCACACCACCATAGTATCCCACCCCCACCCTAACACCCTAACCTATGTCAACCTTGAGATCAGTTACGGTCTGAGTTGACAATGGGACACATCTCCCAAAACGGCCGTCCTCAACAAGTAAGTGCTACTATAGGCAAATTTATAAATATTTATAATTGTTTAGTAAGTTATTTAGGGAAAGGAACAACCATTGGATCATAGGGTAAGGACCAAAGTGCTTCATTTTGGCAATCTTTAGTTCAAGTTTGTTTGGTTGATGTTAGCATATTTATTTATTAATCACATCTATACTAACTGCATACTTTGAGCACTTATATTTTAATAGAAAGAGAAGACTATAAATAGGCTTAGAAAAGGGGGGGACAATTAAACTCATAACTATTAATTTATTTATGCTTCCAATGTACGTACACTAATAAAACCAAACACTGATTCGTAACAAACTAGATCTATGTCTGTTATGATAATTTATTATTTGGACAAATACACTATTAACCTGTATACCTGTAGTAAAAATAGCTCTTATACATAAATTTGAAAGTTTTCCATGTTAAAATACTGTGTTTTAAGAACATAACTTAATTAGGATATATTCCAACCAAGGGACAATTTAATCTTGGTGCCCCTCCCAATCAAATCCTTCCTCAACAACAACAGATATTACAAAAACACATTAATTTCACTGTTACATATGATATGTGGATATCTTAATGGTAATTGTTTGATTATTTAAATATTTTACAGTGGTTTTATTTTTAGCAGTAGATAATATAAAAAATAATAGACTTCCCCATACTAATCACAGGGTATGATTAGTTATAGATTTTCAAAACTCATAGCAATTCTTGAATTTCATAGTAATAATTTGTCAGGATGGGGAAGAGATTTATTTATTGACCTACCTTCAAGGTCTGATAAAGTGCTCTTTTAATAAAGTAGCATTATAAATATATCACATAGTGCTCTATCAACTCTTCGCAGCAGCTTAAATAATGTGGACTGTCCTCACAACCAGTAATTTGTCACCTCCTTAGTAAAAATAAAGACATTCCACAAAAACAATCATTGAAAGATAACAAATAACTTTAACCTAATATGTAAATAATAAAATTATTGCCAATCTGTTTGAATGAAATAAATGTAAGACAAAAATGTTTCACAACATTCCTAGAATATTGTAGCAAATAAAAAAAATAAACATTACGTAACTCATGTTGATTTTTTAAAACGCTCTTATAGTTTTTCTAATTTTTTAAATAATAATTTTAAAAAAAGTGGAAGGAGGAATTGATAAATATTCAGTAAAAAATATTAACACTTTTTACCAACATCACTTAAAAAAAGTATCTTATTAAAATCTAAAAAAAATCAGTTGTTACTTTACGAAATCTCAGCTTCCACTTGTATTGTTCCTTCATCAACATCTTTTTTTAAATTACACTTTTTTTTGTATTAACTTTGCAAAAAAAACACTTTAAATATTTATTCAGCAGATGCGATTCACAAATAAAAAAACACACAAATTACAACAACAAATAAAAAATAAACATAGCCTCAAAATTAACAAACTCAAACATCACACACAAACCAAAATTAACATAACACATACATTTCATGAACTTTTTTTTAACAAAAATAAAATTCAACAAACAAGAAATGGGTTTGCTCAACAAAGGCCTAAAACACAATTTACACAACACGAAAAGTTCACTAGTAAATTACTCGACTTTGAAACAGCCATATTAACCCCAGACACCAATAATCAAGAATACCTCCGACATCACACAATACAAAATTTAAACAAAATAAAACAAATACACCACAAAAACAATGAAACAAAAACCATGAAACGTAAACATTAAACTCAATAAAACACAAATAAAGACAACATAACCTAAAATTCATAAAAGAGGACAAAGGCAACATCACTGTCATATAGACGAAACTGGCTTACACAAAAAAGTACTATTATACTTTAAAAGCAATGCCATCTCAGAAACATCCATAGACCCCACAATTCCACACACAAATACAAAATAACATAAGCAAATGCACATACATAATAAACATAGAACAAAAATGACACTTTGCACAAATTAAACCACAAGCACCAATGCTCAACACCTTAACTAAAATACACAACAAAGATATACCAATACGCTCACTAATAAATAGCACATCAGCATCCTCACACAAAATGGGGAAACACCTTGACAAAATAATAAGAAAAAACATCACATTTCATAGCCACACCAGCTGTAAAAAACAACATAGATCTTAGAAAAAATATATAAAACACACACATACCCCATAACTCTACACTAGCATCATTCAACATCACCAACCTATACACAAACATACTGGTTAGAGAAACAATAAACATACTCAAACAAATGTTAATACAAAACGACACACCAGACAACACAACCAAAGAAATAATAACACGAACAGAAACAATCACTTCTCAGAATTATTTCACATACAACGACAAATACTGTGCATAAAACAAAGGCTTACCAATGGGATCCTCCATCTCAAGCATATTGTCAGGAATATTCATACACAATATAATACAAAAACATATCATAAACAACAACAAACACACCCAAAAAATAATATATTGGTACAGATACGTACATGACATCCTAATCCTATACAACGGTAACATATGACAGATAAACATCTTCCACAATTACATAGAAAAATTACACAATAACATAACCCCACACTAGAAACAAAACAACAGAACAAATTCAACTTTTCAAACCTAACGATAATTAAACAAATCAACAAACACATTCAAAATATACAGGAAACCCACTGCCACTGACAGAGTTATACATAACACGATCAATCACCCCACACAACACAAACATGCTGCCTTTTACTCCATGATACACAGACTAATCAACATATCCATGAACAATGAAGCAAAATAAATGAACAAAACACAATTAAACACATAGCCTGTAAAACGGATACAAACACTTCTTGACAGTCAACACACAAAGAACAGCACACACATAACACAACAAAAAACAGTAACACAAAAGTACATAACACTTACATATCACGACAACACATCACAAAAAATAGCTTCCTCGGTCCGCAAACATAAATACAAAGTAGCATTCACAACATCCAACACAATAAAAAACACCTACTCAGTTCAAAATCACACTAGGATAAACATGACAGGGCAGGCGTATACAAGATTATATGTAACTACAGTCCCAGCTTTTACATAGGACAAACAGGGAGAACATTTACCACAAGATACAACAAACATGTAAAGCAGATAAGAAAGACACAATCTAAATCACATACAAAACACACTACACTCACAGACTGACATAGACACCAATCTAAAAATCCTACACTACATAAAAAAAAGCAACAAACTCAACACAGTAGAAAACTATGAGATGTATAAACACCATAAATACTATCCACAACACATTCTAAATGACAAAACACTCACAATCAAATACTATATTTGAGCACATAATTAACAACTACTCTATGAACAATAACACACCACAGAACAGAAATACACCACAGACTCACACCAACACACTACACCTGAACAACAGTCTTGACAGTGATTCACAGCATTGAATAATGAACTGACCTAGTGCGAACAAGTCTTCTGTATAAATTCATAGTTAGTGGTTTTTTGCCAAGTTATTACAAGAAAAGTGTAATTTATACAAAAACGCTAAGATGTACAACACAAAAACTGCATCTTTTTCAACTTTATAAATTTTTTCACTATTTGTTTGATTTGATTAACATATAAGACATTTGTATTCAAGTAACTTTGAACTGAAAAAAGTAAGTACTTTGTTGTTCTCATCAATAAAAGGAGTTAATTATAATTAGCTATTTAATTTAATCGTAAAAACGTGAACTAATAGGATATTATAGCATTTTACAGTTTAACCAATTGTTTTTATTGTTTAACTGAACTGTTAAAGTGATATTTGGTTTTTTAACAACTATGCCAATGTTTTTTGATAAAAAATTTTTGCCTTTTTTGCCTAATGTATTATGGTCTTTTTTTGTTGTCAGATAAATCTTGATTGTCATGAATTAAAGATCAAAGTAGATCGTAATGGTATCTACTCTTTGTAGTTTTCTGTAAAAACAGGTAGTTTAATGTTATGGAGTTTTATGTTAATCTTGTTTGCTTTTAAAGTCATGCAACACTCCCTTCAAAAATATTGCTACTTCTACTTGTAGGCTAAGTTGTTGATGGTGGTTAGAAAGCCACTGCTTTTGCTATTAGCTCAGAAAACAATTCTTCAGATTATTCTCATTTATAATCATGTGTTTGGTCTCTGTCAGTAAGTTCTGACTAGTAGACTAACAATCTTGGATTTTTTCAAACCTGAATTTAAATTGAAAGATATCTTGAGATATTTTAGGTATTTAATAGATGTGTTTTGAAACACCTTCACTTGACCCCTTTGTTTAATAAATGTTTTTTATGTTGTTCCATGATTAAATACAGAATGTGAATTATAAAACTTAATGTTTTAAATAGTATGCTTATCAGGGAGGTGATATTCCTATGTGTTCAAAGAAACATATCAATTAGATTGTAAAACAATCACTCTAGAGGACTAATAAGTCTTTTTTTGATAATTACCAATTAAAAAACTCTTATATCATTAAAATTTTTGTTTATTCTAATAGAATCTAAAACTAAATAAACTATTCACTTTTGAGTTAGGCCTACAAGAATAACCAATAGCAGACCTGCAAAATAACTTTAATGTTGTAACATACTTCTTATAAATTGACTAATGACATACATATATTGATAGCAAAGCCTTCATTATTGATGGTAAACATGTATGATGAACAGTTCATTCCTTGCTAATAAGGACAGCTTGGCTGACAAAATATGAATTACATTACAGTAATTTTTAAAGAAATATGTTGTGAGATTTGAGTTATTTTCCATGTTTTCTGTTTATACAAAGTATACTGTATTAAATATGTTTTATTAAATTTACTCTTCATAACAATGCTAACTTGCCTGTTTAATTTACATTTAATACTATATTATAATGAAAAATATGGGCACAAAAATTTCTACAACATACGATGAGGTGATCATATTAAGAATGATATTTTTGGAAGATGTGGGGAAAGGGACTCAAACAAAATGTTACCATACACTCTGGCTACCCAAAACTACCCCTTGCTTATCTAGCTGAATGGCAATATTCACAACATATTTAGGACAAATGAAGGTTTGTGTCTATTCAAAATTGAAGCCGTTAGAACCTGAAATTTCTCTATAAAACCTAATAAAGGTATGATAAATGAAAGTAATGTTTACAATAAAAATATTGAAAAGAACCCCAATACCACAAAAATAATCAAAAATAACAAATAAGACAAGTTACTTAAGATTAAACCCTTATGTACATTTCGATGACCATGTCATCATCATCAGAGGGTCTTGTTACAAAACACAATCTAGCACACAAGAAGTTACAAACTAGAATGATAGATCATTCTAGTTTGTAACTTCTTGTGTGCTAGATTGTGTTTTGTAACAAGACCCTCTGATGATGATGACATGGTCATCGAAATGTACATAAGGGTTTAATCTTAAGTAACTTGTCTTATTTGTTATTTTTGATTATTTTTGTGGTATTGGGGTTCTTTTCAATATTTTTATTGTAATATATTGTACCACTGTGCTCTTGATATTGTGTAAAGTAATGTTTAGTTTAAATTTTAAAAAAATGAATTAATATTATCTAACAAGTAGGCGGACATTAATATTAGTGGGAGCAATACAGAAAAGGTTATTAAAGTGTAGCTTTTCATTTAAAAAAATGTGAAGAAAAAAATTTTTTTTAAATGGTATGTACTTAAAAATTACTTCTCATCTGTATATATAAAAATGAATTAATGTATGTATGTAAGTATGTACGTATGTACGTATGTATGTATGTATGCATGTATGCACTTTATGCATTACTAAACCACTGAACTAAAGTTAATGACATTTTGAGAGATTGTTTAGCATAATTCCAAGATGGTTCTTATGAAGTTTAATGTAGATCCATCATAGGGGTTTAGGAATGTTCAAAAACCGATGTATGTTTGTAAGTATGCATGTATCTTATGGACGTCTAAACCACTAAACAGAAGCTATTGAAATTTAGAGGGATTGTTTAAAATATCATGTGAAGTTTTGTGCAGATCCATTCACAGGGCTCCGCCCCAGAGACTAAGGATTGTTCAAAAATCGATTTTTGTATGTATTTTATGACGCCTCCATTGAACCGCTGAACAGAAGTTAATGAAATCTTGAGGGTTTGTTTAACATATTCTCAGGATGGTTTATGTGGAATTTGATGTAGATCTAGGGCTTCCCCCTAGAGGCTTAGGATGGTTCAAAAACTGATGTATGTCTGTATGTATCTGATGGACACCTAAACCGCTGAACAGCAGTTGATGAAATTCAAAAGAATTTTTTAACCTATTCCCAGGATGATTTGTGTGAAGTTTGGTGGAGATCCACCCATAATGCCTTGCCCTAGAGGCTTAGGATGGTCCATTGTTTAGCCTTCCATAAGTCTAATGTTAAATTGTGTATTCATATTACTGTTACTTAATTATATATATATATATATATATATATATATATATATATATATATATATATATATATATACATATATAAATGAATGTATGTTTGTGTTTATGTATGTATGAGGCTAATGCGTTACTAAACCATGATCCGATTGCCATGATACTTTGGGAAATTGTTGAGTACATTCCTGGGAAAGTTTCTGGCATAGTAGAGGTTAAGTGCAGGATTTAACCTATCTTTCAGTGACTCAATTTATTTGCCGTCTGTCGTCTGCTTCGATTATAATTTAGGATCAGCTGTTGGACCATAAACACAATCAGTTCCACCGTTTACTCTATCTTCAATGCAGACTAATATCTTAGTGATATTGGCTGCAAAGAGATATTCCGTCTGTAATCTAGTTCAGATCTATAATAGTTTCGATCTAGGTACCCACTGTTGTACATTTCCGTTTCGTCTAGTTCTTGATCATCTCAGTTTATTGTAGTATGGCCGCTTTCTCTAGTCAAGTATTTTAGCTGATTGAATCGAAGCTATAATTTCTCTTAAATGTTAAACCACGCTATGAATTAGTTTCTTAAATGTCTTAAGATGCTGTGTAATCTAGATTCATGATTTTAAACGTATTAAATCTTTTAAAACAGCATTTCTTAGCAGTGCTCAATTTCACAGGTTAAACCACGTGGTTAGTAATATTGCTCAAGTACATTAATTTGCAATTAACCTCTTGTATGAACATACATTAATACTTAAAGACGGTTCTGTTGTGATCAATGATTGTGAAGTTATTTAAATCAAACAGTGATTGTGAAGATATTTAAATCAAACTTAATGAGTTTTGGTTATATGCCACACTTCAAGGTAAACCTCGTTCATATCTTCAAGACCACACACAGGCCTGTTGCGTCGATTGACACACTGCTCTTCAAGAACTGCATGCAATTTAGTTGGTAAGTGGCTTATCATTAACTGTGACTCATGAAACTAATGCTACCTCTTTTAATTATATTTGTGGTGCCAAATTTAAATTCAGTGTTTTAACAAGTCAAGCAGACCTTGAACTGCTATATAAATAATCAAGGTGGTTTTCTGGGTTTATTTGTACAACCTCCTTATGAGTTCGACCTGCCCTCTTGTCCTGTTGGGAATTTCTATTCTTCTTTCTTAGTTTTTGCTACCGAAACTATACAGTAAGTCTCAATGCCGTAGCCAGGGCCGCACAAGTGGACGTGTCCCTGACCAAAATAAATTAATTTTAGCATAAAAATATTAACCTATAAAACAGTGTTGGGTTTTAGCAAAAGAGCTTCCCGACGACATAAATTGTTTTCAACATGTATTTTTTAAGTATCAAAGTAGCATAAAATATAATTTTCTATCATCTCATCCTAAGACATTCCATTGAATTCATTCCAAATTTTGGTTGCTAAGCAACACTCAACAAATTAAATGTATATGGAGTTAATTTTGAAAACCAATGCTTCTCACATTAACTGCCGTATATGGCTTGCTCAAATTCGTATATGGCTTCAGTAATTCGTAGGAAGATTGTAGGGAAATTTCTAGATGTTTTATTGGTATCTCTGAAAGCCTTCAACCCAAAAGTTTCAATAAGATTGTGCTCCCCCACTCTTCAGTGCATTGGTGACGGACGCTTTGAAAGAAAAATTTGGAGATCGACGGATAGGCCGGCAAAGACCGATGCTGAGGCCTCAAAGGGAGTCCAGACTTGACACCTTGAGATTTTTGTGTGGGGGGGGTTACAACAAAAGCGTTGTGTATTCTCAAAAAATTCGCGACCTGAACCACTTAAAAAACAGGATTAATGAAGCAATGACAACCATAACGAAATGTTAACGAATGTTTGGAGAGAAGTTGATTATCGTTTGGACATCTGTCGAGTAACTAAGGGTGCAGATATTGAAATTTAGCCTATTAATTATCTTTAAAAAATTATGTTTTAAAAACTGTTTGATATGACAAATTAGACGATAAACAACAATAACTGTAAGTAATTCGTTTTTTCTTTAAACATGTTCGAAACCGCACCTTTTTTATGATAACCCTGTATAATATTCGTAGCACAGCCTATATGGCTAGAGCTAATTTCAGTTATATGCCCATGAACAACATTCAACAACTCGTCTAACCCTAGAGTATCATTATTCTGCTCAATGATCGCTTTGCCAGTGCTATTGAGCACAGAAAGTGTAGGCTACCTTGGAAATACTGTATACATTTCGCAATAATTGTAGTTTACAAGTAATTTTAGTTTTGCGTCTACGAAGAACGTGTAACTGCTCTTCTAATGCTTAAGTATTACTGTTTTTCTTGGACGTTTTTTTTCTAATATTGAGAACATAATGTTGATTGGGAATATAATATCTGCATTATGCACAGACAAACTCAATCCTTTTGCTGTCTATGATATTCGGTGAATCTTTTAAAATTAAAATTTGTAAAATAACAACTAGGGCGAAGCTTTAATTCACGAAAAAAAGGACCACGATTAAATCGTTTTTGATCGTTTTAAGCAATTTTCATTATCGTCTTGAGAATTCACGAGGCATTGTTTTGTTTTGCTTGAAAGGCAAGTTTTCAATATACTACCCAAACTGTATTTGGTTTATATTTAATCCATTCATTTATTATGTTTGTAACATCTTATAAATCTATAATGATATAGCCCCTTTTCTTTATTTTTATAATGTCAATATTTATCTTCCTAGACATTTTACTTCTGACACCTGGTACAAACCTTAGTTGCATTGTTTGAAAGTTTTGTAGTTACTAAAGATAATTTCAGTTCATTAAAAAATTATAATGGAAACAAAAATCTGATGTTTTTAAACCATG
This sequence comes from Prosapia bicincta, assembly GCA_036971475.1. Classification (NCBI taxonomy): domain Eukaryota; kingdom Metazoa; phylum Arthropoda; class Insecta; order Hemiptera; family Cercopidae; genus Prosapia; species Prosapia bicincta. The sequence goes on along the minus strand of JBAIZL010000010.1, from coordinate 74,538,819 downwards.
ACAAAAATTATCAAATATTAGAGGAAATGTAATATTTGTACATAATATAATGACTGATTATATACCGTTTCTGAGTCTGATATACGAATAAAATTCACAAATAAATGGGTTTGCACACAATTTTTCTTACCAATAAAGACGAATAGACTGATAACGTTCTTGAGAATGGTATTTTAGACAGTGGAGGGGTAAAAGATAATATCTATCTTGGGGCTTGAGGTAATAGCATACCTCCCGCGATTCTATTGAACAGTAAACATTCTGTAAATAGAAATTTACTTGCACACTAATTAAGTGTCTGAAACAGAAACAAACACTTTATAAGATATTCAAATTGGTATTGATAATTTATCTGATACAAGAAATGAGAATTTACCCCCACTAGGATGACGTAACCAGATGTGATAAAGTCAAATATTTACAGTGTTTGTTTTGTTCTATTTCAAACCAGTGTTTTTTGTCGGCCGAAACGGTTTCAGAGTATTTGTATCATTATGGGCATAGATAATTACAGTTCGCTATAAGTTACCATGGATATAAAACTAATATTAGTTGCTTCACAGATCGTCGCTTTTGGTGTTTGCCTGGTAAGCACATTTTATCATGATAGTAAATGATAGTAATCACGTGTAAAAGCCACTTTTAAACACATTTAAACAGCTTTTAGTAGTTTGTTGTTAATCATCTTTTGAGGGTAGTTATACTTACTTACAAATGTCATGTTACAAGCAGAAGCTTTTCCTTCTCTTGGTTTTACGAAACAATAGTTGGTAAATTTATTGTTTAATATACTTATTGGGATCTAACCTATACTATTATATAACATTCTAATGTTTATTATATTTATTTGGATATAATCTATACTATTATATAAATATCTAATGTTGTGAGTATGTGTGTGTGTGTGTGTGTGTGTGTGTGTGTGTGTGTGTGTGTGTGTGCGTGTGCGTGTGCGTGCGTGTGCGTGCGCGTGCGCGTGCGCGTGTGTTACTCAATCACGTAAACAAATTACTGAATCCATTGAGCTGAAATTTTAAACGGACATTCTTAGGGTGCCTGGTTAACACACAGGCCTGTTTTTATTTAGAAATTCCATCTGGGCACCGCCCCACTGGCCTTGAAAACTCCCTTAACACTCAAATACCTACACTCCATTATATACTTGGCTTAATCAACTGATAGTAAATGTTTTTGTAGTTACTTGTAAAAGTTACTTTTAAACACAAATTAAACAGGTGATAGTAAATGTTTGTTGTTTTCCGTCTTTCAAGGTTAGTTATAGTCTACTTTACACATGTCAGGTTACAAGCGGAAGCTTCTCCTTCTCTTGGATTTACAAGACAGCAATCGGTAGGTTTATAGACTATAGTTTGAAATATTTATTGGGATTTAATTTCAGTAAATTAAATTTAACCCAAATAGAAATGAAATCAATACAAATATACGTCAACCCCGTACGAAGGACTAGTATATATATATATATATATATATATATATATATATATATATATATATATATATATATATATAACGTTTTCTTGTTTAATAATTTAAAACAACATAGGTTATTCAAATACATGAATATTTATTAATTTATATTCAAAGCTTTTCGTTGGTAAACAGTACCAACATCATCAGGAATTCCTTATATATATAATATATAATATATTATAAATAATATATATATATATATATATATATATATATATATATATATATAATATGTTTTCTTGATTAATAATTTAAAACAACATAGGTTATTCAAATACAAGAATATTTATTAATTTATATTCAAAGCTTTTCGTTGGTAAACAGTACCAACATCATCAGGAATATAAATTAATAAATATTCTTGTATTTGAATAACCTATGTTGTTTTAATATATATATATATATATATATATATATATATATATTATAACGTACCTCCACTTATTATTTTCTACAGGACATTTTGACTCTTAGGAAATTAAATTAATAACCCAGCTACTTGCTTTTATAATAACAGATTTATTTTACCCTGAGATCAATATTGCATTTATAGGTAGTTCATATAATTCGTTTTACTAACTCTAATATTTGCCGATAGGCATCAAGACTCTTATTTGACTATTAATTTTTAAACAATTCTAATTTTACTTACCTTCAGCTATCTAAGGTCGTGTATAAGTTACTGCACCTGTGGTTTGATAAATTTTAATATTTCAATTAATTATGACTTTTTAAGGAATTTATAAAGTTGAAATATGTTCTTAAATGATTTGATTTTAAAGAGTTGGCTTTATAATGAAAATAAATTATTAATTAGTATTTGCGTGGTTCCTTGTTTCACTTCACTTGACATATATTCACTTATTAATATTTCCCTTTCAATTTCACTTTTCTTAATCACTCGAAATGCTTGAATGCCGTAACTGACTTTCATTCCCTAATTTCTTCCGCTTACTATTTATTTATCTCCCTTGCTTTAATCTCACTTATTACCCTTTAATCTCCCCCTTTTTACTTCACTTTCTAATTAATAATCTCCCTGATTAATCTAACTTGATACTTTACATTGCTACGTTACTTTGTTTGAATTTAACGTTTCTTACTAAAAACTGAACATATTTCTCCCTCGAGTCCTGAATTTTGACTCCTCGAGTCCTACAACCTGACCCTTTCGAGTACTGAAAATTGACTCTTTGAGTCCTGAAAATTGACTGTTTTGTTCCTGTGTTCAAAAACAAGAACAGTTTTAATACATATATTATTCAAAGCTTTTCGCCGATAAAACAGTACCAGCATCTTCATGAAAAATAATTATGTAACAAAGTATTTTTACAAAAATTAAATCATATGTAATACAAACAACCAACTATGTTTATATGTAGTGTATATTTGTCTACTAACTCGGTTAACTTAGATCTCGATTATTCTGGGATTGAAAACATTTTCGTTTTATTGGGTAAGGAATCTGATGGTATAGGGAATAACAAAAGCCTTAAGAGCAGAAAACAATTAAATCATATGTAATACAAACAACCAACTATGTTTATATGTAGTGTATATTTGTCTACTAACTCGGTTAACTTAGATCTCGATTATTCTGGGATTGAAAACATTTTCGTTTTATTGGGTAAGGAATCTGATGGTATAGGGAATAACAAAAGCCTTAAGAGCAGAAAACAATTAAATCATATGTAATACAAACAACCAACTATGTTTATATGTAGTGTATATTTGTCTACTAACTCGGTTAACTTAGATCTCGATTATTCTGGGATTGAAAACATTTTCGTTTTATTGGGTAAGGAATCTGATGGTATAGGGAATAACAAAAGCCTTAAGAGCAGAAAACAATTAAATCATATGTAATACAAACAACCAACTATGTTTATATGTAGTGTATATTTGTCTACTAACTCGGTTAACTTAGATCTCGATTATTCTGGGATTGAAAACATTTTCGTTTTATTGGGTAAGGAATCTGATGGTATAGGGAATAACAAAAGCCTTAAGAGCAGAAAACAATTAAATCATATGTAATACAAACAACCAACTATGTTTATATGTAGTGTATATTTGTCTACTAACTCGGTTAACTTAGATCTCGATTATTCTGGGATTGAAAACATTTTCGTTTTATTGGGTAAGGAATCTGATGGTATAGGGAATAACAAAAGCCTTAAGAGCAGAAAACAATTAATTCATATGTAATACAAACAACCAACTATGTTTATATGTAGTGTATATTTGTCTACTAACTCGGTTAACTTAGATCTCGATTATTCTGGGATTGAAAACATTTTCGTTTTATTGGGTAAGGAATCTGATGGTATAGGGAATAACAAAAGCCTTAAGAACAGAAAACATTAAATCATATGTAATACAAACAACCAACTATGTTTATATGTAGTGTATATTTGTCTACTAACTCGGTTAACTTAGATCTCGATTATTCTGGGATTGAAAACATTTTCGTTTTATTGGGTAAGGAATCTAATGGTATAGGGAATAACAAAAGCCTTAAGAGCAGAAAACAATTAAATCATATGTAATACAAACAACCAACTATGTTTATATGTAGTGTATATTTGTCTACTAACTCGGTTAACTTAGATCTCGATTATTCTGGGATTGAAAACATTTTCGTTTTATTGGGTAAGGAATCTGATGGTATAGGGAATAACAAAAGCCTTAAGAGCAGAAAACAATTAAATCATATGTAATACAAACAACCAACTATGTTTATATGTAGTGTATATTTGTCTACTAACTCGGTTAACTTAGATCTCGATTATTCTGGGATTGAAAACATTTTCGTTTTATTGGGTAAGGAATCTGATGGTATAGGGAATAACAAAAGCCTTAAGAGCAGAAAACAATTAAATCATATGTAATACAAACAACCAACTATGTTTATATGTAGTGTATATTTGTCTACTAACTCGGTTAACTTAGATCTCGATTATTCTGGGATTGAAAACATTTTCGTTTTATTGGGTAAGGAATCTGATGGTATAGGGAATAACAAAAGCCTTAAGAGCAGAAAACAATTAAATCATATGTAATACAAACAACTAACTATGTTTATATGTAGTGTATATTTGTCTACTAACTCGGTTAACTTAGATCTCGATTATTCTGGGATTGAAAACATTTTCGTTTTATTGGGTAAGGAATCTGATGGTATAGGGAATAACAAAAGCCTTAAGAGCAGAAAACAATTAAATCATATGTAATACAAACAACCAACTATGTTTATATGTAGTGTATATTTGTCTACTAACTCGGTTAACTTAGATCTCGATTATTCTGGGATTGAAAACATTTTCGTTTTATTGGGTAAGGAATCTGATGGTATAGGGAATAACAAAAGCCTTAAGAACAGAAAACATTAAATCATATGTAATACAAACAACCAACTATGTTTATATGTAGTGTATATTTGTCTACTAACTCGGTTAACTTAGATCTCGATTATTCTGGGATTGAAAACATTTTCGTTTTATTGGGTAAGGAATCTGATGGTATAGGGAATAACAAAAGCCTTAAGAACAGAAAACAATTAAATCATATGTAATACAAACAACCAAATATGTTTATATGTAGTGTATATTTGTCTACTAACTCGGTTAACTTAGATCTCGATTATTCTGTAATTGAAAACATTTTCGTTTTATTGGGTAAGGAATCTGATGGTATAGGGAATAACAAAAGCCTTAAGAGCAGAAAACAATTAAATCATATGTAATACAAACAACCAACTATGTTTATATGTAGTGTATATTTGTCTAATAACTCGGTTAACTTAGATCTCGATTATTCTGGGATTTAACACATTTTCGTTTTATTGGGTAAGGAATCTGATGGTATAGGGAATAACAAAAGCCTTAAGAGCAGAAAACAATGAAATCATAAATATGGACTAAATATTCTCTACAGCGTCATTGATGACAAATATTTTATTTATTCTAAATATTAAACATATTGTTGCAACTAACCATCGCCTAAAATCAATTTAGCCACTCAGTTAGAACCACAGTTCTTGCACAATTATTGTTTACAATTAGCTAGCAATCTTGTAGTTTTAAAAATGTAAACGTTTTTGTGTTACCAAAAAACAATAATATCAGTTTAGAACAAATTTATAACCAAACCAACGTTAGAAGAATAAAATATTATTTCAAATAAATTCGAAACTTATTTAAGCATTTAAAACAATGTTTCTCGATATGTGGTGTGCGGTTGTTAGGGGAGCATGGTAAAAATAAATGAGGGGATCAAGCATATTGTTAAACTTTTATATGGGTTCAGTAAATTATAAGGATTTATAATTGTAAAGTCTAAATAACTATTTATTAATTCCCACTGTTTTTTGGCTACTAATATTTACATACTGTACTTATAATTTATGAAGGAGTTCAAATACTGTTTTTAATAGGCGACTATGCATTATGTTATATAAACTATTTACATCTAACTCGTAGTAAACTGTCAGTAAAGCTGTTACTCTCTTCACTACATTGCACAAACTCTCCTCCTTCACACTTAAAAAAGTCTTTATATACCGATTAGGCGATTCTATTATTATTTACACTTCTAGAAGCTTCTAGGCATTTCTTCGAGGAAGTCTAGCTGTTACGTCCAGTCAAGCGTGAAAGGACCTCAGGGCACTTGTGGAAAGAACTTATAAACTTGTCGAGTCGTGTGCCACAAACCACGGGTGGGCCTTGCTAATTACATTACCTCTCTTTCAGACTGTGTTATCCCAGAATAGTTGGGTCTATATTGAATATCCTCGGCCTTCAATTTCTACTTGGAGCTCTACGGGTTGAAGATACAGGCTACGACGTCAACATCAAAGCTCTACGGGTTGAAGATACAGGCTACGACGTCAACATCAAAGCTCTACGGGTTGAAGATACAGGCTACGACGTCAACATCAAAGTTTTTGAACATTTCTTCCTCTCACGATTTTACGATCTAATCTACCTAGTTTCATAGGTATCTGTGAGTACATTGTTTGGTCGATCATCCACCTTGCCGTTTACTTTCAGGCTATCCGAGCTTTCTGTAAGCGATGTAACCTTAATTATTGTACCTGAGTCCTTTCGATAGTGTATGTAGTTGTTACCCATCTCAATATAACCTTCTGTTGTATTATTGTTGCCGCTTCTCAGGTCACCCGGGTCTTGGTTCTAGGATGTCATAGTTCCACACAGCTTCAACGGCGAATTTATTTCTTCCGATTTTTCAAGGCGTCTATACCATCGTGCAGGATGTTTTCATATCCGTATTTATAACACAAATCAGGGCTTCATGTTTAACTGAGTTTGTCGCAGTATAAAACTCCACAGCCTCCGTGAGAGTATTTCAGTGACGTTGGGTGGGCGTGCTTTATTACCTGTTTTGTCTCGAGGTCTCAAACCCATCGATGAATTTTTCGATCGCCAAACTCTAGTAAATTTCATCCGTCAACGATCTGTAAACTTTCCTAACTAACTTAACAATATCGGCTTCAAAACCCATACAAAGATTTCTTGGGTTTACTAATCCGGCCTTATAACTGAGAGTGACACCGCTGCTCTCTGTCTTGGTGGCCAAATATCATCTTTAGGCTTTTGATGACCTGATCGTAATCCATCCTCTCGGTCACTGTAACCACTTATAGCCCTTCTCTAGCATTCTCATGTAACGCCAAACACAAAATGGAGGGATTGATTTCCGGAGACCACATATTAATCAAAGCCACCGTCTCTAACTGCGTTTTGTAGCTCTCCCTCGGCCTGAAATCTACCCGAAGTACTTTTATTGTTCATCTCAAAATTGTGTATTGGAGTAAGAAGGTATTTGTATACTTACTTTTACCTGTGGCCAAACGCTCTTCTAAAGCTCGTAGTCGTTCCTACATTCTATATTTAAAACAGGAAGGTAACATACTTTATAACTCACTGGAAATAGCAGCTTATTTTACTCTAATTGACTGTATCCGGGAGTGTCTTCTCGTTAAATCTTCCTTGTAGTAATTTCACTATGAATTACTTATCTCCTTACTTCCCATCTGACACTAGTTATTAAATTTACACTATAACTCAATAAATTATAAAGCATTTCCAGACTAAATAAATATTTATTACTTCAAACACTCTTATGGTTACAAATATTTACACTTAAAGTTTTAATCAGATCAACTACTAAGTTTGCTATTTACACTTTACATGCTCTAAACTGTCACTGTCTGTCACTATGTGACTATGGCTTTTACTTTCTTCACGAAATTGCAAAAACTCTCCTCCCTTCACTTTAACAAAACTTTTATACATTGACTTGTGATTGTAGTAATTTCTACCGCCTTTACCTCTACACGGTTCCAGGCCTTTCTATGAGAAAGTTAGGCTGTTGTGCTCTCTCTAGCGTGAAATATCTTGTAAACGTGTCAGGCCGCGAGCCATAAATCACGGGTGGAGCCTTGCCAGTTACAGTTTCGAGAAAAAAATGAGAAACAATTTAAATAGAAAAAGGATTACTAAAAGATTTTTAATAAAAGGATTTACTAAAAGGAATTCAATAATTATCTTATCAATATTAAATTAAAAATAACAATAATAAATATTAATTACTCTGTTGACAGAGTTTATAATAAAGTTTTTCGAAACACGGTTTAAATATTAGAAATTAACACCTCAAGCGCTTGTTCTAAATTTAGCTCAGATATATATTTTGTTTTCAAAGCAGCTTGTTCTTTGTCAGTTAATTTAAAACTATTAGATTAAAATAAATAGAAACTATGAATGTAATTACAGTAGAATTTCAATGAAAACTACTATAGTCTGCTAAGAGAACTGTGATTGAAAATTATATTATATAACATGATTATAAGTGAGGCTAGGCCTAAGTTATATATGTAGTAAACTAGTACAGTAAGTCTAATACTATAGACTAGTACACAGCTACAAGCTTAGAAGTTGTTCATAAAACTCCTCTATAAAATACTTATTATGAAATGCTATTTGAGTTAATAAAAATATTTATAGTGTTCAAGTTTTAGGCTATAAAGTATAGTGGTTACTTGTAATAACGGAATAAAACTATAGTTAACGAATGAACAGCCTGGCAAGAAACAAAACTTGGAGTGTTATGTAACCTCATCATTTAGATAAAATACACAGCCATTTTATTATTTGATCAATTCTACCCATTTATTTGATTTTTTTATTATTTATTAATTAAAAATGGACTTATAACACCAACCAATGACCTCCCTTGTACATCATTAGCTAAATATTCATATAATTAAAGCGCTCATTGACTTTTTAATTTTCGTCTTCCACATTTGAATAGAAGTAGCACAATAGTTTCTTTGTGCTACATTTTTTGAACGCTTGAGAAGTAGTCTACTGCCCCTACAGAGCAGAATATGATCAAGAATGAGTAAATTTTTATTTTATAATCTCAGAAAGACCTACAAAATGACCACCTATTTTTTTTAAATAAAATGAAATATTTTAAATACGAGTAATTGTAGCCTGCATGTTGTTTGTAAACACTGAACATAAGTAGTCTTTTATTTTATGTTAAGAAGTATAAACCTTAGTTTTTTATTTTATGTTAAGAAGTATAAACCTTAGTTTTTTATTTTATGTTAAGAAGTATAAACCTTTGTTTTTTATTTTATGTTAAGATGTATAAACCTTAGTTTTTTACTTTATGTTAAGATGTATAAGCCTTAGTTTTTTATTTTATGTTAAGAAGTATAAACCTTGGTTTTTATTTTATGTTAAGAAGTATAAACCTTAGTTTTTTATTTTATGTTAAGAAGTATAAACCTTAGTTTTTTATTTTATGTTAAGATGTATAAACCTTAGTTTTTTACTTTATGTTAAGATGTATAAACCTTAGTTTTTTATTTTATGTTAAGAAGTATAAACCTTAGTTTTTTTATTTTATGTTAAGAAGTATAAACCTTAGTTTTTTATTTTATGTTAAGAAGTATAAACCTTAGTTTTTTATTTTATGTTAAGATGTATAAACCTTAGTTTTTTACTTTATGTTAAGATGTATAAACCTTAGTTTTTTATTTTATGTTAAGAAGTATAAACCTTAGTTTTTTTATTTTATGTTAAGAAGTATAAACCTTAGTTTTTTATTTTATGTTAAGAAGTATAAACCTTAGTTTTTTATTTTATGTTAAGATGTATAAACCTTAGTTTTTTACTTTATGTTAAGATGTATAAACCTTAGTTTTTTATTTTATGTTAAGAAGTATAAACCTTAGTTTTTTTATTTTATGTTAAGAAGTATAAACCTTAGTTTTTTATTTTATGTTAAGAAGTATAAACCTTAGTTTTTTATTTTATGTTAAGAAGTATAAACCTTAGTTTTTTATTTTATGTTAAGAAGTATAAACCTTAGTTTTTTATTTTATGTTAAGAAGTATAAACCTTAGTTTTTTATTTTATTGTGATTTGACTTGTTAATAATTACAGTTTATCTTAGACGGAAGCAAAACAGCTAAAAATATAATTATTTTAAATGAATAAGCCAATATTTATTTTATATTACGTTTTGAACAATTAGGACTTGGGTATTCGACTTATGGCTTTATTATGGCTAGTAAACGTTATTATGAGACCTACCTTAACAGACTTGTTTTGGAGGTCAAGCATCCTTTCTTCCTGTGCTGGTTCATTTACTAGGTTCCTGTTGTTTCCACTACGTCTTTTAAGCATACTGGGGTTTTGGAGCCATGGTCTATGTAAAAGGTTCTGTATAACCTAATAGCAAGACTGGTGACTTGAGACTTAAACACTTTCATAGGTAGAGTTGGATACTCTAGTTTCTTTCTATACATCTGGTTGAAGTGAGAAATCCACTTGTATATGACATTGATCAGCTCCAATAACATCAAAGACCTGTGGAATTACCTCAAATAACCGAAAATGTCTTGTGATATCTGTCCGGCTATCAGAAAACTTCTCTTGATTTTGATTTTTAAATCAAATCTGAATTTTATCAAACTTATCTGGATCAAACTTATTACAAATATCTGGATTTTATCCGTATGAATGCCCTCTAATCGGAAAATAAGGGGTTACCCAAATAATGTTCTTTTTCTCATGTATATGATAAAACCTAAATATGTTATTTTTATTTTGACCCGCCTAGGAATTAAAAAATAGCTCCTATTACTGTTACTTGAGGGTGAAGAATAATATAAACAAGTAATATATATATATATATATATATATATATATATATATATATATATATATATATATATATTAAATGTATACTACTTATATATACGAAAACTTACTGTATGAAAAAATATCAGCCATAGAAAACATTCTGGTAGCAGATAAATATTCTATAAGTTGATGGCTGTGTTTAAGCACATCTTAAGCACTGTCTTATGCAACTTCCCGTAGGAAAATAATATGTCTACGTAAGTTGACTATGTAAGAAGGCGAAACCAATGCCATAATTCGATTTATCTGCTTTAGGAAATGTTCAGACTCAAAAAAGGCGTTTCTTACGTCATCAATTTTATTCCTGCAAAATTGACAGTTTTACCTATCTTGAAAACATATGTGATCTAAATATCCACTTTTCTATCAGGAATTGTGTAACATAAGAGTTTACTTCCTCGTGTGTGCGTTGGTTGATTCCAACATCGTCTTAACCCACTCGAACGTCCATCTTCCTGTGATTTTGTTATGCTACTATTCGTTCTTGGTCGATTAGTCGCCTCCTCTCTCTGAATACTTCTACTAAGAATGTATATAAACTTTCTATTTTGAAGAAAAGTAGATGTCTTTAGAAGATGTATCAGTACGACCTCTTCTTCCACCGTCAATGTTGCCGCCGAAACAGTGTGATAAGGGCTCGTAACTCTTAGTGTCTCCAGTCTTTGAAACCAAGTTAATATAGTTTGACACATCTGGAGTACAGACGTCGAAGTCAAAGAACGAAATAGACTGGATCGTGAAACTCAGTAGTCGACATCTGTTTAAACTTGGGGTGCCCAAGTCGTGCTCTTGATGGGGGTCACTGTCGTTACTCTGGCACAAGTTAAACGGAGATGTTGCAAATAAGTTTATTTTATAACGTTGTAGCCAAATAATTTACCATTATATATTGATATAAATGGTTTGCTGTTCCATTGAGGGGAATAGAATGATTATTTACGAGTGTAGATTTACTGATTGTGTGCAAAAGGGTTAACTGTAGTGTGGTTTACTGTATCAAAATAATATTATTCTTCAAGTTAATTGATTGTCTGTAAAAGCCAGTATATATCCATGTTGACGTAACCGAATAGCATTACTTTTTTACATGAACTGATTGTGTACAAACATGTAAACAGTAGTGTAAACTACTGTAGTAGAATAATATTATAGTTAAATTTATTTGATTTTGTGCAAACATGTAAACTGTAGTGTAAGCTACTGTAGTAGAACAATATTAGCGTTAATGTTATTTGATTATTTTCAAACGTGTAAGCTGTAATGTAAGTTATTATAGTAGAATAAGATTAGCGTTTTCGATAGTTGATTTTGTGCTAATGTGTAATATGTAGTGTAACTTCCTGTAGTAGAATAGTAGGTATTATTGTTTTCGATAGTTGATGTTATGTAAATGTAAAAGTCGAACTGTAAAGTCTTTTGGTAGAATAATATTATTGCTTATTTAATTGATTATGTGCAAACATGTAAGTTTTAGTGTAAGTTGCTGTAGTATAATGATATTATTGCTTAATTAATTGATTCTGTACAAACATGTAAGTTTTAGTGTAAGTTGCTGTAGTATAATGATATTATTGCTTAATTAATTGATTCTGGGGAAACATGTAAGTTTTAGTGTAAGTTACTGTAGTATAATGATATTATTGCTTAATTAATTGATTCTGGGGAAACATGTAAGTTTTAGTGTAAGTTACTGTAGTATAATGATATTATTGCTTAATTAATTGATTCTGTGCAAACATGTAAGTTTTAGTGTAAGTTGCTGTAGTATAATTATATTATTGCTTAATTAATTGATTCTGTGCAAACATGTAAGTTTTAGTGTAAGTTGCTGTAGTATAATAATATTATTGCTTAATTAATTGATTCTGTACAAACATGTAAATTTTAGTCTAAGTTACTTTAGTATAATAATATTATTGCTTAATTAATTGATTCTGTGGAAACATGTAAGTTTTAGTGTAAGTTACTGTAGTATAATGATATTATTGCTTAATTAATTGATTCTGTGGAAACATGTAAGTTTTAGTGTAAGTTGCTGTAGTATAATAATATTATTGCTTAATTAATTGATTCTGTGCAAACATGTAAGTTTTAGTGTAAGTCCCATACACATACCACCAGTGAGGGACGGTGAAGGGGCCCAAGTTGCCACATTTTATTATTCTACTTTTACCCATTTTTTATCCTCTACTTTCTAAAATGCTTTCTTTTCAGTAAAATGTATATTAGATAAAATGAGATGTAAATGACTTATATTTATAATAATAAAGAATAATACTTATACAACCATTCTTTGAGCTTAGCTTGTGAGGTTATGTTAAAACAAATAAAAACATACACAAAACTCACAAATTAATCATTTATTGATTCATACGCGTTTCAATGACAAAGTCATCATCACCAGTGAGTGTTACTACTACAAACTTTTCTTATTTTAGGAAAAATATCATGAGTCATTTTTAAATAATTACATTTAATAAAACTAATTTATTGAAAAATGTATTTAATTTTGGTCACAGCAATCTAAAAATATATTAGTTTTCTCGCCCGGTATGTCTGAATTTATCGCAGAACACAAAACAACTATTCGTGATATAAATATTTGGTTATTTCGTTTAGTTTTAGCACCAAGAAGAGTTATTCAGAACTGAACACTTCTTACCAATGTTTCAGATTTCTTGAGTCATTATACAACGGTTTCTCGCTAGAGAAAGTAAATTTAAATAACTTACATAGTTTAAATCGAAAATATTATAAATTAGGATTAGACCTATTTTTGAAAGCCCCGAATGGAAAAATCCAGAGTTCGGTCAAGGAATTAGCTGGTAACATAATAAAGGCAACAAGAAAATTACAAAATCCTTACAAGAAAAGAGAAAAATAAAAAATATTTGTTCTAATAAATAATTAACAATTAACTATTTAATAACTTAATAAAGAGAACTGAGAAAAAAATTCCGAAAATTTGAATTTTGAGAAGTTTTAGGAATATCCTGCAAGTACTTCAAAAGGTATGTCAAATAGAAAAAATAATCAAATTTGAAACATTTTTGGAGAATGATTTGATAAGTAATAGGCCCTAAACATTTCTTGGATGCCTGACGCATGTGCTTTGCACATCTTATTGATATAAACATTTGTTGAAAGCCAGATTCATTTTCTTTGCATAGCTTATTGATATACCCATTTATTGGATGCTCGACTCATTTCCTTTGCATATTGTACTGATATAAACATTTCTTGGAAGTCCGACTCAATTAATTTGGATACTGTATTGATATTGTATTGATACTGTATTCTTTGTCGTATTGATATGAACATTTCTTGGAAGCTCGACTCACCATTTGGTTTCAAATAGATAAAATAGGCTCAAATAGATATAGGCTACAATTTAACGGAAGCTCGAAAAATCGGGAGTCGGAATTTCGAGACTCTGCTGTATATATATATATATATATATATATATATATATATATATATATATATATATATATATATATATATATATATATGAAAACCTAATTTTTGTAGTTTATGTAATGATCATCCTAGTGTTTCAGCCTTATCTTGTAATTTTATTCTACAGGTCCATATCAATACGGTATACAAAGGAAATGAGTCGGGGTTCCAAGAAATGTTGGTATAAAGTTCAATAATTTTATTTTATACATTTTTAGTTCAGACTAATTTGTACTTAGAATTAGTTATGTACTACTAGTTAGGTTTACTAATTAGGTTCACATGACTTTAGAAAATTTTACCATACTCGATTTTTCCCCTGTAAATGAACAGCAATGCGTTAAAACTGTGAAATACCGAATCCTCATATTTTATTGAAAACAAAAACGTATGGATTTAATTGTTTTGATCTTTTATTAGGCTCTTTAGAACCTAATGATGCTCTAACGTGACCTTTAATCGGACACAGAATACATGTGTTTGCTTCAATTCATTGTATCCTTAGTAGGACTTTAAAAGTTAAGTTGTACAAGTGACTTAGAAAATCATTAATTGTTGTTGATTACAATGGTATGTACAACTATATAGTATTATATACAATGCACATAATATATTAGTGCTTACGATGATTGACAAATAGACTATTTATTCCTTGTGGTAAAATGATTAGTAGCTTATAAAGTAATTGATTTAATAGGCTTGGTGAGTAAATAGAATAAAATAATTAAACTGACGAAGAAAAATCAGAAATTAAACAGAAATAAGTAGGTAGAAGAAGCTTTGAATTATTGAGATTATTCAGATAATCGGCTTATGATATAGGGCCTATCCTAAAAAAAAACAACGTATAATATTAATGAATTATGATGGTAAAATGTGGAATGCAAAAATGGGTGAACTTTGAAAAAGATTGATTTTTAATAACAAGCCTATACTTGACAAGTTTAAATGAGCAATAATAACAATTTTAGGAACAAAATAGGTAATATTTTAATGTTCCCAAAATATATAATTTTATATAAAAACCATTATACGCACAAATTTACAATAAATTCTGTAACAGTTAGTGACACTGACCGACAGAAGTAAATACGTCATTTGAAGAATGGAGAGGTTTTATTAAAAAATATTAATGAAGATAATAATAAAAGAATGTAGTTATTAGAAAACCTTTATCAGATGAAGAAAAATTAACCGAAGACAAATTTTAATGATTGAATTTAATTGAAATAAATTCTTCAAAAGTGTTGATGATTCTAAGGGATTCAATTAAAAAAGTAAAATGAAAATGTATAGGTCATTATCAATTCACTGAACTGTTTGTAGTAAGATTTATTGAAATATAAATTAATATATTTGTTAACTAATACAAATATAAAATGGAGCGTGAAGAATGAGTTGATTTTTCTCATGTACAAAACAAATAGTCATAGTCTACTTCACAGCGTCATGAAGTATTTAATTCAAAAATATTAGAACGTATTTTTCAGTAACAAACATACTGATCTACTTTTAATAAACAATATTCAGTAGTTTTAAATTTAATTTTACCGTTTTTAATTTTCGATGAAGTATTAGCAGTAATATCGTTTTTTTGTTACAGCATCGGCGCGAAAGATTAGTTCCAATTTACACTGCTTTTAGTAAAATCGTAAAATCAAGGTTTTTTGTTGACAAAACCGTTTTCATAAAAACATTCATGGAAGACGAACAAAAAGTTATTTTTATTCAAGCCCCCCCAAAATTTGGGAAATCTACAAATATAAGAATGTTAAAGCATTTTCTGGAGATTCAGGTTAATAGAATGGGATTAAAAATTTATGACAGAACAAAGTCATGTAATTATAACATTTTCAGAAACACAGATATTTACAATAAATACCATAGATTTTTCCTCCACAACTTTGGCTCGTATCCTGTTATATCTCTAAACTTTTACAAACTGAAAGTGTTAACTGGTTACAGAGACATGGTACAGAAGCTGAGGTACATACTCCGAAAATCATTTCGACCTCATAAATATCTGTTACTTAATCACAACCTATGGAAGCAAGAGGGACAAACGAAAGAATGGTTTATTGAGCAGTGTAACAAGACCTTGAGTGTAATATGGGACCCGAACTGGAGTATACGAGACATGGGAACTAATATACTACGTTTAAGTAAGATGCTATTCATTCATTTTAACAAGAAACCGGTAATTTTAGTAGACGAATACGGGTCTTTTATTAGTGGCTTGCTGTTTGGAAATAATAAGTGGCTTCCTTCCATGTCCAATATCAAGGATTTGTTCGATCAGATTTATTTTAGTTGGTTTCCAGTACAGGGGGGATATAAGTCAACACACTATTACGAAAAAATACTGCTTACAGGCTCTTTGGTTTTAACCGGTGAAGATAAACCGTTGTTTGGTCCACAGCTGTTCGAAGAGCCGTCAACCAGCTTGAATAGGTCAAACTACATGAAAATTTACAGCCACTACTTTCTACAGGATTTCGGAGACACGAAATATTACAAATACTTTGGGCTTATGGAAGATGAAGTTATAGCTTTAGTAAAAGCACATATCACAAGTAGCACTGAAGTTGATCATATTTTAAACATTATAAGAGAAAATTATAACGGTTATATCACCTTTAAGGATGGAAAACCTGTGTACAGAACATATTCTGTAATAAAATATTTACAAAATGTAAACATGTTAAATCCACACGCCTTAAAATCCTATTTCACCCGTCCTATGTATTTTGATGGGTTTATAAAAATGTGTTATAATCAACAAACAAAATTTAAACTCATACAATTATTACAAAATAAAACTACAGACATTTCGTCGATATCAAGTTTCACAGCATTTGATGTTTATACTCTAAAAATGCTGCTTTCTGATCATTACGGAGATATTAAGGAAGACTTTGGTTCTGCGGTCAATCTTTTGCTTTTATATTTTGGATATATATCCTATGCAGTACATCACCCTTGGCATTATATCCCGAACAAAAATATATCATTGAGTTTGCCAAATAATGAAGTTCACGTTGAATTAGAGTTTATCTTATATATAGCAGCAGTTGGACAATTTAAATACGATGTTGTTAAAGTTGAGGACATAATCCATGTAATTAATGAATTTTCAAAATTAAATTGTGACGAAATTGAGCTTGCAAATCTATGTCACAGGGTAAAGGTACTTATAGTACAATCATCCTATAAAGGAAAGACAGTAATGGATTTTCAAATTAATTTATTTTCGTTAATGAAGAATACATTTCATAAAAATGCCATTTTGAAAAAAAAGTGTGATAATTACAAAGAGTGCTACCATAATATTCACATTACAAATAAACATGGAGTATTGTTCATTATACACTCTAACCTTTTGTCAGACGAGCTAAACTGTACTAGTGAAGTTGCCATACAGAACTGTAGTAGTCAAGCTGTTAATAACTGTATAAGCGGTAGTGCTAACAGGTACCAAACAGGTGTTGTGTATATTGGCATTTGTTTGAATATCACCCTCTCCTTGGAAGGGGTGGTAGAAACTAAACTGGCTGGGTTTGCCTATATGAGAAAAATTATTGACAGCGACGACCGGAATAGTAAAATTATTTTCGCATGAAAACTTAATATGCTTACACAATGAAAAATTACATCACATTTTAATATAGGAGACATATAGAGCACATTTTAACAGACTACCTGTAAAACACATTTATAATGGTATATTAGTTACGTTTACGAACGTTTAATGGTTTATACTTTTTAAAATATAAGTTTATTTCAAGTCACTACCAATAGCACTATCTATGGTACTGTTCAAGTAAGGTGCTATTTAGTGACTCAGTTTTAATGTTAAATAAATATTTTTATAATGTAATTTGAAAATATATCTCAAACATTTACTCCATATGAATTTCCTTTATAATCTATAATTAAATAAGTCAATAAATTTATTACTTTTGACTGCTAAGGATTCAATGTAAAATTCACGAGAAATTTTCATGTTCTCTGCATTATTGGCTTAAGTTCAAACATTGTGTCCCTATTTCGGCAATTTTTTACCTTTTTTCATCCCTTTAGTTGTTCTCGTGATACATTTCATTGCTATCCTTTGAAAGATTCAGTCTACTGTTACCATTACGCATATAATAACGTTATAGTCTATATAAGTTATATATATATATATATATATATATATATATATATATATATATATATATATATATTTATATATGTATAAATAATCTTGTATTTGAATAACCTATGTTGTTTTAAATGTATATATATATATATATATATATATATATATATATATATATATATATGTATAAATATTCTTGTATTTGAATAACCTATGTTGTTTTAAATGTATATATATATATATATATATATATATATATATATATATATATATATACATATATATATATATATATATATATATATATATATATATATATATATGTATAAATATTCTTGTATTTGAATAACCTATGTTGTTTTAAATTTATATATATATATATATATGTATAAATATTCTTGTATTTGAATAACCTATGTTGTTTTAAATGTGTATATATATATATATATATATATATATATATATATATATATATATATATATATATATATATGTATAAATATTCTTGTATTTGAATAACCTATGTTGTTTTAAATGTATATATATATATATATATATATATATATATATGTATATATATATATATATATATATATATATATGTATAAATATTCTTGTATTTGAATAACCTATGTTGTTTTAAATGTATATATATATATATATATCGAAACCAGAGAAGATATAAAATTTATTGTTAGTTGTTATGTTACTGTCTAATTCTTTTAAATTCTCAAAAGATGTTACTTTTGGAATAAACAAGCTTAATTAAGATAAAGTTATAGATTATCTTTAAATTAGAAGTAAGAATATGAACATAATTGGTATAATGTTAAAGTAAACGTAGAACTTGTTTTAATAGCTTAAGGAAGTTTATAGAATATTTTGTTATTTGTGACAGTGTAAATTTAATTTAATTTGTGATTTAATAAACACAAGTATATTTCTATTACTTGAGGCGACCTTGATTTCAACCTTAACTTTGTGACACAGTGATTTTTAA
This sequence comes from Prosapia bicincta, assembly GCA_036971475.1. NCBI lineage: Eukaryota > Metazoa > Arthropoda > Insecta > Hemiptera > Cercopidae > Prosapia > Prosapia bicincta. The sequence goes on along the minus strand of JBAIZL010000010.1, from coordinate 74,519,486 downwards.
ATAATACAATTTTTAAATAAATCAAACAGTTTTTGTCTACGTTTATAGGTCTACTATACGAAAGAAGATATATTGCTATTCTTTTTCAAGACTATATAACATAATAAATGGTATTATGTTACAAATAGATATATTACACGTCATTCTTTAATACAAATCTTTTAATGCGTTCAAAATTAAATTCCAGATGGAACTCAACCGAACCTAGTGTATAAAGGTATAAATTCAGCTTCATTACTTGATTCTGATTTTAAGAAACGATTTTGCTGCTAGTTATATTTTTTTGTTTAAAATGATTGAATTTATAGTTTGACTCAATAACATTTCATTATCATTAGGAATGATTTTTTTCAATAGAAATAACTTCTTGTGCTTTTTACTCTTTATTTAATATGACGTGGACTTACTGGTTTGTATTTTAATTTAATAAAAGATAATATCCGTATTTAATGATTAGATTTTCTAGTTTTGTTATTTTTTTTAATAACACGACCTTGAAAAGTAAAAAAGAAAATACGTTCCTTGAAAAATGAATGAAGAGAAAGGGGCTGATTGTGAGTTTGGAGGGACGTATGCTTCAGTTTGTATTTAGTGTTGGATTATAAGTCCCCAAAAATTTAATCTATACACATCTAATTAAAACCTATAAAATTTGCAAATACGTTTTTGTTCACCACATTATTTCTGGCTGTTAATTTTTATAAAAATAATTGTATTTTAAACTCTTCAAAAATTTAACTTGCTTAGGCCTACATATTTTCTAATTAAACTTAAACTGTAGCATCAGTATTAACAATATATTACTGGGCAATTCATGAAGCCGCTTAAGGTTTTCTATAGAGTTTACATTGGAAATAGGATTGTTCATTTATTTAATAATAACATTGAAGATTTGTTTTGAAAAAGTAGAAAATTTATGTTGCGAACAAATTTAAGGTTAGTATGATTTTCCTTGGTTTTAAATTTTGTTTCTTCAGTAAATAAAATATCTAAATATCACAGCTCTTAAGATGATGTTCGTTCAACTGTAAACCTGTATACGTTGTACAACACTTCTTCTGTTCGTTCAACTGTAAACCTGTATACGTTGTACAACACTTCTTCTGTTCGTTCAACTGTAAACCTATATACGTTGTACAACACTTCTTCTGTTTGTTCAACTGTAAACCTATATACGTTGTACAACACTTCTTCTGTTCGTTCAACTGTAAACCTATATACGTTGTACAACACTTCTTCTGTTCGTTCAACTGTAAACCTATATACGTTGTACAACACTTCTTCTGTTCGTTCAACTGTAAACCTATATACGTTGTACAACACTTCTTCTGTTCGTTCAACTGTAAACCTATATACGTTGTACAACACTTCTTCTGTTCGTTCAACTGTAAACCTATATACGTTGTAGAACACTTCTTCTGTTCGTTCAACTGCAAACCTATATACGTTGTACAACACCTCTTCTGTTCGTTCAACTGTAAACCTATATACGTTGTACAACATTTCTTCTGTTCGTTCAACTGTAAACCTGTATATGTTGTACAACACTTCTTCTGTTCGTTCAACTGTAAACCTGTATACGTTGTACAACACTTCTTCTGTTCGTTCAACTGTAAACCTATATACGTTGTACAACACTTCTTCTGTTCGTTCAACTGTAAACCTATATACGTTGTACAACACTTCTTCTGTTCGTTCAACTGTAAACCTGTATACGTTGTACAACACTTCTGTTCGTTCAACTGTAAACCTATATACGTTGTACAACACTTCTTCTGTTCGTTCAACTGTAAACCTGTATACGTTGTACAACACTTCTGTTCGTTCAACTGTAAACCTGTATACGTTGTACAACACTTCTTCTGTTCGTTCAACTGTAAACCTATATACGTTGTACAACACTTCTTCTGTTCGTTCAACTGTAAACCTGTATACGTTGTACAACACTTCTGTTCGTTCAACTGTAAACCTGTATACGTTGTACAACACTTCTTCTGTTCGTTCAACTGTAAACCTGTATACGTTGTACAACACTTCTGTTCGTTCAACTGTAAACCTGTATACGTTGTACAACACTTCTTCTGTTCGTTCAACTGTAAACCTGTATACGTTGTACAACACTTCTTCTGTTCGTTCAACTGTAAACCTATATACGTTGTACAACACTTCTTCTGTTCGTTCAACTGTAAACCTGTATACGTTGTACAACACTTCTGTTCGTTCAACTGTAAACCTGTACACGTTGTACAACACTTCTTCTGTTCGTTCAACTGTAAACCTATATACGTTGTACAACACTTCTTCTGTTCATTCAACTGTAAACCTGTATACGTTGTACAACACTTCTGTTCGTTCAACTGTAAACCTGTATACGTTGTACAACACTTCTTCTGTTCGTTCAACTGTAAACCTGTATACGTTGTACAACACTTCTGTTCGTTCAACTGTAAACCTGTATACGTTGTACAACACTTCTTCTGTTCGTTCAACTGTAAACCTGTATACGTTGTACAACACTTCTGTTCGTTCAACTGTAAACCTATATACGTTGTACAACACTTCTTCTGTTCGTTCAACTGTAAACCTGTATACGTTGTACAACACTTCTGTTCGTTCAACTGTAAACCTATATACGTTGTACAACACTTCTTCTGTTCGTTCAACTGTAAACCTATATACGTTGTACAACACTTCTTCTGTTCGTTCAACTGTAAACCTGTATACGTTGTACAACACTTCTGTTCGTTCAACTGTAAACCTGTATACGTTGTACAACACTTCTTCTGTTCGTTCAACTGTAAACCTGTATACGTTGTACAACACTTCATCTGTTCGTTCAACTGTAAACCTGTATACGTTGTACAACACTTCTTCTGTTCGTTCAACTGTAAACCTGTATACGTTGTACAACACTTCATCTGTTCGTTCAACTGTAAACCTGTATACGTTGTACAACACTTCTTCCGTTCGTTCAACTGTAAACCTGTATACGTTGTACAACACTTCATCTGTTCGTTCAACTGTAAACCTGTATACGTTGTACAACACTTCTTCTGTTCGTTCAACTGTAAACCTGTATACGTTGTACAACACTTCTTCTGTTCGTTCAACTGTAAACCTGTATACGTTGTACAACACTTCTTCTTCAAGTGTATTTTTATTTCAGCATTTATTTGTCAGTTATCAGTGCATTATCAGTTTGTCATTATCAGTGCATATACAGTTTTAGTAGAAAGGAAATCAATCATCTATTGTGTATGGCTACTTTAACGTATGTATTGTTTATTAATTATATAATCAATAAAGAAAGAGAACACATTGCGTTCATACTGTATTTGCTAGCCTAATAGTATGAATAATACTTTAGTATTGAATAATAAAATTCATATGGATATTTTAAAATACGAGTATAAACGAAAGTACGTAGGCTACAGCCTAACTTAGAATTGATTTGTAAATGGTAAAAAAATTTAAAGTTATGCTTTAAATGAATTTAACTTTAAATAAACCAAAAATGGTTTTAGTCCTTAAATAAGAGTTTTTCTACAAGGCTTAAAAAAACCCAAACCATGATTTTCATTTCAACAAAAAACCGTTCCCAGAATACATTAAAATGCTAAAAGTTTTATATTAATACAGTTATAGTGCCTATTTTTTTGAATAAATTTTGAGTTTATACAGTCTCTTGAGTGATGTTAAATGTATGACGTATGTTTGTACTTTTTCAAATTTTAACTCTAATAACGCTTTGAATAAAACGTTTTCCCTTATAATGTATTTTTAGATCTATAGTGTCTTTCACCACGACATTAGTTTATAATTTTAATTGAAAACTAGTATGGCATTGCCATAGAATTGTAAAAGTTGAAAAAGGTAAAGATATGTTTAAAACAAGTTTGACTTCAAAATAAAAAAAAACTCTTCTGTTGTAGCACTATTTAACTATGATGGTTGTTAAATATTGTAGTTTTGTGTTACATGATTGATAGTAACCTGCATAGTTTTTTGCATTCTAATTGGATTAATAAGTGGTATGTTTCAAGACACGTTTTAGAAAAAAGGACAAATTCAAATTTATTTTATTATAAGTACAAAACATAAGCGAAAATTAAACTAAAGAAAATTATAGACTAATTACTCTCGTTTTGAAACATTAAGTTTATGAAGTTATAAAATTTGAACAGTAATTGTTATAATTATTATACAGTTATTGAATTTGTGGTATAGATATGATATATCTACTGGTAAGATTGCATCACTAATTAAATGTATTATACATATTCTGAAATAATTAGTATTTGAAAAATAGAATTTTTAACACCAGATGGATTAATCACTTTTTATTATTACCCGCATAGTAAATTTGTTTTTGAATTTTGTACTATTTTACTGGCCTAAACCTTGAACAACGTTAAACTTTCTTTAAAAGAATTCAATTTAAAGGAAAAGATTATACCAATTGTTATCACTTAGCTGGAAAACGTATTTAGAGTTGATGGTTTCTGTTTGCGACTTCCGCCACGTTTCCGTTTAGATTGGCTTGGACGTAGCACCGTGAGATGTAATTAATTAGACAATTTTCAGCCAAAAAATAAAAAATTATACCTGAAGAACTCATTTTAAAATACTTTCATAACGAAATTTCAACTAAACATTTGAAAAAACTGCTACGGATCATATTTTCATGATCACTCAAATTTAATACATTTTGATCTGATCCTTTTTCCTTGAAGAGCACATGGTAAAAAAGGGAATGATTATAGCAACTATTAACCATCCGCTCATCTCTCTTCTCGTGTCTCAGTTAGGACATGTTTGATGGCCTGTGGAAATCTGATAAATTTACAATATTCTTACATATTTTAATAATTACCTAACAATTTTTATTATTTTAAAAAAAATAACTGTACCGATTTGATTTCTGAATGGTGGTAAATAATATTAATATTATTTTATCGAATAAAATAATGTCCCACTGTAAGAAACACTTTTTTACCAGGTAGGCCTATTCCTTTATATCTGCTGCACTATGTAATACTGTATTAATGTATTGCTGTAGTGCGTGAGGTTTAACCGTTACTCTGACCTTGAAATCGCTAGGGCAGTCTGGGCTTCTGAAAACATCAGTCGTGTTTAAAGTGTAAAACGCCTTAATTAACTAAATGATAATACTGTAATAGTTTTATATAGAATCGATCTTTAAATGTGTTGCTCTGCTTCTTACGAAAGAGACGATATATGTATTGTATAATGTTTTCAGTTAGGCTAGTAGTCAAATGCTACAGCAGAACGAGGGACACCGTTAAACCTCACGCACTGTATATTAAAATATGGCTACAAAGTATCCGGTTGAGATAGATATTACAAAAATCACTTTGTTGGGATAAGCCATAAAATTATCGAATTGAACAAATGGTCTCTACTTTCGTCGGTATTGCATGAAAATACTGAGCCATCATCCCTAAATTAAGGTACATTTATATTCAGTAACATTTAATTTAATTCTAATATTTACCTTTTTAAAATTTCGATGAGATATTAGTAATAACCTTTTTTTTGTTACAGCAGCAGCGCGAAACATTGGTTCCAATTTACACATCTTTGAGCGAATTCGTAAAATCAAGATTTTTTGTTGACAAAAGCGTTTTTATAAAAACAATCATGGAAGACGAACAAAAAGTAATGTTCCTTCAAATCCCCCCAAAGTTTGGGAAAACTACTAACATGCGAATGTTAAAGGATTTCCTGGAAATTCAGCTTGATGAAAAGGGATCAGAAATTGATGACAAAACAACATCACTTAATTATAAAAGTTTCAGAAACACAGATATTTACAATAAATACTATAAATTTTTCAGGCAATATTTTGGAACGTATCCTGTAATATATCTAAATTTTTCTACACTGAAAAGGTTAACTGGCTACAAAGACATGGTACACAAATTGAAGCGCGAACTTTGCATAGCATTTGGTTACCACGAATATTTATTACTTAACGACAATTTATGGAAGGGCGTGGGAGTAACGAAAAAATGGTTTATTGAGCAGTGTAACAAGACCTTGAGTGTAACATACAACCCGGATTGGGGTTTAAGAGACTTGAAAATTAATATACAATATTTAAGTGAGTTATTATTTTTTCGCTTTAAAAAAAAACCGGTAATAATAGTAGACGAATATGGGTTTTTTGTAAAAGGGTTGCTTTTCGGAAATATTAAGTGGCTTCCTTCCATGTTTAATATCAAGGAGTTGTTCGATCAGCTTCACTTAAGTTTGTTCCCAGTATTACGCGATAAGCATACATTCATACCGTATTATGAAAAACTTTTGTTTATAGGTTCGTTGCATTTAACTGGGGAAGATAACACGTTATTCGGTCCACAGCTGTTCGAAGAGCCGAAAACTAGGATGGAACGGTCAAACTACATGAAAATCTACAGCTACTACTTTTTACACGACTTCAAACGTACGCCATATTACAAATACTTTGGATTTTTTGAACATGAAGTTATAGCTTTAGTAAAAACATATACCAGTAATAGTACTAAAGTTGATAACATTGTAAACATTATAAAAAATAATTGTAATGGGTATACTACCTTTAAGGAAGGAAAACCTGTATACAGACCATATTCTGTATTAAAATATTTACAAAACCTAAACATTTTAAAGTCATATGCCTTAAAATCTTATTTTAATCGTCCTCTATTATTCAGTTTGCTTTTAAAAATTATGTATTACAGACAAATAAAGTTTAAAGTCGTACAACTACTACAAAACAGAACTACAGAAATATCGTCGGTTACACGTTTCACAGAGTTTGATGTTTACTTTCTTAAAGTTCTACTTTCTAATAAATACAGTGATTTTAACGAAAAATACGGAAGGAGTGTCAATCTTTTGCTTTTATTTTTTGGATATTTATCCTACGCAGATGAGCATTCTCGTTGGCATTATCTTCCGAGAAAAAATGTATCTTTGCATATTCCAAATGATGAAGTTCGACGAGAACTAGAATTTGCGTTATCTAAAACAACGCTTACCCAATTTAGTTTCGATCTTATTAAAATTAAGGAAATAATCTTTATAATTAATGAAATTTCAAAATTTAATTGTGACGAAATTGATCTTGCAAATATATGTTACAAAGCAAAGATGTTTATATTACAATCAGCGTATAAAGGAAAGACAGTAATGGATTTTCAAATTAATTTAGTTTCGTTAATGAAATATAAATTTCGTAATAATGCTATTCTGGAAGAAAAGTGTGGTCAATATGAAGAGTGCTACCATGATGTGCACATTACAAATAGACATGGAGTATTGTTCATTATACACTCTAACCTTTTGTCAGACGAGCTAAACTGTACTAGTGAAGTTGCCATACAGAACTGTAGTAGTCAAGCTGTTAATGACTGTATAAGCGGTAGTGCTAACAGGTACCAAACAGGTGTTGTGTATATAGGCATTTGTTTGAATATTACCCTCTCTATGAAAGGGGAGTTGGAAACTGAACTGGCTGGGATGGCCTACACGAGAAAAATTATTGCCAGTGACGATTTGAATAATAAAACCATTTTCGTATGAAAATTAAAGACACGTTGAAAAGTTAGGATATATTTGAATACATTAAAACATTATTAGATAATTGCGTGTTAGTTAAGTTAAGGGTGGTTCATTCCTATTTAGAATTTAAGCGTCATTGTTACTTAGTTTTAATTTTAAATAATCTGACAATTCAGTCAATGTATGAGTACTATGAGTTATTTATTTTCAAATATTTTAATGTTAAAGGATTTTATTCTTGACCGTTATTATGCGTACATTGTAATCACCTACAAAACTACTTTTGAAGGGTATTTGTATTGGTTAAACAACCCAAAGAAACAGAAAATTATCAAACTATGCATGACTTTCTTAAAATGTTAACGGCAACTAGTTTGTGCAACAGACCCCCTCTTTAGATCTTTATAGACAAAGAAAATTATTTCCCCCTCGGAAGATAAATAAATCGATGAAGCGGAAAACGTCCTATGGATATCATACGGATAAACCGAAAATACGACGGTAGGCTACTCAAGGAATTCTGAATAAGCTATAGATAGTTTCTGTGTGAACGCACATTGATTCGTAAGTACACATACAGGTGAGTTGATTTGTAGAAGTTTTACTTTCTGAGTTAGTTATAAGATTGATAACAATTAAAATTAAATAAGTTAATAAGTAAATAAATTTTTTATTGAAATAATTTCATGAATTTAATTATATTTGTGCATGCATAAGTAAAATAAATAATAATTGAGCAATATATTGATAGTGGTTGATAATAGAAAATTACTTGTATAAGATTCTCAAATTAGTATTAATTTGTAATTTTTCCTGTTATTGATTCAAAACACAATGAACTCACTTTCCAATGGTCAAAGTTTGTCATGGGAATATGTCTATAATAGTTATCTAGCTAGAGAAAAAAAAAACAAAACCAAATAGCCAAAACAAAAATTGAATCACTATAACTTGATGTACTTAATGTACATTTTAGAGACAATATATTCAGAACTACTAGTTAAATATAATTTACAAATTTTCTTTAATAACAAGATTCTCCACTCATTTCTCTTACTAATAATCTCAACCAATCACGTAACAACACGGTACGTATAGTGAGGACCACGTAACCGTGCATTTGGCTTTGAGAGATCGCACGAGATTTATCGTGTACTACCACTTCTGCAAACATTTTACGTATCGAGAATGATTATAGTCTATCATAAATTATTAACATTTTTATTACTTGTAATCAGATTTATTTGTTTTTCAAAGATGTCTGTATATGTTGATATGTGATTGGTCGAGATAGTAGGAGAGGAGGAGTGGGAAATCTTGTTATTTAGGAAATTTTGTAAACTATGTTGAACAAGTATTTTTGAAGATAGTCGTTTCCTTTGTATCAGAATTTAAATCACGTATCATAGTGAAACAATTATGGACCTCAATTAACCGAATGCAATGGAAGAGACGTAATAAAGTGATATCAATAGCCAACAATTTCAAGAGGTATCAAATAGATGTCAGACGTAAGTTCAAACCTTTTAATTTCAATGTAAGTGTATAAAATAATCTGTAAAGTGGATCCACGTCATTATGTTTCTTATATTAAAAGAGAATTTTCATTTTTAAAAGTTGTTATTCTCACAATCCCCCCGAAAAAAATAATTATAAAATTGTGGAAAATTGTTAAATCGTTTGCAAATTCCTTGGTTCAAATTTGTTTGTGAAATACCATTATTTGAAATAATGTAGCATAGAAACCTGCCACCTTGAAAATAACACCAAATTTATGGTTTCCAAAATTCAATCCTCGGTACATGGTAAGGTAAGCCTATATTGATTACTTGACAGTTTGTCACTCCGTCATTTTATCGCTTCTACGAGCGTCATTTTATCGCTCGTACATGTGTCACTCAAATATAATTCTAAACAAATAAAAAGCTATTTTGATGTCGCGAACTAGAAGTAGTGGTTCAAATCCAAGCTGATTTATTATCGCTATACAAAACATATCTTGACTGATAAAAACACATTTTTCCATCAAGTATTTCTTCAAGATTTGGCGCGAGTAGAATTGATATATATATAGCTGTATAAAATATCGCAACAAAATATTTGGTTGGGATGGATTTAATTATGAAAAAAAACATTGCTGAATTGAACGAGTAACCTCGATTTTCGTCGCCTCGTATCAACGTAACCTGCATAGATATATGAAAAAAACCACTAGACCAACTTTCTTTGTTAAACTTATACTTCTGTTTCTTATTACCAAACCTAAGCAGGTAGGTTATATTACCTACGTAATGATACCTATGTAGCTACTATTACGAGTATACCTATATAGTAATTGAGTGTAATGTAATGCTTACGAAGTTACTTTGAGTTTATACAATTTCGCGAGTGAAGTTAAATGTAGATTATAGGCTATTTGTATATTCCAATTTGTAGCACTAATAGCGCTTTGTAGTATTGAATGTAATGTATATTCTGGTTTATAATGTATTTTAATACGACATTAGATTATAAATCTAATTTTTAACTTAAGTATTTATGAATAAAACTATCTTGATCCCCAAAACTACAAGTATCGCATATATCCGAAAACACGTATCGCTTACAATGGAATTAGCATAGAATTGTATATGTTGAAAAGCTAAAGTAAGGCGAGACTTTAAATAAATCAGGAGGGAAAAGTCGATTTATTCCTTAATGCAGAGGTTTTCTACAAACGAATGTTTTACAAAAAACAACTAAAAACTTTGATTTTCCGTTGCAAAACAATCGTTCATAGAATATATTTAAAAAAGTAATATTTTATATCACAGGAATTTATTTCAATAAATTGTGATAATTTTTTGTTTAAATATTGTTGGTCCTAGTGTTCAATTTTTTTGTAATAATTTTCGACTAATTACGACTAATTAAAACATATTTATATTTTCATATTTAAAATAAATTGGGACAAAATGTTTTCTTAATATACAGCACAATATATCTTATCCTAAAGATAGCCAATTAGTTATGTTACATTACAGTATAACAGCTATTTTTTGTATGTTATGATTTAAAATAAAAAGTGTGTTTAGCTTCTAATCTTTATGAAACCAGGGATATTATATAAAAAGGAGGGATAAAATAGAATATTTGTTAACTTGAGATGTTGTGCCGTTTCGAGATGGCTTTCGCCGTTTGCATACTGGAAGTAGAAAACTAAAGTAGATTTAATCAAATAAATGAAATTAAAATGGATCTACTATTGTTATTCATTGCTTTGAATATCGGTTTTCATGCATTGTGTGAGGTAAGATTTAATATTTTTTCTTCAAACAAAACATATTGGAAAAATTTAAAAAAATAATGTAATATAATTATATATTTTAAACAAAGATTAAACAATTACGTAGCACGTTTCTTTTATTAGGAAAAATTAATACCTCTAATAGATGTCAGAATGTATCATTTGTTTATGTATGAACCTATTTATCCTTGAGAAAGCTTTTTCTATATTATTAAAAAGTAAAACTGGTCTTATTAGACCAACCATTATCTTTCCTCGCATATTTCCCATAAAAGTTTCGTCGCATAGATTCCCCAAACTCATGTAATTAAAATAATTAGAGTCCTCTAGAATGAAACAGCACTTTCTCCCACTCACTTCATTTTTCAGAACAGTCAAAAAAAACCTCTGAAGAATTTATTAAAGAGCTTAGAAGTAATATTTTTGTTGGTTCTGAATAAATATTTTTGTTGTTAAGTAATATATTTTTTTCAACAAACAATGCAGAAACATGTCCATCACGAAATTTCCTACAAGTTCATGTATAATCTCAATTTTGAAAAAAATGGAGAAAGTGCTTTTTGACTCTATAGAACTCAATTACTCTTTAATTCCAGTTATAAAATTTTGAATTAAATATTTTGTTGAAGCTGGCACTACACTACACTACACTAGCAAAAAGAGTTGTACTAGCTTCAATCCTTGAACCATGTCCTGGTTAATGGGAGACTGCAATCTAATGAAGATAAAATATCCCCATATGTTTAGGGTAATTCTCTATTTCTTAAATAAATAATAAACCGGTTGATAACAATAATAAACCGGTTGAATATCAGGTCAAAGAAGTTTGATTAATTACCACAACGTTTCGGCAACTGGTTCCTTGCCCTTATCTAGCCTGTTGTGGCTGTTGTTCTATGAATAACAAAGTCCTTATATTTAGAGTTCAAATGAGTAATGAATTCTTTGATTTTCAATTCCTTCTATTCGATCACACTTTCGTTATATATATCTTGTTAACATTTTCAATCGTAAATAAAATACATTTTTATTTATTCAATTTAATTTTTTAAAACTTGTAGTGGATGACTACGTTAACACAGTTTTTTAAATATTTATTCAATAATTAAACTATAAAAATATGAAGGTCTAGGCCGGATTCGAACTGAGTATCTTCAAGTTCAAAGTGTAGCTCTGGCACGGAACCAACTTTCCCATAGCTAGAAGTGTATTTCACAAAGAAGTATATGAATTTTTTCTTTTGCTCCCATCTGGTTGTCGTTGAAACCACTATAGTACAACCTTAAATTGTTGCCATGGTTACCATACAATATCATAAATAATGCTCAAGGAATAAAAATGAATAAAATATTAAAATAAACAAACCATCTCGATTAATGGTATTGAACCTTGCCTCACAAACGGACAATACGAAAGAAAAGCGAAAAAGAAACTCAACACAATGCAAGGTACAAAAAAAAGAAAGCGTATAAATAGTAAAAAACAAAACTAATATTCCAAGACCATACACAGAAAAGGAAAACGGAAAATTGCAAGGAAATTCGCTTCCTACTTTGACACTTAATATTGCTATTCTAACATATGTATATGTATATATATATATATATATATATATATATATATATATATATATACTTATATTATTTGTAATTATAAAATAAAAAGAAACTAAAATTTTTCTTTGTTGACTTAAGTAGGAATTGCCTTAAACAAAGTTTTTTTAAAATTTTACTTGTTTCTTTTACTCTCGGGCCATTCTGTGTTTTATTTTTACGTTTGACATACGAAGGCTCACAAACAGATTTCTCAGTATCACATAAAAAAATGAATTAAATGTACAATTACGTAATCATTATTGGCAATTTTGGTGACAAGGAAATGAAAGTTGTGATAACATAATGTAATAACAATATATAATCAGTTTCTAAAACCCAATGAACTACGTGGCACCCAAGTGTGTGAATAAGCAAAATAATCTAGTGTAAGAATTCGTCAGGCGTGGAAGAATAAGAAAGTAAATGTTTATATAAATTGAGAATTTAGCTTTTCTCTTTAAATAATTCAGTTTTATGTATACAATTATTGAGTATATTTTGTACGTAACTTTGACATTAAAATTTACATTAAACTTTAAAGAAAATTAATTGAATTACTGCAGTTATAAGGTTATTTGAATAATACAAAAGTTATCATCAAATGATGTCAGGAAATATTTGCTTATTTAAACTTTATTTATTTAATTTTATTTTTACTGTATTTTTATTAAAAACGACTTTTGGTAAAAAACGAATACATACTTTTAAATTCCTAGTCAAATATTAAAATTAAGTTATAATAAAATTTAACTACTATCCAAAGATTTAAAATAAATTAGTCCATAAAAAATCATCTTAGTTTAGGAAGCCACCTTAAATTCAACGTCATATAAGTTATTCATATATACTGATAAGTTTATTTGACTTTACTTTAAAAGTATACAATTATAAGTTACTTTGGTAAAAAAAATGTGCTCTGATATTTTTCTTGAAGTAGGCCTATGTCCCGTTTTACTACTTAGTTATTTTACGACAAACTGAAATGTCATTGTTAAAGGTACAAAAATTAAATTTTACTTGCTAGTATCTTTGTAGCAACTTTAAAGACGGGTCAAAATATATCTTTATTAATTTTGTATTTTAAGACATGAAATGCATTTAATATGGAAAAAAGTTTTGGTATTTATGTAAAATTGGTTTTTTTAACCTCTTCTTTATTTTTTCCGTGTTAATATTTTAAAATAAACTACTTCCTCCTGGATTGACACAAAAAATGAAAGGGTGTTAATTTGTTTTAGTGTTCGTATTCAATTTTATTGACAGACACGGCTTCGTCAATCAATATTATTTATGATATAACAATTTTGGGATAATTATTTATACATAAGTTTGTGTAGAATAGAATGCTAAATAGTGATGGGATTATAACTATAAGGTTTTGTGTAAGATATGTTTGGTTAATATATTTGCTGGTCTATGTTTGTTCTTTTAACGATAAGTCTTAAAATGAAATATTTTTCGTTAACTGTGACCGTATGTTTTAAACTAACTAGTTTATTACACTAAATTAAAAACACAATTTAATTCATATTCAATTAAATTCGTACTTAATTCGTATTTATTTACTTAAGGGAGACATACTATTTACAAAAGTTTCCTACGGACTTACTACTTTTACCACTTTTCTACCTACGGCCAACTTATCTTTAATACTTCTGTTACCGTATGATGCTAAACCACACCATGTTTATCCCTTGAATACGAACTCTGGTCCGACAGCTGTGGCCAAGCAATAAACCTTTCAGGAGAACCAACTCTTGAATGTGTAACAAAAACAATTTACTCACTTATATTGGGGTTAATTTTTAAAGGCCAATATTTAGGCCTTTTTCGGGAACACTTTTGACTTAAAACTCAAAGCTAATTGGAAAATAAAAATATTTTGATTTATTATTCATTCTATATTTGACTACTTATTTATATTTTTTTACAGGATTTGTTTTATTGTTTCTTACATAAGAATTGAATGAGGGCAATTAACCTAGTTTATTTCGAGGTTAAAAGTATGGAATAAGTCCCTTCTAATTATACCTATTTTCCTATCATAATTCTAACCTCTCTTTGTGTACAATTATTAAAATATTTAAAGTATGATCAAAACTCTGTCTTAAATGATTTTAATAAATCAATTTCCTGTCGTTTACAAATAGCAAATTATGTTTTAATTTATATCCTAAGCCTTGTCTAAAATTATTATAATCAATGAATTTCCTGTTGACAAATATCAAATGATTTAATTTAGGACCAAACCTGTATATCCCCCCCAAACAGGTATATCTATTTATAATCTAATTATTAATTATTTTAGCATACCATTAAATCAATAATATTTATAGGTTATTCAACGTTCATTGAGACTATGCTATCTACTATCGATTTAAACTAAGCCTTAGTTTATACACACTATTCTCATATAATTATATCCACAAAGCCTAATAATTCCCAACATATCATAATATCTGGCATATGAAACAAAAAATTACATATAATATTTACTAACGAAATTAAAACAAACATATGTGAACCTTCCAAAGATTTACCGAAAAGTGAGGTTAACTTCTACATTAGCATTTGGTTATACATATTGAAACACGTCTACTTAAATACAATTATAATTATTAATTCCATGTATATAACCAATAAAGAATTTATTTTCTTGAATTTTGTAGTCCATTACGTTCGGTGAATTTTAATTAATCACCTTAACAATAGTTTATGACTATTCGAACTTTGAATTTTATAAACTTGTGAAAACTTTTTGAGACTGAACGTTTTCGATCGCTATGTGGCGATCTTCATCAGTGTCTCACAAATCGATCGAAAACGTTCTGTCTCAGTAAGTTTTCACAAATTTATAAAATTTAATGTTCGGATAGTCATAAACTATTGTTAAAGTGATTAATAAAGAATTTATATCAATTGTTTAAGCCATATTGAATATTTTTGACTCAGTTATATAGTTTCACACCATTTCATGCAAAAAGTTGAATAGAGAGCCAATTTGGAAAATTAAATTCTAATTAAGTTAGCCTATTTCTCTTAGGCTAATTCTTTTTATGAATTTTGAATTTTAACTAATATGGATAGAAATAAAGTGTAATTAAATGAATAATCTATTCTTATAATCTTATGTAGATGTGCTCTCTATTATCTTGAAAACTACCTCCTCACATCCAGTATCCTTGGTGAATATTTTGTTGCTTTTGGTCAACCATTTTACAAAGCTTGTTGGTTGGTCGAAACGTTTTCACTGTTATTCACTACGATTTTAAGTCTATTTAATAGACTGATTCTTCTTCAAATTCACTTCTTCAAGTCCGGCGTTTTATATGTACACATTTACAGGTCGAGGTTGTGTCGATTTTGATATTGAAGGATATAGCTCAATCATCCCAACACTTCCATATCACATCTTGCAATATTTTAGGCTCTTCACCACATCTTTGGAGTCATATCTTCTGGAGCTTAAAATGCACGTCCTACCTCGTTGATGGTTTTGATACTAGTAACGCTTCGTACTCTTCCTTTTTTTTGGAAAACTTTACCGTCTCCGTGGAAACCCGGTTGTTTAAATTAACCTATCAGAGCCTTGACGGACTTAGCAACAAGTTTGTTATTTTTAATCTCGATTTGTTCCAACAATTTATTTATTTCTATTTATTCAAATTTATTTAATTCATTGTCTTATTTTAGCAGGTCTTCTAAATTGAAACGGTTTTTATGCTCCTGTTGTAAGATTTTATAAACAACCTAGAGTTCGTGACTTCATCTATCCTAATTTAGCTTTATATTTTTTAGAGCCTATTTTGAGGCTATGCACTTTAGGTTAATTTTGTTTTTTTAAACTTATTTTAACAATTACGATATCTCAGATTTAGGCCTAGTTTACCCTACTTTCATTTATTTGGTCCTATTTTATTCGTTTTGTTTTACTTCTTTAAAATTCCTTAAAATCTAGGTGCAACGGTCAATTTGGCCGTTGGAAGTTACTAAAATGAACTACATTCTCACTCAAAAATTAAATTTAGTACATTATAGCCTAATAATAATATTCTCTTACAGGAGTGGAATACAAATGAATTTCCACTTAATGAAAACTTTGAAAAAGCTGTAAAGTCCAGATATTATGTTGACAAAACACTCTACATACAAGAATTTGTCGAAGACGTAAGAAACAGAGTTTTTGTACAGGCCCCAAGTAAATTTGGAAAATCTTTAAATCTGCAAATGGTTAAACATTTTTTGGAAATTCAGGTTTATGAAAATGGTTCAGAAATAATTGATAAAACAGCCACAAATAATTATAAACTTTTCAAAAACACAAAGATTTTTGAAAACACTACGTTTTCCCAGCTACATTTTGGAATGTACCCGGTAATATTTGTAGATTTCCAAAAGTTGAACAGATGTAAAAACCAAGAAGAAATGCTCCAGAAATTGAAGACTATTTTGCTGAAAACGTTTAGTGAACATTCTTATTTATTATACGTAAGGAGCTTGTGGGAGGAGGAAATCCCAAGGAAACAATGGTTTCATCAACATTTAAATAAGACTCTGATGAAAACATTGGATAGCCAAGACATAAAATATAGTCTGTCGATGCTTAGTGAGCTTCTATTTAAACATTTTAAGAAATATCCGATTGTTTTGGCAGACAATTATGGTTCGTTTATCAACAGCTTAATGTTTGGTAATACTAACCAAAACATCGAATATCTAACCAACACCATAGGTTTCTTTAATGATATTCAAAAGAGCTTATTTTATATGACGAACAATCGCACAGTAAATGCAAAATGTAATAAGAAGGTGCTTTGTACAGGCACGTTCTACTTAACCGGGGAACGAACTTATAGCCAGGGTATTTATGAAAGCCAAGGTTTTAATCAAATAATTGCCAAAGAAACTGATAACTGTTTCTTACACGACAATCGCTATTCCAAGTACCACGGACTAATGGAAAATGAGCTTGAAGACTTATTAAACAAGTTTACTGACCATAGAAGTAAAAGAAAAACACTTAAAAACAACATACGACAATTTTATAACGGTTACATTACAATAAAGAAAGGCATCAATATATATAATATTTTTTCTGTATTAAAATACTTAGCAAACAAACAAATTGGAATAAAAAATGCTTTGAAGTCCTATTGGACTAGACACCCATTTTACAAGTCTTTTATACGCGTATTTTACAACACACAAATAAAACTTAAATTCATACTGCTCTTACAAAACGAAACGACGAAAGCTTATTTGGAGGCACGATTTAATCAGTTTGATATAAAACATTTTAAACGAATAATTAAAAGAAATTTCTATTATATGGATGAAATACATGGACATACCGTTAACAGTTTTTTCTTACTCATAGGATATTTCACCTATGCAAAAACAAATGTAAACTATGTACGAGAAGAAGAAAAATATATTTCAATACGTCTTCCAAATTACGAAATACATAGAGAAATAGAATTGAATTTGTTGGATGCCTTGATTCAACAATACGGTTTTGATTCAGACAAAATTAATAAAATTAACACAATTTTAAACGGAATTTCTCAATTAAATTACGAGAAAACGAATGTCAAAAACCTCTTTGAAACTTTCCAGAAATTAGTAGTTACTTCATCATACAGCGGAAAAACGGATATCGATTTTCAAACTACTTTAATTTCGTTACACAGGTATAAATTTCATAGCAACGTCACTTTGAAGCAAAATTTTGTAGACAGCGATGAATACGGTAATGAGATTCATATTACGAATGAAAATGAAGTTTTTTTGATTATAAAAACTAAACTGCTATTAGAAAAAAATAAAAATGAGGAAAACGCCTTGCAAAAATGGACTGAAAAAATAACAAAAGACTGTGTTAGTATGGGCTCCAGGTCACGTTTTGTTTGCTTGGGTATTTGTTTGAGTCTTATGCTTTCAGAAGATCACGAAATAATAAACAAACAGGTTGCAATCGGGTATTCAACCAACTTAAATGCATCTAACGATATTCAAACAATTTTTATGTAAAATATGACCTAATAAATACAGTTCGACAGTGGATTTTTGAATAAAATTATATTATAGTTTATACTTCAGCATATTATTTCAAGAGATAGAAAAATCTTGTAATACGTAAGCGTGTAGGATATTCCGAACTAGATTATTAAAACTAACAATTTAATTAGAAGAAAATTTGAGTTTTTTGTAGCCTGAAAAACAATTTTTTTAAGTCAAAGTATTTTTTGCAGGATAACTTGACAGATTCATGTAAGTTACAAGAAATAAATCAGATGATTAAAAAAAATAAGGTTTATTAAAACATCCAAAACTTATACTCTATGTACTTATCCATTGGTATTTATAGGTATCGAAACATTTATCCCTCAGGCAATGGAATGGCGCATGTGAGTAGGGCCTATGTACTTATCCATTGGTATTTATAGGTATCGAAACATTTATCCCTCAGGCAATGGAATGGCGGATGTGAGTAGGGCCTATGTACTTATCCATTGGTATTTATAGGTATCGAAACATTTATCCCTCAGACAATGGAATGGCGGATGTGAGTAGGGCCTATGTACTTATCCATTGGTATTTATAGGTATCGAAACATTTATCCCTCAGGCAATGGAATGGCGGATGTGTGTAGGGCCTATGTACTTATCCATTGGTATTTATAGGTATCGAAACATTTATCCCTCAGGCAATGGAATGGCGGATGTGAGTAGGGCCTATGTACTTATCCATTGGTATTTATAGGTATCGAAACATTTATCCCTCAGGCAATGGAATGGCGGATGTGAGTAGGGCCTATGTACTTATCCATTGGTATTTATAGGTATCGAAACATTTATCCCTCAGGCAATGGAATGGCGGATGTGAGTAGGGCCTATGTACTTATCCATTGGTATTTATAGGTATCGAAACATT
This sequence comes from Prosapia bicincta, assembly GCA_036971475.1. Classification (NCBI taxonomy): domain Eukaryota; kingdom Metazoa; phylum Arthropoda; class Insecta; order Hemiptera; family Cercopidae; genus Prosapia; species Prosapia bicincta. Next base: position 74,500,106 of record JBAIZL010000010.1, on the reverse strand, counting down.
TATCCCTCAGGCAATGGAATGGCGGATGTGAGTAGGGCCTATGTACTTATCCATCGGTATTTATAGGTATCGAAACATTTATCCCTCAGACAATGGAATGGCGGATGTGAGTAGGGCCTATGGACTTATCCATTGGTATTTATAGGTATCGAAACATTTATCCCTCAGACAATGGAATGGCGGATGTGAGTAGGGCCTATGTACTTATCCATTGATATTTATAGGTATCGAAACATTTATCCCTCAGGCAATGGAATGGCGGATGTGAGTAGGGCCTATGTACTTATCCATTGGTATTTATAGGTATCGAAACATTTATCCCTCAGGCAATGGAATGGCGGATGTGAGTAGGGCCTATGTACTTATCCATTGGTATTTATAGGTATCGAAACATTTATCCCTCAGACAATGGAATGGCGGATGTGAGTAGGGTCTATGTACTTATCCATTGGTATTTATAGGTATCGAAACATTTATCCCTCAGACAATGGAATGGCGGATGTGAGTAGGGCCTATGTACTTATCCATTGGTATTTATGGGCATCGAAATATTTATCCCTCAGCCACTGGAACGGCGGATGTGAGTAGGGCCTATGTACTCATCCATTGGTATTTATGGGCATCGAAACATTTATCCCTCAGCCACTGGAACGGCGGATGTGAGTAGGGCCTATGTACTCATCCATTGGTATTTATGGGCATCGAAACATTTATCCCTCAGCCACTGGAACGGCGGATGTGAGTAGGGCCTATGTACTCATCCATTGGTATTTATGGGCATCGAAACATTTATCCCTCAGCCACTGGAACGGCGGATGTGAGTAGGGCCTATGTACTCATCCATTGGTATTTATGGGCATCGAAACATTTATCCCTCAGCCACTGGAACGGCGGATGTGAGTAGGGCCTATGTACTCATCCATTGGTATTTATGGGCATCGAAACATTTATCCCTCAGCCACTGGAACGGCGGATGTGAGTAGGGCCTATGTACTTATCCATTGGTATTTATGGGCATCGAAACATTTATCCCTCAGCCACTGGAACGGCGGATGTGAGTAGGGCCTATGTACTCATCCATTGGTATTTATGGGCATCGAAACATTTATCCCTCAGCCACTGGAACGGCGGATGTGAGTAGGGCCTATGTACTCATCCATTGGTATTTATGGGCATCGAAACATTTATCCCTCAGCCACTGGAACGGCGGATGTGAGTAGGGCCTATGTACTCATCCATTGGTATTTATGGGCATCGAAACATTTATCCCTCAGCCACTGGAACGGCGGATGTGAGTAGGGGCTATGTACTTATCCATTGGTATTTATGGGCATCGAAACATTTATCCCTCAGCCACTGGAACGGCGGATGTGAGTAGGGCCTATGTACTCATCCATTGGTATTTATGGGCATCGAAACATTTATCCCTCAGCCACTGGAACGGCGGATGTGAGTAGGGCCTATGTACTTATCCATTGGTATTTATGGGCATCGAAACATTTATCCCTCAGCCACTGGAACGGCGGATGTGAGTAGGGCCTATGTACTCATCCATTTTTATTTATGGGTATAGAAACATTTATTGACATGTGCTTGTATTTGCCATTTTTACACAGTAATATTCATCTTTACACTTCTGACGAACTGAGACAAAGAGATTACATTACATAATCGCTATATTTCACCTTAATATTGTATCTTTTCGGGTTATGCTTTTTTGATTCGATCACATAAGAAGTATTGAATATTATTCCTATATACTTTCTTTTGTTTATTAATTATTTTACATTTCTCTTCCTGATACCTCTATGCAACAGTCGTCATATCGTTTCTAGTTGTGACTTTCAACTTTAACCCTTTTGTTTCCGTCCTTTGCACTGACAAAACCAAACAATAGGCAGAGCTCTTCTGGCTCCTTAGCCTTCATACTTTCAGCTTTCAATGACTTTTCAATCACTACTACGTTATAGTGTAGAATCTACAGATACATACATTTTATTGATGCCCTATATCAACTCCTCACACCGATTCTATAGCTACCCTTCCTCTAACATTGCGTTTCCTACCAATCATTTCTCCATGTTGACTGTTTACGGTATTGTTTTAGAATATTTAATGTATTTTGGGAAACTAATTACACCCCTTAAACTTTTTACCCTGTTAGTGGAGTTATTGACATTTTTGTCGTATAATGCATCACACATGGGATACTTAGTGGGACGTTACTTGAGATTCCTTTAACAATGACGTAATGGTTTGTATTTTCCCATTTATTCTAATCGTTAATTCCATAATTGCAACTTTTCATACAGTTTTTATATCATAAACCAAAGTTGTCTAGCGGCATTTTTCATTACACAAAATTAATTATGTTTTAATAATTTCTGTAATGATTTCTACCTGGAAATATTTGCAGAATAATAATTGCTTGAAACTGGTAAGTATTTAATTATTAAGGTAAAAGGTATTTAATATATTTATGAATATTACTATAGGTAATGAAATATTTATGAAATATAAAATAGGTAATTATGTTTTCAGGTTTAAAAAGCCAAAGTAAATTCTTCAGTGCAAGACAACAAAAGAATTGATGAACTAACTTCACCAAATGTACAAAAGAAATTATATATATAAATATATTAAATATGGTGATATGTTTTCTTGTAATATATTTAATAAATTAAAAATATTTCAAAAACAAGAATACTATTATTGCATATATTATTCAAAGCTTTTCGCCGATAAAATAGTACCAGCATCTTCAGGAAAATAATTATCTAGCAAATTACATACAAAACTGATAATAAAATTAAAAATTTAATAAACAACAACAATAATCAAAATAATATGCACGAAAGAAATGGTGTATATAATATAAAATGTCAAGCTTGTAATAAATTATAAGTAGGACAAACAAAAAAGAAATTAAAAGAAAGATACAAAGAACATTTAAACGCTTATATCAAACCAAACATATACAAATCAAATTTAGCTACTCATTGTATTAATAATGGACATGAGTTTCCTGAAATAGAAAATATGAAACTAATAAAAGAATTTAATAAAGGATTAAAAATGAATATATGTAAAACATTGGAAATTTATAAGCATAAAGTTAAAGACAAATTAATTGATAACAAATTCAAGTGAGATCAAGGCACCAAACTATTTATAAGGTCATTGACGTTATAGAAAAAATTACATAAAGTGCAATACTTATAAACATATGATTCGTTGTAGTACATATGATTTAATTTTTGTAAAAATATTTTGTTAGATAATTATTACTTTTCCTGAAGATCCTGGTACTGTTTTATCGGCGAAAAGCTTTGAATAATATATGCAATAAGAGTATTCTTGTTTTTGAAATATGGTTAATTTATTATATATATATATATATATATATATATATATATATATATATATATATATAATAAATTAACCATATTTCAAAAACAATTGTAAATTCAATTATAATTCTTGTATTTGTATTTTGATTTATGTTCTTTATATATATATTTAAGGAAGCTTTCATATATTTCAAAGTTAGTAATTTATTTCTGAACTGTGTATTGTACATTTTATGAATGTGCGACTGCGAAAATTCACATTGCGTAGCTCAGGACGTAACTGATCTATACCTAAATCACGCATGTGATAATTCTTGATTTTTGTTTTTAGTCTATGTTTAAACATTCATGGGAAAACTAGCAATCTCGATTTTTTGTAAATCTTCTATACCTAAGCCAGTTAGTGAAAACCAACACTCTAGTAGGTTTGTGTAATTAGTCTGCGTCTAAATCATTCGTGTGGAAACTAGCATTCTCGATTTTTTTGTAAATCTTCTATACCTAAGCCAGTTAGTGAAAATCAACACTCTAGTAGGTTTGTGTAATTAGTCTGCGTCTAAATCATTCATGTGGAAACTAGCATTCTCGATTTTTTGTAAATCTTCTATACCTAAGCCAGTTAGTGAAAACCAACACACTAGTAGGTTTGTGTAATTAGTCTGCGTCTAAATCATTCATGTGGAAACTAGCATTCTCGATTTTTTTGTAAATCTTCTATACCTAAGCCAGTTAGTAAAAATTCCCACTTTAGTAAATTCGTATTAATAATCTGTATCTAACTAACCTATTTGTAAACTCACATTCTAGATCCGTTTACATTTAAATGACGTACGAATACAATTAAGGTCAGTAAGTAATGGGAAAATCCATTGGTTTTTTATTTTTTTGTTGGCACATATGTCCCCAACGTACATTTACAATTTCAACAATATAGGCTCACCATGTTTCCTTCGTTTTCGCAGATACAAAACGTGTTTGATAGTTTCGTCTTTTTTCTGCTATTTACCACGTAGGCGGTTTAATGGCTTAAACTAGGATCCACACTAGTATTTTTAAGAGAGTCAGATACTATCTAAGTAGTTTGCATAAAATTTTCTCAAGGCCGCAATTGGAAGTGCCATTAAGTAATTTACAAACAGTATGATTATAACAATTTTATTACATCACTAAAATAAATCAACTGATTTGCATATAAAAAAGTATTAAAATGTATTTTACTTTACTTCAGGAATGCCGAAGAATTTGTTGATTCTTTGAAGCAGATTGGTTAATCTTTCACAACTCTCTAATATGGCATCTTTGGTACCAGGTTGGGGAGAAACTGAAATTCTCAAATTGTTTTTAACGTTCTCCCTTGTTAACGCAGATCTGTACTTGTGTTTCATGAACTTCAGATTAGTGAATGTAGATTTCCTGACGTATGTTAATAGAAAAACACAATATTTTCTGAGCGTGATAGTTTAACTCCAAACTGTCTGAGTTCCGCCACAAATCGTCCTCAGGTTCGTGGGCCACGCAATGAGGATGCACGCCTTAGACTATATGCTTTGCGATATGATGTGTGTAATTATTTTAGTGTATAGAAATAAATAAAATACATGTTAAGAAAAAGTAATATAATTATATTAAAAAAAAATTTATTGAATGTTTACACATTGTATACATTTAGAATCGAATGAAACAATTTTAAAGTTAAAAATGTTAGTGATTTTCGCATCTTGTTAGTGATTTAAATTTTCTGACAGTAACAATATATAGGAATGATCTAAATAGAAATTTTCACTGTTTTGTAAAAAAAAACTTAAAATTAATGTTAAAACAAATTATTAAGGTATAAATATTGGATTTCTAGCCGTAATCTTTGAAAAAATGAAAAACTGATGAATCAATTGATCTTAATTCAGAAAGCAATAAAAAAGTAAAATAAACTAAAACTTTTAGGTGACACCAAAGATACACAATTTAGTAAAATGACAAAAATAACAAGACTTGACAACTAACACAAAAGATTTTAAAATAAAGTTTTTCTTATAAAATAGAACACTATGTTGTAATACATCACAATACTGCTACAACGTAACCATTAAAGATATTTTATGATATAAAAAAATAAAATTAAAGTTAGCTAAGATAAGGCATCTGTACAAGTGAAGCAACCTCCATTTTCCGTATCACTACATGGAACGCGGAGGTCGTGCCTAACCTTTAAACTGTTTCACTTGTGCATAAGGTAAAGCTATATTGGGATATACAGGTAGTTATATTATAATATAGTGTTCCGTTTAAGAGGAAAACATTAATTTTATGTTTTGTAAGTGTTGTCAAATAACTTTTGTCCTTTTTCAAAACGATAAACGATTTTAAGGTGTAATAATTTAGATTATTATTATTAGTATAATTTTTATGCTCTTAAAAAACTTCTGCATCACCAGATATTATTTTTTTGGGCAATATCGACTACGTCTAGAAAGCCGATAGTTAGTCGTCACAGGTTATAAAATATATATCTATCTACGTAGTCAAAGTTTTTGCATTTTTAACTCGAAAAAAAAATTAGTGTTTTACTGTCACACATTTAAAATGGTTCAAAATTCATTAGCTTCACTGAATATTAGTCGAAAAGCCCTATAGAATTTATTATTTTCCAAATGCTTGAATAATTTGCATATATGAAATAGTTACAAAGTAGATAAAATGTTTCTAAAAGGAGTTAATAAGGAATATTTGCTGATTTTTGAACTTTCCATAATTATTTATCTTTAAATTGTTATAAATATATGAAAGTATAAAATTGGTCGTGATCATTCCCCAACTTTAGGTTACAGGGTGTTTTACAATGTTCTGTATTCTAATTAGGGATTTTTCATATCCATCGCCTTCAGCACAAAACAAGTTATATTGGTGGCATTAAAATATCCGGTTAGTGGTGAACAAATATAAATTTTGTTTTTTCTGTTGAATCTCAAAATAACTACGTTTCTAATCATAGGGATATAACTACTATTTGCATGATATTAAGTTGTTTTGAACGAGTTGTACATTTCTAAAATTCATTGTACTCAAAATAGTTTGTAACATAGGTTAGTACGTTTTATAAAATGTTGCTAACATTCTAACAATGTTGCTAACATTCTAACAATGTTATTAACATTCTTCAAATGTTGTAAATTATGAAGTACAATATTTTAAAAATCAATATGTAGTAGCCTAACACAGATATTTTATATTTAGCCCAAGAATTTAATAAAACTAAAATATGAATTAGCTTTTTTCTTATTGCTATTTATACTAGAATGAGCACATATTTAAAATAAAATGTTTTTCAACTATTTTTGTGTTTTATTACGGTGTTAAGAATTAATTACAATTACAAAAATATATTTACAAATAATTCAGTACCTTCAATCATGGCGAAATTTTATGAATGCTGAGAATGGATAATTAAAGGAAAGAGATTAGCAGGTATAGTTAGACAGTGTCGCGTTGAAGAGGGCTCAAGGTTCCTGTAGGCCCAAAGAAAATTACTGTTCAGTGCCCATGCGGCGGTGGCAAAACCTTCCTTTGCCTGGGTACCGAAAACAGGTTGACCTTATATTGGAAAATCCTAACAAGAAGGAAATTTCAATGCAGTGTTGAGATTTAAAGTTCAATTCGGAGATAAGGTTTTAGAACAGCACATAAATTCGTGTGCAAAAACACTACTTACACAAGTTGCAACCACAATCAAATTATAGAGGCTTGAACGGAATTTATTTGAAACATATAGAGTCAAAGAAGATAATGAAGAAAATAGTTTTGCAATAAATAGTTTAGCTAACGAAACGGTAGACGTTTCTAATACAAAACAGCTTCAGGAATTTCCCTTAAAAATACACAGTTGTTGAGTTGGCGACATGAAGTAGAATAAAGTATGCATTGAAGTAAACTGACTGATTTGGGGGAATACTACAACCAAGTTAATGTCCCCTCCATGTTGTTGATGTCCCCCCCTTACGAAATTCTGGGTCTGCAGCGGGTGATAGAAGACCTGGATTGACATTTCATCTACACCCATGGACATTTGTTTTCCATATCTGCAGCATGCTTTCTATTAGAATCTCCAACTTCTGTTAATAATCCATTGGAGGACGGAGAAGGAGTAAATTCACCACAACAACATCGTTAATACCGTTCTTAATAAATAAAAAAATCTTATCCAATGAATTCAAAACTAAAAAAAAAAAATCGCATATAAATATAAAATGTTCCACATTTTCTTAAAGTAGAAAATTATAATTTTTCGATTTTTAGTAGATGTATTTTGAATATTCGTTTCTGATCAAGTCTTACGAATATATATATATATATATATATATATATATATATGCTGATACGTATTCCTTTACGGATGGAAAAATATGATGAATTGTTACTATCTGGAGTACATCCGTTCATTCTGCAGTCCATAAATTCGCAGTTCCGACGTTTCGCTAGAATCTCATCCAGCATTGACGAGGTGAACCCAACAACAGTAGAAGTTGACTCGCTCTTCTACTGTTGTTGGGTTCACCTCGTCAATGCTGGATGAGATTCTAGCGAAACGTCGGAACTGCGAATTTATGGACTGCAGAATGAACGGATGTACTCCAGATAGTAACAATTCATCATATATATATATATATATATATATATATATATATATATATATATATATATATATACAGTGTTGCAAAGAAATATATATATATATATATATATATATATATATTTCTTTGCAACACTGTTTTTTTGAATTCACTTACCACTTAAACTATATGTACTTAAACAAGAATCTTACTTTGTATTTATGCGAATTAACTTTCAAAGATTGGTGTTATCTTCATTGTCGAGCATCAACTGAACGGGTTGTTGTAGTAGACTGGTTGATGCTCGACAATGAATATACTACCAATCTTTGAAAGTTAACTCGCATAAATACAAATTAAGATTCTTGTTTAAGTACATATAGTGAAAGTGACACACACACACACACACACACATATATATATATATATATATATATATATATATTACTTTGCAACACTGTTTTTTTTTGTATTCACTTACCACTTACACTATATGTACTTAAACAAGAATCTTACTTTGTATTTATGCGAATTAACTTTCAAAGATTGGTGTTATCTTCATTGTCGAGCATCAACTGAACGGGTTGTTGTAGTAGACTGGTTGATGCTCGACAATGAATATACTACCAATCTTTGAAAGTTAACTCGCATAAATACAAATTAAGATTCTTGTTTAAGTACATATAGTGAAAGTGACACACACACACACACACACACACACACACACATATATATATATATATATATATATATATATATATATATATATATATATATATATGTTCGCACACTTACAATATAATCTTTGTACACAGTGAAGAAATTTAGAGAATGTTTAATTAGTGTAAAGCTATTTGTCCTCCAATACGAATGAAAGCTTTCCCTTACAGAATAAATTCAAACACATACAACATAGTGTAAATACATACATCTTTCCAGATTTTTGAAAATAAAATATAATGTCTCAAGTTAATAAAGCTAATCCTGTTTGAAACCGATCAAGTTAAATACTTTTTGCAATAGTTGACCTGACCTCCACCAGTCTGGTTTTTATTTGACCATCTTCTGAAAATGTAATCCATAAAGAGATAGCCACAATCACCGCAGTTGGAGAAAATCTCAGGTCAGCATCCCTAATAGCCTCCCTAATTATGTCGTCAGTACTGTTTCGTATATCGTTTCCTTCGTACTCTTCATATTTTACTACAAGTTTGCTTTTTATAATAATCGAAACACCATTTTCGTTTCTGATGTGAATAATATTATCAGTATAATTATAAATATCATGCTTTTGTTCCAAAATAAAGTTTTTATTGAATTTATATCTGAGTAACGAAATTAAAGTAATTTGTAAATCATTTTCTTTCTTCCCGCTGTACGTTGAATTCAGTACCAAGTACTCAAATGTCTCATAAAGTTGTTGGAACTGAAACGTTTTACAGTTTGATTTTGAAATATTATTTATAATATTGGTAATATCGTTTATTTTTAACAATTCGAAATTGAATTGTTGAACAACCGCATCAAATAAATTTAATTTAATTTCTTTTTGTACTTCAAGATTTGTTAACCTTATCGGAATAAATGTGTCCTCTCGAATCTTGCTCAAATCAATACGACTATTGGCGAAAGTTAAATAACCTGATATTAACAAGAAGTAAAGAACAACAGTTTCATGATGTTCAACAGGCTTGTTAGTAACTACAGAATTTAGTATTTTTATTTGGTCCATTGTGAAGGAGCTGAACGGTTCGATCGAGAGAAACATTTCCAGGTTTTCCAACAGCTGTATTAGTTTAAATTGTACATCTGTACTGTAAAATATGCGCAAGAAATGCTTGTAAGCTACAGGTCTTAAAAAATAAGAATTTAAAGAATTTGTATTTCCTAACTTTTTGTTCTGTAGATATTTCAATACAGAAAAGAGGGAGAGTACAGGCGTTCCCGTTTTCGCTGTGAAGTAACCTTTATAATTATTGTTTATATGGTCCCAAAGACGTTCCGTCTCAGCGCTATCGTTCCTTGTAAATGTGTTCAGTAAGGGGTAAAGTTCGTATTTCATCAAGCCATAGAACTGTTTGTAAGGGCCAAGATCAAACGAAAACCAATCATCATGTACATAACTAGAGTACGGGTGGAGTGGATGGAGTTCATCTAATGACTTCCATGGATCTTTTTCCGTTACATGTATGGCTCCTGTACAAAATACCTTTTTCGGAGTTTGTGAGTATTTTCCGAGAAGTTTCATATAAAATAAACTATTGTACATTTCATTTAAGAGCTTTACAGAAGGAGTCATCTCGTCAATATTTCCAAAAATTAAAGAGTGGACATAAGAACCGAAGTCGTCTGCTAGAATTACAGGTTTTCTTTTAAAATGAATGAATAAAAGTTCACTTAAATAGGAAATGCTCGTCATTATATCGACTATGTCCAAGGTTTTACTCGACGTTTTGTTAACGTGTCGGCTAAACCACTCTTTGGTTTTAACAGTCTGATTCCATAAGGCATCTGCCCGCAATAGATAAGAATGTTCACTAAACGTTTGCCACAGTATATGTTTCAATTTATTGAGATTATATTCGACGTCCTTAAAGTGATCCAAATGTCCATAGTCTATAAATATAACAGGATACATACCAAAGTGTTCAGAGAAAAACTTAGGGAATTCCTTGAGAACGAGTTTGTTTTTGAAGAGTTCAAAATTTTTTGTGCTTCTTTTATTCATTATTTCTAATCCGTTTTCATCGACTTCGATTTCCAAAAAGTGTTTAAGCATTTGTAGATTCAAAGATTTTCCAAATTTCCTTGGAGCTTGTAAAAACACTCTTGGACGACTATCTAGCATTACTGGTATTATGCATGGCGTTTTGTCAACATAATATTTGGATTTTACAGCTTTTTCAAAATTCACGTCAAATGGAAATTCGTCGCACTCCTGAAAGAGAAGGTTTTTTTTAAAAATTAAAAACGTATTATATTAATTTGTGGTAACAACCAAGTCGAACCTTTCATCATAAACTTAGTCATCAATGGTAATGTAATTAAGGAATGTTATGTTAAATGTCTAATGTTTCCTTCAAAGTTTGCTTCAATTATATTTTTTTAAAGTATTTTAGTTGACAATAAACATTTGTACTTTCCATCTACAAATATAGGAAATACTATTAAATACGTTTATCTTATTTATTTATTGTTAAGATAGTGGTAAAATAATCCATCGTTGAAGAGTGGCCGATTCCAGTCACACTTGCAAATGGAGCCTAGAAATTTAAAGATATTCCATTTCAATAATATAAGACAAATTCTCTTTATATCAAGACTAAAACAATATCAAATCAGTGGTTTTAAAAAAAATTAATGAAAAATAAAGTTGAAAGGCTAAGGAGTACAATGAAGAACTTTATATGAATGGAAGAATTCATAGAAATAAAAAATGTTTCTGTGAAAAAAAGAAATAATGAATAACATTATTATTATTATTTTTTGTCTTCAACTAGCTCTACTCTACTGGTTTACACTTAGGGGTCTATATACTTCAACATATGTCAATATGTAAACATTTGCCTATACAGTAGTAGCACTTAAGTTCGGTCTAAATGCATGTTTAGGCTGTTCGGCGTTTTTGCGACAAGTATCCTAATGTTAACTCAGACCGTAATTCACAATATGAGGGTTACGGTCTGATTTGACAATGGGAGACATATATTGAAACGGTGGTTTCATTTGGACACAAAGAAAGTGCTACTGTAAGCAAGTGATTACATATTGGTGCGTTATAATGTGTATAAAAGTGATACTATATTTTATATGCGTGCTTAAAAAATATAAGAAAACTTAGTTAATAAGGTCTAGGAATTTATAAAAAAATTTATTTAAATTCAGAAGCACATATTATATGTTTTTGTCGCATAAGAATAAACACAGTATCAATTCTGTGGAGACTTTTACTGTCCTTTACGATCGGTGAAACCATTCCAAGATTAATTAAGAAAAACGATTCCCAGCGCACTGGGTTGTTCGCTACTGTCTTGTAAACTGTAACCTGTTTTGCGCTATGAATCTCGTGAATTTTATTGTCCATGATGATGAGTGAAGCTTTAACTCTACTTATCATTCTTAAAGAGACAATGACTATCTAATATTGTGGCAGAAATGGCTTGGTTAAAAAAAACTACACAACGTATAAGTTTGTTAAGTTTATCTACTTATTAAATAGATTATGTTGAAGTATTAATTTTATATATATAATAAATTATATATATATTTATGGGTTGGTTTTGGTTGGTAAAGATTATTTAGATTTTTTGAACTAGGAAACTGAGAGACTTACCTTGGTAAGAGTCCACTCTGTAGTCTTGAAATAGAATCACATAAAAGCTTTTATGTGTTTCTATTTCAAGACCACAGAGTGGACTCTTACCAAGGTAAGTCTGTCAGTTTCCTAGGCCAAAAAATCTCTCTCTCTCTCTCTCTCTCTCTCTCTCTCTATATATATATATATATATATGTAAATGTAAAATATGTTTTCTTGTATAATAATTAAAAACAACTAAGGTTGTTCAAATACAAGAATATTTATTAATTTATATTCAAAACTTTTCGTTGGTAAACAGTACTAACATCATAGGAATGAATATACAATAACCATGGTTATATATGATATAGGATATACATGATTATTGCATATTCATTCCTGATGATGTTGGTACTGTTTACCAACGACAAGTTTTGAATATAAATTAATAAATATTCTTTTATTTGAATAACCTTAGTTGTTTTTAATTATTATACAAGAAAACATATTTTACATTGATATATATATATATATATATATATATATATATATATATATATATATATATATACATATATACATATATTTTAAAACTACATAGGTTATTCAAATACAAAAATATTATTTATTTATATATATTTATTTTATATATATATATATATATATATATATATATATATATATATATATATGAAGTTAATATATTACTATGTAAGTAATTTAAACCACCATTAAGTGCAATAATTTTACCTTGAGTGATGAGGCACCTTTCGGTCAATTGACCATTGTCGAATCACTCAAGTTGAGTGATATAATATATTAACTTCATAAAGTCAGTGCAACGGAAAAACAATGGATAACGTTAAATATCAAGAATATATATATATATATATATATATATATATATATATATATATATATATATATATACAATTATTGAATAAAAATATTTCAAAAAAACGAGTAGTGTTAATTTATATATTTTCAAAGCTTTTCGTCAATAAAATAAGGATTAGCATCTTCAGGAAAAACAATGATATAAAACAATGTTCACAATGTTTAAAAAGTTAATTTATATGTACTACAATTCAATCATATGTTTATTGGTATTTATACTTCTATGTAATTTTTGCCATGACATCAACGACCTTGTAAATAGTTATGGTGTCTTGATTTCACACGAATTCGTTCATTAAGTAATTTTTCATCAACTTTGTTTATAAATTTCTACTGTCATATATATTTATTTTTAGTCGTTTGTTTATATTTTAAATTAATTTCAAATTTTTATTATATATATATATATATATATTATACAATTTTTGAAAAACTTGATGATAACTATTTAAAAAAATAATCATTGAGCTCATTCGGTAGGGTTAATGAAATTTGGAGGGATTTTTTAACATATTTCCAGGATGGTGATGTGAAGTTTGGTGTAGGTCCAACTACAAGGTCCCCAGAGTTTTGGGATGGTTTACAAACTGATGTATCTACGTATGTGTATATGTATATATCTTATGAATGCCTAAACCGCTGAACAGAAGTTAATGAAATTTGAAAGGTTTGTTTAACATATTCCCAGGATGATTCATGTGAAGTTTGATGTAGATTTATCCACAGGGCTTCGCCCCGGAGCCTTAGGATAGTTGAGTGTACAGCCTTCCATAAGTCTTATGTTAAAATGTATATCCATACTAGCAGAACTTAAATTAATTTTAACAAATTATAAACATTATGTAAAAATAAAAAAAAACCTTTAAAAAATTTTAAACTCTTACTAAATTAAAAATTACTAAAATTTAGTATAATTATTGCTATCACACTTATTGATATTAAAGGTAGGATCGCCGATAATATTCATGCGAATTTGAATCAACCAAAGCTATGCAATGGAATCTGACTAAACACTAAAAACTGACACTCAAGTTAATCCAGGCCGAAATAAGAGGTGGCAAGTTCATAGGAGAGATGGTCTTAATTCCATGCATACTCATGATTCCATTAATCTACCCATTGATTTCAAACGACTACAATTTCCTTTGCGTCTTGCATTTGCAACAACCATAAGCAAGACAAAAGGACAATCATTGTCCATTGCTGGATTATATTTGGAACATTCGAGCCTTTACCACGGACAATTATTATTATTATGTTGCGTGCTCACGATTTGGATTACCTAAAATTTGTATGTATATACACCTAAAAAAATGAATAAAAACATCGTCTATCCTCTAGCATTGTAGTAAATGAAATATAATTATTTAGATGGTTGATTTGCTTTTATTATTGTAAAAAGTATGATTTCGGGCATCAACGCGTGCCGGGTAACGCTAGTAGTTAAATAAAGTTCTAATTATATAAAACACCAAGTATTAAATTATCAATTTATATATTAATTATTTAAAACATGTATTATCAATTTGTAACAATTTTGTTGAAGTCATTCTCATTTCAATTTAAAATTTGTGTAACTTTGAACAAGAATTTATATTTAGTGAAAGGTCTTACCTGACTAAATGTACAAACAACGTATAATACTATTAATAATATACATACTCCTATTTCCATAGCTATTTATATAACGTTAATCTTACATAAAAAACAAAAAACGCACAAACAGTTTAAAACAGTTAGAGATTCATTGAAATATTTCATAAGCTATCAAGTTTTTATCACTTTTGGTTACATCACACCGCCTGTTTAATTGAAATAACCCAAAGAGAAACGATATATCATTGGATTTAAATAATCTATCACAGAGGCAATTGCTAATAAATAATTATTTTTCATACATTTATTTTATTATAATCTTGTGCCTTCGTATTATTCATTTACTGTATTATGTTTTCTTATTCTTACTCAAATATTTATTCATAATGTATAGAGAATACAAATTGTTATTAGGATAAAGTTAAAATACAAGGATATTAATAATAATATAGGCTAAGTAAAAACTAGTGGAAAATATAAAAAAAATATGACGAAATTATGTATAATTGTATACTTGTAGTGTATTACAGACTTAATTATGATAGGAAATAACCCTATTTTGGAGCTGGAGAACTGGGAGTTTACGATATGGAATACAAGTAGAACGGATACTAGTCCGATTAAATTGTCAATACATTTGGAAATAATCTATAATTTTGAGTTAAACCCGTAGGAAGTAATACACGGTATTGATTTGCGTGAACGTTTGACAGATAAAAAAATGGAAAAATATTTTTATTTTACAGCTAAATAATTGGTTAGTTAAGTAAATAATTGATAAATATATTATTTATCTACATTTCAGTGTAAAGAAAACAGATAGGGATATTTATGTCATTAAAATTCTTATCTGATAGTACACGAAATTAGAGAAACTAGAGATGCTTATGATGTAAACAAAAGTGATAAATTGAAATTTTTGTGCCAGTTTAATGTTTTGCAATGCAATTGTTGTCTGCATGTAAATGTCAGTAAGTATTGATATTGATAATAGTATATTGAAATGATTATGTTCAAAGTGCTCGTATAATTGGGAGAGCATCATATACTTAATTATGGATTTATATCTAATATTAGTTGCTTCGAACTTTTTTATTTGTGCTATATGTCAGGTAGGGATATTCGATAAAGCAAATGTTTCAAAAATTATAAATTGAATTGAAAAACCAACTTTTAGTTGGAACTAATTTTCTTGGTTCTTATAAACTATAAGTTTTCTGTTAGTAGAAAGTCTGATTATTAAAATCAAAATGTCGTTCTATACAAGTCAAACGTCTAGAAAATAGTTTTTTTTTGGACCAATATTTATAACTAAATTTACTAAGCCAAATAAATGCTTAAGATGTTTGTGGATTTTGCTAAAAATATATATCTAATCGGATATATCAATTCATATAAATTATAATATTTATTCATCAAAAAATATATAGGGAAAGTCATGACGAAATAACTGTATAAAATCAACCAAATAATTCTACGATTTTTACAAACAGTTGAGGCTATGGACGAGGCAACAGAGATATTATAGCAGTATTTGTCCTTAGCGATCGCAATGCATTTATTTAATTAGTATCAAGAGACCGACACTTAAACAGCTGTATTTACGAATACACTTTAGCTACTATGAGCAAAAAATAAAATGAAAGGAGTGCTAAAAAGTCGATTCTTATATCCTATAGTTTAGGTACAATTTTGGATTAAGAAATTAAAAAAAAAAACAACCAACAAAAATTGATATAAAAGTAAAATCTTATGGAATATTTAGTATTGGCTACTGTAATAAATGGTTTTATCTAGTATTTGCATAGATTTTATTAGTTTACAAGCAATTTAATTTAGTCAACCTATATTATACTTTACCTGTGATATCACTGATACATTTATATACTAGTTTCTCATAGAATAATTAGTTGAGGTGTGAAATTGTTATTTATCTAGCCACAACATCAACAATTTATAATTTTTGAATAACAGCAAACAAGAAAAATAATAAAGTTATTTTATTACAGGAGAGGAACGTTCGTACAACTGAACTTCAAATAAACTTTCAAACAATTGTAAAATCAAAAAAATATTTTGTTGACAAAACTATTTTCATAAAAAAATTTGTAGAAGATAGTAATTCCAGAATTTTTGTACAAGCGCCAAGAAAATTTGGAAAATCTGTGAATATACAAATGCTAAAACATTTTTTAGAGGTTCAAGTTGATGAAAGAGGATTAGAAATAGTTAATAAATCAGAGACAAGCAATTATGACCTTTTCAAAACCACCAGGATTTACAAGCAGCACCCTCTATTTTTCAAGCAACATTTTGGCGTTTATCCCATAATATTTATAGATTTTGCACCGATAAATCAACTCGATAGCTACGAAAACGCTCTTGAGAAACTAAGAAATGTTCTACTTAAAACATATAGTGAACATTCGTATCTGTTAGAGGTTGATAACTTGTGGAAACATAAACCCCAGATTAAAGCGTTGTTCTACCGACACATTAATGAAAGTCTTAATAGAACCTTAGAGAAAAAAGAAATAGAAAGAAGTATAATATACTTGAGTGAAATTTTATTCCAACATTTTAAAAGAAAACCGATAGTTTTAGTAGATGATTATGGATCTTTTCTCAATAGCGCTATTTTCGGAAATATTGGTAACAAAAAAAACATATCTCGAATAATCTCAGTCTTAAATAAAATCCACAAAAACTTGTTTCGTTTCAAAGATAAGGACAAAGAAACGTATTACAATGAAAGGGTGTTCTGTACAGGAGTCTTCCATACCAGTCCATTTGGAATGACAATATTCCCTGAGTTTATGTCTGTTCTCAACGAATATACGTTTGACTACTGCTTCCTGCAGGAACATTTATACGTTAAATATTATGGACTAACGGAAGTTGAAGTTACCGAATTATTAAAGAAAAATACTCACTCTACTACTAATATTGAGAAACTTCTATTGGGTTTACGCAGGATCTATAATGGGTACATTACATTAACAAAAGGGAGGCGCATTTATAATACGTTTTCTGTGTTAAAGTACTTGGAAAACAGAAAACTAGGCAATAGGATACCATTAAGATCCTACTGGACGAGGCATACATATTTCAAAAACTTCTTAAATATGTTTTTCTTTCCAGAAATAAAGTTTGAGCTCATCAAAGCCTTACAGAACCACAACGTATCCATTATAACAGAGTCAGTGCTAGTTTCTGATGTTGAAGAGATGGTACAGTTAGTTACACACACCGTGAGAGATAGAAATACAACAGAATTTCAACGATGTGTCATTTTATACATGATGCTCACAGGCTATTTTACTTATGCGGACCCACATTTCGAGTTAGTGGGTGACCACAGTCGAATTTATACGCAGCTAAGACTGAAATTACCAAATGTTGAAACGCGGAAAGAAACAGAGACAATCTTATTGAGCACCGTAATTAAACAATTTGGCTTTAACTTTATTACCATTAATAAAGTAAACAATATTATAAGTGGAATTTCAGAATTAAATTGTGACAAAATTCAATTCGACAACCTGTATGAATCTATTAGGAGTTTGTTAGCAAATTCATCGTATACAGAAATGTCTGACAAGGATTTACAAATTACTTTAATTTCGTTATTTAAATACAAATTTCATAACAATGTGACATTGAAGCAAGTAGATTGGGACTATGATAAATGCGATGACGCAGATATTTATATAATAAATAAACATGGTGTTTCTTTTGTCATAAAAAGTACAGTGTTTTTAATGAGAGAAAACAATGAAGAAGAACAAATGCTCCAATTCACACGAAAAGTCACAAATGCAGCAATAAATAGGACGCTAGTCCACAAATACGGGAAACGTATTGTTTGTTTAGGAATATGTTTGGGTAAACGTCACGAAAATAATGAAGTTAAAAGACTTATTGGCGTTGGCTATTCCAGAAACCTAACGTCCTTCCACGATTTAAAAAATGTAACGGTGTCTGTAGAAAGATTTAAATTAGGTTTATTCTGGCGCATAATTAAGGGATTTACTAGTATTTTCAATTAATAATTTTGGCAGTGAAATATGCATCAGATAGATTTCAACTCAACAAACAAGTTTAGGAACTTAAATTAAAAAAAAAAAAAAAAAAAAAACTGGAAGAAATAACTAAAAGAAGTTTGTGTTGTAACATAAAGTTTACATAGAGTAATAAATATATGGCCTGTAACGTGTTGAGTACATAACAGTAGCTTATCTCAAAACTTTTAGTCCAAACTGTGCAAGTAATAGTTTAGTGGTATATCCTTTAAGTATTTCGAAATAGCGGTGTGTGTGTGTGTGTGTGTGTGTGTGTTGTTGTTGTTGTTGTGTGTGTGTGTGTGTGTGTTGTTGTTTGTGTATGTGTGTGTGTGTGTGTGTTGTTGTTTGTGTACGTGTGTGTGTGTGTGTTGTTTGTGTGTGTTGTTGTTTGTGTACGTGTGTGTGTGTGTGTGTGTGTGTGTGTGTGTGTGTGTGTGTGTTGTTGTTGTTTGAGTATGTGTGTGTGTGTGTGTGTGTGTGTGTTGTTGTGTGTGTGTGTTGTTTGAGTATGCGTGTGTGTGTGTGTGTGTGTGTGTTTGTGTGTGTGTGTGTGTGTGTTGTTGTTTGAGTATGTGTGTGTGTGTGTGTGTGTTTGTGTGTGTGTTGTTGTTTGAGTATGTGTGTGTGTGTGTGTGTTGTTGTTTGAGTATGTGTGTGTGTGTGTGTGTGTGTGTGTGTGTGTGTGTGTGTGTGAGTGATTTATAAGGGCAAACGGCTCTGAGAAAACACTCATTGTTTAGGTTAATTTTTATTTTTGTAAACTTTAACTTTTTACAAACCGTTACGTAAAATGTTACATCTATGCTCACGTTTATCGACGTATGAAAAACTGATTATTCGAATTTATATTAAATATTCAATAAAATAACTTTATCTCATCGAATATGTTTAATAACAATGGAATAAAACATATATAATAAAAAAACATTAGAATTCCAAGTTTGTAGTTGGTTAAATACGTTGTATCCAATAATTGTCGGCCTTTCTAAGGTTGTCATATCTTAGATTGTTATTAGTTTCGGAACATCCAACCGTAGTTACTAGTAGAATACTGAAATCTCAAATACTTATTATGTTCTGTTCATCAAAGTTACCCGATAATTCACGTAAACGAGTTTCCGAGTCGTACACTTCATGTGTAACCGAAATATTACACGAAAGAAATTATTAATATAAAATTTACAGACCGTTGAATGATATTTTGCTGATATAATAAAACTGAATAATTATTTATACAATAGATAATAACTTTTCATACTGTCTAAATTTAAATAGCAAAGGTGTCCATAAATTATCAATTTGGATTAGACCTAACTTGGCAATGTATTTAGAAATTTGAAATTTATTAAAAATATTTTAATTTGTCTACATATTAGAATGGTGTTCTCAATTCCAGTAATATTAAACATATTCGAAAAAATGAGTCTTTTTTACTAAATATATGTTACATATTACATTTTCGATTTATTTTTTATTTTTAAGTTGAAAATCGGTAGAATAAATGATACATTTTACATGAGGCATGATATACTTTATATAGAATAATGTTTATATATTTTTTATTGCTATACTCCTCTGTAACACACACAAATAACAAAATGTTTACATATAGTTACAAAAATAGTGGGAAATACAGTATTTAAAATAATTAGTTTTAACTTTAAATTGCGTTTAAACCATTCAAGTATTTTTAACATTACCTTTTTGTACAGTTTAGTCTAATAATTTCAGAAATATTTTACCAATAAGTTTACCTAATGCATTGTTAAAAGCATATTTAAACTCCGTTTTACAAAAAATTATTTTTCATGTACAATTAATAGGCAATATTTTCTAAGCAATTTAAAATGTTTGCTAGCTGAAAGTTTAGTGAGACATTTTCATATTATTACTCCAATACGTTTTGTTTTTAAACGACACTTGTATATTTTTATCCTAAATAAATCACCAAACTATAGTTCTCATTCAATTTCATCTCTCTAACTCTTGTAAAAATGTTTTTATTCGTATGTCCACAAATCTCATAATTTCTGCAAAATATTTTGTTCATACAAATTTACAGATCTATAACTTTACAGATAATAATACATTTAAATTCAAATGTCCAAATTTATAGTATTTCAGTTATAGCAATTGTTACTAAGCTCAGTAATTACCTTATCAGATGTCTCAGGCAACTTCCGTTTAGGAGGTTTCGCAGCCGCGAACTCTGCCTTCTCCGAACAAATATCACCCTTCTCGTGCCATACAATAGACCTACTCACTTCAAAAACATACTGAATTCATACTGAATGGAAAACAACAAGGTAATTATAGTTTCAAAGTTACTACACGCATGTATTACCTTAACATTTCGCGATAAAGATGTAAATCGTTTTAAATAATATGACCAAATTACAAAAAACCAAGTTTAAATATCTAAGTAAAAAAATCTTTAAATTTGAAGAGAAACAGAAATAAGTAGAAACTGTGTACATCATTACATATGTGATACATAAATAATGTTTTCTTTGATCGACTATACGGAAAATAAAGTTTGTATTTTGGATTATTATCTCGCGTTGACTAGTATTATTTCAAAAGGCTTTATAGACAAGTTCGATTTGAAGTTTGAATCTAAACACTTCTGTGACAGTAGTGTAGCAGAAAAAAAACTTACCTACGTTTGCTAACAAAACAGTTAAACAATAATACTAGTACTAATAGCAGTAATAATAATAATAATAACAATAATAATAATAATAAAAATATTAATAATTTTTGTGTGGAAGTTGGAATGCATTTACTCACCATTAAGTTGCCCTGGCAGAGCTGGTGTGTGGGACTCCTGGAGAATACCCACTAAACCCTTCCTTCTTTCCGGCTCTTTGTAGATCTGACCAGTGTATAACTGTATAGAAAGTATCCTCGTCAGAAAACCCTTGACTAACCCTAGCGCTTTCTATTTCTAAAAAGGATCATGTTTGGGCTGGAGTAAATCTTTAAGCCACAATGCTTGAGCTCGACCATATTCCTGTTTCTCTTTAATCCGCAGTATTTTCTCTTTTTAATACCGCTACCTATCTCCAGTTGGATGGACTATACAACATCGTGCCCACAATGCTGTCCGGGTCTATAGGGTCGACGTTGCTATGAAGCTTTGATCTCTCTTCTTGCCACCTTCTGCACATAAAGAAGGCGTGTTCGGGGCTGTAGGATGATCCGTCGCCACAATGAGAGCAGTTTGGGTTATCCATTTTCCACATTTTATATAAATAGATCCGGAAGCAACCGTAGCCTGTCAAGAACTGTCTTGAGTAGAAGTTTACCTCCCCATTCTTCCTGTCAGTCCAGCTGGATTGGTTTTTGATTAACCTGGATGTCCATCTTTCGATGGGTTTCGCAGACCCATCTTCCCAATTAGCCTCCTCGCCTCTCTTTTGTGTTCCCTGTCGTTCATAATTTTTCGCCGCTCCACAATCTTCTTCTCTAGTGCCAGCAGGTCAATAGGAATTATCCCTGCCCCCACTAGAGCCGCCGATTCAGAGACCATTCAATAAGAACACGCTACCCTCGGTTCTCTGCACCGAGGCCATCCGCCTTCTATGCCTCTCGGCTTTTAGCGCGTCTGCCCAGATTCCAGCTACTTACAACATTATCGACTGCCCCACGGATATAAAAAAAGGCGTCTACTCTGAGTAGGGCCCCTACGCAATATCGTCTGCATATTCCACCAGGAAAGTTCCCTCTGGCTTTGTTATACGCAAAATTCTGTCGTAATTTGCATTCCAGAGGTTCGGCTCTGGATGTAACATCGAACCGCTCCTGCGTTTACTTTCGTAAACAGGTCTCGTATAACAGGTAGCGGTTGAGATCGAATGTCTTTTCCAGAGCATTCAGTATGTCTTTCCATCTCGCTGGGTTGAATGCATTACGTACATCTAGAACACCCAGAAGGCAAACAGGCCGTAAACTGTAATCACCAGCCTCGAATATTTTAGCAGCATCAACTACCGCCCTCGATAGTGGACTTGTCTTTAATAAAGCCTAATTATCTGTCAGATCCTCTTCATTGCGGAAGACCGACAGCAGCCGTGGCCTTGTCAGTTTTTGAAATAACCTCCCAGCCACATTCAACACGCACAGCGGCCTGCATGAAGACGGTGAATCAACTTTCCACTTGCCTTTGTTAATCAGGACCAAACTTCCTACCTGCCAACGGACACTAAATACGCCGGATTTTAAGCAGAGGTTGTACATATTGAGTAGTATGTGCGGATGATATCTCAATACGGCCTTAAAAACCTCCAAAGGCATTCCATCCGGTACCGGGGCGTTTTTATTTTGGAGTGAGTTGGCTGCCGTCCACATTTCTTTCTCCGTGAAGACATCTTATCCTCCGGTCTTCCTCCTTGGAATCAGTCTGGTAGGATGGGAAGGGAATAAAGTATGTATTATATTATTCATTTGTCCTGGTTTCAGTTGTCTTCCTGAAGGAGTTTAGCTTTTTCATCACCAGCTTATATCCCAGACCCCAAGTCAGGTCGCTATTAGGGTCGTTATTCAGGTGTTCAAGGAGGTCCTCCTAACATCGCCTTTGGCCCTCTCTAATTTCTCTAAGGAGTTCTTTCTTTGCCGTTTTGAACTCCATTACCTCTCCATCGCCTTGTCACCTTCACTTTTTCCGATGAGCTAAGCGTTTGGTTCTAAGGCACTTCTTCCGTAATATGGTAAATAACGATAATAACAAAAATAATAATATTAATAATAATAATAATAATAATAATAATAATAATAATAATAATAATAATAATAATAATAATAATAATAATAATAACAACAACAACAACTACAACAACAACAATAATAATAAATATAATACTAACAATAATTATAATAATAATAATAACAACAACTACAACAACAACAATAATAATAAATATAATAATAACAATAAATATAATAATAATAATAATAATAATAACAATAATAATAATAATAATAATAATAATAATAACAATAATAGCAATAATAATAATAATAATAAAGTTTAGCAATTAATAATATACGTTTAAAAAGATTTATATTCTCTTACAATCTTTGAAAACAGGTTGTGATATCTATTAAAACAAATTCCCTGTATTCGACTTCTGAGTAATGCAAAAACTTGCTGGTGCCAAATGCCTGAACATCACTAGCTTATCTTGCCGGGTGGAACAATATAAGCCCAAAAGAAATCCAAAGTATGTCTTTATTTACTTGTCTCTTTTGATAAAAAAGTCTTAAAAAAATAGATAAATCTGTGGGTTTTTATCGGCCTAGACAATAACATTTATCAATATATTCTTACTTTTTGGAAAAAAATCTCTGATGAAATGTACAGATTTGTTTGGGTAACCTTTAGGATCAATTTTCCAACGGCATATGATGAAATGAAGTAACGATTAAAAAGTAAATGATAGAAAAGTAGAAAAGTAGATATCATCCTATTAATTAAACATTAAAATGTATTTGAACTCGTCCATGTGGAAAATGAGGTGTTTTTTATAATAAATAAGACATTTTTAACAATAAGAAGAAAAGTAAATCAAATATAAAAACTATAAATAAAGAAAACAAGTAAGTAAAACTAATAAATAAAATAGGCTATAACAATTTTAACTGCAGTGCCAAGTAAGTTTGAAACAATACCTATCTCATATGTACATAATAAAATAGATTATTATTTTGTTTCTTTTAATTATATTTTTTTTCAGTTACAAAAAATGTTTGTTAAATTTTTTCATTGTTTAGAAATTTTATTTAGAATTGTATTATTACTTTTTTTTTGTAATTGTTGTCACTGAAACGGTTCTAATATTTTCCTACTATTCAAGTATTTTTTGACTTCGTTAAGCAATTTCCTCAAAGAAATTAATTTTAAATATCACAAATTAATTGGAAAGATTTACTGTTACCTAATATTAATAAATAATACATAAATTCTCTAACCACAAGTATTTTTATTCTAGTTTTTGTACATTTTGGTTACATAATATTCATGTATGTATTATCATGTCTCTGAGAATGGCTACTTTGTAACCGGAATATATATAAGACTAGAATAAACATATTTGTGGTTAGAGATTGTGTGTATTATTTATTAATTTTAGGTAGTTTACTATATTTTATAAGATGAAACGTTTGCAAGTATAAGATGTAAGAAGGAGAATGAGAAAAAAGCAATCAAATAAATCAGACGTGTAAAAAGTGTGAAGTGCTACGATAAATCCTATGCTATTTTGTGTTTATCATCCTTACATATAGTTCAGGTAAATAAAATCTAGCAAAGTTTGCAGTCGCCCTATATTTGTTGAACATATTTACATCTTGAAAACAGCTGTTTGAACAACTTTGAATTTGTGATGCGTAAAACGTTTACTTTACTTCTTGTAAAGTTGTTATGCTTATACCAAGAGTATGCTAAAAATATAGCTTAGGAGGGTTTATTAGGAAAGTTTTTATTCATTCAATTTTATACTTTACTTGGCAAATAAAAGAACTATTAGAGAGTACCTTGAGAAAGCAAATATGTTTCCTTCAAGATTAGTGGCTTGGCTCTTAAAACTTTAAAACCTGTGTTACAAGTGATTCGGTTGTTATACACACAGTCTATATTAAGTTTTAAGGTAATTGTTTATAAAAAAAAATAACTATTTAACAGGAAACATTCAAAGAATGAGCAAAATAAAGTAAATCTAGTAAAATAATTGAAAATATTGCAACAATAAGTGACTCTCATTGAACATATTTATATTAATTTTTCAAGACATTAAGTGACTGTTTAGTAATAGTTATAATTGCATAGTTATTTATATGATTTATCGCCATTTTATGTTTCATATACTTTACTTAAAAACAACACTTATAATATACTTATTATACTTTAGGACTAAAGTATTATATTTTAATAACATTATTACACAGGTTTAATTCAATGGTAACTACTGATCTTGTGGTTTATTTCCAAGTTGAAAAAACATATTTATTATATGTCTACTTTTTGTTGTTTTTACGTTCTAAAACGGGTCACGTGTTTCAGACTAAAAAAAGCTATGTGAACGAGTTAATATTTGGTTCTCTATTGCCCCTTTATTATTTTATTTCGATCCATTCAGTTACAATAAATATTTTATACATAATGGAATTTATATAGGCCTACATATTATTATATAGAATAATAGATAAGACATTTAAACCAAATATAAGGTTAATTATTGAAATATCAGTGAGTACATAGAAACATTATTTGAAAGAAGAGGAGTCATTTATAATTCTTAGGAATTCCTTTAACAAAATGTTTTTTCCAACCATAACTTTTTATTAGGTATACAAATGTTACAGTAGTACAAATGAAGTTAGTTTGCAAAAATTCTTGTAAGATTATGGTAATGTAAAAGTTATAAAGTAATGTTACAAATTTATGTATGTTATTGATAATGAATTAGGCCCTACTGTTTTCTCTTATTGACAAAATCTTGCGGTATAAACCGAATCTGGACAGAGCTTGTAGGAGGAGAATAACTTAAGGTTTATTAGCAGATGAAAGAAATAATGTTTACAGGTTTATTTTTCTAATAAATGTTTTATATAAAATAAAATTACTAAAACAAAACTATTTATTTGGAATATAACAAATATGTCTATTAAATAGGCTGTGCAGTTAGAAAATAGAAAAATGTATTGTGCTAAGTAAAGATACTATCAAAAAAAACTAACGTTTTTTCGCAAAAAGACCAAACAATTTAATAAAACTTACCTGTCAAGATGTGTAACATAGGAGCATTTTCACTCTCACACACGTACACAGTGGCTCACTTAAGTGGAATATTTCCCAGGTTTAATCAGAAAAATTGAAATATAAAGTAATTTTAAGTTTTTATCATTTAAGAATTTTCATAGCAAATTATGTCAGAATATTTAGTTAATTAGAGCTTAGCTAGTGAGAACCATTCACAAAGGTAGAAAGTCAAAATTGTGAACTTAAAATCTCACAAAAATTAGTTTTAATAAACAAACACACTAGTTCACAACAGACTAGTTTTGACGATGATGTCGCCTTCCTCAGTGCTTGGCTACTACTAACATATCGTCAAGATATCGTACAAAAGGTATAAAAACAATCAAGATAAAACACAAACAGTCAAGTAATAGAATACATCTAACTACAGAGCACAAAATCTAACTATTCTCCCTTACTCAGGAGAGTTGTATGATTTACATTATTGTTATTATTAATAATATTTTGTTCTTTTTTCCCTTACATCTCCCTTTTCTCGCACCATCATCAACAAACACACCCTAAAGAAAGCTTAAACAGTTTGAAAAAATAACAAAGATATATTACATATATATTAATACACGTTATAAAAAAATTCACTAATAAAATCGGTTTATACAAAATTAAAACTAAAAAACAGAGTCAAGACAAATAAAAAAACATCAACACTTACACATTATTTAACATTTTTAACAAGGTAGCCGTAGCAATTAATTTAACACTTGTTAGATCTGAAACAGAAAAGAGTTTTGAATCACAAGCTTAGCGGAACAACACAGAATTTGGATACAGAAGGGAGGAACTATGGACCGGGCCCGATTCGTTGTTAACTGAGACATCTTGAAATTTGATGATAAACTATGTCTCCCAAGCATCCATAGTATTGTACCGCATGACTTGTTTCAACAACTTAGGATGGTCAGACGTAAAGTAATGCTGGTTGTCCAGGCAATGCTTGGACATCGCTGAGTATTCCGGCTTGTTTTTAAAATAAGCAAAGTGCTCCCTGCTTCTGGCTTAACTTGTACGATATCTTGATGATATGTTAGTAGCAGCGAAGCACTGGGGAAGGCGACGAAACTAGTCTGTTGTGAACTAGTGTGTTTGTTTATTAATGTGAGATTTTGAGTTCTCTGTTTTGACTTTTACCTTTGTAGGGCCGAATAATTGTAGCGGATACTTCTAGGATTAGATGATTTAACCGGTCCGGAAGAGTAATAATCTATTTGTATTGAAATGACATTCGGAGAACCGGGAGAAATATGGCGTGGAAAAAGTATAAGAAACCTAAATGTTAAATTACCTTCTGTTTTCACAATGAGAATTATACTCCAGCCCGTTTACAGTATCTGGTTTCCGATGGCTGTTTTTGCAAAAGTTATGCATAAAAAAACGTTTGTCCACTTCCCAGTTCGGTTTAGTATAGTTATATCACACTTTCACATGCAAGACAAAAGAGTTATACATAATCTTAGCGTCCAATAGAGGTCTTGGCGCCCATCAATAGTGTTACTTATACGGCCAAGGGAGAAACATTTAGCGCTGCACAAGCTCTGATTATCCAACTAGTATTAGAGATTGTCATTGGAAGACCTTATAGCAGATAGTCCTACTTTATTGATTTACAGTAGTAATAGGATAAAAAAAGAATTTTTTTTCTAGACTAGAATTCGTTTTTAGGGTTTTTTTTTAATAAACAAAACAATGGTTATTTTAAAGTATGTGAGTATGTTGCAGCTTATTAAAGTGAGTAAGTAGCAACAATGTTAAAGTTCAATTGTTATAACGATTATATTAAGACCTTATAAATACTGTAAATGTTTTAGTAACTTACAAAATATTAGCTAAGCGAATGAAGATCTTTCGTTAACGATTGTAAGCTAACGTTGGCAACCTGTTGGCTATCGCTAAGAGCAGTCATCCGAAGAGATAGGCAGATTGTCCAGGAGACATTTCGAGAAGAAGGTGCAATCCGCTGTCCAGGGCTGGAGGATCAGGGAATAAGGGAAGAGGTTATTCAGGAATTCTTAACGATCTTATTAGTAAAACTTTTCTAAACCTTTCACTAAATATTAATAAACGTTTTGATTAAATAGAATCACAATTACTACTTCATAAATGGTTTTATCAGAAGGTTATTTAGACCATTTAAAAAATATGTAAAGAAAGATATTTTTGTGTAAAAGAGCATAACTGTAGAAGTAGGTTTGTATCTACTTACAAGAACAAATAATGGGTTCATTTGGTTTAGTTGAAAAATACATAATTAATGGAGAAATGGAAATTTAAAAGTAGATATAAATGTGACAAGTAAATTTTCTAATAACTATTGCTACCAAATTTAAGTGAAATAGTAAACAAATTTTATAAATGAAATTATTAATTTATCTTAATGTTTTATATTTTTAATATTCAAAAAGAAGTGATAGACAAACTATAGTTATATTGTTAATTTTGCTTGACAGAACCGTAATATTAATTTTCATGTACAATTTGTTATACATAAATGTTTGATACACGTTTAAGTTATAACTTTAAATTATACATAAACTGAATATTATGTTAATTTCACTGGCCCTATGTGTAAAATATAATTTTGGTGTAAATTATAAGGAAATACTTTTGATAATTTTCTATTTTGCCGGTAATATTTATATTCTCATTTAGAGTATTATTACTACCTGCCATTCCCAGTATTGATCGTTGACGCGTTTCGAAGGACTTCCATCAGTCAGAACTTGATAAGAAAAAAGACGATTCCCATGCAGGGAATCATAAAAAATTCTGACTGATGGAGGTTTTACTCGTTACCCGTCAACGAGTAGTGTGACAATGCTGGGAATGTAGTGTGACAATGTATGGGAATGTAGTGTGACAATGGTAGGTATGTAGTGTGACAATGCTGGGAATGTAGTGTGACAATGTTGGGAATGTAGTGTGATAATGCTGGGAATGTAGTGTGACAATGCTGGGTATGTAGTGTAACAATGCTGGGAATGTAGTGTAACAATGCTGGGAATGTAGTGTGACAATGCTGGGAATGTAGTGTGACAATGGTAGGTATGTAGTGTGACAATGCTGGGAATGTAGTGTGACAATGTTGGGAATGTAGTGTGATAATGCTGGGTATGTAGTGTGACAATGCTGGGAATGTAGTGTGACAATGGTAGGTATGTAGTGTGACAATGTTGGGTATGTAGTGTGACAATGCTGGGTATGTAGTGTAACAATGCTGGGAATGTAGTGTGACAATGGTAGGTATGTAGTGTGACAATGGTAGGTATGTAGTGTGACAATGCTGGGAATGTAGTGTGACAATGGTAGGTATGTAGTGTGACAATGTTGGGTATGTAGTGTAACAATGCTGGGAATGTAGTGTGACAATGGTAGGTATGTAGTGTGACAATGGTAGGTATGTAGTGTGACAATGCTGGGTATGTAGTGTGACAATGCTGGGTATGTAGTGTAACAATGCTGGGAATGTAGTGTGACAATGGTAGGTATGTAGTGTGACAATGGTAGGTATGTAGTGTGACAATGTTGGGTATGTAGTGTGACAATGCTGGGTATGTAGTGTAACAATGCTGGGAATGTAGTGTGACAATGGTAGGTATGTAGTGTGACAATGGTAGGTATGTAGTGTGACAATGCTGGGAATGTAGTGTGACAATGGTAGGTATGTAGTGTGACAATGTTGGGTATGTAGTGTAACAATGCTGGGAATGTAGTGTAACAATGCTGGGAATGTAGTGTGACAATGGTAGGTATGTAGTGTGACAATGCTGGGAATGTAGTGTAACAATGCTGGGAATGTAGTGTAACAATGCTGGGAATGTAGTGTGACAATGGTAGGTATGTAGTGTGACAATGCTGGGAATGTAGTGTGACAATGTTGGGAATGTAGTGTGATAATGCTGGGAATGTAGTTGACAATGCTGGGAATGTAGTGCGACAATGCTGGGAATGTAGTGTGACAATGCTGGGTATGTAGTGTAACAATGCTGGGTATGTAGTGTAACAATGCTGGGAATGTAGTGTGGCAATGTTGAGAATGTAGTGTGACAATGTTGGGAATGTAGTGTGATAATGCTGGGAATGTAGTTGACAATGCTGGGAATGTAGTGTGACAATGCTGGGAATGTAGTGTGACAATGCTGGGAATGTAGTGTGACAATGCTGGGTATGTAGTGTAACAATGCTGGGAATGTAGTGGGGCAATGTTGAGAATGTAGTGTGACAATGTTGGGAATGTAGTGTGACAATGCTGGGAATGTAGTGTGACAATGCTAATCAAACTGATAAATACGTAATACATCTAAAAATATAACAAATCACCTAAGCATTTGGTTTCTGAGGAAGCTCTTTACTAATTTTGTTTTATTCTAATCTAGTGACTTCTTTCCTTGAAAATCCCAGTTTGGATAGTTAAAGGTTTCGGCTTTCATATAGGAATCCATTCCTAGGATATTACTATTGGTGGACCAGAACCACCAGTATCAGGAATATGGATGGGAGAAATTCATGTCGACAAAGTAAGGAGATGTGATTATAGGTAAGAGGTAGTAGGGTGAAAATGTATTAGACATCTGTACATATTAAGCGAGTTATTCAAGGGAAGAAAAGTATAGAGATTAGTATTTATGTTACAAACGAAAAAGAAAGTAAATTCCTATGTTACCGGGTGATGAACAAACTATAAATAAACAATACAGTTAAGAAAACTAAGGATAAAATTTAAAACAGTTTCAACACTTACAAACGCTTTATTTATTGTAAACACAATTTTTGTTTTACTATTCAATCATTACAATAATGTAAATTTATAAATATATAAAACATATTGCGGTTACACGTCCCTAAGCTTTATATAGTCCTAAAGGATATCTTTTTGGTCGTATCTCTGGAATATTCTTCTGACATATATCTTATCCTTATTGTTGTTTTTTACTATCAGTGCTCCATCCTACGAAAGTCCTTTCCAGAATTAGGCCTATTCCTTTGGCCAGAATCTTGGTTAAAGGTCAGGTCTCATTGCACTTACAACTGTGGGTTTAAAAAAAAAAAACCAGAATTTTAACAAGAGACAAATTAATAAATGAAAGAACTTAATATGAATAATAACAAAAAACAATGCATTATTCAAAGTTGTTTGAAGAAGAGTAACAGAAATATTTATTATTACAAAGATTAAGTTTTATTATATCTAAAATATCAAAGTTAAAAAAAAATAATAATAAAGTTGTTATAAAATGCATACGAACAAAATTACTTAAAAAAACAAACAGTAAAAATGTAATAAAAATCTTTATAAGAAGCTGATTGGAGACTGTTTATTCTGTGTAAAGCGTACAATCTCATCACAATAAGGAATAGATTTTTCTACCTAATAAGATCACTATGCAAAATGAAAAACTAATGACAACTATATTTCATTATAATAAATACAAACAAAGATGCTTGCTGTAATCATCTTGAGTTCACTGATTAAACTATAATTAATTAATACATAACTAGTTGAATATTTGAGAGCTTACTTGAATAATTTCTTTGAATAGTTTATAGTACCTTTAAACGATATACTAAACTTTAATTAAAATCAGCAGCTTATAGGTATATAATCTAATGTTGAGTACAATTAGGCCTAGTTGAATTAAAAATTAATACTTTTGGCGAATAAATCCAATATCGGCCACAATTTACATTATTTGTTTCATTAATTATTACAGAAACACAGAAAAGTAGTAAAGTAATTTAGCATGTTTCAATTATTAATGCAGTACAAATTTTTCACTTTCACAGTTTACAGTTTCACATGCGTAACGTAAATACAAGTATTTCTTTTCATTTCATTAAAACAATTTGAAGAATAATTACATTGTACAAAACTAAATTTTACATTTTTGTAGCAATAAAAACTGGATTTAAATGTATAATGATATAATTTAAAATCCTACTTTTAACAATGATTTTATTGATTTAGCAGGGTGGATAATTCAGTTCCGTTTCTTTAGTACATTATAAATCAATACAGTTGAATATTAGACATGATAAAGAAACATTGTGTGCGTGTGGATTCATACAGCGGAGAGATTGTTATAAATAATAATATAATAATAAGTAATTTTTGAAATATTGAAGTTATGCATGTACCATTATATAATCGCTTACATATAAATAAATATAAATTATATGATATGTTGTGCACACACACACACACACACACACACACACACACACACACACACACACACACACACACACACGCGCGCGCGCACACACACACACACACACACACACACACACACACACACACACATTTATATTTAAAACTGACAACTCCATTTTTAAAATACTTTTTTAGTAGGAATATAATTTAACAACGCAAAACAAATAAACGATCTATTATAACAGATAAATGACAAAATACTGATTTGAATCAACTTAACAATATTTAAAAGTAGAACTCTAACTGTCACTAAAGTTTGCAATAATACTGCAATTAAGTGCAGCCATTGAAGTCAATTTGATGAGATGTCCGATACCCCAAAAAGACTATTGTTATTTTAGTATATACACATTTCAGAGAAGCATAACTTAATAAAAAACAACCAACCCAGTGACACAAAAATATAACCAAGAGGAGACTGTAAGGCGAGACAAATTGAGCAACACTGTATTTGAATACTTATAGTCCAATTTATATTGTTATAAGGGATTCCTTCTGGGTTCTCAAGATAAATTGAGTTATTAATGACCAAGACCTGAGAGGGTGGATTATCCATCGTAGGAGACATCGTTAGGAAGGACGGTTTTTAATGAAATTCCTTCCAAGTTCTCTTTTTTTATAAACCAAAGTTGCTGTATATCTTTCATCACACTACAGGAATATATTCATGTGGCATTTAAACGCATTTATTTACAGACAGGTTTAACGAACTTTATAAAGTAGGCATAATAAAACAATACATTTGAATTAAACTAAATTGATTAATAGTGTAAAAAATAGGTATTTTGTGAGCAAAATGAAGGTATCCGGATTGGTTATTTTAAGTGCCTCGGAATAGCGTACTAGATATTTAATATCTGAATGTATTTTTAATGATTACTATTTTAAAATATCGACATCTTGTTGCTGTTCATGACGAGCTGGTTGTTAATAACCTATTACACTTTTGCTATTACTTGCGACCAGAAATTTTGTTAACTAAAGTTGTTAAATTGTTAACTTACACTTAGAGGAAACGTTTTCGTCTTACGACTCCTTCAGCCTCCTCAAGCGATTATTATTAAATATCGAAAACTTGTTGCTGTTCATGACGAGCTGGTTGTTAATTACCTATTACACTTTTGCTATTACTCACGACCAGACTTTTTGTTAGCTAAAGGTTGTTAAATTGTTAAATTACACTTGGAGGAAACGTTTTCGTAAGACGGGTCGTAAGACGAAAACGTTTCCTCCAAGTGTAAGTTAACAATTTAACACCTTTCGTTAACACAAATTCTGGTCGCAAGTAAAAGCAAAAGTGTAATAGATTTTAAAATATTCAAGTTGTTTTCGTATTTTTGGCTATTATCACCTATGAAAGAGAGTAAAGGATTGTAAATACAGCTAGGATCCTGGTAAGGGCCTTAAAACCTCTCGTGGAGGATATAAGGGTGTTTTGGCATTACATACACAGAGTATACTCTATCCTACTCTATACTGAGGTCCTAAAGAGGGTACATGGGAGTAGCGAGGGCTAAGGGAAAGATATAATAATGCTATGTTGGTGAGAATAGCAACAGTT
Source organism: Prosapia bicincta (assembly GCA_036971475.1). NCBI lineage: Eukaryota > Metazoa > Arthropoda > Insecta > Hemiptera > Cercopidae > Prosapia > Prosapia bicincta. The sequence continues at coordinate 74,465,713 of JBAIZL010000010.1, read as the reverse complement.
TGGGATGGAGGGAGCTGGATTGTTTACCAGAAGTAGATGTGCTCCCAACCGAAGCGAAGGGAGGTGTGAGTACGCCACCATGAGTTAGATTAGGTATATGTTAACTGACAAATGTATTAAAATCACATACACGTTATTTTTTAAATCTCTTAAAAAGTTGTACAATAATTTAACTTTCGCAATTTAAAAAACCAAAGTTGAGTAACATTATCTATATTAGATAACATTCTCATAAATATTAACTAAAACATTTATTTCAGACTTTTTTTTACAATGAATATGTATAGTTATTTGATATTCTACACCTACAAGTTACAAGTACATTTTACACTTATTCAGCATTGTTTGAATATTGGTGGCAGGTGGAGGGAGAGAACTAGGCCTCAATGACCCTCCCGAAATACAAGCTCAAAGCGACGTTGCCAGATCGCTTTCTATTTACAGCACAGTACTGCCTAAGTTGGATATGTCTGGTAGCCCCCACCCGGTGTCGCCCACGAGTTTGTAAAATATTTGCCCGTGTTATTTCGACGTGAAAACTAATTAATCCATTGTTTTGCCGTTCCAATCACGTGTCAAATGACGCATGGATCAATAATTTTATTGGAAATATAAACAGTAGAAAACGTAGTTAATTATTAACAGATAAGAAATTTGGCATTCATTGTAAAATGAAAAGCTTAAATACATTATGTCAGAAATATAAGAACCCTGTAAACAAAGTAGAGTAAAGAATTATATTCCCCGAAACATAGCTGGTGACCAACTCAGGCCCCACTGAGAAACTTTGTATTTATAGAGTTTCCATATATTAAAGTGCTCAATGAAAAATTGAATTGAGAAAAAAATAATTAACTCAAATCAGGTTAAACATATTTTGACATAAAACCTACAAAAATTATTGAAATTAGTTATGAAATTGATGAAATACACAAAAACAGGTAAAACAGTAATAAAAAACAATTTATTAAATATTATATAGAGTAGTAAATTGTAGAGATATGTTATATTAAATTTATGTGTTGTAGGGCAGAGAAATAAATTTAAAAAATCCATTGATATATAGCAGTTTTGTTTATTTTTACTTTTTGTTAGTAGCATCTTTAATATCGATGTACTGACAAAAACATACTTAAAAAATTGGTCTAAAACTCTATACAGTTTCTCCATACATACCCTAATGTGTTCTATCAAGCAAGTAAGCAATCTAAATTATGCCTTCCTTTTCTTCTTCATTGATCTATGGTACGTGATGTATCAAATTTCCTCTTTTGTTGCTTTCTCAATTATTATCATATTTCAAAGGTGATCTACTTCTTTTAACTAAGCTATAATTTACACTGCACACTTTGAACCCGTTCGAAACCCACTATATACCTGTAGCCTTACAACCTTGGGCTGACGCTATTGTCATGTTATCCTTGAACGATCATAACGTCACTGATTATACTTCCGACATTATCAGCGCTCTCGTACTCTACTTTGCTTTAGTGTAGAGATGAAAGATATTGGTCTGGTCTACACTGCGCACTTTGAACCCGTTCTAAACCCACTACTGTATATACCTGTAGCCTTACAACCTTGGGCTGACGCTATTATCATGTTACCCTTGAACGATCATAACGTCTCTGATTATACTTCCGACATTATCAGCGCTCTCGTACTCTACTTTGCTTTAGTGTAGAGATGAAAGATATTGGTCTGGTCTACACTGCACACTTTGAACCCGTTCTAAACCCACTACTGTATATACCTGTAGCCTTACAACCTTGGGCTGACGCTATTATCATGTTACCCTTGAACGATCATAACGTCTCTGATTATACTTCCGACATTATCAGCGCTCTCGTACTCTACTTTGCTTTAGTGTAGAGATGAAAGATATTGGTCTGGTCTACACTGCACACTTTGAACCCGTTCGAAACCCACTATATACCTGTAGCCTTACAACCTTGGGCTGACGCTATTATCATGTTACCCTTGAACGATCATAACGTCTCTGATTATACTTCCGACATTATCAGCGCTCTCGTACTCTACTTTGCTTTAGTGTAGAGATGAAAGATATTGGTCTGGTCTACACTGCACACTTTGAACCCGTTCTAAACCCATTATATACCTGTAGCCTTACAACCTTGGGCTGACGCTATTATCATGTTACCCTTGAACGATCATAACGTCTCTGATTATACTTCCGACATTATCAGCGCTCTCGTACTCTACTTTGCTTTAGTGTAGAGATGAAAGATATTGGTCTGGTCTACACTGCACACTTTGAACCCGTTCGAAACCCACTATATACCTGTAGCCTTACAACCTTGGGCTGACGCTATTATCATGTTACCCTTGAACGATCATAACGTCTCTGATTATACTTCCGACATTATCAGCGCTCTCGTACTCTACTTTGCTTTAGTGTAGAGATGAAAGATATTGGTCTGGTCTACACTGCACACTTTGAACCCGTTCTAAACCCACTATATACCTGTAGCCTTACAACCTTGGGCTGACGCTATTATCATGTTACCCTTGAACGATCATAACGTCTCTGATTATACTTCCGACATTATCAGCGCTCTCGTACTCTACTTTGCTTTAGTGTAGAGATGAAAGCTATTGGTCTGCTCTACACTGCACACTTTGAACCCGTTCTAAACCCACTATATACCTGTAGCCTTACAACCTTGGGCTGACGCTATTATCATGTTACCCTTGAACGATCATAACGTCTCTGATTATACTTCCGACATTATCAGCGCTCTCGTACTCTACTTTGCTTTAGTGTAGAGATGAAAGATATTGGTCTGGTCTACACTGTCACTTTTTCAACAGCTTTTTAGATGCTTTCCTGATTCGATCCGAAAATTGTTATGAAGAGGTACTTCTAGATAGTTAACATGTATTATTGACAATAAACACAACATTAATAATAATAACAATAATACCAATAAAAATAATTATTAATAATTATATTTCCTGACGATAATACTGATGATGATGATGCTGACGATGATTATATTAGTAAACAGAAGAAGAAAAAAGGGGGAAAATAACAATAGTAATGGCGATAAAAATGTTATGTAATAATATTAATAACAATAATAATACTAGTTAGATGAATATACCTTCCATCTGATTTTGCGAATTATAAAGAATAAAAGGTAATAATAATTTCTATTCGGAACACAAAATGGAAAAGACGCTTGGTAAAATAATAAAGCCAAAGAAATACATTGTGGACATTTTTGTTTTTTCGAAGATATCAAAAGAGAATAGAAAACAATTTCTCCAGACGAAACCATAATGTGAATTATTATTAATTATAATTTCTTGAGGATGATGATGATGATGATGATGATGATGACGATGATAATAATAGTCAACAGAAGAAGAAAAAAGAGGAACAATAACAATAGTAATGACGATAAAAATGTTATGTAATAATATTAATAACAATAATAGGAAGCAGAAAATACCTTTCATCTGCTTTTGCGAATTACAGGTATAAAGAACAAAATGTAATATTAATTTTATTTCAGAACACAAAGTGGAAAAGACGCTTGGTAAAATATTAATGCCTAAAAAATACAACGAGGAAATTTTTCTGTTTACGAAGAAATCAAAATATCAAAAGAGAATAGAAAAAAATTCCTCCAGACGAAACCATAATGAGAATTAGTAATAATTATAATTTCTTGAGGATGATGACGAGTATAATAATAGGCAACAGAAGAAGAAAAAAGAGGAACAATAACAATAGTAACGACGATAACAATGTTAGGTAATATTGTTAAAAACAATAATAACACTAGGAAGATGAAAATACTTTCAGTGTACTTTTGCGGAATTTATAAAGAATAAAAGAATAAATTAAATTCTTTTCAGAACACAAAATCTAAAAGAAGCTTGGTAAAATATTAAAGCCAGAGAAAGATATTGAAGAAATTATTTTTTTACGAACAAATCAAAATTTAAAAAAAAGAATCGAAAACATACTCCAGAAGAAACCATTATGAGAATTAGTAATAATTATAATTTCCTGATCATGATAATGATGATGATGATGATGATGACGATGGTATTAGTAAACAGAAGAAGAAAAAAGGGGAACAATAAAAATAGTAATGATGATAACAATGTTGGGTAATAATATTAATAACAATAATAATACTAGGAAGATGAAAATACCTTCCATATACTTTTGAGGATTATAAAGAATAAAACGTAATGTTAATTTCTTTTCGGAACACAAAATAGAAAAGACTCTTGGTAAAATATTGAAATCAAAGAAATACATTGTGGAAATGTTTCTTTTTACGAACAAATCAAAATATCAAAAGAGAGTAAAAAGAAATTACTCCGGACGAAACCGTAACGAGCGTGTTTTCTGACATTGAAGGAGATTAGGGCGGAAAGAAAACGAAGCGGGAGTTTTTTCAGTTAAAGGGTAATTTGACTTTTTCATGAATAAATTAAACGATCATTTAGAGGATAAAATAAAAGAAAAAGCTTCATTAGGGAAATTGTGGCAGAATTAATGTGTCTGGTTACAATAAATACACATGAAAAAAATATCGTTGTAAAATATAAACTTTCTAATAACAATTTGTTGCATCTGTGCGGAAAGAATTACTGACACGATAAGATTAGGACTTGTGAATAATAAGTAACAGTTCGTTTCTACCAACCTTTTAGTAGTTTTTGCACTCTACCAGACAGGTTTAAATTACGTTTTAATGTAAAAAACTAAACCCATATATATATATATATATATATAGAAGCTTAAAAAAACTGTCATTTACTGATAAATATAATTATTCTAGATGTAGTTTTAAAGGATTCAAATGTACTCGTTACATAACAATTTTACTTTTAAAAAAAACAAAGGAATTCTCAAATATCTCATTTGACTACATTCCCGTGATCAAGCTATCTCAGTAGTAAGCTTAAAAGAAAATTTTATTTACTTTGAACGTTTTACTTTAACTAAGAAAAGGTAATGCAGAAATTTTTTTTTCTTTAAAAAGGAACAGAATGTTCGAAACAATTATCATTAGTATAAACTAAACGGCATATTAGCCGTGTAACCTATTTAGTGGATATTAGATCCGAAAGCTACGAAATTGATAAGTTGAATATGAAATTTGAATAAATGCTGTAAATTGTTAACATCAGAAGAGAATTAATTGAAAATTGATTGTGGATTGTTCAACATCAAAATAACATGAATATTTTTCATAACTTAAATAATTACAAGAACTTCAATTAATTGATCAATGAAAAATTGAAGCATTTGTATCTTGTAACAAATTTCACAATAATAGAGTCATGGATCAAGGAGTAGTTTACTTTACCTATTATTATATCCAAACAATGAATATCATAATAACAATAATAGAGGTATTTTTTTAAGTAGGCCTATGTGCTAGAATTTTAAATTTTATTAAAAATGTCAATTTGTAGTTATTTGAAATTATGTTGAAACGTTTTTTGTAATTAACTTGATCCTAAGTTTTAACAATTGTCAGATTTTATTTTGTGAGTACGGTTATTTTATTTGAAAGAGGAATTTTTAATTTTATTATATTAGAATAAGTTCCTTTAGGTTAAGTATTTTTGTTTAAAAGGTCGGTCTATATAGTTATAAATTTGGTTATAAGAAAGTGTTGTCTGTATTTTCAATTAATGTATTAAAATACTAATTTGTTAAA
>JBAIZL010000010.1:74405002-74455002 GCA_036971475.1 Prosapia bicincta | reverse complement strand
ATATCACAAGTTCAAATATTTTAGAAACAGTTTTCTTAACTTAATAAATTTCGTTATAGTACGAAAGTTATTTGAAAAAATATAAGGGGCAGCCTGTATATATTATTTATTAAGTTTCTACGCTATTGGATAACTTTACTCAACTTGTTAAGTGTATTTTGCCGAACATGCTTACATTGAATATTTTTTCTTCCTTCTTCTTTTTACACTAGAAACGTATCTAGATAGTGCTTGTTCTTGCTATTTTTGCTTGTTTTGGACAAATGCTGGAATTTTCGCACTTCCTATGCGATTTTTTTCCAAATTATATTTTTAAACTGATTGCTTAGATTAATCTACCACTTTCAATTTTATTAATGACGACTAATATTTCAATAAATACTTATTATTAAAAACATTTATTGCTATTTGTCGTAGTATTAAAGTTTTAATTTGACATTATTGTATTTTTTGATGAATTTTGTTTTTCAAATTTAGTTTTTGGAACACAAGATATTGCTTGTATTACGTAAATGTGAGTTTTGTTCATCTGACGAATTTCAAGCGTCTGACTTGTAATTTCATCAGCTAAAGCAATACAGGTTATTGTATTAAACGTTTCAACCCGGTCTCATTTAATTTCTTATGTTTTTTTTTCTTACGAAATACTTGAATAATTTCCCCCAAGGAGTACACAATTGAAGAGTAAGTGTGAGTCTATTCCGTTGTTCAACTTTTTTTAATTGCTTGACATGTCTTCCCTGAATTCACTTTGGATTTCAAGTTTAGTGTTCTTCTTTACCCATCACCATCCTCGTTTTGTTTTTTAAATTAATTAGTCTTAGATATTGAATTAAAGTGTAATAAGTAGTATTATACCTTTTTTAATTTCAACAAAGCAATAAAATTAACTATTTTTTAATTTCCAGTTTATGAGACTGTATTTCTTTCGAATATAACCTAAATTCCTTTATTAGTTCATTATATTCTTTCACTAAACCAAAGTAAAAAAATCATTATATTGGATAATTACATTTAGAAGGTTTCCAGACTTTTATGTTGCTTAATTTTATAATTATACTTTATTTATATATTTCTATTAGTATCCTTAGTTATTGTTCTAAAGTTTCACATGAAATAATTCTTTTTTATTAATTTAAATATTATGATTTTATTAAATGTCGTTTGTCTTTTAGTTTACTTAATTTGTTTACAGATTATGTTAATAGTACTGCTTGGATTTTAACTCCCGTGTAGCAAGGGGTAATTAGTCGTCGTCCCCCCGGGTCGAGACCACGTCTACCTCAGTTGAATAACGCTGTTCACGCCACGCCGTAATTAGGCTCAGTACCAGGGGATTATGTTCTTCCTTGTACCACCTCATTTCCTCTACCCTTAATAATATTTTATTTTTATTAAAAGAAGTATGACAGGGTGAGATCTTTTTCTGAGCCAGATAGAAATACGGAAGGTCTATTCAGGTACGCAAACCCTGCACATGTCATCAAAGGCGGGTTCAGGATTCGTTTATTTGGTAGGCACAGTTTAAGGAAGTCGTGACTGCCTGTGGTGGGGGGGATACCGCCCTCCTACGAACTTTCCTCACCTTTCCTTCCATTAAATTTATTTATTTACTTTTATTATTTAATTGTTATATCATAACCTCACTTTTATTTTGCTTTTGCCGGCCAGCTCATCCTCTTCTTTCCTTTCTCTGATGTAACCGCTTACCTAGTCCGTAAGAGAGTGATGATCTATCTCCCGAAATTGTGTTTTATTACAACATCTGTACTGTATTCCGAGATATAGATCTCTCAGGTGAACAAACTCCTGAACTTATATAAAAGCCCAGGTAGCCACCGATAAGCCTTTAAGGCTATTATAGGAGTCATGGATCTTTTGAGAGACAATCTGGCATACAGACTATGTTTGGATTCTGCACTAGCGAATCTTGAATTTAATTAAATAATTAACAACTGACTGGAAAATAACAATTTTTATTGTTTTTATAAATTTATCAATTAGACTAATTATTTTACAAATTTTTTATTAATTCTTATTACATTACTTTTTCGTTTAATTATTTAATTTTAGTTAAATTGATTTTTGGTAGCCTATATGGTGTTTTATATAATTACATTGACGAAAACATATACAGTATCAACATCTACCCTCTTCTTTTATTTAGCTACTTTCACATATGATTATTTAAATATTCTTGATTTGGATCATTGCCCATGTTGCTTATTTATTGGATGGATAAATTTTGAGTTCTTCATATATTTAAATTCAATTACATTTCTGTTTTGGCTCAGTACACTACTTCAATAAATACCCTTAGGTGGGCAAAGTAAACTCTTACTGTCTATAACCTAACTTCCATATCAATTATTTTGAATTTTATTACAATTTAGACTTAGAAATTTAATTACATTATTTCTTTCTCTATTTATAATTTGTATTTGATTAACATGAAAATCTTTCCTGATTATAATTTTAGGTTGACAATATTTCTACATATTTAATATTTATTATTTTTACAAAACATCTTTTAATATAAAGTTTATAATCTAACTTGCTTCTCTTTAATTAAGATTATTGATTTGAAATTTGTTTATAATTTTTTGCCATTTATTTACTACTAATTTGAAACACATTTTACATTCATAAGTTATACATATTGAAATATTTAACAAACCTTTCTATTTATCTCTAGGGCAAATTTCACACAGCTTATTTTTAACCTAATCGTCTCTTTTTATTATTCAAAATAATTCGATATAGACCCCTAACACTGTTTCATTCAAGGTTCTTTATCAAATATTTAATTATCATGGGGATTTTTGGACAAAACAAAACTACTCCTAAACCATATAAATAATTCTGCATACATTATTTCGTATATTATTTATTTAGGCCATCGATAAAGCCCTCTTGAAAGTAATACCTATTTCAAAAAGGTATTCTTGACTACATAACGGTTGTAGTCAAGAATAATTTTTATATTTTGAATTTATTTATTTATTAAATTTGTAATAGTAGGAAAACTTTGTAAAATCCTGGTTAGATGCTGGAGTTGGCTTTCTTTGAACATAATGCTTCTGCCTTTTTGGTACTGATAAATCAATTAAGTTATTTTCTGGCCACTTCATCACTTAACTGGAACTTGATATCTTGGTTCCGGCTCCCTTAACTTACACTCGTCACAACTAATAATGATCTCATTCCATTTTAGGATGTTTGACTCTCTACTATTTCAAACACTTCCGTCTTAGTCGGCGTTCTAAGAGAGAGTGACCCAATCGACGCTATCTGCCTCGTTTGAAAAGTTAGTGTTCTTGTTTTTCTTCCTTTTCGACCAATACTATTTACGTTCCTGTGGCGACTAGGTGTTTGTGCTCCATTTTCTGGGATTTTGACTTGTAGTCTTTTTATACTTCCTCAGCCAAATTTCACTTTTATATCTGTTCAAATAATTTCTTTTGCTTTAGCGTCCTGGTCTTTCACTCGCACTTCAGCCAGCTATCTTGCCAAATTTTTACAAGAACAATGCATCCAACTATTCATTACGGATGAACACTTTCAACATGCTTGTATCGGTCCTGCTCTGAGACTATGTGATTGAGACTACAAAACTTGATACCTCGTGAATGAGGCTATATCTTGCCTAAAATCTTGTTATTTGATAACATTTCAACTTATTACTCTATTTACTTGACCTAAATATGAACTTCTATATAGCCTAACTTTCCTTGATTATTATCTTTATTATTTATAAGAATTTATGTTAAATTATTATCTTTTCGAATTTACTTATCATGAGCTATCCTGACAATGACCATGTTTTTTTGCAATGGTCATTTTGTTCGTTACAGCCCTAACCCAGAATTTGTTTAAAATTTTAATGCCGTGTTTGAGAGCAATTTTACTTTTAAGGCAAATAGATGTACAAGCTAAACAAAACCGAAATTAGATATAGGCTATGTATCTATCTATCTACCTACCTATCTATCTATCTATCTCCGTTTCAAAATGTTAATTGTTGGCTTTCCAATTTAAATTTTACAAAAATTGAAATTTTAAATAATTAATAACTATGGATTACTTAAACTTGAATTTTCGTTGAGTAGCTTAAATCCACTCTTGTCTAATTTGGCTCCCAGGGTTGGGGGTCTTCTTTGACTGCACAAAACTACAATCCTCCCCCGTATCCTCGAAATTTCTTGCTCAACCACCACAACTGGACCGTCCTCCTCGACTTTTAAAACTCATCTCTTTCTTACTCGTAGGTCTTCCTCCATCCATCGCTTTCCTTTCTTCTACCTTTCCACTAATACTGACCATGTCTTCAATTGCATTTTTCTCTGAATGCGTACAATTTGGGAAAGTAAAGCTTGGGAATTCCGCCGACAAAAAGCTACTTTCGGACTCTAGGGTTATCCTCAACGATCTACCTGGTAGCCCATCTATTGTTCCCATTCCCAATTTAGAACTTTCTATACTTTTTATAAGTCCCTTTGCCTTTTCAACTAACGGTATCTTTTAACACAGCAAGCCTATAAATTTACAAATATCTAGCAATGCTTTTATTAACCTTTGCTAGCTAGGAACATACACACACACACACACACACACACACACACACACACACACACACACACACACACACACACACACACACACACACACACACACACACACACACACACACAGACACACACACACACACACACACACACACACACACACACACACACAAATATATATACTATATATACATTATATCTATACATTATAGGTATTATACCTATATACATTATACAGTATACCTATAACATATACATATTTATTTTTAAAATATTTTTTTAAATATTTTAATATTTTAAAATATACACTATTTATCTTTTAAAATTATTGACAAATAAAATGGATTTTAACAAATATATAAACAGCTTGGGTACGTTGGGGTGAATCCACTGGAGCCGCTACTGCATGTGATGCCATTACATGCCCTCTATATCTTGTAACAAGGGTTTATAAGTAGGCGGCAGTTGTCATACTGACTGATCATAGTGATTTCAAAAAAAATCTCATTTCTTTTATTTTAATTTTTCCGACGGAATACGTGATTTAAGCATACACTAGCTTTCCGCTATTAAATATCCATGCTAGGATGTTGAGCTGTGATTTTTTTTCAAAAGTAAAGAGTTACTTGGTTGGGGGCGATGTTTGTGTAACCTGTTTCTAGGCGAGTTTGCATTAATTGAGCATGTGTTTTTGAATCGTTGTTGGCAACAAGTGCCTGTTGGTCAGTGCATAATTTATTACAGTTCGAACATTTTAGATTGAATATACATGACGGTTGATGCTAAAGATTGTTTTGTTTACGTTGTGTTGAAAGTTGTATTGTTCATTGTTGTTTGTTTTATTGCTTTTTTGTTACTGTAAATTCGAAGAAATTTAAGGTCGGTATGATTCTAATTCTACGGTTAGGCCTATGTGAAGTTTATCACTATTTTGATGTATTTGGAATATATGTTTTTTCCTTAATATACAAACAACTTCAAAGTCTTAAGAGAACCTATAAAGTCGCACAAACGTATACATAGTATTTCAAATCATTATAGCCGCCATAAACGTACCACTTTATTCTACATAAATAAAAATTACGATTTTTGTCAGTGAAAAAAAGTCTATACGTATTATATGTAATGTAAAGTCACATGGATTAGGTCAGAGCCTTCGTATGCTACCAGAGGGAGAAGCTGCGGATGAAGAAAATTTAATTAAAAACAAAGTGTTTTAAGAGAAGACGTAGAAATTTGAAATTGTTTTGAGAATAGAATTAAGTAAAATAGATATACGAAAGATTTTCGAATGAGTATCTATAACAAGAAGAAAATAAAAGATGATACAGTTGACAATTTGACAGCAGAAACAACATGGATGCTGTGGTGATAGGAAGATACCTAGAAGATATCTGTATGTTAAGTATATATATATATATATATATATATATATATATATATATATATATATATATCAATACTATAGTTACAAACTATGTGATTTTATGCTTTAATTTAAGTGATTGTTGTAGCTTGTCTTAATTTTTAGCTATTAATTTGCATGAGTAAGCAAACTGTTGTGTTACATATAATATTGTGATTTGTGAACTATATTTTTGTAAACATGACAGCGTATTAGATTATTATATATTGCTCTTACATTTGAAACCGTATACACGACAAATATATGTTATTCGTGTATTTAAGTAGAAAATAATATTTTGTATTTAACTGACTTGAAACAATTAATTCCAACTTATGATTACTGAAATACATTAGTTTTAGGTCGGGAAATATCGTAGTAGTTTTAGATCGAGAAATGTAAAGGAAGAGTTAGTTTTCACGGATCTGAGAACTTGAAGGTTTCGCTAATGGATATAAATGTAAACAATTAAGACAACTCATTTAATATCTCTTAAGGCATAACTGCTGCTAGCACAAGACCATGAAACTAGTTATTCTTACTCACCGAATAAAGCAAACAAATTTTATTAAAACATAAGAGATAAAAACATTGAGATGAAAAGAAAACATACGTGGAGAATATTATTCAAGAGGAAACATTACATAAAAAAAATGAAAAAGTTAACAAAACACCAAAAATACAAAAACTAAATGAAGGCATATAATAAATATTTCTGTATCTAAACGAATGTAATTTTGAAATTATAATAATGTTTTGAGAAGTTGAATAAAATAGTTAACATTAAAATTAACATACTCTCACAGTAGAGTATGGTGGGACAAGCCTGCGTAGCTAAGAGATATGTTTTACCTGCTTCTTTAAAGCAAAATGTAAAGACAAATACTGCAATAATACATTTATTGTCAAACTGGAATTTTATGGTATTTTTGTATTATATAACTACTATATCACTATAATTACTTCCAAGGATACTGCTGGAACTGTTGATGGTACACTAGTACCAAATTTGCTACAAATACACTACAAGATGGTAGTGCGCCGTCTTACTCAAAGCGCAATCTTATCCCACCTTACTCTATATACGTTTGAGTATATAAACAGTTAATTATAAATTGATTCATTGAAACGCTTTTGATTTAATGAATGTATTCTTGGCCGACGTGAGCATGTGTTTTATTTTAAATAATCCCCTTGACTCAAAAGCAGAGATCAGATCTTATATAATTTAGAACTGAATGTAAACAATCGATGTGTTTATTTTAGTAATAACACACACACACACACACACACACACACACACACACACACACATATATATATATATATATATATATATATATATATGCATACACACACACACACACACACACACACACACATATATATATATATATATATATATATATATATATATATATATATCGCAATATGTATTCTTGTGTATTAATAAAGAACATAAGTCAAAATACAAATACAAGAATTATAATTGAATCTACAATTTAAAACTTTTCGTTGGCTAACAGTACCAACATCATCAGGAATATTCATAAACAAATATGGAACTTAACCTCAAAAAATACATTCACTTCTAATTCACACAAAATACAATCCTGTAAGCTTATAGATATAAATATCGCTATATGTATTCTTGTGTATTAATAAAGAACATAAGTCAAAATACAAATACAAGAATTATAATTGAATTTACAATTCAAAGCTTTTCGTTGGCTAACAGTACCAATATCATCAGGAATATTGATGATCAGCAATAGTTTCAAATTACTTTAAAAACTAAATAAAATAAAATACGTATGTTAGTACATAGACAAATATGAAACAACTAAAGTATTTTGAAATGGCTACCTTTTGGTAGTATGTAATAGCGACAGTGTTGATCTCATATCAAGTAATTCTACAATTTTAATAAAATCTTGTCTTTTAAGCATAACGTTTCTCTATACTATAATATTATTTTAAAAAAGAACTATAAAAGAAGAAACCACAAAGAATAGAAACGTAATACAATGTCTGTGTAATGGCATTAAAAGGGAATTATTTTAACCATCTTCATTCTCTAGATTCTGAAATCACTGCGGTAGAGGCATCACACAAATCAGTCAATGTTGCTAAGTGGAACCATCCGTTGACTTAGGGTTTTTCATTCTCCCTTCTCATCTCCGCCTCGTACAGGGAAAGCTTAGAGTGAAGTTAGCAACATTTACTTTTTTCGGTGATGTCTCGACAGTAACGCCTCTAGGATCTAGTTTTGAATGAATCTAACTTTTTATTATTTGAATAGTTATGTTTAATTTTACTCGATAATATAGTTTTTTGTAGTCATGTTATGTTTATAATATCCCAAGGTATTTGATTTAAACATTAGGTGATAATAAAAGTATACATTTTAAACAAAATTAACCGTTTTTACCATGTGAAATGGGTAGCATACTAGTTCTTTAGGAAATCGGTCCTACCATAACAAAGAGTCTGTCTTGGACAGGCGACAAGACCTAGTGAAAAAAGACAACTTGACTACACCACCTTGAAAAAAAAACCTACCCCTGAAGGAGTTGACCTTGCTCTAGTTCGAAAAGATCTGATAACCGGGTAATGAATTAAAATTAGAACATGAGGTATACTGGTCCAGTAAAAGGATTCCCTATTAAAAAATGTCCCAGTGAAAGAAGGCGACAAACTAGTAAATGAAAATTTTTTGTAAGAAGAGCATGAAGGCGAAGCATATTTCCACTTATTTTAGACACGTCGGTCTTGATTTTGAGAGGGGCTGTAGGTTTTATGTTTCCTGAACTACTTTTGAAACACTGAATTGTATTTAGGGACTTCCGTCAATAAAATTACCACCATTTGTAGATGGTGATACAAAGTGTTCCAAAAATAAATTAACGGAATCTTGAAAGAACGATAATGAAAAACTGTTCAAGTTATAACTAAACGACTAAAACGTCAATCTGAAGTGGAAATATGTAACTTGTTTTTACCTTAGACACAGCGTGTCCTGTGGTACGCAGAATTAAAACAGTATGTTAGTGTACAGCCTTGGTTTCGAGAAATGTACTAGGACAAATTTCACGCTATGATGAAAAAATTCGTCACTTGTTTAACCAGTTTCGAGACACATAAAGTCCATTGAAAGGACAATCACCAGACCGAACAAAAACAAGTGATGACAAAGTTGAAAAAATCTGGTAAATCTTTTGGCCGATGAAGACTTCAGTTAAACGTCGCTCACAAAACGTCTACAACCACAAAGGTAAAAGTCAAAACAGTTAACTCAAAATTTCACAAAAAAATACTTTTTAATAAACAAACACACTAGTTCACAACACTAGTTTCGGTGACGATGTCGCCTTCCTTAGTGCTTGGATACTACTCACTAGCTATTTGTGAGTACTGTTCACTACTCACTACTCAACTAATATGCACTTACTATGAGCTACTACTCACTAACTATTCGTGTGCTTGGCTACTTCACTATTTGTGAATAGTTCTCACTAGTTTAGCTCTAATTAACTAAATATTCGTAAATAAACATTAACTAAACAGTGTCATTCATAAAAGATTAAGAAATTAAGATTGAGTGTCATTCATAAAGAATTTCGTATCTACAAAATTCAGTTAAGACATTACATTTACCTACTTATCCAATAAGCGTACAGACATTGCCAGTTTTATGCTCAATGAGATTGATGACAATCCCAATTTTCTTAAAAGAATGCTGTTCTCAGGCGAAGCTACATTCCACAGAATTGATGTCGTTAATAGTCACAATTCATCATAAAACATGAATCAATATTAATAACAAACCATAGCGACAGTGTGACCATTCGCTTAGTCGTAGACAGTCTCATTCTGCCTGGTTGCAGGGAAACCTGCAACACCTAGTGACGTAATTCCTAGTGAAAAAAACGACAGGCAGCGCCGTAAGGCTCCATTAGGTTGCAAACGACCTGCAACCTCGGAAGTGTTCTGTTAGGATCGGCTTCGTTCGCTCCGCTCCAAGTTTGTTGCCGACATTCAAAGTTAAGAATGAATTGAGATAGGTAATATATAAACCCATGTTTTGAGATCCGGGGTCTTAAATAAGTAAAAATAAAATAAATAATGATAATATATTTCCTTCAATAAAAAAAAGTATTACACTTTCAAGAAACTAACACTTTCAAGATCCATAAGTAACTAACACCTTTTACTTTTGCAACCCTCAGAGGTTTTAGGCACCAGGCGCCACTGATAGTTTTTCAGTAACATTTGTTCAAAACCCAAGCATTTAATTTGGAACAGTGTATTTTCAATAAATGGACATAAAAATAAATATGTAGAAACGTTTTAGGGAGCTTGCGAAATATTTCTGACCAATTATATTCAGTGCATATATTTCATATAAGAAAACGAATGGTTAATTGCTCAAACACGTAAAAGTTCTGGGTTTAGAAAAAAAAAAATATTTGCTAATCTAAACCCAGTTCGATTCAATCTGTGAAAATTCGTAGATAGCGTCCAACGTAGCATTGTTAGGCTATTGAAGCGTAGTTTAGGCCACATTATCTTTCTTGAATAAATATTCCTCAAGCAGCTCAACTCTACCCTGTCATATTTACGCCATCTTACTGCCATTGAAGGAATCATTATTATATCTTATAATAAACTCCTGCCGAAATGGAGTAACGCTAGTAGTGAATTTCATTTGTTTATATATATATATATATATATATATATATATATATATATATATATATATATATATATATATATACCCTTAAGAGTTATAATAAAATCGAAACAATTTGGGATGCTTTCGGGTTACAAAACAAATTGAGAAAGTAAAGTAAAAGGCTAGAAAGTGAATACTTTAGTTTCTACAAAAAATTACAGTTTAACATATACAGTAACAATCTTCAGGATTATTAAAAAAAAAAACATTTCATTTCTATGTTGCTGATAATGAAATTTTAGTGGTTTTGTTTACAGATCGGTTTAAGATCATCCTTGAAAAGGAAAAAAAGAATAAACACTCAATGACAAACAAAAATGACCAAACATTCAGTCATGAGTATTAGACATAAATGTTATGATAGAATAAGGAATTACACACAACTGAGACAACACAAACACAATATGAGATATAATAGCCTATATTATCATAGTGAGTACATTATTTATATATGGAGGCCTAAAACAGGAATAAACCGTAATAGGGCTTTCTTTATTTCCTACTCTATTCTAGAATACAATTACATTTTATTATTAATAATATCTATAAAACCCAGCTTACATGTTTACCCTCGTATCTAAATCACGACCTGCAAAATATTTTCGGACCACAAAAGATTGTAATCGGACTACTGTAAAGGGGTGCCAAAATCCAAGGCTCCAAGGCTTCATTTTAAAATGAAACAATGCTAGAAAGACGTAAATTTGGGGACATCTTTATATGGCGGTGTTGCCAAGTTTACGCTGAGGAGCCGTCTGGCTAATTTGATTTCCTCAGAACACTTGTGATTCTGAACTCGCTCACGGAACACCTAAAAACACAATGGTAAGAGAATACATATTTTCAGATTATTGTATGAAGTTAAAAGTTTTTGTTGATTGCTTCAAAGCATTTATGTAACAAATTATTTTTACTGGATTGCAGCTATTTCAATAAACAAAATATAAAATATGATTTTAAAATTTGCAAAAACAATTAGTTTTATTTATATTTTGATTTGAAGACAAATTTTTTTATTATGATGGAAACAATCAAATAATCGAGTTTCTGAAATCTGAATTATACCTCTTATATACCTCTTATTTTATCAGAGTAAAATATAAACAATTATTTGAAACAAAAGCCTTGAAAAACAATCTTGATTTATTAAACTTATGAATCTATTCTATTGAGTTTTGCTTTTAAAATGTTCAAACATGAAATCAAAAGATTCATAAAATATAAATAAAAGTATAAAATTTAGAGCTTTGAATTATAACAAGAAACACAGATAAACTATCTACTAAATTAAATCACAGAGTTTGTAAAAGTTAAAATAACTTTATGATAACTACTAAAGAGAAGAAAACGTATAAAATAACAATTTTAAAACATTTATAGAAAATGTAGTATATATAGAATTCTTTTAAAACGAACTCCGAGAAAGTGTTTATTAAATTTTATCCTTTTACTGTTATTAAAGTGTGATAACAAACTTTAGAAATTGAATTTTATGAACCTGACATAGTCCTAAATTCATTTATAAGAAAACTATTTTTTTTGCAATTATAAATTGTTATATGTATTAAATTTTTATTTCAAGTTATGTCTTACACGGGTGCTTACAGGTGCATGTCTAAAGACAGACATGCTGTTGTTAGAATAACTGTATGTTTGAAGACATATTATAATAAATTTATTGAGGACTCACATTTTTTCAATAATAATAATTAATACTCTAAGGAATTATTAAAGTCTAAATCATATGTCTGAATCTTCTTCATTTTAAGCTCCAAGACGTATCTGACAAATAGTTTCACGAATATAGCTGACTGACGATTTCGTACAGATATGCTAACAAATAACGATTGAGAAAAATAAAGAATACTTAGGGTCACACTGTATATCTCTAATTTTTAAATTATCAATAACTTTTAATCAAGTAATTGCTAAATTAAATGAATTTCAATAATTGTATGAGTGTCCATCAATATAAATTATCTATATTGCTTTATAATGAACATAAATTTAAAAAATTCTAGTTAATGTTGACCTAATTGTTTTCGATTATTTGTGTAAAATTCTAACATAACTTTGAAGTTTGTGCAGGACTAATTGAAAAAAAAGTACAAAAAAAATTAGTGGTCCAATAGAGCTTACATATTCTATTCAAATTAGGTTAGCTCAGTTGATAGACTACGATTTGTTTGCGTTGGCAATACTGGGGAGGGCCAACATCTGGACATTTGTTGACAGTGATTTGTTTACAAATGTTTTGAATGCAAAGAATTGCAGTAATTTGCGAGAGCATGCCAATTAGTTACCTTACACGCTCACCAGATGTCGTTCAAACATTCAGGGAGTTTTCGTAGGAGACAAATTTTGCTAAATTTATTAACTGTCAAACAATGAGTATTTTAATTGTATTTCATTCGTTTCTAAAATTGGTATTTTTCTTTTTTGTATTTTCATTAGAATAGTCATTTCGGAAAATATATCAGATTATAAATACATCTCGGTTTTTGATCCGAGATAAAAAAAAAACAGCTCAGGAAAAAGGACATTCTCACTATATAGCAAAGCAAGCTCTCTAGTATAGACTAACTTATCAATATGAGGCGAGAAAAATAGTAGAATGTAGAAAAAGCGAAATATTTTCATTACCAGGCAATGTAAATGAAAACAAACTAGTTTTTCTAAACGTTGTCACAAATGTTAAATAAGTTATATTTAACTCTCAAATCAACCGTCTTTTTCCTTCTGACATAACTATTGCCTAATTTATATTAATAAGATGAACAAAGGAATGTATTAATAATTTATACAATTAAATTTACAATTTTTTATTTACAATTGGTCTGGTAAAAGTTATCCTTTCAAAACTAATGAACCTTATGAATCAAAGAATCCAACAATAACAGTAAGTTATTACCTTAAAAACAATAAGTTTAATTAGATTTTATGGCATTGTATTTTCCTATTCTTAATTAGAATATTTACAATCGACCTAAAAAATTTTATATTAGGAAAATTAAAGAAATAAATATCTATATAAGAAAAATAAATAAACAAAGATTTTAAAGGAAATTCATTAAAATCTTCAAAATGTAATTTCTGAGCAACAGAGTAATAAGATTTGGTACAAATATATCTATTCTGTGATTGTAGATATAATAAAAGAGTATATCAGATTGTAAATATTGACGTGAAAGCAAAAATGATTAATAATGCTTTATTTTTGTATGATAAATATATCAGTATACATTATTTGTATGATTACAATCAAAATTAAAGAAAATTTATATCAACAAAATTATACAGTGATATATATATATATATATATATATATATATATAATATATATATATATATATATATATATATATATATATATATATATATATATATATCTCACTGTATAATTTTGTTGATATAAATTTTCTTTAACTTTGATTGTAATCGTACAAATATTGTATACTGATATATATATACATATATATATATATATATATATATATATATATATTAAATATGGTGATATGTTTCTTGTAATATAGTTAATAAATTAAACATATTTCAAAAAACAAGAATACATTTATTACATATATTATTCAAAGCTTTTCGCCAATAAAAAAGTACCAGCATCTTCAGGAAATTATGGTTGTTTGTAGTCCATATGATTAAATTTTTTTAAAAATATTTTGTAAGATAATTATTTTTCCTGAAGATGCTGGTACTGTTATCGGCGAAAAGCTTTGAATAATATATGTAATAAAAGTATTCTTGTTTTTGAAATATTTTAAATATATATATATATATATATATATATATATATATATATATATATAAACACTATCACTTTACACTATAATGTACTTAAACAAGAATCGTACTAGGTATATTTGTGAGTAGACTTTCGAGAACTAATAATTACGTGTTGTGTGTGTGTTTGTGTGTGTGTGTGTGTGTGTGTGTAAATGTGTGTGTGCTTGCGTGCGTCTGTGTTTGTTTACCTACTCCCTTGCTTTCTATTTAAGCCGAGGAGATGTATTAGTGTCATTACGTTATCATTAAATTGAATTTTTATGGTTTTTGAAAAAATATTCTTTAAATTTATTATTATTATTATTTTTAAAACGTAAATAAATAAATTTCCTTTTTTGGAAATATCTTTTAACAGTAAACGGATAAGGTTTAAAAATACCTGAACTAGTCTATATCAATGTTTCTAATTTTTGTTCAAGGACTTGTGGGATTTTCTGTGAAACATAAATTTCCACAATTAGTGAACGATATCATCCAAATTTATCATCCTACTTATTTACTTAACTTATTACACTAATTTATTAACATCAAAATTTGAAATATGTGTTTAATATTACTATTATTTACCATTATGAATATCTTTATTCTATCATATCAATCTTCTTCTTTTGTTTTCAGGCAGATCTCGGCTCTAGCGACCTTGAAAGTAAGTTCAGTTGGTTACAATAGTATTTGGCATTTTTAACACATTATAATAAATTCTGAGTAAACATAGTAAAAATAACATGACTTCGATATTTTGCTTTCCTATTGTTTCACCTTTAAAAGTACTATTGTTCCAAATACTTTAATTACATTTGCTTTTATAAAGTGAAAAATAAAGAGTACTATAGTATCCAGTCACATTGTGGTTTTAAAGTTTTATTTTTCCTTCAGTTCAATGAGAATAAAGTAAACAATTTAAGAAACTGTACTAATGTTTTTTACACTTGTATTTTACATCCTAATAAGTGTGAAAAATTAATAAGAAATAATCAAAATAATAAGTACATTTATGTACATGTTCATTACATTTTTGAATCTTATTTCAATTCAAAATAATTTTTAACAATAAATTCGAAGTTAAGTTTTATTTTGCCCGACTTTATTTTACCTTATTATTTGGTAATTCTAAACGTTTCCCTTTAGCCTCGGAAAACTAACTAAGTAGGTTTTCAATACTTTCAAGTATTTGTATTACCGTTTTAATCACTTACGTTGATAAATAGGTAAAATTGATATATTTGGTGCATTGATAAATAAAATCTCTATCCACAGATAGGTTTCATACTATAGTTATTCTGAATCACCGTGTTAATATAAAGATGATATTTATATTAAAGAAATTATCGTCTCAGTGAACTCATGTTTTAAGAAAATGTATAAAAACCTATAAAAAAAACACGTTTTTGATCATACCATGCGATTTTCGATATGTATTTATCTGACAGTTGATATTTCGGACAGTTTTGATGATCATTTAATGAAATCATCATAGACAATAAATTGCCCATAAAATAAACCTTCCCTTAAAAAATGAAAAAAATAGGTAAATATACTCGGTTGAAATTATATTTTTATCTATCAAATATAATAAAAGATGTGCATAATTTTGTCTAACAACAGTTTTAAAATATATTCATTCCACTTTTATTGTAAATATAAAATTTACAACTATAAACTCAATGGACAATTTGGACACAAAAATTATTAGAATTTGTTGGATATCTTCCGTTATTGCATACAAATATCCAAAAAATCTTTGTTTGGTTGAAGGAACGACATTCTTTTAAAAATATTTGTATAAGAGAAAAATTGAAGTATCTTGATTTCATCCTGCAGAAAGTTATTGATTGAAAAAAAGCTTTCGTTTATTCAGAAGTAATCGTTTTACCAGTCAAGGAATATTTATTTTACTGCAATCTTCTCTTTAGTAGCTGGTATTATGTAGTATTGGGTTTTCCAGTTTGTACCAAACGTTGTTTCAAGGTAATGATTATTTCGACATCATAAAAATGATATGGTTTTTAAATTTCAACTCTCTTAATAATTAACACATATCATAAGGGTTAAGCCGTGATAAATTTTAAAACTTTACCAATTTTAGTTTGCAATCATGATTATAGTTACTGATTGAAATACTTACGGATAGTAACGAGGCCCGGTACTTAACTTAAAGAAATTATTATTCATACAATTTTTGGATTAAAAGAGGGTTTGAAAGATTTCACAAAGATCAAAACGTTTATTATAAATTTGCATCTCATCAATGTATTCTTTTATTTGAACTGATTATACGTAAGATGGTTTATAAAACCTGTAAGACTAAATCTAATTACAATTTTACTTCACTGTAATGTAAGATACAAGGCTTGATTATAATATTGTTTAAAGTCTCTTCTGTTACGGATTTTTCCAACTCTTGACGTAATACATCTTGTTTATAAATGGAAATAATGAACTTATGTTTGTCAGAGCAAGGCGCTTCGCTACTGACCTAGTTAATAGAGCGTGGATTTAATCTGCTAGAAACATAATTCTCATAATTTCATAAGCATGAAAGTTTTTGTGTTAAATTAAATTATGTTTTAGTATGAATGCATAATGTACTAGATTTTACATTTACATTTTGACCCATAATATTTTTTTAAAATATAAAAGGAACAACTTTTAAAAGCAACAAAATTTTATGTTTAATGAAAACTTGCTTGTGCCTTCAACTGATTGGGGTATTTTATAACTGAAATTCTATCCTCAGGAGAGTAAGATACAAGGTAAATGATTTTGGTAAAACGTTTTAAAAATATATTAAAAAAAATACAGATCAAAACTAATATAACCCAAATAGAATATAAATTCTATTTAGGCAAAAACACTTAGCGTGGCTATTACCATTAACAAATACTATATATAATAATAAAGAGGTATCTAAGATTATTATTTAGGAAAATGTCTATACTAAGAAATACTCTCATTCGTTGTTATTCATAAAGCGAAATTGTAAACGAGGGAGCTCATAAATTTTATATCGAGTAAGCAGTATCATTGAAATGAAAAACTCGTAGATTATCTGTTGTACAACCAAACAGGCTGCCAAAGATCCACCGATATGTAAATTGAAATGTAATATCTTTGAAAACTAGTAGAAATAATTAACGTTCTCTAGCACTGAATCAATTTTAAATATCGGGAATCATAAATACGGAAATTTCGCTAGTAATTTATACATATGTCCAGAAAGTAGATTAAACAGAAGTAACCGTAACACCTTATTATACCTTTGTTTTAGGATACTTTTTTACATTGATTACTAAAAAAAAATCATATGTTTAAACTGGTTGATGTCTATTACAAATAGAAAAAAAATACCATATGTAAGAAATAAAAAATGTAAGATTTTGGCTTATTACTTAAAAATCATATAAAATTATTTACTACTAATTATTTACTAATTATTATATAATATATATTTATTTACTTATAATAATTTATGTAAATTATTAGAAACTGAACAACTAAATCCTAACTCAAACAAATATTCTTTGAGCTTAGCTTGTGAGGCTATGTTAAAAACAAATAAAAACATACAAAAAACTCACAAATTAATCATTTATTTACTCATACGCGTTTCAATGACCAAGCCATCATCATCAGTGAGTTGTAAGTTAGAGTTTGTAGTAGTAACACTCACTGATGATGATGACTTGGTCATTGAAACGCGAATGAGTAAATAAATGATTAATTTGTGAATTTTGTGTATGCTTTTATTTGTTTTTAAATCCTAACTATTTATAACCTATGCTTATTTTATTCTAAAAGCATTGTCAAATTTAAGTTTCTATTTAAACACAGGATGTTTAAACTTTCTACAGCCCTTTTAAACAGGATAAGCTTTTGTTGCTTACCATGTCCTTAACCTACTTTGAATAATATGGCTATTCAACTTCCCTTTTGTTTTAAAACGTTATAATATATTTAACGTTATTCTATATTTAAGCTAAAAACTATCTAAACAAACACGGAAAGTCTAGTTTTATGTTTTGATTGATCCTTAAATAATTTTTCCATACTTTTAAAGATATATAAATTAGGGTCTAGAGAATCTTAAAAACATAATTAATGATAAGACCACTTTAGGCTAGTTGGAACGAAAATTGTAAATTTTGAGAAGTGTAACAATTTATTGTTTCAAAAAATATAATTTAAACGAATTTAATGTTGTTACAGCAAAAATATATCAAAATTAGAAGTTGGTACCTCAAAAAGTGAAAAAAGTAAATTAAATTAAAAAATAGTTTAAATACAATATAAATGTATTCATCCAATACATATGAGACGTATTGTATTGATCTATATTTCAAAATAAGGGCTACAGAGACACACAAAATCTAGAAGCAAAAATTAGTATTCTCAAAATATGTGATTATAATTTTTTAATTTTTTTGTCCCATTATGACTGAAAGTTATGTTTATTAAATGAGTGATTTTCTTTGAGTAAATGTATAACTGACCATGCTTTTCTTTTCAAATTTGCATTTGAATTCTTGAGGCCAAAGATAGCTAGCAGATTTCTATATTTCACGCAGGCCCCTAGTTCTAAATTTAGTTGCAACACATGTGCTCAAGTTTTCACCTAAAAATAGTCCCCTGCAACCTCAACATAATATTACTTTAGTTTAAGATAAAATTAAACTTTTCGAAACGTGTATGTAGAGGTTATTACTCTACTAAATATGTTTTATTTATAATTTCTAGAGGCGATCATGGGCAAAGTTTATTTCTGAAGTAATAAACCTTGAAGGACATATTCCTATACGTAGGGTAAAAGATCGACTTGAACAGAATTATACGACGCAATTGCTCTTATGGAAGAACGATAGAAATAAGAGATAATATCAATATTATATAACATTGAAAAAGAAAAAATGTTTTTTGGTGTTTTTAATAAGCTTTAATAATCTATAATAATAAATTATAAAATATCATAATATACTACTGCGAAAACAATATTTTGTTTAGAATAATCTATCGTTGTACAATCCCAGATTTTAATTTGAGAATAATGTGTCACTTATTTATTAAGTTGTGTAAATTGATGCAGGTCTAGGTTTTATGTTTCGAGTAGGTGTGAAGGAATTGAAATGAAAACGCTACTTGGAATTAATAAATTTAAATTAATGTATTTCCCAATATATCCCTGAAGGGATATATATTATTCAATTAATTATAATAATTGAATTAAAATAATATTAGTGATTAATTTTTATAAACGCGTCTGTTTAAAACTAACAACACAATATATTTATCATGATTTTCATATAAATATTTAAATGACAATTAATATTATGTAATTGCTTTTAGGATTTTCCTGGTTTTATGTACGAGTTGAAATATAATTAGAGAGGGTTTAACTCTATGCTTTGTTTATACTACTTTTGAATCTTTTAAGTATTAATAAAATCATTCAATTATAAAAGATTTATTTCAATAAATTGGTGGTATAGTTTGGTAGAGATAGATATTTCAGTGAAAGGAAAAGTTTTAAAATTACGTTTTATGTTTACGTAATTTCTTTCAATATTCCGTTTATAGTAACAAGCAAATATTTAACTTGAGTTTCAGTAATGTTTAATATGACCGAGCATTAAAAAGAAAAGAACCCACTTTTAAAAAAGATTATATATATATATATATATATATATATATATATATATATATTTTTAAGATCAAATAATATACACAAATACAGGAATATTTAATTTATTGAACAATAAACTCAAAGCTTTTCGTTGGTTTACATTACCAACATCTTCAGGAGTTACAATAGTAAGAATACGAATTTGATTCTTACTATTGTAACTCCTGAAGATGTTGGTAATGTAAACCAACGAAAAGCTTTGAGTTTATTGTTCAATAAATTAAATATTCCTGTATTTGTGTATATTATTTGATCTTAAAAATATTCTAACAGGAAAACACATTTGATATTCTATATATATATATATATATATATATATATATATATATATATATATATATATATATATATATATATAATTTTTACTTACGATAAAGTGAAAAATAATTTTCTAATAACGAAAAGATAATTATTTATTGCAAGCTCATTATCTAAAAGACTTTGAAGTGGGTGCCGATTTTCGTACTTGAACCCATATTCAACTATCCATATATTTAACATGATTTTGGAACCAATTGGCATATAGATAACAAATTATGATATAAACACCGGGTATTCAGTCATTTCTTCTTTAGAATTATTTTATAGGCATAAGAAATTTATTATATTTATGATTCAACAGGTTTAAGGAGATATTATCTTCTATTTATAATCTTATACAGTTATCCCACCGTGCAAATCATTCAAAGAAGGTTGAATTGTCCGTAATCTGTATATGTGAACGAAAAGTATGCAATCACATTTTTCTTATCAGACAAAATCTGGTGTTGTAGCCTTTTCTGAGAACAAAGATCAATCATCGTCCTTCATACTCTCATAATACAAAAGACATCGCATTTTATATTTCGTGAGAGACTGTGGTTCGCTATAATTAACCATGGGAAATCAAGCAATCAAAAAGTTGATTGTTTCGGAAAGGTTTGTAGCAGGTTTGATAAATTAACAAATACAAGGCTTGATTGCGGCGCAGACATCAAAAGTTTGTGAGTAATAATCTTATGATAAATTATGTTTACATTATTGGAAAGTTATTTTTCCCATTTTAGTAAATAAAAATGATATATTCAATTATTATTTTTTTAAAGTAGGTTCTGTTAAAAAAAAGATTTCTTTATTTTCAGAGGTTTCTAATTCCTGTCTAAATTTAAAAAAAGTTTTATTTCATGAGTTGATTATGATTCTTATGAGTGTTGTTTAAATTTATTCATACACCTTTCTGAAGAGTATATCTTACCTCTAATCATATTGTTTGATCGTTGTTCAAATAATTTACACGCCCTTGAACAATACGATAAACACATCAGTTCGTCAGACGAGAACATTGAGAACATAGATTACTATGTTGGAAATTTTCTTGACGAATTTTCCTAGAATCCTACATATTATTTCTTATCTTGCAATTATTCTTATTCCTTTCCTTTCAAAAACGTGTTTAAAAACGTGATAGTTTTTTTATAACGTAAAGTTATATTTATTGAATTTATCTGTTGATATTCATTGAAGTAATAAAGTTTTTGCCTGAGGATTATTAAACATCTCGTTTTTGGTGATGAAGTAAATCGTATTTTCAGTGTATTTATTTTGTCTTATCTCATTCATGCAATACCAAGTTATATATCAATATGGGTAGACCATAGAAAAAAATCGCTTTCATGAGGAAAGATCGTTCATTAGTATCCGAAGATGCTCTTTCTCAGTAGCTTTCTCAAACAAGAAATAAATAAATGTATTCATTTTATACTATTTTCTATATTATTTTTATATATGGTAGAATACTACATAAAACAAATGCTATGATATAGCAGTTTGCCTATTAGTTGTTTTATCCTTATTAAAAAATATTTTTGTCATCCCCAAAAAGGTTTTTGGGTTTAAAATAGCTTATTATTGTCTCATTATCAGATGGATTGGGATATAACTATAGTGAGAGCAGCGGGATGGTAACCCATATTATTTACAAGCAAAATAATTTTGATCGGTTCAATACTTCCAAATTTATCGTAGAAAAAAAATTCATACGGAAAAATGTATACAGAGCTTCCTATTTTTTAAATACAGTTAAATAGTCAGTTTTGTAACACAATGCAGGCAAATTTAATTTTTGTTCAAAAACTTAAATTTCGATATTTATAATACATTATCTCAAAAAATTACATTTTAAAAAATATATTTGAAAAATATAGATTAAAAAAAAATTTTAATGAAAATTCAAGATTTAACTAGACAAAATAGCTTTTCAGTAGCTTAACCAGGCCTAATGGAAACACCTCACCAAATTATAGATGTATGGAAGGTATAAGTATTATCATATGATGAAACTACGAGTTCAGTATTTTTATTTGTAATAAATACTCAAAAACCTCTTAACCACAATACTGTTCTATTATTAAAATGTCGAGGTTAACAGGTTTTTGAGCATTTATTAATAATATTCTACCACAGTGTATACCTAATAAATCGTATTTTTAGTTGCCTCTCTTCTCATGAAAAATTTAAAAAGTTTTGATTATCGGGCACATTTTCTTGTAGTGGATACGAGTAGCTAAATTTTCGTATGTGGGATCTATTGAATTACAAATAAAGTAAAGTTTGTGCAATTTAAGCTTACAAAAGTTTCCTTATGGGAAATATCGTACTAAAAATTTAAAGCTAAGCATAACAACTATTAATTGTTGCTATATTTATTAAAAAAATAATTCCAGAAAAATAATTTATAGACAAATAAAATCTCAGTCCTAAATAATTGATCAAAGGTATTTAAATATTAATTCCTAAATATAGATATCAGTTGTTAAATAAATATCACCATATCCAAAAAGTTTCACAACTATAAGTTACTAGCACAATAAAAGTCCAATTATTTTGAAGTTATTGTATTCAATTGAGGCAACGATGCAACGCGTACAAATTGTAAGCAGAATCCACTCGAGTGCTTCATTAAAAAGTAAAACAAACACAGATGTTGTGAGGGATGAGTAATTAAATTCCTGGAACGTAGAACTTTTTATTACTACGTTGAGCGCTGATATTCTAAAATTATCATGATTGTATCAATGCGAGTATATTTTTGCTTAATTTTCCTCTTGCAATAATAAACTCTTCTATGTGATGTAAAAATATTTTTTGCTTCGAATTTACTTTTCTACCATATCTCACTATTCAATCCTTATTAAATGTTTTAGAAGAATAATGTTAGAAAATTTGCTCTGACACTAGACTATAAATAATGAAGTAGTCTCTAAATACAGTAACGTAACATCAGTTTGAATAGCCATAACCTTTTCTACAAGCTGTGGCTTTAGTTGCAATTGCTTCTAAGAACTAACAAATGCAATATTGTAAAAACATATCTTTTATTTTGTTATTTTATATTTCTATAGTACTATAATTTTTGATTAGCTTTAGTGAAAAAAGCGTTTGTTATAATGTGCAACGTTTATGAATTTTAAGAAGACTAACACTACAAGTAGAGATATCTTTAATAAATGTGTATATTTAATTGAGATTATTATGAATTGTAATATTCTGTAGAGGAAAAAAATAAAGTTTTGTACACTACAAAGTCTAATACCAAATGGAAATGTTGGTACTTATTTGAACCTGAATAAAGGATTTAGATAAAAAAAATTTTATGAGTTTTAAAATAATATATTACTACGCTAGATATTGCTATAAGATCTCACCAAACTAATTCTTAAATAATGTAAAAATTTATGACAAAATATGCAAACATCAAATAAATATATTTCACCAATTAGGAGTTTTATTAAACTAAACACTGTGTTGCTTCGCAATAAATAAATTTCATTGCTCATTAGTGTTTATACTTTCCTAATACATATTACTTTAGGTTTCCTGAAAAATATTACATATGTTTTTATTCAAGTACAAATAAAAGAACATAATAAATTATTATCTATGATTTGAAAAAAATCTGTATGGACTCGTATGATTTAAATATCTTTTTACAAACATGAAACCGTAATTAGATGAATGTATAATAATCAAAATATTATATTATAAATTGATGGAAAAGTATTTTTAATTGAGTA
The DNA here is from genome assembly GCA_036971475.1 of Prosapia bicincta. Classification (NCBI taxonomy): domain Eukaryota; kingdom Metazoa; phylum Arthropoda; class Insecta; order Hemiptera; family Cercopidae; genus Prosapia; species Prosapia bicincta. Next base: position 74,430,764 of record JBAIZL010000010.1, on the reverse strand, counting down.
CTAGGTACATACACACACACACACACACACACACACACACACACACACACACACACACACACACACACACACACACACACACACACACACACACACACACACACATACTCAAACAACAACAACAACACACACACACACATACTCAAACAACATACCCAAATACATATTACTTTAGGTTTCCTGAAAAATATTACATATGTTTTTATTCAAGTACAAATAAAAGAACATAATAAATTATTATCTATGATTTGAAAAAAATCTGTATGGACTCGTATGATTTAAATATCTTTTTACAAACATGAAACCGTAATTAGATGAATGTATAATAATCAAAATATTATATTATAAATTGATGGAAAAGTATTTTTAATTGAGTACTAGGTACACACACACACACACACACACACACACACACACACACACACACACACACACACACACACACACACACACACACACACACACACACACACACACACACACACACACACACACACACACACACACACATACTCAAACAACAACAACACACACATACTCAAAGAACAACACACACACACACACACACACACACACACACACACATACTCAAACAACAACACACACACACAACAACACACACACACATACTCAAACAACAACACACACACACATACTCAAACAACAACACACACACACATACTCAAACAACAACACACACACAACAACACATACACACACACACACACACACACACACATACTCAAACAACAACACACACACACACACACACACACACACATACTCAAACAACATACTCAAATACATATTACTTTAGGTTTCCTGAAAAATATTACATATGTTTTTATTCAAGTACAAATAATAAAATATAATAAATTATTATCTATGATTTGAAAAAAATCTGTATGGACTCGTATGATTTAAATATCTTTTTACAAACATGAAATCGTAATTAGATGAATGTATAATAATCAAAATATTATATTATAAATTGATGGAAAATTATTTTTTAATTGAGTACTAGGTACACACACACACACACACACACACACACACACACACACACACACACACACACACACACACACACACACACACACACACACACACACACACACACACACACACACACACACACACACACACACACACACACACACACACACACACACACACACACACACACACACACACACACATGTATTTGTACTTATAAATTATTTATGTAAATATCTAAGATATTTTCAACTAAGAAATTTCATTAAAAATGACATTTTATGTGGACATACAAAGAATTTATTGAAAGAAAGATAGGGATTGTAGCATATAGTGCAATATTTTTGTTAAATAATGTAAGGGATTCTTTGAATGAGTTAGATACTCAATTCAGTCGTACTCAATAATGTTTTATTTCTATAAAAAAACTGTAAACTAATAAAACTATATTTCTTCTACATCCAAATGCTTTACATTAACTGTCTGTTTGTCCTTTTTATTTGTAAAATATTTCTTGTAATGTTATTATTATTTTGAAGCTTACTTCTATAATACAAAACCAAGGATAAGACTACGTGTGAAAATATTTTTCAGTATGTTCTGTTTACAAAAGTAACAAAATAGTTAATATTGAAACTAAGTTTAAAAAGTGTAAAGTTTTACAGAATTAAAAAAATAAAATAATTTAATGAACTGAAGTAAACGAAACAAGACTACGTCCCTTCTGAGTTTCCTTGAAATGAAAGATAATTAATAGTTTCGTCATATAATTAACATTATTTATGTTAACTGAAAACGGAAAAAATAAGAGACTAACTTATGCCAACGTTAAAACATACATATTCGAAACATAGATTGTGAACAATGTACGTATCCTTAGGTTGTCGTAAAATTAGTCACAATAATGATTCGCTGAAGAGGAGAAACCGATAAGGTCGCTATAAATACACGCGAAATGAACTTTAGTGGGGGAATGCAAGTGAGTACGCAATCTCAAGAAAGCCAAAAATAATCGCTCCCGATATAGGCAAGGGTCCGGGACTTCGGAACTTACCGTTCTATTTCTATCTACTGCTTAATCTCGTTTCCCTAGTTTGGGTGGGACAAGAAGATCCAAGTCGAAAAAGTTTGTTTAACAAAACGAATCGAAAATATTTCAACATGTTAATAATATTTTATAGTTAAATTTTTTATAGGTATAATTAAATTATATTGTAATTTGGAAAAGAATTTTTCGTTTAATATTTAGTTCTTAAGTGAAAACTATCTGATCCAAAAAATATTGCATACATAGCTTATAAATCGAGTTTATTTGGGTAATTTGGGAAATTCAAGACATTTTAAAATTAAGTAAAAGATACGAAACAGAAAAGTTTCCTATGAAAACTTACTAAGTATTTCATGTAACTCTATAAAATAACTGGGGTAATGTTTAATTTAAATAAACGCAACTTCTACAACATAAAGGAATTTTTCTTTTATTTAAAACCTTATGTACATGTCAATTGCATAGCAATCATCGTGAGATGATTTTTTATTGTATATTACATCTGAGGATGATTGATACGCAATTGAATAGTAGATAAGTTTTAAATAAAATCAAAAGTAATTTGTGTTGTAGAAGTTTCATTTATTTAAATTAAGTATTTCATATGTCTAAGAATTTTGTAACTCTGAACATAAGAAATCAAATGAATGTTTACAAACAAAACTCTATAACCAGTAACACGCTTGTTACTGGGGTATCAAAAACATTAAACACGTAATATAGAATTAGGATGAGGCAAATAACAGAAAATACGAAAAATTACAGAGAAAAAAAGAGCTTCTTTCCGTAATTTAACGCTGATTTATAGCTCAAAGAGCTTAACCTCTCAAAATCAAGCATCTCAAGTGTTATTCGTATCTGGTTGTATTATACGGAATGTAATCAATGAAACGATTTAAACTCTAATGAAAAACGTTGTGGCTTTTGTAACATGAGGCTCTGTGTGTGCCTTACGAATATTTTAAGCTGTACATGTTGCAACATGACATCAAGATATTTACCTTAAATTCTTTTAAGACTTGCAGAATTTATCTTAAAGGAAGAAACCATTATTACAATTTGTTATTTATGTTAATAACTTAGTGTAATTACGATTGTATATTGAATTTTTACAAAATAACGATTACCTGTTAACATAGCTGTTTTCCAATGAACGAAAAATATCATTGCCAAACAGAAAATTACCGGTAGAACAATTGGTGGTCATACTTATCCTTACTGTAAGAGATTAGTGTGGGGATACAGATTTGTATTAACAAATAATGTTTTTTATATTTGTTACACTATTATTTTATTCAATATAAAAACACAACGGAAAAAGTTAAATTGTTTTGAACAAAATGCCGATTTGTGAAAAGCTGATAGACTATAATTGTTGTTAAAAATGTGTAATAAGTGTGTTCCTTTTTACAGGGGCACAGTTTGCTTTCTCCATTTACGACCAGATCGGTAACGGAACTATTGATGCCACACAGCTAGGAGATGTCCTCAGGGCTCTAGGTCTGAACCCAACCCAGTCCTTTGTAGAAAAGCTGGGAGGCACCAAGAGGAAAGGTAGGTTTGTCGTAAATACAATAAAGTGTATTTATTTTTCTATATTTATAGTTTATATTTAACTGACCAAAATATTTGTGGTAAAATACTAATGTTTTGCCGTTTAACAAAGTTATTAACTTTGAAAATATAAATCCCCGACAAGGTGTTATTAAATGGTAAAAAGGTTTGTGTACTTACGCATTATACGGAGGCCACTATTTTTAAAGGGTATTTAGTAGGGAACGTAAGAAAAATTAAATATTTTTGCAGGCAGACTTACTGTAAAAATTACTTCTCATTATGACGACAGGTTCTTGTTTTCTGCCTTCCAAAAACAAGCATTGTTACCGAGAAATGATTTGAACGAATCGTCGTCAGTCGCGGTCACTCCCAATCGCCACATATATATCCTGGGGTACCTAGATGCCTCTTGTTACTCTATTTACCACTTCCCCAGACCTGATTCATAATGTAACAATGAAGTAATAGTAACATAATAATTATAACCTAACCTAATTCCCGCAGCGCGCAGTATAACAGTGGCCTACGTATAATATGCATGTACCATGGTTTGATAGGATGTTTCCTCTAAATTTTAGAAAATATACATTCAAACAATAATGGTACTATAGTGATATGTTTAAAACGGGTAATAATTAATTTAGCTATTTGAGTTACTTAATTCCATTGGCAAGTTGATAGGTAAAACTTTCCGTTTCAGTTTGACTTAGGATTTTATAGATTTTTGTAACAAAAAATTTGAAACACAAATAATTTGCAAATTTTTAAATGAATAAAAATCAAATATAATATATTAAATAATTTTGTTTAGAACTGTTTACATTTTTATAACCAAATGTTTATCGTATAAGTATGGGAGGTAATTTTTCCTGCCTTTGAGATTTGCATAAGAAAATTTTTAAAAATAGTTTTATATGTAGTCTATTAACTCAGTCGTTATTGGTGTTTGAAGGCGAGAAGATCTTGAAGTTGGACGAGTTTCTGCCAATCTTCAGTGACGCGAAGAAGAACAAGGATGTAGGAGTGTACGAGGACTTTATTGAGTGCTTGAAGCTGTACGACAAACAAGAAAACGGAACAATGATGGGAGCCGAACTAAACCACATTCTACAAGCCCTTGGTACGAGTTCTGCCGTTAGTTGTACTTTAGAAACCATAAGGAGGAAACGTTTTCCAATATATTTTGAACATGTTTTATATCTAATGTAAAAAAATGTTATATCGGGCTATCAAAATATTTTACAAAATTACCCATTTTGAAATACAGTTACTAGAAACGAAAAACTTGGATTGGACTTTACTTACCCAGGTAAAAGTGTTGCTTTTTCAGGTATCATTGAATCCGAAAGCACTTGCAAAGAATCTAATTACACCATTTTACAAATCTAGGACCATAATCCGGATTCTGTGAAAATAGATTTCAATTAAATAGTTAAGTAATACTATTAGTCTTAATCACTAATTATTACTATATTAAAAATAAAATTTGTAGGCCTACATCAATGTTTCTTCTAAAGGAATAAATTTAAAACATTTAACAGATTCTCAAAATTGTATTTATAATATTTTATATCATTTTTTAGTTTATTCATTATCTAAAACTATATACTTGAAATATAAGTATTTGAAAATATATAAACAGTATTAGCAAGGAAGTAAAAAGAAAATGACACGTTACTAATATAGGTAACAATGTTATTTTACATTTTTAGAATATTTTTATTAATTAAATAAATTGTAAAAAACGATAATTGAAATTAACCTACCTAAAATACAAAAAATTTTGTTAATTGTTTTGTGAAACATGAAAAAATAACCATTAAAATTAAAGAATTGTATTAAAAACAATTTAATTTAGATATGAAATTTAAAATCCAGAAAATGGAAAAATATTCATGAATAAAATTAAAAAAAAAAACATAGAAATTACTCTATTGCAAATAAATTATATTACTATTCAAAGTAAATACGTCACAAACATTAAATTTAATATAAAGCAAAATCCTAAATTGCAGTAAGAGTACAGCTTAAAGTGAAACAAATATTTTACCCCTTTAAATAACAAAAACACAAAATAAGCCTGACAAAGATTGTGTTACCTTGTCATAGTAAATCCGCTAAAAACAGATACACCATGAAATCTGGGCATAAGAACAACTTGGAAAGGAAAAGATCTGTACAAGATATGAATGTACTGTTAACAATATCTAATATCTGTATTTTAAATTAATTAACGTTTTTAAACTGTTTAAATGGTTGAGTTTTAAAAAATCTAAGTACCAGACAATGTTTTAAAACTACTGGGATGTATTGAAAAATAAAAATTAAAAAAACGTTAAAACAGTGAACCTATGTAATTCATGTTTGAAGAAGTAATTAGTTTAACGTTTATGGTTTATGTTAGGTGAAAGGTTATCAGAAAAAGAAGCAGAAGAAGTACTCAAGGATTGCATGGAGCCTGAAGATGAAGATGGTTTCGTGAATTACGTTCGTGAGTATTATATATCAATATTACATTTAATAATAATTGAATATTAAAAGTTACCTGCTTTATATAGAATTATACCAAGTAAAATTCAACCATTTAGCTGTATCTCATTCAAAAGCATAAACAAATATTTTAAAGACATGAATCTAATATAAAGTTTACAATAAGATTTATTAACGTATTTAAATCAATTGCTGTTGTCATTAAACCATTCAACTACAAATACACCAGTTATCTCAAGAGAGCAAATAATTGTTCTATCAAGTTAATCGAAATTTTTACTAATAAAGGATACAAGGAAAAGGTCGTAAACATAAAAAGTGTCATACTATTAATTTTTGATCTTTTATTTGCAGATAAAGTTTATTTTGTATTTGTCATATGCTTTTATATCCAGTATTAGCTTTATGAATCAAGTTATTAAGAAGATATTTTTTAAATTTATTTTGAATTTTTATTGAATCTAAAATTGATATAAAATTTATAAACATAGAAGTTTATAATAGATTTGCAAAAAAAAGTACTAGAATTACAGATAAAAAAACAGCGTGTAAGTTTCAAGAGGAAGTCCAAAATCAATTTTCAAGTTTAAAAAACAACAACTACTTCAAGAATTTATTGTTTTAAATATTAAAGATAAGGGAATAAAGTATAACTTAATTGGTTCAGTTTTAATCCTTCCTTCATAAATTATGTTAATAATGAGGATGGATGAACATTTTTGTTTCTTATTTTCCTCTACATCTTTCATACATGTATTGTTGTCTCCGTTACTTGCATTAAAAGAGCTCAGTTTTAATTAAACAATTATACAACATAACTTACGATTTATAAAATACATAACCTTATATAAAACATATTAAAAATCAAGAAATTACAAAACTTTTAATAAATATAAATTTACAGGTCAAAATTGTTCCTATGAAAATGATTGCGATAGAAAATATTTTGACTTGTAAACGAACATTTATATAGAGTTTGTAATTTGTTGATTTTTATTATGTTTTATATAATTTGATGTATTTTATAAATCGTAAGTTATGTTGTAAAATTGTTTAATTAAAATTGAGCTTTTGAAAAGGAATTTCGGAAAGAAATTCGAAACAGCGAGTGTTTAAAAAAGCAAAATTGTCTGTGATCTGTCATTTGCCTGGATAAAAAATTAATAGTTATTAACAGACAATTATTAAAAATATTATTAAAAAAAATACATTAAAGTTTTATACTGTTTAGAGTTTCAAAATAAGGCGAGTCGTTTGTTCTGCATTATTAATGTTTTTTTTCAGTATTATCTCAAATTACTTTTTTGTATGAGAAACAGGAATTATGTCATGTTGAAAAATAATGTAACACTGTTAATTTAATGGAACTTCACAAACTCTGAATGTACGAGTATAATATCAAACAAAACATCAGAAATTTCATTTCAACGATCTCACTTTGAGCAAATTAGTGTTCTAAAGAAATTTAATTAGTTCAACGAACGTGAATGTTTGTGAAAATAATTTTGAAATTACATTTTAAACTTTGTTATCCACGGTCTTTGTACTTCCCGTTGTTTCCACTTTCTATAGCTAAATCACCTGGGTTTGTAGATAGATTTTCATTAAGAAGTCTTGGAATTATCACACAACTTTTATGTTTAATCTCATAAGCATACAATGGGTAAATTTTATAAATGTAGACTTTGTAATTCTTTACATGTGTAGTTTGTAATGTTCTTATGTCTACTAAAATCAATTATCTCTTCTAATAACTTCAATGCCTAAAAGAAATATTACATTGAATTCAGTTCATAAACCTGTGTTTCCCAGAGAATGTTTTTTAATAACTTCAATGACTAAAAGAAAGATTATTTGGAATTAAATTCACCAACCTTGCGTCTATCAGAGAAAGAATCCTTGTGTGTTTCTAATAACTTCAATGCCTAAAAGAAAGATTACATTGAATTCAGTTCATAAACCTGTGTTTCCCAGAGAATGTTTTTTAATAACTTCAATGACTAAAAGAAAGATTATTTGGAATTAAATTCATCAACCTTGCGTCTATCAGAGAAAGAATTCTTGTGTGTTTTTAATAACTTCAATGCCTAAAAGAAAGATTACTTGGAATTCAATTCATCAACCTGTGTTTCCCAGAGAATGTTTTTAAATAACTTCAATGCCTAAAAGAAAGATTACTTGGAATTCAATTCATCAACATGTGTCTCCCAGAGAAAGAATCCTTGCTATTCGACCCATTTCCTCATTTCGTCGACTGTCTTTCAGCACATTCTTTTCATTTTACCTAATGTAATTTAATTTTCTATTCTTTTTTTTTTCATTTCCCATTACATACTCAAATAAAGTTTATTACGCACTTCATCTTTTTTCTTGATTAAGAATTAGGTTTTTACCTAAGGAGCGGGTATAACTATTTATTTACAACTATAAAAATATTGATTTTTATTTCCTTCATCTCTTATGTCATTGTAATAAGATATCAATCGCTTTAAAATTACTAGGCTTAAATCTCTCCCACCTCTATTATTATCCTGCCTTCAGGTCTTCATCATCTTTATGTTTCTTTCTAACATACACAAGTAGTACGTATAATGTTAAACACGAGGGCATAGATCTATTGTCTTCCTCCACTTACCTTTACTTCTTTCAAGTACCTATCTTTCATTATCAACATAATAACTAAATTATAAATGTGTAGTGATATATATGTTGATTATATTTCCAACAGGTTTACAACACCAGCACTTTGATTTCAATCTGTACATTCTGTACATATTATTTATGCCTTATTCTATCCTAACCTTCAAAGTAGATTAGCTTTAAAAATATACTTAGTTTAGCCTAACAAAATGTTTTTACTTCCATTTCACCTCTATTGCATTTCAGTAGTAATGCTCATATGTCTTTATTTTAAAAAGTCTATTTTATCCTTCTTTACATTTTATAGCTCAAATATGCCATGACTTAAGAGATGTATGATGTTTTTAAAGCTCTTATTATAGACAAGTTTGCATTTACTTTTTCCCTGCTACTTATTTGAAGGAGATAGACTAATTTCTAACCCATCAGTAAAGTTGGTATTTAATTACCTTTTCACTCAAGTATAAAATGTAACAAAGTAGATAAAGCTCAAAATAGATCCTTGTAACAAAATAACTAAACGTAGAAAGGTATGATTAATTAAATATAAGTACTCTTGTATTATTAAGTGTACTATGTTTTTATATTTTAGTGTGGTAAAGAAACTTTTTATCTTTTTTGCGTCTTTTGGAAGGAATATTTTATTTAAGTTACAACAAATTTAATTCTTTCTCTAAAGGTTTTTAAAGTTTCGTAATAGGAAGTGATCAATTTGGGAGAAAGTTAAACGTTTTCAATTCAAGAGCTATGTATTAATATCAAATCTCGTAAGGTATTTTCAAAGAAATCAAGAAAAACCTTTACCTATGAAAATTCATCCTTTTAATTGAAATAATTAATAGGTAAAATAGTGGGATTGTTCGTTAGACGATCTATTGTTAAACAAATTTTAGATGCCGGACTGGAGGTAATATTTGTCTTAATTTTTATACATACTATAATGTATATTTTGTAAAGATAGATATATTGAATATAGTATGAAAATAATAGTTATAATTGTATTACTCACGGTTCTAAAATATAACATATCCTAAAAAATAAGATATATATACGTTTGCTCAGACATGCGCTTGCTTTAAGATAACTCTTAGATTGCATACTAAATTCGGATTAAGAAAACTATTAAAAAAATTAAATATCTGCAAAAGCTTAACCCTTAAAGTAAGGGAAAGTTTTATTTTTTATATAGAGTAATATTCAGAATAAGATATTCCTTCTATCTTTTGTATTTTGTTTGCAATTTTTTGCTACTTTTTTTGTTGTTTCAAGTATTTTGAAAATTTTGAGTAGTGATTTGGTTTTGCATTTACACCCTTTTTGCGCCTTGTGCTGTTTTCTAGCTTTCGTCAAGAAATTCATGGTCAAGAGTTCTTGGTAGAGACAACAGTCTTAAAAATAAAAACAAAAGTCGTAAGTGAATAAAATAAAACAAACTTGGTGTCTTCTAATGTTTTATGATGAATCTATGTGCTGGTGTAAATAATTTGTGTTTGTCTAATAGGAAGATCTTCATTGTAATTTTAAAGCCGAAATTTTATGTGTTTTTTCATTTAGTTGGTAAATACAAATACTACAATGGAGTTATTCCGTTAAAACAATATGTTTAAATATTTATAATATGTCTTTATTGAAACCTCGTTTGAAAACGAGAAATGAAGACAAATAAATGTGTCCAAATGTGCTAACCGTTGTGTTAATATACTACCTTTAATAAATATCGAAATAAACAAAAACATTAATTTTTCTAAACAAAAATATATTTCAATGTTTTTGTTTAAAATTAAAATCTTAGTTTTTAACAAATATTTAACCGCTTCTATATTATTACTTTTAAAAATGCTGTTTTCCTAACTCAAGTTAATAAATGCTTACTGTCTTAAATTGAATATGCTAGAAAATTTCAAAAAAATTAAGGTATTTGTGGTATAAAAAAAGCATTTAAACTATATGTATATGTTCAAATTAAATAATAAAACATTCTTAACAATTGTAACTAATAAATTTGTAACAATTGTCAATTTGTGCGAAGAAAATTAAAACATTTTTTTCGTTTAAAGCATGAAAATTGTAAAAATAATGACAAGAAAAATGCTTCTTAAACTTTACGTTTGCTAATATAATTTACAGATAATTTTGTCGAAAGAAAGCTTCGAATAAACTAATTTATGATTAATAATAGGTGGATTTTTTGTGTTTGGCTTTTATAACTTATTAATAGATATTGCAATAAAAGAGATATATTATTGGCCTCAAAAGCAGTCTTCATTATATAATTTACAAAAAAAGAAAATAACATCTGTTTGCAAATTTCCATATTTTGTGCAATAATATTGAAATATTAGTTTCCAGATTCATTAAATATTTCACTAATGATATATAAATAAAATAATAATAGTAAAAATAAAAAAAATAATAAAAACATTTAATTTTCAAATATACACAACACTAAAATGATTAGAATGTATAGCCTATACACACACACAACACACACACACACACACACACACACACACACACACACACACACACACACACACACACACACACACACACACACACACACACACACACACACACACACTCATTACCCAAAATAACGTAGATTGCTCTTTGAATACCACAATAAATTCAAATTATTAGATAAATAAATATTTTTCATTAATTGTTAGTTATATTTAAGGACAATAAAGTGTAAGAGTAAAAAAAATCGACAAAAATAGATAGTAAAAATTTATATTTACAAAAAAAATATATATATCAAATATTTTCTTGCTAAAAATATCTCAACGTCTTGAAAAACGTAATCTCGCTAAAATAAAAATTTAACTGTTAGAAATAAATATTTTTCAATAAAAAAATCAAAACAATTATTCATAAAAAGTATTCTAATATTTTACAATTGCTAATAATTTATACCTAAATTTATACCTTTATAATTTACTACCTAAATATTAATTATTTAACTATGGAACGTTTTGATCTATGGAAAGTTTTTCAATAATAATAATAATTATAATATATATAAGCATTTTTTTGGTTATACAGAAACCAATTAAAATCTTTTCAACCTGTAAAGTATTACAAAAAAGTTGAATATTTAAAGTGTTCTGGGATTATTAGGTAGCCTTTAGCTATTGCCGTCGTAAAACCTTATTTTATTGAAGATAAAACATTATATTAACAATAATGTATTAATTATAGTAGGCCTATTAATGTTCCACTTATCTTCACCTCTTGAAGGCCTCGCTCATTATTTGCTATCAATGCTTATAATTATTCAATGCATAAAAAATAACATTATATGATCGAGGATAATATCAAATATAAAATTATAAAATAAATCACTTATTTGTTAACGTAATTATTCAGTTACGTGTGTTATGCAATGATTTTTACTTGTGTTCATTAAATTTGTATAATTTGTGAATAAAAAAAAAAAATTATATTTTGTTATCTTTGGACAGGATACACAGACTACAAACCTTCTGATAGTTTTGTAAACTTGACGTTTTTTAAAATAATGAAAATATACTTAATTAAAATAAAATGTTTTTTAAACAAAATCTGTAGAGTGGAAAAAATATTTTTTTTTAGAACTAGGCAGACGCGTTGGTTATTTATTAGTGTTAAGGAGTAAAATCACTCAACATTATATCTAAGACCTCAAATTGCCTAGTGGCTGTAAAATGTTTATTTGCTTAAGAGAACAAGCTTTGTGATTCTACAATTGACGAGGATGCATTACAGAGGTTATTACTTAATAAACTAAAAGAAACTTTCAGCAAAATACGTATTTAAAAGACCTACGTAGGTAATATGTGCACATGAAAGACGATGGTTGGAAGGATATCGGCGTTTATAGCTACAATATTGTCTCCAACATTGGTACCAGTAGAGTACCCGTTGGTGGACACCGCAGCCATACAACCCAAGAGGGCGGTCACGGAAATATAGAACGTTTATGGCAAAAACAAATAAGTATTTTTATTGGTAATCCATTTATTATTAGCAATAATTTCAAGTATTTAAGAAAAATGTATTTTAACTGTATTTTAAAGTATTTTAAAATGGACTACTTTTAATTGCTCACAGACGCAAAAATCTAATATTAATAAAACATAAACTTTATATACCTCTATATTATGTCTCTTTATGTATAATATTATGCCTCTGTGAAAAACAAAAATAAAAAATGTGCAATATTCATTTTTTTACCTCTAAAAAAGTATGTAAAAAGAATGCATACTTTTAAAATTTGAAACAGGTTATATATGATGAGTAATCTAAGTTACTAAATGAATTTGAATTTAAATAGTTTATTCGTTAATGAGTTCAAAAGATTACTTAGTAAAAGGTTAGTGTTTTAATGAGTGAAAACTTTAAAAATTTTCAGTCTCGGATCCTTTAAGATTTAAGTTGTTACAAGTCAGTCAGTTATAAAACTAGGTGTGTTACATAAACTAAAATTAATGAAAATTTATTGGAATTTAAATTTCTTAAATATATCAGCAATATCAAAAAATAATAAAACTTTAAACAAAACAAACACGAATACAGAACAGTAGTATTCTAGTGAATTTTAGAGCTTGTTTTGAGACGTACGAATTTCATAAAGAATAATATGCTAAATATCCAAATATAACAAGAAATGTCCACGAATCCAATGATATCTTATGTAAGTGAAATATATTTAACAAAGATAATTTATTATTCTTCAACGGGAAAGATTAAATAATTTGTGAGCATTAGAAACAATTTGAATGGATTATTTTGGCTGATTTACATAAAAGGTTAAAATAGAAAGTTTTATGGAATAAAACTATAATAAAATAAAAATATGAGCAGAAAGTATTTTTTAAGTTCGATAGTTTTTTATGTTACATCTATTGTTGGAAAAACGGTGGTAATGTATCGCAATGATTAATTACAAAAAACCGTGTAATAAAAATTCTAGAGCTTGAAAGTTGATAGCTTGATATAAATAATGTTTTCAAAACATACATTATATGTGGAGTATGTGACATACATTTATCAAATTCATGCAGCTGTTAAATAATGGAATTCGTGTCATATAGTCCAAGTTAACAAAAACATCTGCTCACTGGAACAGTTTTGATTAAATAAGACTGCGAAATGAAAAATTGCCTCTACGTGTTTTCACTCCTATTTTGAAATCTGAAGCGTTTCATCACAATTTGAGATCAGCTGATCACGTCTTACAATCAGCTGTTAAGATTTATTCTACACGTGACTGTTTTTTATAGAGTAGGGTGACCGAATTTTGATTCTTTATCCACATTGGTGTATATAGAAGTTTAATATTTAGAGCACTCAATTTCCTATTTGGAATTTATTTTTTTACAGAGTGGTACTCATTTTCTGTACGACAGTGAAACATCTGTTAACAAATAAATTTGGTTATACAGTTAGTAATTAGTTAAACAAAGTTTTGACTTGTAGTTAGTTTTGTATTAATTAAGAATCGCGAGTATATCTAGCTTTAGCATTGTCTATATTTCCATTAAAAGCTTTATTAACAAAAATATTTAAACGTTTCTCATTTATTTTGTTTGAATTTTGCAGCATTTCTGGCGAGAATGTGCGAAAAACCAATTCCTGCAAATGTCAACCCACATTGTTGATTTATCTGCATTTTCTACATGAATCACAAGTCTTCATTTATTTTGTAGACATTTAAAATCATATCAAAATGTATTTATTTAAATAAATTATTTATCATCTCTGTTACAACTGAGTCTAATTTATTGGTTAAACGAGTCAACAAATTTGGCAACATGATACAAATTTTCTTCAAAGTAAATGTTCCATATTTCTCATCAAGGCCTGAAGGAATAGTATTCTGTGTTCACTGATGCTTGGTTTTAGTATAAACTATATAGTTACAAAAATAATAATAATTCGAAACTTAAAAAACATAAGTCAACAAATTTGGCAACATGATACAAATTTTTTTAAAGTAAATTATCTATGTGTTTAACAAAAGGCTGAAGAAAAAGGATTCTGTGATCAGTGGTGTTTAATTTTAGTAATATAGACTATATAGTTAAAAAAAAATAATTCGAAACTGAAACTATATATTATTATATATATATATATATATATATATATATATATATATATATATATATTGAATACTTATATTACTTTCACATAATAATTATGTCACTTGTATAAATATGAAGCTAATATAAAATAAAGTAATATATATTTTAGTTTTATTTATTGGCATAAAGGAGAGGAGTCGAGGAGAGGAGAAAAACCCATTACACGGCGCAAAGGTATAAATATTAAGTTAGATCTTCTGTAGCAAAACAGGGGAAAAATTCTCAAAACTCTTTACCATTTAATCAAAAAGTACCAATTAAAAAAAAAACAATTACTAACATTTTGATATGTTTGGTAGTTTCAAAAATTGCTTCTCGAAATAGGTTGCGTTTTAAATTTGTAACTAAACTAACTAATTAATATTTGATAACAATTTTGGAGAGTGAATGCGTCAATATTTGTCTATTAGTCATAGGAAGTCTAGGTGTAGAAATGGGAAAGACAAGATGCTAGATGAGAGTTAGCAAACACGATTGATAAACTGTAATAGGAAAATAGCAGCTCAACGAACATAGAACGATAATACTCACAAAGGTTTGAGAACAACAATGCGAGTTAAATAAAGATATGTAATTAAAGTCTCCTCAGATTAGCAATATCAATACTCTGCAGAAGATTGTTACTGTTAACTAAGAAAATAATTTCACTACCAAAAAGTCAAGACTATACGCATACCATGGAGATGAATAAACTTATTCTTTGAAACGTAGGTACAGAGTTGTAGCACATAATACTATAAAACACTATTGAGTTTTTGAAATTATTATAAATGTTCATGATCATATTAATATATTATCATGTGTTTATATATAATAATTTATTATTATTGTGGGCTTTGTGAAGAACGTACAGGACTTTCAAATTAACTACAGTTGTGCAAACCAATCAACCAGCTGAAATATTCTTGAGATATTCCAGACTTTTGGATCTTTCAAACATTAAGTCGCCGAGTAATAATAAAACAACGAACAATATTATTTAGTTAAAAACATAATGAAATTAAACAACAAGAATAATCATTAAAAATTATGTTCGAAAAGTTTTATCAATGTAATGTATTCATATTTTCAGAATATTCACACCAGTATTCGAAGCTTTAGAAAATATCAATAGCAAACATTGATATAAAAAGTCGATTTTATTATATTTTCAATGTTATTGTTTCTCAAATGTTTCTCATCAACGTTTAAGGAAGCACTATATATATATATATATATATATATATATATATATAAATATCGCAATATGTATTCTTGTGTATTAATAAAGAACATAAGTCAAAATACAAATACAAGAATCATAATTGAATTTACAATTCAAAGCTTTTCGTTGGCTAACAGTTTAATATTCCCGATGATGTTGATACTGTTAGCCAACGAAAAGCTTTGAATTGTAAATTCAATTATAATTCTTGTATTTGTATTTTGACTTATGTTCTTTATATATATATATATAATTGTGTGTGTGTGTGTGTGTGAAGTGTGTGTGTGTGTGTTTGTGTGTGTGTATGTGTGTATGTGTGTGTGTGTGTGTGTGTGTGTGTGTGTGTGTGTGTGTGTGTGTGTGTGTGTGTGTGTGTGTGTGTGTGTGTGTGTGTGTGTGTGTGTGTGTGTGTGAGGTGTGTGTGTGTGTGTGTGTGTGTGTGTGTGTGTGTGTGAGGTGTGTGTGTGTGTGTGTGTGTGTGTGTGTGTGATTGAAGTGTGTGTGTGTGTATGTTTGTGTGTGTGTGTATGTGTGTGTGTATGTGTGTGTGTGTGTGTGTGTGTGTGTGTGTGTGTGTGTGTGTGTGTGTTTGTGTGTGTGTGTGTGTGTGTGTGTGTGTGTGTTTGTGTGTGTGTGTGTGTGTGTGTGTGTGTTTGTGTGTGTGTGTGTGTGTGTGTGTGTGTGTGTGTGTGTGTGTGTGTGTGTGTGTGTGTGTGTGTGTGTGTGTGTGTGTGTGTGTGTGTGTGTGTGTGTGTGTGTGTGTGTGTGTGTGTGTGTGTGTGTGTGTGTGTGTGTGTGTGTGTGTATGCAGCTTTTGTGTAGAAATTATTAAAAAACTCTAGAAAGTACTAAAAAATATACAAAATAAACAAAGTGTATTTGACTACAGTCAAATATAACTAAATAGATACAAAGAATCATTCTGGTTTCGGTTTGGAAATGTTATTGTTATATTCCCAATTTTTATTGTATATAGAGAGGAATAATCACAATTTTTCATTTCTTAATTGATTTACTCATATATAAGTAGTAGTTTTTATACAATCAATAATTTCCTCTAAGTAAATGATGCAAGAAACAATGTCGCTACTAAAACTATTATAACAGTTAGTTCCTTTTAATTATTTCCATTTCATTATTGTCTAGCATATCACTGGAAAATTGCGACTAACGTATATCCAAAAGTTGAATAAAGGATAGCAATTTCTCAAAATTAATTTTAAGGTAAACGTAAAATACGTTGAGCTGATCCAAAAGTAATTTCAATTGTAATATTGACTCTTAAAAAACAAAATTCACTCGATATTTAGGTTCATAAATAACATAGTGGAAAGATGAACACTTAGTTACTTCACAATAAATATATATTAAACAGAACAGATGTTGATACTTTAAGCTGTCCTCTTAAATTAAAGTTATAACGTTCTATGGAGAGTAAAGGTGATATTTCGATGTCATAGTTTTGTTTCTAGTTTTAAAAAGCTTTATTTTTGCAATCAAGAGTATTTTTATAGGAATTCTTGTAATGATTACAGATAAAAATCATCAAAAATGAATTGCATATGTTATTTATGTTTAGAATAGTTTTACTAAAAGATTATTTAAAAATTTTCATTTTTGTAAAAGTAAAAAATGAACCTAAAATTAAAATAAATATAAAAACTACTTACGAGTGCTCTAATCTTGATTCTCGACTTGTGGTAGCCGATTCATTGTCTCTCGAAGACGTAAGCCGAGAAACCTGGGCAGAAAAATCTATATAAATAAGTATTTGACGTCATCCATATTTTGCAAATATTCACACATTATCATATATACAGACCAATCTTACAATTATAATTTCTTAAAATTAGTCTAATGATATCGAATTGGCTAGGGAGGAAACTGGATCGGAAACGGAAATAAGGTAGTTTATAATAATGAGTGTATATAAAGAAGCAATTAGCGCATGTGCGTGTAATGCAGTGAATGGAAGGAAACACATACACAATGGCAACCATTTGTAAACAAATGTAGAAGTATTAACCCTCGTAGAATCTAGGAAGGTAGAACTCAACAAATCTAATTTCCAAAATTTTAGTATAGATAAAATAACATAGGCCTACATAAGATAATGAATTATATAATAAATTATACTATAAAAATGTTATATGAAATTTTAATATATATATATATATATATATATATACAATACTATATTACATATATATATATATATATATATATATATATATATATATATATACACACACACACACACACATACATATATATATGTATATATATATATATATGTATATATATATATATATATATATATATATATATATATATATACATATATATATATATATACATATATATATGTATGTGTGTGTGTGTGTGTGTATATATATATATATATATATATATATATATATATATATATATATATATATAAAGAACATAAGTCAAAATACAAATACAAGAATTATAATTGAATTTACAATTCAAAGCTTTTCGTTGGCTAACAGTACCAGCATCATCAGGAATATTAAACAATTAAAATTGACATATGGGCAAATTAAATCAAATAAATAGCTATGCCAAATCAATTACAATGTTGTTAAAAATTTTTTTATTTTTTTTTATTTTGCTGCCCCAACATTACAAACACTGAATACATTATTAAATTTTGATTTTACTTGTATTTGTTCATTTATCAACTCATTATTGGTATTATATTTATGTATTTCTAAAGCTTCATAAATATTCATTCTCAGGTCTTTGTTAATATCTTTTACAAGTATCATATTATCTATATTAGGAAATAAGTGATTATTATTAATATAGTGACTAGCAAAATTTGATTTATAAATTTCTGGCTTTTTATATATATTAAAATGCTCTTTGTATCTATCTTTAAGTTTTTTCTTAGTTTGTCCTATATAAACTTTACTACAAAAATCACATTCTAAATGTAAATGAAGTCCATATGAGATTTTCATCATTATTTTTGAAAACAAGATAAGAGAGAAAAACATTATCAAATTGCAACTGAGAATGGCTATAAAATGAAAACTGTTGATAAACTTAATTATAATATTTTAAAGAAACAAAATAATAATTTAATTTACAAAAATTGATGAAAATGTCATATGGACTTCATTTACATTTTTTGGTAATGAAGTAAAAAATATCACAAAATTATTTAAAGGTAGCAACATAAAATTAGCATATAATACTAATAATAAATTAATAAATATAATGAATAATAATAATATTATTAATATGCATGAAAGAAACGGTGTATCCTATGTTCTTTATTAATACACAGGAATACATATTGCGATATACATATACATTTTGCCTTTTGTTATATCTGTATCAATGAAAAACTAATAATTAATAATTGTATATGTAGAGAGTATTGGTTATTGATTAATTTTCTTTATATTTTAACCATAGCTGTTTTGGTCAGTTACAAAGTGAATAATTTGAATATTGCCTGTTAAAATTATATAAGAAAATCTATTGACTTGTTTAAAATGTTTTTGCATAATTTATTCGACAGTTAAAAAAGTTTTATGTCGAAATAAATTTGATGAATTTTTTCTCAGCTGGATAAAAAGCTATGATAAAAAGCATTAGGCATATCATAACTAAGTTTAAATCCTAATAGTATTATCTAAGTCATAATTGGCTACTTATTTCCTAACCTGGGTTTTACGTTAAGAAATTCCTTGTAGCTAATAATTTTTTGTTTTATTTATTTCACATCTGATCTGAATTTAATGTAAAACTCTACATCGTGCTAATTCATGAAAAACTGTGCTTTATACTTGCATCCGTGTATTACAGAGAGATTAACAACGGAAATGCAATGGTTATGAAGATTAACAATTCAGTATAGTTGCTCAAGCCCTTAACCATTCTAAAGGGACTATTGTTACATAATTAATCAAGTAAACTAGAAATGATCAACACTCAAGAGATTAATCTTGGCCCTTAGTTCCTCCATAAGCAATTAAACGTAGTAGATGTTGAAACTTTAGACTGTGAAATCTAATTTCATTAAATTTATCTCGGCCTCGCGTTTTGCAATTACTGATTACGTTGAATTGAATTTCGTTTTATTCGAGTATTAGTGACTGTTTAAAGATAACCATGAACATTTCCAAAACCAGGACAAATAAATATTTTTAAAAAGTATAACGTTTGTAAAAACAAGTTTATTATTCATTTTTTAAAAATAATGATCTCTTTGCGTCGTTTTGACTATAAATCAAATATAATATATGTTTTAGGTTTGGTTGATTTAATTTAAACAACATTTAGTAATGTTTTTTTTTTATTAGTGATTCCACTAAAAACGTAGATAAAAATAGCATGAAAATATTTAAATTGTAACATTATAGATTGTAATATAACATTACACAGTGTAAAACGTAGGTAAATGTTTTACAAGAAAATTGAAACTAAATTTTTACCAGCTTTAAACTACGTATTATTTTATTCAAGAACTTATTGATATTATTAAAATACATTTGTACTTTATTTATTTTTGCCTCTTACAATATTTAGTTAAAACTTATAAATACCAAAAAAAAGTCTTCATTGTTATTACAAAGTACACGAAATCATGAGTTTAATCTCGGATGCTTTCAGAAGTAGCAGTAAAGCAAATTATAAATTTTGAACTGCTACAAATAAGGGCTTAGTTCACAAAATAACGTGTGCAATAAAATAACTAATTCAGGTAAAATATTTAGTAGCAGAACACAACCCTCACTTACACAAATATGTAATCTATAATGAGCCAGGCCTAATTTACGCTAAGTTAAACTTAATTAAAATGTGACTACAATTTTAATCTATTAAAATAAAAATAAACTCGTGAGATTTATTGCCAATGACGATTGGCCCAACTTTAACTATTACATTAAACTAAATCATAGCTTGATAAACTTATAAATTTAAGTAAATTGATGTAAAGTTTACTGAAACAGGACGTGTTCGATCGTAGGAAATCTTAATAAAATCTTTGATCTTCATCGGAATGACATGATTTTTGTCATTCTTTCTTGGTTAGTCTTTTATAAATTTACTTGAATCTATAATCACGGAAAGCCATTAACCAGTTTTATGCAATTAAAAAAATACCAATTAAATAAAACGAAATAAGAAAAATGTCTAATTACTTTTAAAAATTATCATATATTTAAAGAAATAAATGTATAGTAAAATGCCATACATAATAACTGAAATCTGGTTTGAGGCATAGGCTACGTAAGATTAATTTTTCATGTTTTAAAAAGAATCCTTATAATAACTAAAAAAGTCAAATCAGTTTATTTTTTCTAAAAAAGTCAAAAGTTTCCTATCAGTTCTAGGGCAAATAGCCAGTAACACTATTACTTCATAAAGGATAAAGGAAAGAGTAAGTAATTGGTGTATATTTTCATAATTGTTAACATTAAAGTAGTTTTAATCAAATACAAAAATATTTTTTCTCTTAGGGAGAGATTCTAGAACCATCAGGTGGTTTGATCCCTGTTTTATACGTGCCATACATTTATTTACAAAACTCAAGGTAAACAATTTCGCTTTCGGTGAGTTTAGTTTCAGAGTCCTGCAATTGGGATCATCAATATGGTTTTTTTAGTCTGTAAGTTTTTTTTTGAATAAGAAATGTGGATATCAATCTTTCAATAAACCTTATTCAGCATTTTGATTTTTATAATGATAAGCAGTTTGATCTTAATGCTCATATTTCCTAAATGAAACATTATTTCCAAATTGTTCCGGACTGGTCTACCTCGATCATGCTTTGTTCAAAAACCATCATGTTTTGCTAACAAAATGCTCTACATGTTTTTTTACTCTCATTGCTATTTATTTACATCATTTCTTTCCTTGTTACTATTTGTCTGGGAGACGGGGGATCTCTCTTCATTTCGGCTGATTGAATATAAGCGATACTGCCAACGTGATGCCATAATTCGCTTAAAGTGTCGTAATATCGTTTCCCTAACCCTATTTACCATTGTCCCACCTTTCCTTAACCGTCCTCCTACAAGGAGGTGTAATGAGTAAATACATTATTAGACCACTATAGAAAGTTTATATACTTCAGTTATACAGTCCTGCACACGCAGGCATAGTGTTACATTTCTCTCGCACCTCTAAGGGTTTTGTGTCCCGTCTATACTCACAATAACTAAACTTTGTAGAACATTAGTAACACCATTATTGCGAGCCATTAGAAAGTTCCTCACAATATAAGATATAAATTAAATAATGTGTAGTGTAGCATCTTAGAAAGAACGTCTAGAGAAATCATGCAATAATACACCAAAAACCCAAATATTATTATAAATATGTTGAATATAATGGGGGTTTTGTAAGAAAAATATAACACCCTGACATTTATAGCAATATTGTCAGTAAAAGCTGGAAAAAATAGTACTGAACTACAATTTACATTTTGCAAAGAGAAAAATAACTACTGTTAAAGGAGGAAAGAAAAAAACAGCCAAGGAATATTGCACCGAAAAAACTATAACCACTAGCTTTGGGCTTGGTTTGTGATATGAAGTGTAAGAGGTGGTTCATCTAAACTGCCAATAGTCTAACATTTAAACATAATATAAACATACAATATCAAGAGCACAGTGGTACAATATATTACAATTAAATATTGGAAAGAACCACAATATCACAAAAATAATAAAAAATAACAAATAAAACAAGTTACTTAAGAAACCCTTATGTACCCTTAGTTACCCTTATGTACATTTACCATGTCATTACAAAAGTTACAAACTAGAGTGATGCATTAACTAGAGTTACATGACTCTAGTTTGTAACTTCTTGTTTGCTAGATTGTATTTTTGTAATAAGACCCTCTGATGATGATGTCATCGAAAAGTACATAAGGGTTTAAACTTAAGTAACTTGTTTTATTTGCTATTTTTGATTATTTTTGTGGTAATGGGGTTCTTTCCAATATTTTCATTTTAATAATATAAACATGTTGTTTAGTTACATTAATACGTGTTTCGATAAATAGACTGTTCGTCAAAGAATACCACAGATTAGCATCGATACCCATGTGGTGCCATTATTTTCTTGATTTTATAGTACTAGAGGATCGTTACGCTCTTTCCTCGCCCCTACCTTATTCTATCTACCTTAGCTTTCCCCATAAAGGTGTATCTGGTATACGCCTCTTTAGGATTACGATACTGAGTGGGTGTCTTTCACGATCGTGACCCTTATTTAACATATATCGTATTTTATATAATTTGTTGTTGTTGTTGTCGTGTGACAAGTGCAATAAAAACAATAAAAAAAAGAAAAAAAAGTGTTCAGAGAAAGGTAGAGAGAGCACAGTTACACAGGTCCAAAGACGTGAAGCACTGCACTGGCCACATCTGTAGCTTTGTCAGTATAAAGGGTCTCCATAGAACAGTTTAAGCCAATTTGAAATAGTGCTGCAGTGATGGACGGGCAGTTATAGAGATGATCGGGATTAAGCTGTATCCCTGGGCAGTGCCTACATTCAGGGTATGTTCTAGATCCATCAGGCAAGATTTTCATGTCTTTGAGGTGCATTGTCCTCAGTCTGGCAATTGTTTTTGTTATTTCCCTGTTGAATTTAAGCTCGGGAAGTGATGATTTTCTTCGGTTGTTATGGCAGAGCTTCTGTTTTGCAACGGCATTGACGTCGGAAGATGTTGTGATCACGGGGGCTGCTTCGATGGTCCTCGCTTCCTTGGCCAGAGAATCGGCCTCTTCGTTCCCTTTGATGTTGACGTGTGCCGGGATCCATTGAAGCGTATAAAGCTTCTTCTTTTCCTCAATTAAGGACAGGAAGGTATCGATCTTTTGGGCGAGGTTTGTATTTCCTTTTTGTAGGGCCTGAAGAGCAGATCTGCAGTCCGTGAAGATTACTATGCCATCAGAGTTGTTAAGTGTTGTCCAAGTGAGGTAAATACTCAGAGCTTCTTTGATTGCGATGAGTTCGCTTGTGAAGTTGGAGGCGATTTTGTCTGCTGGAATTTTGTGTCTGGAAGTTGAGCCATCAGGGTAGGTTATAAAGATTCCGGATCCACCTCTATCGCAGTCAGAATTCGAAGAGCCATCGGTGTAAGCAGCGACCAAGTGTGGTTTTAAAATCTTGGCAATAGTTTCCATTCGTTTCCTCTTGATTGTTTCTTGAGGTTTTTTTTTGGAGCAGGGTTCGAGGAGATTCAAGTTTATATTCACAAAAGAGGGTGGTTTGACCGGGAACCTGGGTCTTGAAAGATGTCAAGGCTCGTGTGCTGTAGGTTGATGTCCTGTCTGATATTTTTGTCGTACTGGAGAGTAGAAGATCTTCTTAGCCTGGGTTTTTCCGACCAGTTCCGAAAGGTGACTTTTGAGATATGTTGTTCGTGATTACTCCTGATTTTGTTTGTGAATTTCACTGTAGCGAATTTTCTCCGATTTTCCAATGGGGTTAGGCCACATTCAGTTTCAGCTTTTGTAGATGAGACGGCTCCAATGATGGCTTTGGAGGCTCTGTACTGGATGGAGTCGACTTTCGAGGGTGAAGATGCTGGAGCCCAGATTGGTGCTGCATATTCAAGGATTGGTCTGATGAGTGTTGTGTAAGTATTTAGGAGTGTCTTTGGTTTGGAACCCCAGTTTGAACCTCAAAATCTCCTCAGGTGACTTATTATATAATTATTTATATAATTTACCAGTGAATTTTATGTTCTTCTTAGGCATGCTAATAGTAATACTAAAAATCGCGATAGAACTAAAAAAAAAAAAAAAAAAAAAAAATGTAGAATTTCTTCATGTAAACCTTTGGATCTAAAATTATGTTGCAGTACAAACTTTAAATGGATTCAGATTACTGCAGTCATGGTATGATTATACTTCTGGATCACAGTAGCGACTTTTAGAAAATCTAACCATTTTGATAAAAAACAAGTATTTTAATACGATTGAGTACTTAAAATAGGCACTTAAGACAATAATCTTCATTAATTAGTGAATAAATTAAACTGTAATAATTATATAGTATAGGGTTTATTTAGGTAAATATTTTAAAGGCAGTATTTATTATACAACTAGTACGTGATGTAATATATTCTATTAAATGTAAACATTACTTGGATTCAAACAGCTTTAAGTTTTTGCTTTCAGTATTATTTTATCCTATTTTTTAGTATTAGTTTACTTCAATGCCCACTTTAATAATTCACAAAAAATTTACCAATTATTTAATTTTATCTTTCTTTTACAACTATACAACAACCTAGGATAAAAAAATACTTAGTATTTTAAAATTGTTAACTTTCTTGATACTATAGCTCTGACTGTCTGATATACAAATCAACCCAACATGACAGACAATATAAATTGAGTTATTAAAAGTTTATTTTTAGCACCTCCTGGCCACGTATGATACACGTCAGTCCGTCTGTTTATTGTTTTAACGTTTACATTGTTGCCAGATGTTACGTCTTATCAATAAACTTGCAGAACATCCTAAGACGCTGCACTTGTGGTTCTGGTATTGCTCGTGAAACACGTCCAACAGAAATGGTAAGCAAGAGTCTTATAACTTAAGGGAATACTTTCATTTTTAATTTATTAAGTTGGCATATTCTTATCAAACATTAATTTATAGAAAATTGAAGATTAGATATATCAATTAAATCTTTAAAG
>JBAIZL010000010.1:74387502-74400002 GCA_036971475.1 Prosapia bicincta | reverse complement strand
GTATATAATTAGTAACTAGGGCGCTAATTAGTACAGTCCCTTAAGTTCTATGTTAACGTGAAACAATGGAATAGATCCTTAAAAACTTAAAAAAGATGATTTTTTTATTATAAGAAAAGAGTTTAATTAAAAATAATATTGGATTTCTTTTCTCTTTATAATTTGAAAAATCTCTATAAATTTTAAAAACTTTTTTTTATTATACTATACAGTTTATTTTTCATGAACTAAAATAGACTACTGTACTAATCAACTACCATAAATTTATGATAATTCCGGAAACAGTTCAAATAAGTAGTACTCTAATATTACCAAAAAATCACGTATTTTTAACATTCTTATTCTTTTTATCGTAAATAATTACAAATTTTAAAATTATTATTATTTTACTTACTTTTTTCAGGCAGCATCTGATCTTAGCCAACGTGACTTGGAGAGTAAGTAGTATCACAATAATATTGCTTTACAATAAGATTGCTTTTTCAATAAAAAAGTAATAAAAAATATAATATTAATATTAGCGATATCTAAAACTTTCATTGTTAGTAAAAAGACTTTAAATTAATTAAAACGTTTCTCATTTGGTAAGGATATTTAGAAATTTTTATTGTTGAACTGGGTTGAAGAAGAGGTGAGCGATGGGAAATGATTAGACCCGGACGTTGGCAAAACGTTTGTGAGAGGAGTAATACTTAGCCTGGCAGTAAATCAAGCTACGGCGAACGTCTAGAATCCTTTAAAATATTCTTTAGTTGTTTCGAATTACAGTTCTTCTTATTCGTTTTTGTTTTTATTGAAATCATTCCTTCAGTTATTCGTTGATTTACCATAGAAGTAAATATTTTATTCTATGCGATGTTGTTAAGCAAATTTTTGAAAAGGTCATAAAAAATATTACACATGCTATTGATATAATGCATTTATAAATTCATTCATAATAATGAATGACATTCTCTTTAATACAATGGTGAATATTTATTATTGATATTTTACTGTTTTAAGGACCAGATCTTTTTAATTAGGACTGTAGATTTATTTCGTAATCTTTATCGCATGTCTCTGATTATATCTTGTTTCAAATGTATTGATTTAAATCAAGCAAAGAATTTTCTTTTGTGCATATTTTTGTTTTTATTGTGATCAGTCAGTTTTGATATAATCTCCAACGTGGTTATAGTATAAGTGGTTAAGGATATAGAAAAAAATAGTGAATAAAGATAGATTTAAAATATGGAGATTCAACATCTAAGGGCCATGTCTTTGAAACATATGTAACAAAGGCTACATTTAATTTATTACAGACGACGAGACTATATGTGTCTCATGGATTGGTAGCTCTATATGTAACGGTACCCATTATACTCTAGTATAAGAAGAAACAAAAGTAGAATACAAGTTGAACTACAAAATAAAATACAAAATAAGGATTGTAAAATAGAAGTAGAACTATAAAATCAAATACAGAAATAGGGCTGTAAAATACAAGTAGAACTACAAAATAAAATACAGAACTAGGGGTGTAAAATACAAGTAGAACTGCAAAATAAAATATAGAATTAGGGTTGTAAAATACAAGTAGAACAACAAAATAAAATAGAGAATTAGGGTTTGGGAATAGGGTTTGTACTATCCGTTCAGTAGGGGTTGGAATTGTGGACAAATTACAACCCATACGTGGGAGTTTCTCTTGTTTTAGACCGCACAATTTTTAAGGGAGAGAATAGGTATTAAATGAGTCATCTTTCTATAAAAGGCACAAAAACACTTAGTGTGAGATTTATGAATGACCATATTTTAAAAGATACTGAAGCTTAAATAATTTTAGAATAACAACTTTAAAAAGTTGACCGTCGAATAACTGATAATTATCTGCTAATCATAATACGTAACCTAATCTCGTTATTAGAATACAAAACCAGAAAGATGGTCGTCGAGTAAAATATGACGGTTTTATTCGCAATATGTAAATTCATTAGGTAGACAATTCATGATAGTTGGCTGCTTAATAAGATTTACGATGGTTTTGCTCAATATATGCACACTGATTGTAACAAAAATAAAGAGCCTTGGGGCTGAGTAGGATTTATGCCTGTACTGCTCATTATATGTACATTCACTAGATAAGCAATTCAATAATTTTAGTTACTATGACTGCTGCTCATATTGAACTACAGTAATAATGAGGTGTATATGAATGTATCACATTAATAAATAACGCTACAAATGCTTTCGGATAATTTTACGTTTCGTTTGTATTGACAAACAATTCAATAGATATTTAACTTAATTATATCGTATCTACAACTTGTTTGTTTGCATATTAGTCCGTTGAACTTATTCATACCTTCAACCTATTCACACCTTATTCTCATGACTTTTACAAAGTGAGTTCTAAACTTAATAATTAAAAAAATGAAAGAATAAGAAATAAAACTCAAACGCATAGTGTTTAAGCACAGTTTCGTATTATTATTTTTTTAATGCAAAATTAAAATTGTGAGTATATTTAAAATAAAATGTAATTATTATGAAATCATGGAATTACAAAATACAAGAGGTTTATATATTTTGATACGTGTGTATAGTTGGTTTTTTAGTAAAATTATAAAAATCAAGTACTTGTTTCACACACACACCCACACACCCACACACCCACCCACACACACACACACACACACACACACACCCACACCCACACACCTACACACACACACGCACACACACACACCCACACCCACACACCTACACACACACACGCACACACACACACACATACACACACACAGACACACACATACACACACACACACACACACACACACACACACACACACACACACACACACACACACACACACACACAGACACACACACACACACAGACACACACATACACACACATACCCACAAACAAACACACACACACACACACACACACACACACACACACACACACACACACACACACATACATACACACACATACACACACACATACGCACACACACACACACACACACACACACACACACACACACACACACACACACACACACACACACACACACACACACACACACACACACACACACAAAGACAATCAAGACGCCCACTACTTTCAATGTTTCAATTTAATCTGGAGAATAAACTGTATTTATTGCTTTTATAAAAAATAAAAATAAATTGAATAACTGAAAATAAATTGAATCGGTAATTTTTAAATTGGATGAAATGATATAGTCAACAATATTAAAACATGGAATAAAATGGTTAGCGTAATGATTTGATAATAATAAAAAGTAGACCTAATTAAAATACAGACGTTATATTACTTTAAAACAATCGTTTTAATAGATAATTAGGTTGACGTAAACTATATTTATAGGCAGCATATACAAACTTCACATCACTGGAGATTTTATATTAGTTGAAATAGTTTTAAATCGTTAAAAGTGTCATTTAAATTCGTAACATTAGAATTATTTTTCTAAATTATCGATTGGCGTATATATTAATATGTATTTAATACAAATGGAAAAATGTAAACAAGAAATATACTTTGTATTGTTCAATTTATTAAAAAATATACAAACCATTTAAAAAAAATCATTGCGTTAACAAAAGAGCAAATTCTGCAAAGGGAAATTAAATATCTCTCTGGTAATAGTTACATTGTATCAGTATGTACAAAATTTATCATTTTTGCTTAAAGTAAACATTGAGTTAAACATTAAGCTTCTATCAAGGTGTATTGAAATGAATTAGTTCTAGTATAAAAACCTACAACAAGTCATAGTTTAAGGATAGAATCGATTCATCTTCTTTCTGTGCTTGTAATTGATGAGAATGCTTGTGAATTGGTTTTATATACTAGAGTGTGTTACGAATAAGAAGGTAATGATACGGAAAACATCGTAGATTTTTACAAATAGAAAGCCAAATACAAATATCAAATAAATATAATGTATCAAAAATAAAATGTGTCATTATTTGTAAATAATTATGTAGGTGAAAACATAATTTCATATTTCATTTATAGTTGTTAATTAATTCAATACTGAATATTTGTCTCTATTGAACTAATTAGTAACAAAAATAATAATAATATAGTATACTCTTGGAATATAAAAGGAATGTTTCAATAATTATTAATCATGTTTGTAAATATAAACATAAATAATAAATCTTGTAATCGTTTGGTTGTAAATCTACAAGTTTTTTCAATAATCACGTATTTATCAATTTAACTCGGAAATCATCTAATTACAAAAATATATAAATAGGGTAGTGGCAAGTTAAGGTAATTAACATAATCCTAAACAAGATAAGTAATAGGCCCATTCTAAACACTACAAAAATATAATAAGCCCGAATCCACGCTTAAAATTCTAAAACATATTAATATCTCTCCTGTATTAATCTCAGTATCCAGTTCAAACATTTTCTTTTTTATCTGCTCTGCTCCAAATCAAGTGTAGTTTTTCCCAGTAAAATATTTCAAGAACCAACTTAACGATATTCTACAGAGTTTCTGTTTTGAGTTTTTAATGGTTATCTAAAAGTTTTCTTATTAGAATATTTTTCTCTCTTCCAAACTTTCTTCTGTTTTCAACCCATTCTAGTGTTATGAACTTGTTAATGTTGACAAAGAGATTATCCACAGAAGCTTTACTTATGTCTCTTACTTCCATTTCCTATTTAAATTTACCTAAGCTCTTTTTATTTTTCTTCTAATTCTAGTATTTATTCTTTCAACAAAAAATTCACAAGCTGTGCTTTATACAAAACACATTAAAATTGTTTATTTAGTGGTCATGGTATAGACGATAAACAGGAACGTCTAAGCGTACTATATACACGCATCAATTATTTTACATACCATACATGTAATGCTTTTTCGACTATAGATCGAACAACTGTTTCTATTCAACACACTTGTTTCAACATAAACTAATAACATGTTTAATTATAGAGAATATTAAACTAATTGAAATAGTCATATTAAAATAAAATCAATTTAGGATTTTCTATATTTACTAATAATTCTTGATTTTTGTTTAATAAAACATGTGCGAGTACATTAATACCTTTTACCATATTAATTAAAATGATTTGAACAGCAGTTCATTTTACCACAGACTATCCTTTAGGTGAAACTTAATACGGTATCTAAACACTAATCGACAATTTCTCCCTCCACTCTATACACTTTACATCATTTGGAAATGGAATTAAGCTATATGTATATATATAAATACACACACACACACACACACACACACACACACACACACACACACACACACACACACACACACACACACACACACACACACACACACACACACACACACACACACACACACACACACACACACACACACACACACACACACACACACACACACACACACACACACACACACACACACACACACACACACACACACACACACACACACACACACACACACACACACACACACACACACACACACACACACATATACATGTATATATATATATATATATATATATATATATATATATATATATATATATATATATATACATGTATGTGTGTGTGTGTGTGTGTGTGTGTGTGTGTGTGTGTGTGTGTGTGTGTGTGTGTTAGTGAGTGTGTGTGTGTGTGTGTGTGTGTGTTAGTGAGTGTGTGTGTGTTTGTGTGTGTGTGTGTGTGTGTGTGTGTTTGTGTGTGTGTGTGTTTGTGTGTGTGTGTGTGTGTGTGTGTGTGTGTGTGTGTGTGTGTGTGTGTGTGAGTGTGTGTGTGTGTGTGTGTGTGTGTGTGTGTGTGTGTGTGTGTGTGTGTGTGTGTACAAAACATATGTCTTAATACAAAACATGTGCAATCATGTTTATTTTTAAAACATGCAACAATGGCTTGTTGTAAAAGAGAATGTTTGGAATTATAGCGACGTGGATTACATTTCAGTCATGTCAAAGGTTATCACACATTATTAAGTTGAAGAAATTGTAGCAGGAGAAACGTTTCAATATCTGATTATTTAAAACTGGAGGTCTTCATTGCTTTACTTTTAAGAATGGATAAATCATACTCTTGATTTTCCATTACTTTCCATTTCTTTCTTTCTGAATTAGTAACACTTTCATCTGTTTCAGTACCTCTTCAAATATTCCGCAGAAAAATATTTTTTTATATCGTAAAACTTTTTAAACACCTATAATTTTGAAACATTGTACTATTTTGTTTTTATTTATATTTATGCTATTTTTTGATATTTCTTTTCTTTCAATAATGCAGGTGTATCAAGGAATTTTTTCTCTTTTATAAAATATTCCAAAAAAATGTAAATGTGTTTTAAATTTGGATAAATATTTAGTATGTAAAATTTAGTACTAACAACAATGTAAATAATTCTATAACGTTATAGAACCTGATGAGAACTAAAGCTCGAACCCTTCTAATTACAATAAATAATATGTATGGTATCTGCGAACATACTCTTTAATAATTTAGTCTGATTAAACAGGTAGTTAGTTTAAACATTAGTTACATGTTACGCGTCTAAGAACCATTGAAATAATTAAGCTCTGAATCACTAATTTGGCAACGTCTTCTAACTAACCTCTTCCTCACAACCTGATGCTCGGAGCCCTCTTTCTCCCTCTCTGGAGACTAGGGATAGGGATTCCATAAATGGCGGACTGGAGTTTAGAATGAATCAGAATTATTTTTAAACAGCTTAGAGCTACTGCATCCGTTGTTGAGTAAAACTATTTCGTCACCGGGTATAACTAGAAATAAATCAGGAAACTGTATGTTCAGCTTGAATTATTTTTTGCTATTATTAATGTGCTCATTATATCCAACGAAAAAGCCAAAACGGCAGAGAAAGACATTCACAAATGATAATAGTTTACGTGTATTTTATCTATGATGAATCACTACTTTCTATCTTATTTGTTCAAGTTATTGTATGTTAAAATTTACTTTTTGCTGTCATTGATGTTGATTAGTTTTTGATATATTTTAAGACAATTATATCTAGATTCAGTATTTACTTTTAGTAGTCCAGTTCACTGAATTTATTAACATTTCTTTTTGGAGTAAGTGCAATCAGTATTGATTAGTATACACAAATGTTTAACGTTTTGGAGTAAGTGCAATCAGTATTGATTAGTATACACAAATGTTTAGCGTTTTGGAGTAAGTGCAATCAGTATTGATTAGTAAACACAAATGTTTAGCGTTTTGGAGTAAGTGCAATGAGTATTGATTAGTATACACAAATGTTTAGCGTTTTGGAGTAAGTGCAATGAGTATTGATTAGTACACACAAATTTTTAGCGTTTTGGAGTAAGTGCAATGAGTATTGATTAGTATACACAAATGCTTAGCGTTTTGGAGTAAGTGCAATCAGTATTGATTAGTAAACACAAATGTTTAGCGTTTTGGAGTAAGTGCAATGAGTATTGATTAGTAAACACAAATGTTTAGCGTTTTGGAGTAAGTGCAATGAGTATTGATTAGTATACACAAATTTTTAGCGTTTTGGAGTAAGTGCAATGAGTATTGATTAGTACACACAAATTTTTGAGCGTTTTGGAGTAAGTGCAATGAGTATTGATTAGTATAGACAAATGTTTAGCGTTTTGGAGTAAGTGCAATCAGTATTGATTAGTAAACACAAATGTGTAACGTTTTGGAGTAAGTGCAATGAGTATTGATTAGTAAACACAAATGTTTAGCGTTTTGGAGTAAGTGCAATGAGTATTGATTAGTATACACAAATTTTTAGCGTTTTGGAGTAAGTGGAATGAGTATTGATTAGTAAACACAAATGTTTAGCGTTTTGGAGTAAGTGCAATCAGTATTGATTAGTAAACACAAATGTTTAGCGTTTTGGAGTAAGTGCAATGAGTATTGATTAGTAAACACAAATGTTTAGCGTTTTGGAGTAAGTGCAATGAGTATTGATTAGTATACACAAATGTTTAGCGTTTTGGAGTAAGTGCAATGAGTATTGTTTAGTAAACACAAATGTTTAGCGTTTTGGAGTAAGTGAAATGAGTATTGATTAGTATACACAAATGTTTAGCGTTTTGGAGTAAGTGCAATGAGTATTGATTAGTAAACACAAATGTTTAGCGTTTTGGAGTAAGTGCAATGAGTATTGATTAGTATACACAAATGTTTAGCGTTTTGGAGTAAGTGCAATGAGTATTGATTAGTAAACACAAATGTTTAGCGTTTTGGAGCAAGTGCAATGAGTATTGATTAGTAAACACAAATGTTTAGCGTTTTGGAGTAAGTGCAATGAGTATTGATTAGTATACACAAATGTTTAGCGTTTTGGAGTAAGTGCAATGAGTATTGATTAGTACACACACATTTTTAGCGTTTTGGAGTAAGTGCAATGAGTATTGATTAGTATACACAAATGTTTAGCGTTTTGGAAGTTATAAAGACGAAAGCTTAAACTTGCTTTATACACTTAACTGACAACATTACGTTTTCTCTCCAGTATTACTTATTGATAAAATAATTATCAACATAATTTCAATAATTTTAGAGAATAATTTTAGATTGCATTTTAAATGTATATAAAATGGTGGTTAATTAAACAGCTATCAATCATTAAATGTTTTTAATGTATTGAAGCATGATTGAAGTGTTTGTTCAATACAGAATAAAATCACCAACATATTCGTAAAAAAAAAAATCAACCACATTTGTATAAAATTACAACATTTCTCTATAAAAATTTCAATTACCAGTATGGCTTCAAAAATAAAACATAGGATTTAAAAATATGAGTGGTGTTTAAAATATTTTAAAGTATGTCTTTAATTTTTAAAATAAAATAAATTATATATTAAATAAAAAAAACAGTACAATGTTTAAATTTTTATTTCTGAAATGCATTATTTAGTTATTCATAAGAACGGCCAGATATTTTTCTTAGAAAAAAGTTTTTAATGCAATCACATTAAAAAAAATCGCCCAAGATTAGGCATTGAAGACGACTTCAAATAAACTAATTTTACTGTGATAAAATAGAACTTGCTATAAAACTTGTCGAGGCCCGATCATGTCGAGACGAAAGGAATGGAGAAGACGGGTTTAAGGCACAGAGTTTGGGAAGACAAGAAGAAATGTAGATAACGAGTAAGATTAAGTATCAGTAACGGAAAGTAGAGTTAACTTACGGTATAAAAGAAATTTGCATAGTTAAAATATAACACACCTTAACATTTCCTACAAAACAAATGGAACACGCGTTACGAGGTAATGTTGTAAAACGACCTAAGTTTGAAAATAACTGCTGTCTCAAGTAACAACTTAATCAGTTTTTAACATGTCATTTCAGGGGCCGAGGTTGTGTTCTCCATCTACGATTTTACAGGAAAGGAGAGAATGGATGCAGTCAACTTAGCTGACGCTCTCCGTGCTCTCAACATGAACCCGACTCAGGCCCTTATTGAGAAATTGGGAGGTACCAAGAGGAAAGGTAAGTTTCTTTAAGCAAAGGATAGATGAATCATCAAATGAACTCTTAAATAAGTGGTTATTTACTATAGTTTTAGGTAATATGTATTGATGATTGTCGATAGATTGGAGTTCGACTTCAACCAAAATAGTAGTATTATTGAATTTTAAATTTAAAGTAATGAACTATTGGTGCCTGTTTTACTATAATTATTTTCATATTGATCTACAAAGGTTTTTTAAACCTTAAAAATGAATGACGTCCTAAAAGTATTTGTCATTTGTTATGTATATATATATATATATATATATATATATATATATATATATATATATATATATAAATGAGGCTATACTTAATAATAAAATGTGAAATGTCATTTCTCATGATCCCTTCAACCATGCCTTTCTTGAAAGGGTTCATTACTTATCATTATTTCAGCTAATTATTTATTTGTTTTTATTCTTTCTTTTCTCTTTTTCATGAACAGCAAAGAATCTTACTGTAAATCATTTAAGGGAACTATAATAACATGCCTATGATACGTTGTCTGTCTTTCTCAACTTTTCAATACTATTAATATTCATTTAGGCCCACTTATTTACAAATATTTTATTGTAGATTCAGTTGAATATGATTTCGTAATTCAGCCGCCGTCATTATTATTTTTGAAATAGGAATTCTAAAATAATTTTTTTATACCCTAGCTTTTATTGCACTTCCCTAATATATAAATTCTTTGCTTAGCCGTCTCTTAATTTCCTCTCAATTTCATTGAAAACGAAAATCTGGAAGCCTTGTTCTTTTCATACTAAGAAGGTAGCATATTTCACATGCTTACAATGATGTGAAACAATATATATATATATATATATATATATATATATATATATATATATATATATATTTTTTTTTTTTTTTTTTTCAAGATTAAGTAATATGTACTAATTACAGGAATAATTTATTGAATAATACACTCAAAGCTTTTCGTTGGTTGACATTACCAATACTCTCAGGAATTACTAAGAATGTAATTCATGAGTTTCTTAGTAATTCCTGAGGATGTTGGTAATGTCAACCAACGAAAAGCTTTGAGTGTATTATTCAATAAATTATTCCTGTAATTAGTGTATATTATTTAATCTTGAAAACAATTCTAACAGGAAAACCTATTTGATATTCTACACACACACACACACACACACACACACACACACACACACACACACACACACACACACACACACACACACACACACACACACACACACACACACACACACACACACACACACACACACACACACACACACACACACACACACACACACACACACACACACACACACACACACACACACACACACACACACACACACACACACACACACACACACACATATATATATATATATATATATATATATATATATATATATATATATATTATACCTTCTTATTTATAATTAGTTTTATAGTTATTTAAACAATTACTTTATTTTCTGGTTATAATCCAGTAAGAATAAAAATAAAGGTTGGTTACGTCCTTCTGGCTTCAGGTATTTACTTTGGTAAAGTTCTTTCAAAACTAGTTTCCACAGACCTTCTGTTGTCCCATAAGTAAATTAATGCCACTCTAAACAAATTATAAATGTCATGAAATTGCTTTGATTGCAAAAGGTAAATCCGCTACGTATAATGGTACATTTTGTACCTCGATTTTAATGCAATTATTCTTGAATTTCCTTTTATCGTGTCATCTGTGTTTATTAGTAATAATGGGATAATATATCTTTTAAATCTTTTTAGGTTGTAAAGTAAACTCATCAAATAAAGATTTTATTTTTGTTATTATTTGTCTTTAATTATATTATTTTTTTGAGTAATAATTTTCATACTTTTCTTTTTCCTGTTATAATAGCTTTAGTATTCCTTTTAGCACAAATAGGGAAAGTAAAACTAAGCAATTTTATATTTTATTTAACCTCTTTAAACGTATTTTTGTTTGCTTAAAGTTTACTATAATTAAAAAAAAAGAAATCCCTTTAAAAAAACGATTTTCTTAGAAAAATGACGAAGTCACTAAAACAACAAAGCGTAAAAATGATTTAAACCAAATAATTATTAATGAAAGGCGCATTTTAAACATTATTATAAGTGCTAAATTTGCTTATTGCTGATATGGAAAATCATTGGGCGGCTGCTCGTAGGCATCTGCCAGATTAACAATTCAGAAATAGTGGTATTGTCTGCTGTATGACTAATCACAGCATATTGTAATTATTTATGTATTATATTAATATTTTGATTGCAACTACTTTTCTCTAGCGTGAATCGTAAAAAAAATAAAAATGGAAATACGTTCCGAGAGCTTTTGTCCTTCTGTAGCAACAATAAAGAACATTGAACACAAATAGATAAGGTTTAAAGTTCGACTTTGTTAAAATGAATTGTATTTTAGTTTTAAAATCTTTGTTTTTCAAATTTTTATGCCATTTTTCATTTAAATATAACTGTAGTGATTTTGAAATTTGATCAATAAAATAATCTATTTATAAAAATTATTTATGTTTGCGTTGTTGATTCTAGTTATATTCCCATAAAACCACTTTCTAAGATGTTTTTGCACTCGATACCTAGTTCCACCTGAGTTCGATAACTATCATCAAACTCTATGAGCCACATTGTTTCAGTTTTATTGTTTGAAATGACTTTAGATTTTATGCTAAATTTCAAATCTTCGTTACACAAAAATGAAATTTGTTAAATATATCAGCTCAATATTATGCTTTCATTTTATATTTTTCTTTGATAAACTAAAGATCATTAACACAAACTAAATCTGTTTCCTGTAGTTGTAATTTTATTAAAAAAAATACGTTTTTACAGGAGAAAAAGTTTTAAAGATTGACGAGTTTTTGCCGCTGGTTGCTCAAGCCAGAAAGGACAAGGACTTCGGTGTATACGAAGACTTTTTGGAATGTCTGAGGTTGTACGACAAAGCAGAAGACGGCAAGATGATGTACG
>JBAIZL010000010.1:74370002-74382502 GCA_036971475.1 Prosapia bicincta | reverse complement strand
TTAATACTAGTTTAGTATTAGTAACGTTAGCAGTATACCAAATTTGTTTAACCAATCATCAAGTAATTGCATTGGTAATACAATTACAATGAAATAACCATACTATCAAATTTAATGTTAAAATGTTTTAACACAAAGTATTTTATTAGACCTATCAAATAACTTGAACGTATTTGTTTTAGCTTTCATCAAGAAGTTCATGTCCAACCTGATCAATTAAACATCTCGTAAGTAAATCTTATAATGTACAAATCAAATTATATAATAAAATAGTGATTTATTACTAGTGTTGAATAGTATTCTTCCTATTTCACTATTATAATTTGCTATTTATTTATATTATTTTTTCCTTTTATTTAATCATATTTTAGGTAATAATATAATTCATAGTTATAATGAATTCAGCACTGTGCCGAAGGTGGTGAATTATTACTTTCACTTAAATCTTATTTTTCTTAGTATTACTTCATTTAATTTTGAAAAAATGTATTAGGGGAAAAATGTAGAAAGGGAAAAATGTAGAAAGGGAAAAATGGAGAAAGGGAAAAATGTAGAAATGGAAAAATGTAGAAAGGGAAAAATGTATTAAGGGAAAAATGTAGAAGGAAAAAATGTAGAAAGGGAAAAATGTAGAAAGGGAAAAATGTAGAAAGGGAAAAATGTAGAAAGGGAAAAATGTAGAAAGGGAAAAATGTATAAAGGGAAAAATGTATTAAGGGAAAAATGTAATAAGGGAAAAATGTAGAAAGGGAAAAATGTAGAAGGAAAAAATGTAGAAAGGGAAAAATGTATTAAGGGAAAAATGTAGAAAGGGAAAATGTAGAAAGGGAAAATTGTAGAAAGGGAAAAATGTAGAAAGGGAAAAATGTAGAAAGGGAAAGTCACTTTATTTTAAATATAATTTAGGTTTCGTTGCTATTATCATCATCATTATCTTTATAATTATTCTTGTAAGAATATGATTAAGGATATTCTATTAATATTATTATTATAAGTAGTTATTACATAATACGTCTCAATATTATTGTAAAAATAACGTTACAATAGTTTATTTAGAAAATTAACAGTTATAACATGTTTTATATATTTTGAAATATTTTTTTAAAATTTAAAATGCCCAGTAATTGACTACAAGGTTCGATTAATTTAATT
This sequence comes from Prosapia bicincta, assembly GCA_036971475.1. Classification (NCBI taxonomy): domain Eukaryota; kingdom Metazoa; phylum Arthropoda; class Insecta; order Hemiptera; family Cercopidae; genus Prosapia; species Prosapia bicincta. Next base: position 74,381,350 of record JBAIZL010000010.1, on the reverse strand, counting down.
TTATTATTTTAGATATTTAATTAGTCACTTTTGTAATGTCAGTAACAACTTTATTTACCGTGTTTTAATAAGCTAAGAAACTGTACAGCATGACTCAGCTCGTAATAGTGCTTCAGAAAACGGACACTTACGTAACCTGTTAACTGGGTCGTAGAGTTGAACAGGAAGGCAATACTGTGTGCCAAAATAATTGCAAACCTTCAACAATGAAACATTTATGTCAAATGATCTCTCGCGTAATTAAGTAACTTGGAACTAACGGAAGCCAAAGTTTTGGAAATTAATGGTCGTACCTGATATAATACCAAGACACGCTACGAGTGGGGAGAATTATTACGGTAACTTTCTTACAAAACTTTGTTCTTATTAATGTCGCCAACTAAGGTCCCCTTACAAATTACAGTAATGTGTCAGTACAATAACTAATTAATTTGCATAAATAAAACCTCTTAATCACAAATAAAACTGTTTTATTTAAATTCTCTCGGACATTTAACTTGCAAAGCAATCATGTTTAGAAAACAATGTTATGATTTTCTATAATTTTGAAAAAATTTAAATATTTTTTATTGTCTTGTACGTAACAATTTCCTCTGAAAATGATTTTTTTGCAATTGAAATGTACATAAGGGTTTATATAAAAAGTTGTATTTGTGGCTAGGAGGTTTTATTTATTTAAATTTTTTAAAATACGCTATAGTTGCTTCAAGTCTTTATAGGAATTGTTGTCTTACGGAACAACAATACAAATAAATATGGAAAAAATTGAATCAAAAGTTTATTTATTTAGTGCGAAGTTTCGAGAACTAATTTGTTGCCTTCATTAAGCCTGTAGTGCTACGAAAAACAAAGTCCTTACACTCGGAGTTCAAATGAGTTATGTGAGGAGGCAAAAAATCAAAGCCCCTCCAATTTACCAAAATTTGTCTTTGAGCTATGGGTTTAGTGACTAGTCTTTCCTCACTGCTACTTACGGAAACAACCGTCAGCAGAGCTTTAGCGCAGAGAAAATCTTTGGTAAAGTGGAGGGGATACGATGTTTTGCCTCCACACATAACTCATTTAAACTCCGAATGTAAGGACGCTTTTTCATAGCACTACAAGTTTGATAAGGGCAATAATTATTTGTCGAAACGTTGTACTTAATAAATATAATTTTGACTCGGTATTCTACCGGTTTATCATTTATTCAATTGTCATCTCGAGTGCTTAAAAACTCATGAATTACAAATAAATATAGTTTTCCATACCAAGACAAATACACAGTGTTTTCACTATCTTTATTACAAAATTATTTCATTGATTATATTCACATTTTGATAGGTGTAGCTAAAGTGAAAAAAGTTGTGTAAGTTTAATATTTCAGTTTCTAGTAGAGATATGAACTAATATTCATTTAAAAGGTTGTAAAATTTATTTATAATATTTATTTATAGCTATATTTACTATTACACATATATATATAGTTATATATATATTTATTTATTTATGTATGTAGGCCTATGTATGTTTGTATGTATAGGGTTAAACAAATTTAAATTTATTATATAGATTATTACACGTACATTAGCAATATTTTTAAAAACAATAAATTTTCTTGTGTTAAAACCTTTACCGTAAAGTAAATCGAAGGATTTACCAATTGGTATTGTCCTTGTCAACGAAGATAATAAATAAATAATAAATTATTGTCAGTATTTAGTACAGCTAATACAATATCTAAAAAATAACTTGTTTTGGTTTCAGTTTAGATATATTAGGTATAATTACTGATAATGAATTTGTCATTAAATTGCGTTTGAAAATTGAATGGTTAATAGTAAGGTATTAAAAAAAAAATGTTTTAGTTATAATTTGATACTTTCTAATATTCATTTTTTTAAAATTATATAAATAGGACTTTGTAATTTTTTAACCGCTAATCGTAGAAGCTGAAATAAATTTGATAGTAATATTTCATATAATCAGATAAGTTATAAATACAAAATAATAAAACATAAGCAAATCTAGTGCTCTATACAGTGTAACGCCTTGTACCTTCAGTTCATTCCAGACAAACGTTAATGCATTGGAACTCGTTGAAAACTACGCGATATCGTAAAACTCTCTGTACAATTTAAAATAAACATTCATGAGTAAGATTTTAAAAATATTTAATGAACCTTGGCTGAGATTCAAGTGGCAGCAGTTCCGCTCATTCAACAGTGTATTTATATACAGACTACATTGGGGTGACTGAATGCATGCATGAGTAGGTTTAATGAGTTGGGAAACAAGGAGAATGGAGCAGATGCTGCTCTGAGACCAAAGCACAGCTCTGTGCACTTGCAAATTCTCGTAAAATTGAAGATATTGTTTTTCCATTTAAAAAAAATAATATTTCATTTTTAAATAGGAAATAATGAAAATAAACTCGTTCATATTTCCCTACGAATATATATTCATATCTTTTTATTAACACTACTTTAATTAAGATATTAAAATCTTTTAAAATATTTTTCGTTAATATTAATTTTTGTAAAGAGCGCTGCATACAGTTTGGAAATTTTAAAATAAGTATATTAAAACCTATTTTTAATGACTACAATAAGATGTAACAGTGAAAAATACATACATTTATAATATTAAAAATGCTTCCCATCTCTCGTGATTAATATGGACTCTCATTTAACCTAACGTTTCCTTTGATTTGAATGCTATGAACGCAACGTGTGTGTTTTTGTCTAAGAAAATATGCTCAGTTTAAGGACCAAGCTGTCGAAAAATACTGTACGTCAGTATTGCAAAAGTAACTCATTGTTAAAGACAATTTGTTTATTTATTATTATTGCTTTATTTGTCACGTGAGGCTTTATATGAAGGTAAGAGAATATGAAGATTTTATACTCAAGGCGTTGTAATGAAAGGTAAATTTGTTGACAGAGAGTCCTCTACAGAACATTGAAACAAGAGTGTCTATGACAGGAAGTGATCTTTTTTTAAAGGGTGCGTAGACAACGACATGTTTCATGTCAACTTGTAATCAGCTTGTATTTAGTTCCAAGCTGTCGCAAAATACTGTACGGCAATATTGCAAAAGTATTGTTAAAGACAATTTGTTTATTATTATTTATTGCTTTGTTTGTCACGTGGGCCTTTATATGAAGGTAAATATACACAAGGCGTTGTAATGGAAGGTAAATTTGTTTACAGAGAATCCTTTACAGGACTTAGAAACAAGAGTGACTATGACAGGTAGTGGTCTTGTTTTAAGGGGTGCGTAGACAAAAACCGGTGTCATGCCCAATTTAAACGACGTAAAGACCGTTGCTTGCCCCAATACATAAAGTACGACTGTGGCCATTTGTAGACGTTAGCGAGGAATTATTCCAGCTTACCTTTGAGGGGAACAAACTCAATGCTGTCCATTTAATAGAATGAAGATGTTTAAGAAAGATGAGAAGAGTATGTTTAAAAAATCGTACATCCTTTATCGCGCAACAATATACATTTATCAACTTGATAAACAGTAAATTGAGAAAATAACCATTCGCATGTATTTATGATACGCTTAGCTTATCACTGAAATATAAATTAATGGAACTTAATAGCAGAACCGATAATATTTTCACCACTTATTTAACACGCTCGTTGCGAAATGCCTCTGGCGTGAAGTTTATAAGATTCTGAAATTAAAAAAAAATTATTCTGATAATTTTTCTTTAGAAATAAATGATTATGACAATACAAATTAATTTTGAGCCTTAAAAATGGAAAAAAATACTAGGCCGTCATTTTACCTCCGATCGGAGACGTCAGCAATTTGCGGGCGTCCCATGATTATCAGTATTTTATTTTTTATGCTGTGCATGTAATTCATATTTGTAACTGTAATAAATAGTAAATAATAACCACTGAAATAATATATACAAATTATTTCGTGAAATAAAAACTACAAATTAGCTTTTAAAATATTTAATAAAAATTATATACAAATTAATAGCGATTCAGTTTAAATCAGTAGGCCTATGAGTGTTTTCAGTTTTGGCACTGTCAACTCTTTCCAGTTATTTATTCTTGACAATGGCGTGAGATTTGTTTTAGCAAACACATCCCATGCATAAATATTAGTAGCTTTCACAATATTCTCCAAAAATATGTCATCAGGAAGTAGTCTGAAAGAGTCATAGGGTCGATTTTCAGCTGGGAATGGAACGATAAATTTATTTTCCTTTGTAAACAGAAAGTTGCGAAGGCCTAATGTAATAAGTGTCCATTGAGGATTATTTTTTTCTTCTTCCAAATCAGAATCAGACAGTTCCTCGCGTCTTCCTCTGTAGCTGGATCCAGGTCTCTGTCATGGCGGTCGTCGTCGCTTGCCTCAGACTCAGAAGCCTCATTTGTAGGGTCCCTAGTACACTCTACTGCATCATTGGTATTAAATAAACAGTCCTTAGAAGTCTCAGGCAAACCTTCCATGTCGGAAACTATATCACTCACAGCCACGGACATGCACTAAACTCTCACTAACACTAGCGACCCAAGCTAAAATAAACATTCGACATACGTCACCTTGACGCTGCAACACTCTACTAAGTCTGTTGTACAACGCTGGGGTGTTAACAACATATCCGAATAAAATGTTAACTGTCTCCGATCGGAGAGGGCCGCAGTGGACGTCTTTTAAAACCCATTTGTACACCGTTTAAATCTCGTTGTTTTCCATCAACCAGTATCAAGTTAGTGTCTGTCTAATGAAGGACATTCGCTTGTAACTGATGCAAAAAGTAATTGTTGGGGAATCAAGCATCTAGTCACAGATCGAATCCAACCAAAACACAATGTAGATTGCATTAGGTTGAAGTGTTTAATTAAACTGATCTGATCACGAAGACAACGCTGTTACAGTTGCATTAGACGTGATACGTTGTAGTTGGAACCCGTCTGACAAATTATTCAGACATCACAGTCTAATTACTCGTACAACTTTACAAAGTTTTATGAATTAGAGATTTTATAAATTATCAGAACCTTACTATTGCTATAATTTTGTATTATCACTATAATTTTTATTGTTACGTAAAAACTAAGATTTTTATATCTGTAATAATAAATATATCTTTAAAAAGTTTTTTATTTATTGCATTAAAAAAAGTTGGTAATATTTATATTGTTTTAAATTGTTTATTCTAGTCGCAATTTGTATATTTATTTTTTATGTAACTATCTCTTTCGTAAGTAAAAAAAATGAGAGATTTAGTGGTCCTCGAGGTTATGGAACGTCTGTCAACCACGAGACTGGCTTCGAGTAGGGATATAAAAACAAGGAATTTTGCATAGGGTTGAGGGATAGTAATTTTTGGATAGTAACATTGTATATTAGCTGGATGGTTTGCACCTTTCAGCCTTTGAATAGTCTTTATATATCTGCTTGACGTTCGTATATCTGTCACACTCATGTATTTGGTAGGAATCAACTAGTTAGTGTTCGTTTTATCTATTTTATTTTTGTTTTAGTGACATAATCGTCAGAGTTGACTGATTTTGTTGTCGTTCATTTATTATTTAAAAGAAATCTTGACTGGATTTTCTTATTTCCAGATTTTCAGTAATGTTAAGGCATATCTTAACTTTCGTGGATTACAGGTTTTTCTGCTACTTTAACAGCCCTTCACGTAGATTTTCTACCACATAGTGTGTCGAAAAATTTGAATGAGATTTTTCATGATTACATGAGATAATGTGTTTTTTATTCCTAGTTTGAAATGTTTACATGTTTGACCTACTTGTGTTTCGTAACTTTTTTATTTAATGTATTAAACTATTCTTATATAAAATATTGTATACCCTAGTCATTTATATTAGTATTTAGTTTATCTTTAAGGAAGTTTAATGTAGTAATTGCCATATTCGCTATGCTTCTTGAAACAATTTGATATTTTATATGCCTTATTGTCTGTACACTTAAATTTCCCCATGACGATTGTTTTACATTTTAGTTTTTGGTTTTCCTTCTTTACTGTTTTTAGTTTTTATACTCTTTCCAATTATTCATTTAATTAATTAAAATATTATTATGTTCAACGTTTTGTTAAGTTGTGTTCAGTTCTCTTTACATTGTCCTTTAGACAACTGTAACTTGTATAGTCTGTAAAACATATATCGAAAGGCACATAATTTATGTTCAATTGGATTTCGGTTGATTATAATGTTGTGTTCTGTAATCCCTTATCTATTATTTGTATGATCTTTATTCAAACTATTTTAGTGTTCATTGTAAGTTCCATCGGAGTGTTTCTAAACCTATTTTCAACTATCGATGCATTGTCGATATATTCTTGGTTAATATTTTTTAAAATGTTTTATTAAAAGTTTTACAACTATAGAATCAATATTTTAGGAATTTTAAAATTATTTTACAGAATTTGTGGTCCAAACGTAATGACATTCGTATAGTTAAATAATGAATTTTCTAAATTAAAAGGTTTCAATATTAAAAAAAATATTAAAGTCAACACGAAATTGTTTAAGAGGTTTGATACACATTTTTAATTAAGCCAATAAAACTATAAAATATAGAAAAATGATGTCAAAAGATGGAATATGAAATTCCAAACAGTAAACATAAACATACTGTTTACTAATATCTTAATTAAATGTCTGTTAATAACTATTAATTTTTTATATAGGCTTACGACAGATCACAGACAATTTTGCTTTTTTAAACACTCAAAGTTTCGAATTTATTTCCGAATTGTTGATATAATAATTTGTTGATTTTTATTATGTTTTATATAATGTTATGTATTGTATGAATCGTAAGTTATGTTATATAATTGTTTAATTAAAACTAAACTCTTGAAAAGGAATTTTGGAAAGAAATTCGAAATGCTGAGTGTTTAAGAAGCAAAATTGTCTGTGATCTGTCACTAGCCTATATAAAAAAATAAACCGTATTTACAGCATAAAGCAATAGATTAAACTCAACTTCTCAAGACTACAGCAGAATATTTAGCTTATAGTTCATGAAAGTAACTAACTTATCTTTTGTTACTAGAAAGGAAGTGTAGTATAAACAATAAAATAAATTTCCAGAACAATCTTCTAGAACACTAAAGCTAATATGCTGTGAAGCAGAGTTTTATTGGCTTGATTGAGGTCGAATAGTGGAAGCAGTGTTCTTGTAAAAATTTTCTGTAATGGGAAATTACCTCCACAAAAATACGAAAACTTATCTTCAGTTCTTAGACAATAGGCTTTTATTATTTACATAACAAAATAACGGTTTTGTGATTACTAATAAATAACATTCTAAATAATATAAACACACACGTATTATAAATGTTTTACATTTTATTAAAACGTAATTAAACAGATATAATTACACATTTAGTTTATGAAGAACGTTTATGCAATGAAACATATTAATATCGATATATTTAGCAAAACTAGATCAGGAGGTAGGTTAAACAAAAAATACAGTTGCAATATTGAACGGATAAAATGCTGACACTTGTGGTTAGCGGAAAGCTGAGAGGAGTGTTGTTTGCTCAATGTATTCTTTTTGTTGAATTATTGGTTGCTATTAAACAAATACTAAAAGAAAACTATCGCTGATATATATAGAAGCTTCATAATTATAAATAACGTAGCTATAATATATTTTGTACATATCACCACTTATAGAGACAAATAAATCAATATTGAACTAAAATAAAATAGTTTGAAACATTTTCTAAAAAAACAATTCTAAAGTCTTGGGAATAAATTTATGTCACCACTAAACATAGTATAAAATCATTCATAATGATAATATCATGTGTTAGTGAATAATTTCGATACATAAGCATTTTTTTTGTTAATTTATAGTGAACTCATTTACACCCTGCTCGATAATGTGACTCACTTACTGGGTTGAATTATAAGCGACACTTTCACGCATGAAATGACCCATTTTGGTGACGAATCACAGATATAATATTTTAGTGAACATCGAGGCTGGTTTAATGTAATTATTTGCGACAGATTGTCATGTTAGCGTTGATGAATCGTGTTGTGTTTTATCAGCGGGATTAGTTGACATGCAGAAACTGTTATTTTAAATGTGTTAAATATCTATTTAGAACTCTTAATAAACATTCTTTGGTTTTAAATATAATTTTTTCTGATACTTTATTATGAAGTTATTTCTACTTATAGTTTTGTAGCTAATTAGTTATTATTATTTTGTTTAGTTAATAATTGTACGTATTTTTAACATTTGTTTTGTAACAGGTTACATAATTTCCTTTAAAAATATTTCATTTATATGTTCTAATAATTGTATTACTATTTATTAAACTAATCAAAATGTTTTTCGTGTATACAAATGTAAATTGGTATAGCTCCATAACTTATAAATGCATAGATTTTTAGTCCTGATTCTGGATTAGGATAAAAAGTACGGTTCATAACTGAAAATTGCTTTTATCAATAATGTTTAAATAATCAAAAACAGAAAGATTGAAATACTGAGAGTAATATAGGATTATTAATTAAGTATCAATATTTATTCTAGAATTAAGAAAAGTAATTAATTTTAAAATATGAATCAAGTTTAGAATTTTAACGTATTATAAATTTATGACACTGATTAAACATAGAACAGTCATTCTTTTTGACCAGTTTCTCATTGCTCGATCTTGTACTTATTATTATTTTTTTAAATTTAGAATATTTTTAAAGAATGCTTTCAAACAACTTTAAATTTAAGTAGTTTTCATACAGCCTGTTTTGATATATCTTTGTTTCATATAAAGGAAACAATGTTCCTAAAATTTCAAAAAAAAGAAGAATTGATAATTTAAGAATGTAATCAATGTTTCTATATTCCATTTTAAAATTCCACTGTGTTAAAATTATGTCATCTACATGGCAGTAGTAAATAGATGTACATTTTAACTAAACATGTTTCCTAATAACAGCTATTCACAGTTGTTATCTCGATTTTACTAGTGTTTATACTTTCCCAGTTATTCCAAAATCAGATCTTAAATAATGATCTACTGCTTTAAAATCATCACGATTACGGATTTACCAGTCGCAGACAGAACTTATTAGGTTAAGACAATTTAAAAATCAAACTGAAAATTATGATTAAAAATTCTTTTTGAGACGCGATAGTACTTAAGATAAATAACCTCATGATATTTTTGTAATGTACCAAAAATTTTATCTAGTTGAAGTAAAATACTTTAATTATTTTATACAATTCCATTATAGCGGCAGCCTATTGTTCTATAATCTCAAAAATGGGGATACGTCTGATCCTGAAAATACTACTTTTTATACTACGAATTTAAGGAGGCTCTCGAATAAGTAAACTTTTGAATTATCAGTAAATATATACACGAAGTTCATGTTTTTGAAATCTTGAAAGAACTACAACTCATTAAATAACTGTGATTAATATAGCTAACTGTATTATTTACAGGGACATTTTAAGATTAACCTAATACAGTAACAAATTAAATCAATAAAAAATAAAATAGTTGAAGCATATCAACAATAAGTACTTGAATCAACTCCTAATGCAGGGAAAACATATGTTTTCCAGTTTTCATAAATTACATGTAATATAATTACTTTAGATGAAAGAATAGTTTTATGTACCACAACAAATATATTTTATAAGTTTAAAATGTGAAAGTGTAAACAGTTCTACTTTTACACAGAAAGAAACAAAGCACACAATCAATAAGTAAGCGGTAAAATGAAGTTATATAGTGTTGGTGTATTAATTATAAAGAAAAAAAACCTTTTGTTTTCTTCTAGTTGAAAAAATATTAGTAATAGGGATGTAAATGCAATATAAAACACAATTATCTTAATTTTTACACAATTTTGTTATTCATATATAATTTTAATAAAAACAACAAAACATCTCTATTCAGTTACAAACTAATAAAATATCATAATAAAACGATCTTTAGATATGTTATTACATCATAAACCAAATTATTTATACTCGAGACCAAATACTCGAGAAGTATTTTGAGATATTAAGACCACTGTAAGATGCGGGTCTTAGTTAAGGAGCTAGGTTTAAATGATCTCTAGGGTATGTACTGAAGTCACAAAAGCAGATGTCAGTTACATTGCTGAGTAGTCGGATTTTAATATCAGATCAACTAATCAGCCCAAATCTCGAAACATATTGATATCAAATTTGGTAAACGATTGAAATAGGTTCCGCATTTTCAAGTAATGTATTAAAATAATAATCATCCAAATGAACATTAATTTTGATAACTTACTTTATGTTTCAGATCAATCTGTTTGAGCAATATCAGCTGACATCTTAAATATCATCTTAATTTCGTTGTTATCTTCGTCGTCATCATCTTAAACATCATCATTATCATCGTCATCATCATTATCATCGCTATCCTCATTATCATCGCCGAAGAAGAAACAGTCACAAGTCACAAGGCGGAAACGTATTTATTTATAAAATGTTTATCAATGGAAGAAATATTAACGTTGAACATTACAGTTATTGGGCCTGTATTACATAAAAAAATAAATAGGTTTTAATTTATCCAAGGTAAACGTTTTTAGTTTGTCTATAAAAGTGAATCCTTTCCTTGAACTGTCATTGTCTTACCTTCGTGCAAATAAGAAACTAGAGTAGAGTAATAAAATTTATTAGAACCACGTATTGTAATTCATTAAAACATATTTTTACATCAGTAAATACAAATATATATTTATTATTGGTTTTATAATGTTTTCTTGTAGTAAAGCGACTCTCTGAGCAATATTTAAAAGATTGTCTGCCAAATACTCATTTAACCAAACGTCCTTAGTTAAATCTTAAAGTTCTAATATTATTTCAAAATGCTTTGATAACAAATATTTGTACTGTTAATCAGATATCCATTACTCGAAAATAATTAAATTGCAGAAAAAGGTTTAAGAAAACATAAGTAAAACTTTAAGTAAAATAGCAAACCGAAATTCAACAGCATAGAATTCTCAGAAATTGCTTTAAACAGATATAGGATTAGAGGTGAAAAGGAGAATAGGTTTTAGGGTTATAGTAAATTTTAGACATAATAATGCCTTGTCTTGACATTATTAACAGGCCTTCAAAATATTTTTTTGGTGTTCATTTTATAATGTAATTATCTATTCATGAAAAAATTAAAATTAAGAGAAAATTGCATTACAAATTACAGGTAAACTGTTTTTGAAAATAAAATGACACAAAAAAAACTGAAATAATCGCTTTGACATTGGTTTTGCCAATGCAGTACAAGTTAGTAAAACCAAACATTAAATAACAACTAGTGAAGAAATGTAATTTCCTTATCCGGATTGGTCAGAAA
>JBAIZL010000010.1:74322502-74367502 GCA_036971475.1 Prosapia bicincta | reverse complement strand
GAAAAAAAACATTTCACAATAGGGACAAGGTATGCAATGTAGATACTTCGCGCAATGCCGATAAATAAGTGATAACATATGATTTCAAAATACAGCTGATTTTATGTTATGTGTAATGTGGTATTACTGCTGTTTGAACCTACAAGTTATGTTACTTGTTCATATTAATTGTAATTATTTAATAAAAGTAACTAAAATAAAATTTTTCCTAGTTGACCTAAGTAGGAATTGAATTAAAACTTTTGCCCCTATTACTTGTTACAAAATATTTTGGTTTTTTTGTGGTATAAGTCATTTTAAAACCTTGGATATCTTTGAAACCTCAAATACTGTTGAATATTTTTAAAACCTTATAATTAACCAAATACATACATATTGTGTCAAGGTGAGAAGCTAACCTAACTCGACAAAACGCCAGTACAAAACTTTCAGAAAGCTTTATTGAATGTACAAGTTATAGCTTTTTCAAAGATTTTAAATCACGTGACGTAATTCCCTACGCTTCTGGCAGAGAGATTTCAACACATGAGGTAATATGCTTCCTCTCTATACCTTACACTAGTGGGGTTGACGGTTTCCCTCATATCTATGTGTTAGTCGCATATGTTGAGATATTATTTGTTACTAATACAAGCTTAAATTGATTAATAACGCTATACAAAAAAAACCCAATATACATTCTTATTTTTTCTTTGGAGATAATAGCTGGTCCACAATGAAACCAATATATATATATATATATATATAAATAATATATTAATATAAATTGGTAATATACACTAATAATATGTAATTGGGGTTTCAGCTATTGTTGGGTTCACCTCGTCAATGCTAGATGAGATTCTAGAGAAACGTCGGAACTGCGATTTTATGCACTGCAAAATGAACGGATGTACTCCGGATATTAACTATTAATGATATATAATTAATGAATAGAAATATTTCAAATACAAGAGTTGTTTTATTTTATATATTTTTTAAAGCTTTTCACCAGTAAAATAATTATTAGAATCTTCAAGAAAAACAATGACGTCATGTCATTGACGTTATATGAAATATATCATTGATTTTCCAGTAGATGCTAACACTCCTTGTATTGGCGAAAAGCTTTGAAAAATATAAAAAATTAAAACAATTGTTGCGTTTAAAATGTTTTTATTCATTAATTATATTACAAGAAAACGTATCACTATATTTATATACATGTATATATAAATATATGGTATATCCCTAGTTAGAGGCGTTTCGTAAAAAGGCAGTGGCCTATTATGTAATAACATTCTTGTAGATATTTGAAGCGAATAATTGACTGCAAACTGTTCTTTCGTGTAATTTATTAAGAGCTAGTGTAATGCTATATCGTTATTATAAACTTTATAATCTTTTATAGTGAAAATAAATATTGTATAAAGAGGAGAATATAGATTTTGTTTAGCATGTAAACGTAAACGGGTATTGTGAATGTTCTGAGAGTAATAAGCGGCGAATATTTCTGAAATAGATCTTATTGTTTACGTAGAATATTGGTGTCATGATATACTCTTTATTTATGTAAACAGGAATTTAACATCTTGTAATGTGTTTACTACAGTAACACACTATGTTTTTACTCTACATATAATTAACCTGAAAGCTGCAGAGTGAAATAATGTACATCGCAATATTAAATTAAATAGAGACATTTATTTATTGTCTAAGTGAATTTATAATTCACAGGTGTAACTGTGTAAACTTGCAAAATCCAAAATAACACTTCAAATTGAATGCCAGAAAAAGTATCGTGTCACAATTATTTGCCAGAATTTGTTGGCACTTCATTCAAAAGTTTACAATGACGGCGTACCTACACCTACAAGGATCCTTAATAATTAAGCTTGAAAAATATGAAAATATATAAGCCTATTAAACAAATTCACGTTAAAAATGTTACTTTAAAATATAAAATTTAAATGCATTTTTATAATGAAAATAGAATTAGTTATTGTAACTTCTCTTTAAAATAAAATACATTAAAATGGAGAAAAGGAAATATAATAGAAAAATTAACATTATTACTATGCAACATCTAGAGTACAGTGTTACAATATATTACAATGAAAATAATGGAAAGAACCCGAATACCACAAAAATAATTAAAAGTAACAAACAAAACAAATTACGTAAGAATAGACTCTTAAGTACATTTCGATGACCATGTCATCATCATCATCAGAGGGTCTTATTACAAAATTACAATCTAGCAAACAAGAATGTACAAACTAGAGTGATCTGTGATAGTGAAACTAAGGGTATCAATATAGTTTGTAACTTCTTGTTTGCTAGATTGTAATTTTGTAATAAGACTTTGTGATGATGTTGACATGGTCATCGTAATTTGCATGAGGGATCAATCTAAAGTAACTTGTTTTATTTGCTATTTTAGATATTTTTGTGGTATTGGGGCTCTTTCCAATATTTTCATTGTAACATTATTACTATTTAACGTCTTAGTGTATTTGACGTTCATCAGTCACACATGTATATAGATGAAAATGCCCAACAATATTTAAATTACATGAGAATATTTTACAATATTTAAAATATATCGCAAAATTACAACAATTTACTAATATTTTGAAAGAGGCTCAGAAGTATTTTTTCCGTACAAATACAATTACGAGCATAAGGTTTTTTTTTTTATGTGGAAATTAAATTTTCTGAAATATAAGGAATGAACGTCAGAAGATAGAACGGGTTTCGAAATAACGCATACCCTAATGCTATAAATGTCACATTTAATCCTTTTGTCAACACAGCGGAGTGTTTTAAGTGTTTGTGCATTCTTCAAGTTGATTTAAGAAGCAAATTCTTTCTCCTTTTTTTTGTAAAGATATTTAGAACGACACTTTCAAGATGGAATAAAATTTTCCTTTAAAATATTTTTTTCATCAGGAAATCATAGAAAACATGTATTTTAAAAACTATCTTAAAAAATAGGAATGCACATAACACCTTTTTAGTTTATGTTACGTACTTTAAAAAACTTTAGGTTAGTACTGGAGGTAGTAATTTTTTTACAAATGTCTGCATTGTTAAAACTCCATTTTCATTGACTCAAAATTTTATATTATTGTTTTAGTATCTGGATTCGTAAGTTTTAGTGTCTGGATAAAATATTCGTCTTTACTTTAAATAATAACGTAATGCAGAAAATACTGTGAATGAATGAACATCAATATTTTATGAACCCTAGTAGATTTCTATTTTGTTTTAAGCAGTCTACAAATCGTGGTATTTGTGAGATTTTTGATATCCTGCTTATGACAAGAAGTTGCTACTAGCACCGAATTGAAATCAGTTTGAAAATATTTCAGATAAACAAAATGCATACATGAACGTTTTGAAAATAAAAAGAAATTTTGCCCAGGTTTTTACATTTCTTTGTTTACTGCTGTTTGACTTGTTGCACATTGTACATTATAATAAATTCTGGATTCTACATTGTCATTTGTTACACCTATAGTACATATTATATATTAGCAGCCAAAAGTAGCATCTCACAACGTATGATACATATAAATAAATATTCATGTAAGGAGGAAACAAATTAGAAGAAAATAGGACCTATAAGAAAAACAATCAGATTATTACTAATAAACATTAATTTAAAAAAATAATAAACAAACAGATGAAATGCTTCGAATGAACTAAATATTTATTGAACTTATAAACCAAACAAAAAAGGTAAAGAGAAAATAACATATCTTTTAAGTTGAAGCTCTTTTATCTGATATTCGTTTGGGATGTAGGCAAACATGTTCCTGACATCAAGGTTAGAATTATATTCAATTATATATATATATATATATATATATATATATATATAAAGTTATTATTGCTAATTGTAAACAATTATTCCACCACTAAGTGCAATTATTTTACCTTATGTGGAGACACCTTTTGGTCACTTGACCATTGTCGAATCACTGAATTAAATTTCTCTATTTTTCAGCATTTCATAGAAAAATAGAGAAAATGAATTCAGTGATTTGACAATGGTCAAGTGACCGAAAGGTGTCTAAACATAAGGTAGAATAATTGCACTTAATGGTGGAATAATTGTTTACAATTAACTTTATGAAGTCAGTGCAATGGAAAAATTATGGAAAACTTGATATATATATATATATATATATATATATATATATAAATATATATATATATATATATATATATATATATATATATATATATATATATTAACAAAATTTAAAACAACAACTGCCTTAACTTTTAGGTGAAATCACTTTCTGTATTGTAGATTATCTACAAAAGTAAAATGTTTCTTACCTAATTAATATGAAAGTATTTATAAATGAATCAACCTTACTCTAATGAATTAAGTATAAAGTTTGAAGAATAATTTATTCTTTAAGAGAGATAGAGTTATAGACAGGCAAACACATTAATTAAGTGATAGAGTATAATTTATTTATTCTTAGATCGTAAGCATAAAGTAAAGAGTTTTTTAGATTATCATAAATAATTTACAGTAGAAATACTATATTATCGATAAATGACCTGAAAACCTATAAATATTTATATGATCATGAATGTTTTCATTTTTAAATGTAAAGGACCAATTATTCAGTTTTTCAGTGTTCACATTGTAATAGAATTTGCATCAACCATTTCTATATATTTAGGAATTAATTCTTGATCTTAGGGTTTTACATAGACGATAAATGTATTTATAATAATTTAAACTTCTATTGTAATTAAGTATCAAAATGACTTTCTAATTATGATTTCATTATAAAAAATTCCACTTTACAGTTTTGTAATAGAATGTAGAAACAAGTATTTTCAAAGGAAAGGTGAATGGGTACTTCAAGATGTGAGATAAAGTGCTTCGCTGTGTCTAGCTTTGACTAACTGAAACAACATTTCACTCTTGAGTGGAGCTTACAATAAGGAGATTTAAAAATTCTGTAATTAGTATATCTTCTTAGCTTGTTTTTAAGCTTCCTTTCTATTGAAATACGTCTGTCCTAACCCTCTTTCACTGACGTCTTTATGAAGGAAAAACAAGTAATAAATTGTAAACTATTCGATCAGATTTCAACTAAAGCAAATGAAATTTAATGATTATGAAATTGATTGATTATGGCAATTTAGTTTAATTTTATTTGATAGTAAATCATTTGTTGTGAGAACTTGTTGCTATTATAAAATTTGAATTAATTAATAGTTGTTATAATTCTAATAATGGATTGCTTCAAATATTCGTAAACAATATTAATAGACGTAAAATTGCAATAGTTAATTATTTATAAATAACAATAATATTTTAATAACATAAAACATTTAAGGTAAGCTTGTGAGCAAAGTTAATAAGTAAATGACAACAATAATCGATTAACAACAAATATAATATTTTCTGATACCCCCTTTGACGAAAAAGGGATCATATCCAGTACAGCTAAAATCATTATAATTTATTATTTTTATGTTGTTATACACAGAAAACATGGTAATAGAGGGTAACAGCTTTGTTATTAAAACGGGCAAATAAATTATTATTTCGTATAAGAAATATGTGATTGATCTTTAGTTAGTATTGATTTTAATTTGATTATTATTTTTCTAAAACATTAACCAGAATATCTACTCCTTGAAAAATTATGCGTATTCTCTAAAATTTTGTTTACGTGATTACCTTTTCAGGTTTTACCTTTAAATGTCTAATTTATATATATATATATATATTAACTATGTAATTCTATAATGAAAAGTTTTAAAATAAAAAAAACATGCTATTAAAGGATTATTAATAGGTTCTGAGGCGTTATTTCACTGCGTTGTTTTTTAATATTAACTTTGTATGATACAAGTTATCTATTATGAAAGTTTTAACTATGACGTAGGAATTAAAACGTGTTAAATCATTGCATTTTGTTAAATGCACAGAAGTTGCATCTTACTGGATCCAACATATTTGTGACTGGACAAATATTATATCTTAAAATAAAGAATTTCTGTATTTTGTCAGTTAGTTTTTGTAGGTACAGTGAAAAAAAAACTCAGGATCTACAGTAAACTATACGAGAAAACTATTTTTAATAAGAAATTTTTTATAAGCAATAAAAATAAACTACTTTCACAACACAGTAATTTAGGTTTTTAAAAGTGTGAATTAAAGTTACGACTTTGCAAATTAGATAATGGAACGTTGCATGGATAGCTTTGATCAGAGTGAGCTGTTCCCTAAGGAGTAAATGTAATTACTAAATAGGGATGTTGCCTTAGGAACGTCAATGACATCTAAGTGCTCAGTGGTACCAACACTCCGAAAATATCATAACATCATTTTAATGTAACGCGTAATATTAAAATCAGTTACATGTATATTCCTAACAATAATTAATGTATATTACAATATTCTTCTTAATGTAAATAGAAGTCTCTAATAAATATTTAGGTCTAATACCAGAGACAATTTTAGTTATTGATTAAAAACAAATGTAAGGTTTTGTTGTTTAATTTGTGAAGAGTAAGAGCGTTAACAATGTTGTATCTTACAGAATTCTTCGTCGTAAATATTTTTAATTCATAACTTATCAGGAAAAACTAAGGGCAATTTACAATATAAAGTTTGTCTGAAGATAGAAATCCAATATTATGAAGTTATAATGACAAAGACAAGATTATTTTTAATTATAGGATAATTACGTCATTGCCTTACAATATGGTTTCTAATAGTATTTTGATCAATTTCCACTAAATAATTTCCCCAATAAATCTTTGATATTTATTGGTTAATTGGTGTATAATCAATAGAGAAGCATAATTTATTCACACATGAATTTATTTTTAAAATTTACTTTTGTAGAACTAAGAGTGTAATTTTTTTATATGAATAAAAAAAAAATAGAGGACGTGCAACACTTTGGTTCTATTATTTTTATTTTGAAATTTATTTCCAATAGTTTACAATGTTTTTAGTACCTTGGTTTTAAGAAGCAATTTCAAACGGATTTAAAAATAATAACAGAAGATTCAAAATACATTTTGCACACTGAGGCTTGTTTTAGATTTGTTATAAATTTCAAATAAATAAATAATTACTATACAATGCTATTATTCTGTTTTGGATTTGTTATTTTACAATATTGAAATTATATGCAGTATTAGGTTATTCGAGATAAAAATAGATTTTTGACGTGAATTAATACATTATATCAAAATAATATTTGTACACATACTTACTAATATTTCTATGCATTTTGTCCCGTGTTACATTTGAAATTTGTTATTGTGGCTTTATAAATACTACCTAGATACTATTATAAATATTATTTTAGTTTGAAAATAATAGGAGATAGAGGTATTAAAAACATTAATCATTTAACTAACTCAACAAATTCAAAACGGGTATTTATTTTTTTTATCTATTAGTGGTATGGAAGTTTTAATGCAAAGTTATTAAAAAATATATAAGTATAAGTAAATATATATAATAAAGTTATACAAATTAAAAAAAATATAACACACATGAACTTTATATATATATATATATATATATATATATATATATATATATATATATATAATAAATTAAAAATATTTCAAAAACAAGAATACTTTTAATGAATATATTTATTCAAAGCTTTTCGCCGATAAAATAGTATCAGCATCTTCAGGAAAATAATTTTCTAACAAAATATTTTTACAAAAATTAAATCATATGTGCTACAAACGACCATATGTTTATAAGTATTGCACTTTATGTAAATTTTTCTATAACAAAAATGACTTTATAAATAGTTTGGTGCCTTGATCTCACTTGAATTTGTTCATCAATTAATTTGTCTTTAACTTTATGCTTATAAATTTCCAATGTTTCAAATATATTCATTTTTAATCCTTTATTTAATTTCATATTTTCTATTTCCGGAAACTCGTGTCCATTATTAATACAATACGTAGCTAAATTTGATTTGTATATGTTTGGTTTGATATAAGCGTTTAAATGTTCTTTGTATCTTTCTTTTATTTTCTTTTTTGTTTGTCCTACATATAATTTATTACAAGTGTGACATTTTATATTATATACTCCATTTCTTTCGTGCATAATATTTTGATTTTTGTTATTGTTTATTAAATTTCTAATTATATTATCAGTTCTATATGTAATTTGTAAATTTGTTTCTTTAAATAATCTTGTAATTTTATTTATTTCGTTACCAGTGAATGTAAAAGTTGTCCAAATATTTTCTCTCTTATTAGGTACAAAGTTATTTTCGAGTTTCTGTTTTCTTATTATATTATTATGTAATTTATCTATAGTTTTTCTTTTATATCCATTTTCTAAACCAATTAGATATATTATATTTTTCTCTTTTATTTGATCATTTAAGTTCATTGGTATTTTGTGCATTCTATGTAGTAAATTATAAAGCGCTGCCATTTTTTGGTTGTATGGATGATTTGAATAATTAGTTATTATTTGATTTGTCTGAGTTGGTTTTCTATATTCAAATGATTCGTTATTTCTAGTAATTGAAATATCTAAATAATTTAGTTTATTTTTTCATTCAAATTCATGAGTAAATTTTATATTTTCGTGTATATTATTTATACATTTTAATATTTTGTCAATATTTAAACCATTATTATTTGATATGTATAATCCATCATCTACATATCTAAACTAGTGTCCATTTTGATCATATGTTTTAATAATCTTATCTATTTCAATGTCTATATTTTGTAAAAATATTTCCGATAATATGCTGGACATTGGAGAGCCCATTGTTAATCCATCCTTTTCTTTATAAATTTTATTATTATATAAAAAATAATTTTGATTTAAAATGATTTTTAATGTATTTATTATTTCTTGTGTTAATGTGTAATCTTTTTCAAATGTATCTATATTATTTTGTATTATTTATTATTATTTCAATCGGCGGTAAGGTATCGGCGAAAAGCATTGAATAAATATATTCATTAAAAGTATTATTGTTTTTGAAATATTTTTAATTTATTAATTATATTACAAGAAAACATATCCCCATATTTAGTATATATATATATATATATATATATATATATATATATATATATATATATATATACATATAAACTAATTTAACAGTATTTAATATGAAGTAGATAGGACTAAATATAACTGTTTAATTGATATACGTTTTAATTTAAAAAAATCCATCTTAAAAAGTTTATTCTAAGATGTGTAAAAAAAAATTATTGTTCTTATCATTTCAACTACTCTTTTTAAATTTTAGGAGCACTACTTGCATTGTCTACAAAAGTGGCAAAATATTTACTTGAACTTTTAAACTAAAATTAAAGGTTAGCATAAATATAGACTATGCGAAATATGTTTGAAAATAACATATAAACAATAAATTGAAAAGGATTATTGAAGATAAAAGTTTTGATTATGAATATTTCTTTCTATACTGAAGTATATGAGTGTAACAAATTAATCCACATAAGCTAATCCTATGTAAGTATTTATTTTGTTTGTTGTGACAGAAGAACTGTATTTATAATTGCTTAAGAAACACATTTCGAATCATAGTTTGAAACTATTTATTTAAGAGTAAAACGTAGTTGCTTGCAAATTATTACAAAAAAATGTTTGTAAATAAATATATTGAACATTTTTACTACCTTTATAGAAATTTGGTTTCTACTTCCATAAACAAGTTTGGGAAATTCTTTACAAATAGTTATAGCTAATATTTTCCTTACCTGAAATTCTTCAAATATGATTGTAGAAAAAAACATTGTAATTGGCTAATATTTAATAAAACACAATTACTAAAATGTTTTTAATATTTGTAACAATCAAAATAAAGGAAACACTGAGCAAGTCCCGCATACGGTCCGTTACACGTTCGAATCAAGTAAACAACCATTTCCCGACGTAATACAATCTGGCATACTCTGCCTTTCGATAATCCAAAAGTTAGTAAATACATCCGCGACCTATTTAGTATTTGGAATGTTACCGGTGAATCAGAAGCGCGTTTAAAATTTCAAAACATCGTAATATTATACGATCGAGCCAAATAGCCGCGTTAAGTCGTCAAGGCCGCTGACGGAAATTACTCGATTCCGGATATTTTTGGACGGAAAAACGGAAATAACCGCCACGTCAAAATAAACGCACTCTGGATGCCAACTCGGATACATATGTTATATGTAAACAATACTGGGGGATTGTATTTCAGAGAGGGGTTGAACAGTTGCAGCGTTCTCCAAGAGATCATTTGATCGTGTGAAGGCGATTCGAAAGGACCAGTCATGGTAAGTGTAGAGGAAGATGTAATATCCGAGTTGTTCTGCTCTGGGTCGCTTATAAGAAAAATAATTTGAACTATACCAAATGAAATTTGAAGACTTATTAATATATTAAATTTAATTATTTTAAAATAAGAAATAGGTTGTAATAGTTTTTAATGAAAATAGATTTTATTTATAAAATAAAAACAAAATATGATTGAAATGTTTTCTTTTTTTAAATTAAAATTGTGTTAAAATATTTTCACATTTCAATAAATTATGAAAATAATGAAATTATAATCTTTCACAGTAATAAAATTTAACACTTACTATTAACCTTGTTTACGTGACAAAGTTTAAAGTAGAATAACTAAACTCATCTACATACTTATAAAAAAAACCCAACATGAAACATATTTGTTTTGTAATTTCATTTAAGTTAAGTAACTTAGAAATTTAATAAGCTAGAGTATTACTGAATCTAGCTACGTAAGAGTAAAGAAGAGGAGAGAAAAAGATTTCCGTGAAAAACAAACAATATGGATTGCAGGCTCGTATTTAAACATTCTCTATTTAGGTTTTATATTGTCTCAAGGAAAATCTTTTCACTGCACAATAAATATAACCTGCAATATAATTGTAAATCTAAAAACACAGAAACAAAAAGAATTTCTTACTGTGCTTCATTAAAAATTATTGTCGCTATAATTAAATAAAAATACACCTAAATAATCGTAAGCAATGAGATATTATAGAAAAAAGTGTATTTAATTTTGAAAGCAATAAATATTGGAAACAAACACAATAGAACATGTCAACGAATACTCATAGGTTAAAGCAACGAGGCTAGCGTTTACTATCGAAGGTCGACCTTATCACGATGATTTATTTAAAATAATATTAGGAATATTGACTCCATTTTAAGAGTAAAATTATTCCTTTAATTGATTTGATGCAGTAAATACGTCACGTGACCCGTGAAAGTGGCACTAATTAAACGGGGACCGAAGCTGCGTGAACTAGTTGCTTATTAACCGTAATAATGAAGCTTCTAATTAGGGGAAATTAATTGTCATATTTACGATGTTTTGCACAACATTAGTTGTTAATTACTACAAAAAAAAAACATGAAATAAAAGTTATTGCTATACATTTCTATAATATATTAAGGAATAATATATTTAAGGAAAACTACTGCTTTGTCAAATATTTTGTGAAAATGTTTTTATTGTAGAAATTGTGTTTAGATACTTTAGATGTTGGTTGATAGAAGTTTGTTATATTTTCATATGCTTTTCATTATTCATGATATTTCAATTTCATTTAATTGTGTAGGCTATAAATACAGCCTAATATCTGTGACAGTGGAATATACGAGACGGTTTTTTATATACAATAATTTTGTTTGTTTGTTTGTTTTTTAGGTTTGTAGTACTTATGAGATTTATACCTTTGTCTTTGGTATTATAAATGTTGCTTTATCTATTTGATGGTAGAAGTTAGTATATTTCGATTTGCGTTATATGCTATTTTCACACACCTATTCACATTAATTTGATACTATTTATTTTTGATATATTTGTTTTAAATCTATTGTAAAGATGTGGTTCACAATTACGTGTATAGTAAGCTAACTATATGACGATATATATACATATATATATATATATTTATATATATATATATATATAAATATAATATTATTATATATTATATATATAATATATAAATAGACCACTAAAAAGGTAAAAGCAAAATAAGAGATATAGTACAGTATTTTGTCATAGTGGGTTTAGAGTAGAGCTTGAAATTAATCCTGTTGGCCAAGGATAGATTTAATCTAACAGTAAGTGATTCATGAAGCATGTTGTGGGAATATTATTGCAACTTCAAATATGGCGAGCTACGGAAGATCTTCATATTAATATCATATGCATCTTTCACATCTATTGTACACCAATTGCATTCATAACATTATTTGTCATCGTCTGTAAAATTGTGACTCACCTTCATAGGAAAAGCTAAAATATATATTCATTCCAAACAGAAAAATATCAAACCTTATCATGACGAATACAACTATTTAATATCCTCACGTTAGGTTACAGAGTCACGCATTTAAGAAATCAGGCGTAACGTTCGATTGTAAAACGTGATCAGCTGAATTTTCGAGTAATCGAAGCAAATTACAACAATGGAAACGTCCCTTTTAATAGCCGGAGGGCACTGGGAATACATTTCTATATAGAGATATTGGTAAAATGTTTATTACATGATTTAGTAATATAAGTAACGTTTTATTTAGAGTTAAATAAAGTATTTATTATGTGGTTAGTAAGTAGTAATGAAAATATAGGAAATAAAAATGGTAAACCTGTAAATTTCATACCAGGACTTATAGAAAAAAAAGAAATGGATTTTTCCAAACTAAAAACGAAATAGGTTTATAAAATAACTGTTCCGTGTTTAGCTGACATTATTTACTTGAAAAAACAAATTCACGCTATGTATTAAAGTAACTATGAGCTGTTTGTATGTGTAAGTGATGGATTTATTTGACAAAAGTTTTAGTTGTAAAATAAAAACGAATTGTTCGGTAAATCAAAAGTGAAATATGTTTCCTATGGCAGCACTAAAAAATATAGTTTAAAGTATTTTTAAAACTAGTTTTGAGTTAGAGCTGTACAGTCATCAATGAAACTTTATTGAATTTATTTATTTGATCTATTAATTTTAAAAACATTTGACTAATGACAATAATAAATTATTCAGTAGGCGTAAAC
The DNA here is from genome assembly GCA_036971475.1 of Prosapia bicincta. NCBI lineage: Eukaryota > Metazoa > Arthropoda > Insecta > Hemiptera > Cercopidae > Prosapia > Prosapia bicincta. Next base: position 74,354,426 of record JBAIZL010000010.1, on the reverse strand, counting down.
AGTCTCCACTATATCCTTGGGAACTTCACAATGAAAGAGGGGACACTGAAAAACACATACAAACAGTAAGTTGGTAAACGGAGACATTTTAGTATCAAAGTCGTATTTTATATTGGGAAGAGTTACTGTACTTCATACGTTACTTTGTTTTATCTTTACTCAATATATTAATTGTGTTTATATACAGTTAGGAAAGTTTCCTTATTTCTCTATACAAAATCTAAACCTGAATGCATCTCTGTAGAAAGGAAAAATCTAGAGTTGATTATGATTGCTTTCATATTTGAAATTGATAATGTTTCAGAATATTTTAAAAACTTTTACACAAAGTGTTTAGAAAATTACACGACAAAGATGCATTCAAACAACAGTAAGAAGTATTTAAATTAATAATAATTTTTAAAATTAACGTAAAATTTATTTTCAAGGAACGTAATTTTATCGTTAAATAAATTTGTACACACAATACAGTTCTGCATATTTCAAATATTATTTCGTATAAATATAGCTTTCTTTACCGTATCTGTGGTAATGAACATCAGTATTAAAGGCCGTAATTGCTTTTACAGATATATGTTTCATGATTAATGTATTAAGAAATTTAATTGTAGATTCTGGATTGAAAACGATAGATTTGTGAGAAGAAAAATTGTTATATCTCATAGGCACGTAGTTTAACTTTGACGCAGAAGAAAATAGTTTACAAATGGGTTCTGTCTACTTTTTATAAACATTATTGAAATTGTATTCAATAATCTTTCTGCAAAAATATCATTTTACTTTTGACACTGGGCGTTTTATTTTGTTAGCGGTTTAAAATTCTAATACATCTTGCTTATTACTTGTTGAAATCCATTAAAAGGTCTAAGAAAAAAAGACAAAAATTTAAATACAGAAGTATAACTATCCCTATGGCGTGACACTAATGTTATTATCAAATAATTAAATGAAAGATCAATCCGTCAAAGAATAGATATTACTTTTTAACTGTGAAACCACAAAAGCTCCCAATTTTATATATGCTAAAAATAAAATAATATTACTACTGATTTATAACAAAAAATATACCAGTAATATTTCTTGTATTAGTTAAAGTTGAAAATGTTAGAACAACTGTAGACAGGATATCCATAATGGTTTGTTGATATTCTGGCTACTCTAACTTCCGGTTTGTTGAAAGAAATGTTACCGCGTAGTAAAAGTGTATGCTTGCATAGAATAGTGGGAGGCCAACAACCTGAGAAAAGATATTTTGAGAATGTTAAGTCAAAAGCGGATACAGTGGGGGGAAATGGGGCGCTCATGTGAATAAAACCAATTTAAGATGACATGAAGAACTCAAAATACCACGTGCATGAATGTCGTGACGGAGACGAAGAGGTAACCTATTTGTTTGATTTAACGTTTGTCCGACAAAATATAGCTCGTATTCCTAAAATATGAAAATACAATGAGCTGCAATGATATTGTATGATGATGATGGGTGACAATGGATGATTATTTAAAATTTATTACTGGCCGTATTTTTAAACGATATGTATTAACTTGGGACTTTTCCCAACAATCACAATAGTTCATCTGATGTCCCAACTAAGAACGATGGATGGAGTTTTTTTATCATACAAATTCAAAGATGCTACATACTTAGAACTATATAATACTTTAGTACAGGCCTGATTGAATGAGATGTTTTTTTTTACAATAATATTGATTTCTTTGTACTTTCCAATACAAGAAACGTATTAAGTGGATAATTAAATCCTAATTTGATATAAATAAAAAAAATAACCAACTTTTATAAGCTGGCGATAATATTATGGACTTTTATTTATATTTTACATAATTTATGCGTGCAGATTTTATCATTTGAAATTTAAATTTCGATTGTGACCAAATTCTTAACAAGATTTAAAACTTCTTTTAGTAACTTTTATCTACTTTCAATGACATTATAATATGGCTAATATTTACATTTTTTTGCTGAATTAATTACTATGAAATATAATATAATTTAGTTGAATAAATGTAATCTAAATATTGTATTTGATTATTTCACACATTTCCTTCTGAAAATTGGACCAGAAATTGTGCATAATCATCTCTCTGTTTCAATACATGAATAAATCATAAAACACGTGGATTGTAATATTTAATCAATTAACTCGTTTCCTTAATGTGTTTAAAATCATATGTTTGAATATTTTTCCAAGCAAACGTTTTGCATGGTCATCAACTTTTGTTAACCAGTATTACGGATAACAAAATAACTGATTTTTTGTAGTGTAAATGAAATACTTAAATTGATTTTTCTTCTAGAGTTTTAATTGTGATAAAGTTTTGCACAATTATTATTCTTCGATGAAAATAGAAAAATAAACCATAAAATGATGAATTTTTAACGGTAATTATGGCTAAAACTGAACTTTAAAATAGCCATAATATATTTGCAAGAGTACATCGGGAAGTAATGTTTATTTAAATTAAAAAAAAAACACAACCCTTTTTAAAATAAAATATCTTATAACGATGTAAGCGTTTAATTTCAGTAAGAATGAGTAGTAAAAAATATCGTTTTAATCTGTTTAGATGTTTTGTAAATAAAGTTGTGTTTTCAAAATGTTTTCTCATTGCTTTTATTTAATATCATTAGGTCATAGCAACAATTATGAACATGTTAAATTTAATTTAGGTTTTATGAAAAACATTATATCCTACACCTGCATATTTATTTATTATTGTTGAATTTATTTTTATTTATTGGCATATATTTATTCTAGAACCAATAGTAAAAGAAAATTTGAAATTATTTACAGACTTTTATTTTGTTCTATAAGCAAAGAATAAAAAGGTAGGAAGGTAATTCAGTAAACTTTAAACAATAGTTAGAGATTTTCTACGGAAAAGAATGTTTTCACACAAAGACTTTTTTACTTAACATTTACTTATTTTTAGTTAGCATACCAGCTATTTTAAACATTTGGTGCAACTCAACATTACTCTTTACTTCTCCCGTGCGATTTTAATTTTCGTTTTAGACATAAGAAACGAACTGACAGTTTTTACAGTTCATAATGTTTAAATTTCATGAGGTGTTTATTAAGTTTATTTAAATGTGTGCAATATGTAATAAAGAATTTTCTTCTTAAGTATGTTTGTCTCCTAGAAATTTAAGGTAGAAATTTCCCTAAAAAATATATGTTTTGGACAATAGTAAAATATTATGTATCCTATATCATGTTTGAAAATCATAAAAACTAGAGCTTTAAAAATGTATGAAATATGCGTATGTTAAAGTTTTTTGGATGCTTTATTCAGTTTTAAAGTTGTCTTATTGACTTCAGTACGAACGACTGCTGTCAACATTTGCAATTTATACCATAAAAAATTTTAATTCGATCAATTAAATTAAATATCGAATATTGGCTGCATGTAATTTTTGTTGCTCCTAATTTAGCTCCTACAATTAAGTCGACGTTTACAGGCAATTAATTGGCCACATTCAGTATTTAGTGCCTATATCTGTCGAAACAAGCTCTTTGCGGTCTGTGTGGCATCCATAGGATGTGCGTAGTTCTTTGTTGAATGTATTTTGTAATTTATTGTACGATGCTTGCCTGGCTTCCTGCTGTGGCTTCCCATCAATTAGAGTAAATACCCCTTAAACTGAAAAAATTCCTTACAAATATATCACCTTATAACAATTAACTTTGTTAATATATTATAATAATAATAATAATATATATATATATAACATAGTATATATATAATAATAATATTGTTTTAAGTGTATTTAACTAAAATGTAAGGCTAGGTTTTATCATCTTTTTAATTTAATTGAATTACTTAGGAGAATTTGACAAGGATTGTTACTTTTTACAAATAAAGCAATGTTTTTTCAACGATTGCTGAATGTTAATAAAGTTAAAAAAAATCAAATACAATTTAAGAAGTATAAATTTTATATGTTTTTAATTATTTAAAAACTGAGAGTGTTTATATTTTTCCAGGCTGATCTTAGTTCTCGGGATGTGGCAAGTAAGTACAAATATTTATTTCTATGCATTTATATTAGTAATTAGATCTTATAATTAATTTAGATATTAAATTTATAAGATAATTTTAGAAGAAATGTTTTAAATTTTTTTATTTATTCATAATTTTCTCTGAAATAAACAATAAAGTTACAAAATATTGTTTAAATATATCGTAGCATACTTCTGATTCTTCCAAAGCAAAACATTCACAAAACTGATCCAGTTTCCATTTTTCTATTTCATTAATACTGGTAGTTTTCCTTTTTTGTTGATTTATTCAGGTAATCGGCATTATTTTAAAATGTTTAGCTTTTTACTTGCTTTTATTTTAAGCATCCATTGATTTAAATACCCTATTGTTAAGGAAACCACTATTTCCGCATTGATCTGAGTCATTTCACTTTCAGTTTAGAAGAGTAATATGGTGTTTATTTAGAATAATAATTTCAAATACCTGAATTATTTATGTCCTTTTTTGTATGATTTCTTTGGCTTGGATGTAAAGTAAAACTTGTAAACCAAGTTCAATAGTGCACGAGTAAAATACACACACAATTAATATAATAAACAAAAATGAGTATTTAATTATACATATATATATAAACACATATTTTTTCAACTTAATAAACTTCTATCCATTTTTATAAAGTGATTAACAAAAACACTAACTCACAGTAAAAATTTGTTCCTCAAAAGCATTTTAGTGATATTGTCATATTTTCATTAAAAATTCATAATCAACCATCTAAATACATTAATTATAATTATAACACATTAATAACTTTGGTGCAGATTTTTGATATTATTTAATATTTAACGATTTCCTTTATTCACAAGTGATGCCCAAAAATGTTTTTAATTATTCAATTCACTTCTAATTATTTTTATTATTGTTTTTTTTCAGTCATGATATAAAAAAAAAATTAAATGTGATAAAGCACATTATTATAAGGCACACAATATGGTTTATTATCATTCTATGCAGGTTTTCTTTTGATACAATTTCACCCGAGTAGTAGAATACCACTGTGCTTGATGACGTGTTATGGGAAAAAAACTTGCAACTAAGAAATGTAGCACAAAAATCAGAAAATATACAAAGCTACGATCTAACCGACTTACAAGCTACTGTCAATGAGCTTGTATCTGTCAATGATATTTTAAAAGTTATTGTCCTGAATATTAAATACATATTTTGTGGATGTTTGATTCGGTTAGTATACTAACTTTCTTACACCTGTTTTTGCTTTTTGGATTGTGACAATGTCGACAGTGTATATATGTAGCAATAACTGTCCTAATTCAAAAGCCATGTGGATTAAAACGTTATTTCTCCCAACAATTACCTATTCTGTTGAAAAGAAAAGATTGGCTTGCTTACCACGGCTTTACTCAAAATTGTTTATGATTTATGTATTTCATTTTGTCATTGACTTAAAATTGAATTGACCTTTGCTAGGAAATTAACGGTTTTCAACTTTTTTTATTGCCCATCCAACGAATGATACTTAAATTAACATTACTTATTATTAACTGTGAGATATTAACCGTCGCTACCACTAATAGGGGAATAAACATTATGGTACATGATAAACAATGTTTTCATCGTTTAGCATAATGAGACAGAGGGGAGAATCAAAGATAATTTGGAAAGAGTAATTCTTATTACTTACGAATTGTGCGGTACGTAAGAAAAACAAATATATTCATAATCAAATATTAAAAATTATATTTTTTATTTTTAAAATATAATATTATTTCAAATAAATAAGAAATTACACTTAAAATGAAACTAATGCTATACACATGGCAAAAAAGAACTGCAATATGAGTTTGCTACTATTGATTTGTTTCAACGACGAAACGTAATAAATCTCAAGTCCGATGATATAATAAATCTAAGCTGGAACAGATAGTGAGCAAAGCTTTTTAGCCAGATAGAAATGTTTGTAAACCTTTTCTTTCATCTTTTGTAACTGTAAAAATTGCGTAACTGAAGTTTATGTTCAAGTGGTTCAGACAAGCATAGATGTAAGTTACAAGGACATTTTCAGTTAAAATCGTAAATTGAAATCGGCAGTTTTATAAACTTTCTACGTCTATATACTTTTAATTCTGAAAGTTTAAATTCAGAAAGATAAAGGAATAAGAATTCCGTCAGGCTACGTGTTTTGAATATTCCTCGCCTTTCTCGGCATAATCCAGGGATATTATAAAGTTTTGTTTTATAGTTTAGCGAGTACAAGACTTTCGTTTTACAACTCCATTTCGTACTTCTGCGTAGTCTTATTTCCATTGCTTATATAGTTTTTTCAAAGATGTTAAACTATATATTAAAATTTGTGGATGAAAAATTTCATTTTAGATAACAATGTTCTAAATTTAATTATTATAAGTAAAACTAGATTTTGATAGTTTCCGCTACACGCCATTAGATTATTTTATCAGGAATTTACCAGATTTCTGCAACATTTTTAATAATATGCATTCAAAAAAGTTCGAAAGCTATGTTGATTATTTTCCCTTTAGACTATACGTTACATATTTGTGAAAATTTTATTAATGTTAGTAGCTAATGTTTCTCTTTTTTACGTATTCACAGTATTTATGTTTTTTTTATAGTTGACTAGTTAGTAAGGCTATTCTTAGAAGGAAAATTCTAAATTCAACTATCAGAGTAGACGGGAAAATAAATTAAAAAGTAGTTTTATTAATATTATTTATACTATATCTGAGAGCTATGGTAAAAATGACGGGCTTGAAGGGTGATGAATAAAATAACGAACACAGGAAGCCAGGTTGCCTATACACCTTGTGAGCAGAAATCTATTAAAAAAAAAACAGCTTACAATTGCGAAACCTCCCTAATGGAGCGGTTGCTGTTTATGAACGTTTCGCTCAGTCATTAGTAGATGCCTTCCAGTACTGGGTATGACCTAGTAATAGGAAGTAGAGCATGAATATAGCGACTTCCGTGTACCGTAAATGGAGGAATTAGAAATACATTGTAACTAATGAAGAAAGGAATAGAAAAGGCAAGTAAATTAGGGATGGCTTGGGTTCCCAATAAGAATCTCGTGCTTGGGCTCCCAATAAGAAAGATTATTTTGTGTAGCCTATCTATTGGACCAAACGAGGGAAACCAAGAAAATAAGAGGTTCCAGCTACGATAGGATAGCTTTAATTATCATAGAGAGTTTAGAATAGAGGTGGCAGCAAAGAGAGAGTAAAAGGAAACGGTTCTGTGAAAAGAGCCTTTACCTATCTTTTGAGATGCTATTTTTGTATTTAGTAAAACATTCAGTTAAATCATAAAACAACTTACTATCAAGTTTTATTTCTGTCCTCGCTCCCACTTTCTCTTTCATCATACACCTGTCTCACGCTACTCAAATATAACCTCCAATTAATAAGCTTAAATAACCTAGATGTGAAATTCCAAAATTATCTCTTAAATCCAGATCCACACCTTTGCACCTATCCACCCACTCATGATTTATACATCCTGACCAGGTGTACCAATATTTAAACAAAAATATGTTTAGGTATCGAAATACTAAACAATCACAAGTTTTATATTTATTAATTATTCCATTTTTGATATCTTTCTACTTAAAGGGCCGTATTATCCAAAACTTTGTAATTTATTGTAAAACTTACGTTTGAAACTCATAAATAAAGTAATGTAGAAATTAAATACGAAAAGGTTTCAATTTCTCAAGTCAAACTATTTAGTTTTGGTTTGACAATCTGTGAAGTAGAATTGATTGTTTTCAGTGTATTATTTTAAAAAATGATGAGAGTAAAATTAATCAGAAAAAGCTTTAAATGCTCGTAATGGATTCTGTTCAACGTTTTAAATCTTTAATTAGTTTTAAAATACTGACTTACCGATCATAGATGCTTTATTTAGCCCAGATTACTTCATTTCATAAAATAGTGGTATTCATTTTAAATTTTGAAAATAAGTGTTCTTTTTTCGTAAAAATATGTTGTTAAAATCAGGCTAAAACAGTTTTCCAAGTCGTATGTTTTTAACCTCAAAGCGACATAAACAATGTACCGTACATTTAGTTTTAAACTTAACTACACTTACAAACTTTCTAAATTACTTTTTGTTAGCCAACACGATCAATCACAATGGTAGATACTACTAATTTACACTCAACCTCTCACTAATAATTTTTAATATTAGTTTATTAATCAGAATAGTTTCCGTGACTTGTTGCCTTCATCAGTGATGGGCTTACACAACGTAAATTGATTTAACTACCCAAAGAATTATATAAGGTGAAAAAACAATAACTGAGAAAAACTATGATTAAAACTGTTACGGCATACGTGAGGAAAATTCAGTAATTATTAACAAACAAACAAAAAAATTAAAATAATGCTACAGAAATGTAATTCTAGATGAAAAACTTTTCTCTCAGAAAAGTCATAGATTTAAAAATGAAATCACTAGAAGAAAGGAATTAATGAAAGATTATATATACACGAAATCAAAGAAACTATTTTTGTATATAATGAATGTAAAATCAAAAGAGGACTAACCAAAAAATATGAGGGTATGGAGATTAGATGTTTTGTGAATTAGTGAATGGGAAGATCGAGAGGTAAAAAGAGAAAGGTGTAAGAGAGCGGCATTTGTATCCCTATAAATAACGGTGTTTATAAATAAGTATAATGAAATTCTGTGTGGTATATTACGTTTTTTTCGGGAACATTTAGGACAATATTAATACGTAGAAACACATGCAAAAACCTTAAAAACCTAATGACAACTATGCTGTTATAAATGGCAGAATGAGTAAATTTTCATTTTAGTAAATGATATTATATCTTTGAAAAAGGCATTCACTCTCTTATTCAGGATAATTAAGTTAATGTAATGGAATATAAAACTGTTTCTCGGTAAAGTTTGTTCCGAGCTAACCTAACATTTTAATCACACTCCCATTCTTTTCAAACAATAGGGCACAAAAATGCTAAACCAAACAATTGCTGCCCCAAGTGAATTTAGAAAGCTTTTGTTCTATGTATTCCCAAAAAACTATATTTACAATAAGTTGAGCTGCTCCTTTGGTATCTGTGCCATTATCAAATTATTTAAATAGGTTATTGTTAATTTTTAAACTTGCTTTATTAAACTAGTATTGTGTAATGTTAACACTGACTTTGTAGCTTACCAGAGCTATAACATAATAAATGAAGAGCCGAATAATAACTTTTTTTTAAAAATTAACTGAGATCAGATTTTAGCCATTTCTACATTTTCAAATTGTAACTTTTAATAAAAGTGTACTGACACAAAAACAAATTCAACAATTTTATTTTAACCTTATGTAAATTTCGATTACAAAGTAATCATTTAAAAAAAAATATTTTTGTAAAATACCTCTGGAGGTGATTACTTAGTGATCGAAATGTACATAAGGTTAAAATAAAATTGTTGAATTTGTGGTAAGAGGTTGTTTATATATATATATATATATATATATATATATATATATATATATATATATATTCGTGATACTGGAAAGTTAAAAAAACACATATAAAATTGTAAGCTATTACAAAACTGTTTGAAAAGCTTATGAGTAAAGAAACAATTTCTTCTATTGTTGCTGGTCTCTGCATGAATAGGGATAGAAATACTTATTATGTTTTAATACTATTTTACTACAAACGTTTGAATAAATATCCCCCTGATGATTGCCTACGGAATTATGAGTACAATAAGAATGCGACTCTGTGACCTGCGATTCTTCTCCCTTAACTCGAGCCGAGCGGTTTTATAATTCTGTCTAAACGTGCATTTTTCCTAAAATTTCCTCATACTACACAAACGTTTGAGGCCTAATTGCGCTGTTTGTTTTAATACATCCTACTACACTAACAATAACCGGTGTAACCGAACCCATTGAGCTTAGCTAGCGAGGAGAAGTTAAGACTTAAAGGAGAGAAGAAAACTAACTCACAATTACAATGAAAATATTGGAAAGAAACCAAATATCACAAAAATAATCAAAAATAACAAATAAAACAAGTTACTTAAGATTAAACTTCATCATCATTCAATCATTCTAGGATCATTCTAGTTTGTAACTTCTTGTGTGCTAGATTGTATTTTGTAATAGGACCTCTGATGATGATGATGACATGGTCATCGAAATGTATATAAGGGTTTAATCTTAAGTAACTTGTTTTATTTGTTATTTTTGATTATTTTTGTGGTATTAGGGTTCTTTCCAATATTTTTATTGTAATATATTGTACCACTGTGCTCTTGATATTGTGTAACTCAGAATTATTAGTTTATTTACTCAAACGACGATTTAAATACCATGTCATCATCTCCAGTGACTTATAAATCTTCAAAAACATAATTGTAAACTTATTACAACCAAAATGAGAATATGGTTACATCCCACAGCGTCAAACTACAATTTTTATAATCCTCCAATTCCAAAATAATTCCATTAAATTAGAATTTTTAATAGGGTCTAACTCATTATTTACATTCTTATCCTATATTTAAAAATATATACAGTTTCTATGGATGTAACTCATTAAAACTGATAACATTTTCCAAAACGGGGTGTCTTCTACGCTACAAACATTCTTATAAAATCATAATAAATTGAAATACATATCGCAATTTTATCTGAGTATGAAAATTCATGTTTGAAGTTGCAAAAGAGGTAATTTTAACAATTTTAGATTTATTAGTACGTATCTAGAATTATAAATGCCTTGAGTTGTAACATATATAGAAAACAAACACATGCAGATATATTAATGAGATTTATTTACTAATGAGTACTGGTATTAGCGCGAGTCCTCTAGGGTTAAATATGTTGCTCTGCTTCTGCAAAAAAAGAGACGCTATTACGAAAGCGACTATATGTGTATTGTATAATGTTTTCAGTTAGGCTAGTAGTCAAATGCTAGGGCAGAACGAGGGAAACCATTAAACCTCACGCACTGTATGTAGGATAAACCAAAAGGATTTTAAAAACGTTAAAGCTAAATAGCATTTCCCCTTTTCAATACAACAGATCAGAAATGTGCATAAGTAAACATAGTTTGAATGAAAATCATTTATATAAAGTAGACGAAATAACAATTTTAAAACATTATATTAGTTTTGAGTTATATGAGTAGAAAATTTATATATTTTTAAATATAAGAATAATATAGTATTGGAAATACTGAATTAGGCCTTTTTCAAAAATTTTAATGTAATTAAATTGGCATTGGAGCTTTATAAGAATTGTTGTTTAATTGTCTGAGATGTAAATTTATTTTCAATTTAGTTTTATATCTGTCTAAAGTCGACAGTTTTGTCATTGAAACGTAGAAAGTGTAAAGAAGCTAATATATGCGAGTAGGTGTATATATTTGTATTAATTAGACGTCAGGGTGTTGAAACATTCTTAAAAAATGCGTACAAATTAATAACGTTTGAAAAATAAACTAAACTATCTTCCCGTTGACTTCATAAATGCTTGAATTTACAAGTTTGTTAGAATAAAAATTCAAACACTAGCTTAAAATCGACCTTATAAATAGATTGTTGGTATATCTTGATGAAATAAATTTAATTAAACAATTGCTTAAAAATTGGTTAGTTTTGCCTTCAAGTTATTTGTAGATTTTGTTATCATTTAATACAATGGTCATTCAATAGAAATACAATTAATAATAATTAGTTAATATTTGGCACATAATTTACCAAAAATGTGAAGTTACTCGTAATAACATACTGTCCTTCATGCAGGTATTCTACCTGCTCTCTAATCATTAATTTAAATTTTTTAGAGGCTGATGTGGTGTTTTCCCTTTATGAAGATGGAAAAGGGAACATGGACGCTTTTTATTTGGGAGATGCCTTGAGGGCCAATAACATAAACCCAACCCTTAAAGTGATTGAAAAACTGGGTGGAACTAAAAGGAAGGGTAAGTTTTTGAACCTGTTGCAAATAAATGTGGTTATGTTAATTTTCAGACGTGGAAGGAAATAATAAAGCCTGCTTAGTACAATCATTCTTGAACATAATGCAGTGTTCAGGCTTTTGCTCCTCAGGAAAATGAAAGAACTAAACTATATGCAGTATTCGAGTACAATTCCTAAGGGTTTGTTCGAAAGATCGTTTCTTAAGGCGAGTAAGAGTAAAAAACTAGTAATTCCTAAAATACGAACCTATATCAATATATATAGTCTTTAACTTTTGTGGTATCAAATAAAACTGATTTAAACATAAAGGGAAATTTTTAAATTGATAGTAAATAATTTATAAATAAATACAATCAACACTATTGAAGAACTATTTTATGATTTTAACCAACAGGAGCACAAAACATCGTATTAATACTGGTTTCTGAATGAAATTACTTTATCTTAAAGTAGAAAATGTGAATTTTATGATTTTTGTGTTGAAAAAAATTCTTCAAAAAGATGACCAAGACAATAAATTAAAAAAAACGACTGGTTCAGTAAAGAACATTGTTTTTTTTTCAAATCACAAACAACACTAATTGTCATCCAACGAACGCTTCAGATTGGGATTGCTGCTGGAAAGTTGTGATAATACAGTCTCGAATGTTCATAATAATGATTGTGTAGAAGGAGAAAGTAATTCAGTTCTAATAATTGTGTAATTTTCTTAATATTAGATCCGTTTTGCGGCAATATTATGTTTGGTAAAATTAGAAAATTATTGCAACAGAAAAGAGTGTCTAATTGTAAGGAAGGCTTTTGAGAAATATTGCTGCATTGCAAAATTTTACCTAATCGATAGTGATTATGATAATTCAAAAACGTTTTTTAAATATTGTATTTTCCTAAATAAAAACTGTTTAAATTATTAATAACCTGATTTCAAATTAGCAAATTATTAAAGTTTTTTAAAATAAAATAATATTTTCGGGTGTAGCCATACTAGAAAATATATTTTGGAGTTAGACTTTTGAAGTTTATCTGTGAAATTTCCTAGAAAACCATGACTAAGTAATACAATTATTTATATTCTTCAGATAGTTTTAAAAACAAAAATCTTTTTTTTTTACTTGATAACGTTATGTGCATTACAGCTGGAAAAGATAATTTTTAATTCTAATTACAATTGGTTATATCTTTTGGAACCAGTGTTGTTGGGCCTAAGCCCATTATCTCAAATTATTAATGTTCTGTATGTGTTTCTGAATGTATCGAGTGTGTGTCTTCGATATCAGATGAGGCCTGAAATTTATTGTTAAGGGAAATTCGTAGATATATGATTATATTAGACAGTTATTATGAGTAAAATAATATCAAAAGAATTACAATTTTCTAATTAATTTTTAATTTTTTTTAAGAGAAAAAACTACTCCTACGAAAACAATATCTATAAAATTTCAAAATACCGGAATCATATTTGCTTACAAAATATGTGTGTACAGAAAGTAGAGGATACGGAAAATAATTAAATAATAACAATCCTTAACCAATATTAAACACAGAGAAGGAATAAGGGGAAATTAAAAGTTCATATCAACAACCGACAATACCAAATCCTTAACATTAATTTAAAAGTGTTTCATTCAGGAGAGAAGACTTTAAGGAGTGAAGAGTTTTTCGCTATTGTCTCGCAAGCCAAGAAGGAAAAGGAAAGTGGTGGATACGAAGACTTCTTCGAGCTGTTGAAGCAGTACGACAAATACGCCAACGGGAAGTGCATGGCGGCTGAGCTTGGGCATATCCTCAGGGCTTTAGGTAAAATATAACTATAAACATCAATAGTTGAATAAAAAAAAGCTTTTGAAATAAAAAAAAGCCTCTCTTTTAACTTTGATTGTCATAAATAAATACGTTTAATCCTAATTAAATTTGGGTTTTAAATTTTTGTACGATTATAACACTAGTAAAAGCCTTTTTAATGTTCTACGTCTTTTAAAACATCAACAATAACTAATACTCTATTGAGGTTTTGGTCCCTTGATATATATATAATATGTTTTCTAGTTTAATAATCTAAAACAACATATTCAAATACAAGAATATTTATTAATTTAAATTCAAAGCTTTTCGTGTGTAAACAGTACCAACATCATCAGGAATGAATAGTACAATAATGCAAGATATAGGCCTGATGATTTTAAGACCTATATCTTGCAATGTTGTATTATTCATTTCTGATGATGTTGGTACTGTTTACCAACTAAAAGCTTTGAATATAAATTAATAAATATTCTTGTATTCAAATAACCTATGTTGTTATATATATATTCCAATTATTGAATATATAGTTTTTTTAAACAATTGACGTAAAAGATTTTTTAATCGTAAAAATCTAATAAAATAAGGTATTTAAAAATATGGTATCTGATAAAATATGAAACAATTCAAAACACTGGGGTTAGTTTAGTAAATTTTTTTTTTTTACTGTTCATTTTTAGAATCAGAAATTAAAATTTTCATACATAGAGTGATTATAGGATGATTTAGCTATGCTATTTGGCAAAAAGAATCTTACCTGTAGTTAGACCACTATGGAAGTCAAAATTTCATTTTCCCTCCCCTATTTTTACTCTTGACACAATGTCTTAAAAAAATTGTGGGTTAGTTCACTTATACCACCTGAATCCGTACCTTTTCTTGGAGCATGTATAAAATGAAATTTAGATCTAGTACCACGTATTGTGTTATGTTATGGAAAATTTGCGTGATAATTTGCGATAATTTGTGATAAAGTCTACAACTACGCAGACGTATTTAAAATGTAAAAAAGTAGGTACGTTCCAAGAGTAGTCCAAGTTACCTGGTGAAATAATTGCTTGATTACCTTATTGCATGTTTGTTTCTAGGGGAGAAGCTAACGGATAAAGAGTGCGAAGAAATTTTAAAAGACTGCCTTGAAGAGGAAGATGAAGATGGATTCGTACGTTATGAGCGTGAGTATTCAGAAAAGTAGACTTTAACCGTGTTATTCTCTAGGTTTAAGGTTAGGTTATGTAGTAGTAGCTATTCCTCGGAGGTCTTGTTCTATAAAATATATTTCATGAACTATATTTCATAAAATATTATGAAATATATTTCGTTATATATTATTGTAATATTAAAAAAATGGTCTCCAGAATGGGTTTTTCGTTCGGTTTTAGTTTATCGCAATCTACCAAAAGGCTCGTTAGGTTTCCAACAAATTGCAGTTTAATAGGCCCAATGTTGTAATAATCAGGAATGATGATTTTATTGCTATGTACACTATATTAAAGATTACCTGGATGTTCCAAAGGGAGTGGAATTATTATTTTTGAAACTTTTGTAATCAAACAGTAAACATAAATAGTATGAAAATATATGAATGAATAGCAGTACGTGACTGATTTTTCAATTTACACAAAGTTTGTGTAAATTAAGAAAAATGTTAAGTAAAAAACTACTATGTATGTAACAGAAATATAAAGACAAAATTTCTGCCAAAGAATAAAGAGACAAAGACCTTTTATTACTTTTTGCATTATAGAAATATTTATTTAGTAACTGATATAATACGTCTTTCAAGAGCTTTACAGATTTCCAAGTTTATCATCCTTTTCAAGTTTCAAGATATATTTTTATTAACTATATATATATATATCGCAATATGTATTCTTGTGTATTAATAAAGAACTAAGTCAAAATACAAATACAAGAATTATAATTACAATTGTTTAATATTCCTGATGATGTTGGTACTGTTAGCCAACGAAAAGCTTTGAATTGTAAATTCAATTATAATTCTTGTATTTGTATTTTGACTTAGGTCTTTATATATATATATATATATATATATATATATATATATATATATATATATATATACACACACACACACACAGATACACAGAAACACACACAACACACATAAACAAACAAACAAACACACACACACACACACACACACACACACACACACACACACACACACACACACACACACATATATATATATATATATATATATATATATATATATATTGATATTTTACGTTGTCCATTATTTTTCCGTTGCACTGACTTTATGAAGTTGATATATTACTATTGTAAATACTTTTTCCACCACTAAGTGCAATAATTTTACCATGTTGTGATGAGACAGCTTTCGGTCACTTGACCGTTGTCGAATTACTCTAGTATTTACAATAGTAATATATCAACTTTATATATATATGTATATATATGTCTCTGATTCAGAAAAATAGGACCCACAAATGTTGTGTTAACGTACTAATGACGTAATAACTTATTAAATAAGTCAACTGTTTCGAAAATTAAATCTTTGAAGCTAAATTGTTTTTATATATTTCATGACATATCAGGTGGGTCCAAGTAAATATAGTAAATATCAATTGGTATCTTGATGGCACACCCTGATTTGTTGTTTCCACAAGAGACACTTTAAACTATATAGGCCTATGCCACTTACTACTGCTACTACTATCTGTTCTATATATAGTTATGCATCTACTACTAACTATATCGACCTAATGTAAATGTAATTGGAATCAAACCAACTTTTAATTAATTAGAATGTTTATTTTCGGAGGTTTTCAAAATCTTTTTATTTTAATTTACCTCAGTGGGTAATTTTAAAGTGGGTTTTTTTGTTGTTTTGATTAAATGTTATATTCAACAATGGTTTCAGGTGATGTAAAACGTATTTCACTTTTTGTAATGTTATGATTTAGATGTAATCAAAAAAACACTTTTATTCAACATTTTCTATGATTACCTCTCTGCAAAGCAAACACGGTGCCCTAGATTGCTATGTAACTATACGTATTTCCCGAAGGACAAAGAAGATATATTCAGGAATATTAATTAATATTTTATTCCCAGCCCTTTTACGGTTTTATTAAAAAAAAAGATTTTTCAATTATTTCAAAGTCACATTCTGGGTAAAACTGCAATGTTCTTATTTTGAATATTTATGACATCCGAGTAAATTAAACCTATTGTGAATACACACTTTCTCAGAGAGGTTTTAATATTATACGACTGGTTGTGATAAAAACTATTATAAAATGATATCCAACCCTAGATGATTAAAAATAACCTAGTAAATAAACGGAAACAATAATGACAATAACAGTTAATTGGTGTTTATAATTTTATTGTTAGATATCTGTAAACAATATTTATACCTTCAAGTTATTCCTCGACCTCGCTTTCCCCTTAGGTATAATTGATAAGCTTCACTAAAACGACATTACAGCTTGCTTTACGAAGTTATAGATATAATCTGTGAGTTATTGGACAAATATGCCACTAATCTGAAGCACATAGAGTTTCCTTATCATGTACTGACATATCTAAACTATTAATTGGTACCACCAAGGAACGATTACTAACTACGAGTATAAGAACTTAGTATAAGAACTTGTACTAACTTAGTATAAAGAAAGGTAGTATAAAAACCAAACATTCTGTATTATAATTTTAATTTCAAATAGTAAAACTCAGGCTCCCTAAACGAAGACTTTTAGTGATGTCTGGTAAATATTGATGTCTAAGTTTAAATGGATCCAGAACAGAAGGTTCTGGAGTTCCTTACGTGCTTCATTAGTAGAGAGAAAGTGTCATATTTTGTACAAACGTTCTGTTTTTTTAGTGTCACCACATTTCGTCAAGTCAAAACATTTTTCAACGAATAAAAGCACTAATCTCCTTTACTTGGAGAATGATAAACAGTTTTTATAGATTACAATTTTCAGACAGTAGCAGTAACAACTATTTTATATTCATTAAGGGTAAAATAAATATCTAAAACGAAATTTTGAAATGTGGTTAAATTGATTTTACCACAAACCCTTGAAGGAAAATCTTTAGGAATTAAATAAACGTGGGGAAGAAATACGATTTGGCTACTACGTAAACCGATTCAGATTAATTGTTTTAGAAATTTTTAAAAATAATAGCTTCTTTTTTAATATTAAGTTAATTATTTTTTTCCAGCATTCATTAAGAAATTCATGGCCAAGTAAACTATAATCATCTTCTAACAGATCTTTACAATTAAGTAAACACAAGAGCTAAATAAGGTAAGTAAATTTACATATATTGATAAAAAACACATTGTAATATTTACCATATAAGGTCGGTATATTAGAAAATAAAACAATTGCTGACTTTTATAAAAGAAATCGTTCATTATCATATTTTGAAAGCCTACGTTTACTGATAATTAAAGCCAGAATCTAATAAAAGCGTATTTCGTTACTTTGTACTTTACGATTCACCCCATATCTTCTCGTGCTCTAATTTGACCAAGACAGACTCTTGTACAAATATATTCCTCACTTCGTACTTTACCATTCACCCCTATCTTCTCGTGCTCTAATTTGTACAAGACAGACTCTTGTACAAATATATTCCTCAATTTATACATTAGCATTGACCTCTTTTCACGCTCTATAATTTTACCAATAAACTAAGACGGTTTTTTGTAAAATATATTCCTCACTTCGTACTTTACGATTTATCCATATCTTCACGTAGTATAATTTGACCAATTAACCAAGACTGACTCTTGTACAAATATATTCCTCACTTCGTACTTTACCATTCATCCCTATCTTCACGTGATATAATTTTAACAATAAATCAAGACGGGCTCTTGTAAAATATACTCCTCCCTTCATACTTTACGATTCATCCCTATCTTCACTTGATATAATTTTAACAACAAATCAAGACGAGTCTTGTAAAATATTTTCCTCATTTCGTAACTCACGATTCACCCCTATCTTCTAGTACTCTAATTTTACCAATAAATCAAGACTGACTCTTGTACTAACATATTCCTCACTCTGTATTTTACAACTCAGCCTTAACGATTTGTACTTATAAAAGTTCGTATTCTCACATATTACTTTTACTCTTTACCCATATTCCCTATTTTCCGTTCTTTGTTTTACTTTCTTATTGTTGTAAAACAGTTTAAATTTACGTTACTTTATTTAGTCAGAATTTTTAGTAACATTTTAATGATCAGTGTTTGATTTTTATAATATTAATTGTTGAGTGAATAGTACTACAGCAGAATGAAAACTATTTATTAATATTACTAATAAAACTATATTTATAATATAAATAGTTTTAAAATACCAGATAAAAACAATTAGAGAGTACCTGTTATACAAGTTATAATAATACAATTTACCAATCAGAAAAACAGTTTAAACTAGCGATAGAAGAAATGTAGTAGTTGAAACGTTATAAAAAATAAGATTATTAAGGAAATAACAAGTTAAAAAAATATATAACTCATGATAATTATATATGTTATAATTTTTGACAAAATATTTTAACTCACACATTCTATTTTCTTACATAAATGGGATATTATAAAAAGTTATATATGCCTGTTGATATAATCTTATGTACAATAGTAATTATTACTGATCTTCTTTCAATGACAAAAAAACAAACAAAATTTCTATTTAAACCTTTTTTTTAAATTCCTGAGCACGGCCACAGAATAACAGTTCTTGCATACAGTAGTAAACGTTATCTGAATAAGGTAGTGTTCTAGTCAAAATACGTTTTTACCGACCTAATAGACGTTCACTTTCTTAACTACGTCAATAATAATATTTTCTGCTTACAGCAAATTTATACTTCTAAATTTAGTTCTTAAGAATCTAAATGAACAGTTAGGTTAGGTTAGATAAAATGACGCTAAAACAATTATTGTAGCCCTATTATAATGATTATATACGTATATTGTAAATGGTTTCTTATATTATTAATTATTCAATTGTAATACAATAATTTACAGTCAGTTTTATATCTTTAGTAATGCACTTATGTTCTAGGAACAGAAGTACAAGAACAGTTTCAGATAGTGGTACTAGTTTAAAAATTTAACATAATTAAATTTGTTTGTATGTTTATAATTTATCGTTTTTTTAAATGAATAATGTTTATTCTATTTTGCAATTTATAGCATATATAAAAATATTGAAATGATAATATTGGGTCAAGTGTTTGTTGACAATATTAATACAAAAACATAATAGAAGTTGTAACGAGGCTGACATTGTGAGTCAGGATTTCTGTTTATCTTTACACATGACTAACCTTTTTCTTGTGCATAATGTTATGTTATTACGGTAAGTATTCCTCTTTGCAGAATAACCAACAATAATGAAAAAATATGAATTTCAGGATAGTTTCAACACTGCCGTTGAAAAATTAGGTTCAATACATACCAAATTGTCACAAACCTTTTCATGGAAATATACAATGACCATGGGAACTTTCAGTGAGTGAAGTTATGTGTATTACAAATGAACAGTGTTTAATACACAAAAATATGCTTTGGTAATTTAATAAAAATGTCTTGTGTCCATAACACATTGTATTCAAGTATACAAAGAAGTATATTTTTTTAATAATTGAGATACGAAAAGATTTATAATATTGAAAACATTTTTTTTTGATTTTTTATATATATTTTTTAATGTAGGTGGTTAAAAACATTATAAATGTATACTTGTTAGTGATTTGTTTATTACATGTTATGAATATAATTCATTATTTGTTATGTGTGTATATATTGTTTCAACTATAAAAACCTCACAATAGTAGTATATATAGTTATTGTTTGTACCTTTACCTCAATTTAGCAAAGGTTTACCTTAATTTCCTGAATAAAAATTTAATAAACACAATAAATAGCATATATATATATATATATATATATATATATATATATATATATATATATATATATAAATATATATATATATATATATATATATATATATATATATATATATATATATATATATATATATTAAAACAACACAGGTTATTCAAATACAAGAATATTTATTATTTTAAATCCAAAGCTTTTCGTTGGCAAACAGTACCAACATCATCAGGAATGAAAATTACAATAATATTAAACAATAATAATTGTTTAATAATAATTAAACAAGAAAACGTATTTTATATATATATATATATATAGCCGTGTATTATTAACATTCAGTTTCTGTCAAAAGATCGTTTTAGAAAAATATCTATGGGAGTAGCGATGTTTATATATATATGGGCAGAATATCAGGTAATGTCTCAAGCAGACAAGAGAAAGATCAGTGTAGTAGAAATAAACGGTCTTTAAAGATCATGCAACATCTCTAGACGAGAGTATAGCACTTAGTAAAGGATTAGAAAAATGATAGAGAAGAAGAATACAGTCGGAGAGGAGATTCAGAGGAGGCAGCTGATATGGTTCGGACACTAAAGAGGAGGTCAGAGGGAAGAGTACCGGCAGTTGCTGTGGAATGGGCGCCACCGGAGAGAAGAACAGGACTAACATGGGGAGGAAT
Source organism: Prosapia bicincta (assembly GCA_036971475.1). Lineage (NCBI taxonomy): Eukaryota > Metazoa > Arthropoda > Insecta > Hemiptera > Cercopidae > Prosapia > Prosapia bicincta. Next base: position 74,333,031 of record JBAIZL010000010.1, on the reverse strand, counting down.
AATCAATAAAGAGTTAAGTGAAAGGAACTTAAAAGCATGCAGCAAAAGTTTGGAAATCGGAAACCAATACCAGACCCTATAAACATCTTTATTTGAAGAGCTGTTAAACTTTGAATCACTCTTATCTTGATTTTATGTATAGCGCGTAAACGATTATCTGTGGATGTTAATAAATAACCAAAGAAACTTTCGCTCCTTAAATTCCACATTATAAAAGTAACACTATAATTTAAGTGTAGATTTTGTTTAGGTATACCTCATTCCAAAAGCTTAATCGAAGCAGCAATTATCATTCGGGTGACCAAACTTCCCCTTTATCGTAGGAAACGGGCGATCAGGTCAGGTTCACAGGAAGGGCTTTAATTAAACACTTGTCAAAGGAGTGCTGTTACATTATTGACTGAATGTAACATCAGTCAATTGAATTAACAATAGTCAACATTACATTATGAATGTAACAATGCGGTTGGTGTGGGCAAATGAATATAGCGCAGAGGCGGCGACATTGGAGGAAGCCATTAGAAATAAGTAAATTTAAATGCCGACAAGCATTAATATATATATATTACTATTCTAAAGGGTAAAAAAATATATTCTGTTGTTTGAATTTATAACGTTAAATAACTGATATTAACTATAAATCACCGTTTTTTTAAAGTTGTTGCCAAGGAGCTCTCGAAAAATAACCACGAGTTTTTATCTGTGAACCTTAATATATCACGGGGTCCCACTGAAAATAATTGTGAAGTATTTGAATTGTTTATGTTGCTATAGATTCCAACACAAGTATTGAAATTAATTAAGCTTTTCAACCAAAATCAAAGTACAAAGTTTCCTTCAGGTCTGAAAGAATATTTAAGACAGAGTATCTGACAAGAAAAAATGATGGTGGAATATCAGGAAGAAGAGAGATTTGACTTATCTTTCCAAAGCTAATGAAAGACAAATTTATAACATCAATGAGACACGAAAAGTAAACAACATTGTTTAGATAACGTAGAAATATTTTTCAATTTAAGGAAAATGTTGTGAGTATGATATTACTAAAAAAAGTAATTACTATTCATTTGTTGTTATTGATTTGAAATTTTTGTCTAGATAACGAAAATAGAATTTGGAAAACAAAACTTGTAATACAGGCCTTAAAAACAGTAATTTATTTTCCCATTTGAGTACAGTTAATATGTGTAGTCATGCTTACATTGGCGACAGAAATAAATATAATGTAACACAATAACGAAAAAAAAATATTTTTAATGAGAAAAAGCTATTTACATGAGACAGACTAAGAGTTAAGTAAAACAATAGATATAAACGATGACGTATGTTGCAGGGAATACTTAAAAGGTAATCTGAATTCGAGAACATAAAAAGTACTGCATGTTAACATATTTAATAAGGAGACATAATAATAGTTTAACAGTAGGCTGACGGGAAACAACTGGCTTCAGAATGTGAGAAAGGAAAGCTTCTGTAGTGTGAAGCTTTATCTTAACCAGAAATAAGGTAATGGTGTCAACTAATCTAACGCTTGGAATAAGTGGTCGTCCTAAATGTACTCAGGTGTGTACGATATATATATATATATATATATATATATATATATATATATATATATATATATAAGTGTGTGTGTGTGTGTGTGTGAGTGTGTGTGTGTGTGTGTGTGTAAGTTTGTGTGAGGGTTTGTGTGTGTGAGTGTGCGTGTGTGTGTGTGTGTGTGTGTGTGAGTGTGTGTGTGAGTGTGAAAGTATGTGTGTGTGTGTGTGTGTGTGTGTGTGTGTCTGTGTGTGTGTGTGTGTGTGTGTGTGTGTGTGTGTGTGTGTGTGTGTGTGTGGGTGAGAGTATGTGTGTGTCTGCGTGTGGGAAGTACATATATATATATATATTATACATATATATATATATATATATATATATATATATATATATATATATATATATATATATATATATTATACATATATATATATATATATATATATATATATATATATTATACATATATATATATATATATATATATATATATATATATATATATATATATATATATATATACAAGTGTATAGCGTGACTCATTTAGGTATATAATAATTTAGATAAGGAAAGTGACATTTTTTTACAGATGAAATACTAAATGCACTAGCATTTATGATTTGGTTGAAAGTAAATAATACAATTTTGGATACAATCAATTTAGATAATATCATTGATTTTCAGGAACTATCCTAAAATTAATGTGAAATGTCAAACAAAGTATTCATAAGTTTGTTTCTGTTGCTGGTATGTTTTTAACACACACAAACATAGGCGAGCGACTAAAATATCTATTAGAACAAACAATTGTTGTATGCAAAAAATTGAAAGATAAGATTTTGTACATAGTTATTGAGATGGTAGAAATAAGTAATAAGTATCTCGTAGTTTAATGAAGTACAAAAGTGTTATCAATTTATTTTTGTCTTTAAATTCCATATCGAATAGTAAAATGCAAAAATTAAAAATAAGATTAGGTAAACTACAATTCATGTTATAGTACCCAGTTTAGTAATTAAAGTCAATAACAATAGTATAACATTTATCCCATTGGTAAATATTTAATCTGAAATGACTGTAAGAATATTTTAAGTGCCAAAACTACTACAACTGAAAATAAAACTTAAAGGAAATAAATACATTTACCGGCAGCCATTAAAGTACATTTAATAAAGTAAAAGTTAAATTTACAAAATAAATATGGTTTTTCATAGAGAGCACAGTCAGCATTTTATACTATTCTAAATTACAAACATGATTAGAATATGTAAACACTGCTCAGTTGAATATTTTGTTTGTATAATAGTTTGAATGTGTAGTGATGCCGTTTTATACGAATTCTAAAAAAGATGATTAGTTTAAATATCAATGATTTTTAATCGAAACACGTAACAGTGCGAATAAAAGAATATAAATTACGTAATTTATTTAGTCTGAAATTATATATGCAAATCAATTATTAAACATAATTAATTTGTTTTAATTTTAAAATCGCAAAACACTCATCTGGTCTTTGATAAATGGTTCTCTGTAAAAATTTGACGAAATCATTGAAAAATGAGACCCTTTTCTAAACACATTGATTTGAGAGATTTTTCTCCTGTTAACCTAATAGAAATGCTCTCAACTTAAACTGTAGCTCATATCTTACTACAGCGTTTAGTAAGTTTTTCAAAGTTTAAATTAGATAAACAATTTCAATCAGGAAATGGACCTTCCTGCAAATACCACCACTGCTTAGTCGTTCGTGTCTTGTTCCCTTTGGAGTAAATTTAATCAATAAATGGGTACGCTTGCCTTGGGAACATCAAAGGCTAGTTGATTGTTCTGCGCTGCATTAAACCAAGAAATGATGTTAATATTTGTTCTTTATTGTACTGATTTTAACTTCATTAAAAAAAAAAAACAATCAGCAATTGAATTAATAATGTACAGCAAAATAAAAGGAAACAATGTGAATTGATAATAAAAACTTTAACAGAATATTAATAACAATATTATTTCCTTCAAAGAATATATTTTTCTTATGATTCCTATTTTTTTAATCTTTAAGGCCATGCTATAGAATATTTTCATAAAAATATTTACTTACTAAAAATTCTAAGTTAATTGATTTATTTGTTTCACAGATTCCAAGCCTATTTTAATTTACCTTCACAAATACAAAGAGAGATATTTCAAAATAAATGTTATTTACAATTTGACTTTTTACAGTTTTTTTATATCGATGACATATATATTTTCATCATATAAAGTACACGTAAATAATGAAAACGTAAGGCATGTCTTATCAAGTTCTACATGTAGCATACCCTTTTTATACAGGATCATGTATCTATTACGTTTTGGATGTATTTTCCTCTTGTAATCCAAGCAGAATCTCCAAAAATATGAGCTATTTTAAGTAAATCTTTAAAAGTAAGGGCGTTTTGGTTATTTTTTTAAATTCGTCTACGGTTTAATTCTATGACTTTAATATAAATTCTAAAAGAAATAGGTTATTAAAATTTAATTAGCGAAACACTGCAAAAAATGTTAACTCTATAGGAAAAATTAAAACAGAACTTAAGCTAAGGTTGGATTTCAGTCGAGAACTGTGAGCTGGAAAACGAATACAAGAAAAAACGAACTAAATAATGGGTAAAGAGGTGTTACAAATAGAGTGTAGAAAATCTGTAAATAAGGTTAGGGCCTATTATATGAAGATTTGTCGCGTAGATAGGCGTTAAATGTATTAGATTATACAAACTAGTTGAGTATCTCTTACGAGTATCTCTTAGTAAAGTAATTAATAAACCCGTCATGAAGTCACCCATACAAATAACGTGAAATCCAGGTAGTGGGTGGTCAAAAAGTGGATCAATGGATAATAGATAATACAATAAAGAAGTATGAAAAGTAGGATTTTGTTACAACAACCTTAACAAGAGCAAGCTTGTGCATTGTTGGACAGTTTTCTCTTCGGAAATTATTCCCACTGCAAAGGTTGAATAAAAAGGGGGAGTTTAAAGTTGGATAAAAGGCTCACATATGGAGATCTGTTCTTTCAGAAGACGATACTCTTTAGAAAATGTAACAAAAATGTATTTAATAAAACAATAAAAATGTTTTCGATAGTTATTGCATAATTAATATAAAAACATATTAATGTTAGTTACGTTTAAAACTTAAACTGCAGATGGATGTAGTTGTTTGCGAAAAATTGTTATTTGTATAACGCAGATGAGTTATTCACTAAAAGATGTGATTTTGAATCTAACTCAAAAGAAAATGCGAAGTAGATATTAAATTCAGAAATTCGTTCTGTCACAGGTTTTCGTGAAAGACGTAAATGGAATAAATGTGAACAGTAGATTGTAAATATATTAAAAAGAATGAGATCATAATAGTAAAAAATGATAATCTATAAAAACTGCTAGGCATTTTAATAATATATATTTAGTTTCTATAATGGTATAACCATTTATAATAATGACAGTTAGGGTTCCAAAGGGTTATTTCCAATCTAATATTAGCAAAATAGTGTGTCTAATAGTTTATAATAGGTGCCAATGATAGCTAAAAGGATTTATACTACATCTATACTGTAATATAGCCTAAATACATATGGTACACTTATTAATGGTTATCACATTATTCCATATCAAATATACCCTGGTGTGGGAAAGGTACCCCGCCACGAAAAACCACGCAGCAGATCATATGGGAACCCTGAGGGATAGGATATCCTTATGCTAAAGGATAATGGAGGATGTTACCTTACAAATGAATTGTTAGTGACGCTATGGTGGCGATAACATGCACTCCTTTTTCTGGTGCCTACTCGATACTGAAATGCAACGCCAAGCATTTTATTATTTTATTGTTAAAATAATACATATGGTCCAATACGTATTAATTCGGCTATTCTTTGAACATAGCATTACTACAATTAGGCATCTCTAACAGTAAAACGTACATGTTGCCACTCCAAAATCGGCTCTTAGTTCAATTGCTTAAAAAATGAGGGGAGGGTGACTCTAACTGTAACTCTAACGGTGACTCTAACTGTAACTCTAACGGTGACTCTAACTGTAACTCTAACGGTGACTCTAACTGTAACTCTAATGGTGACTCTAACGGTGACTCTAACTGTAACTCTAACGGTGACTCTAACTGTAACTCTAACGGTGACTCTAACTGTAACTCTAACGGTGACTCTAACTGTAACTCTAATGGTGACTCTAACGGTGATTTTAACTGTAACTCTAACGGTGACTCTAACTGTGACTCTAACGGTGACTCTAACGGTGACTCTAACTGTAACTCTAACGGTGACTCTAACTGTAACTCTAACGGTGACTCTAACTGTAACTCTAATGGTGACTCTAACGGTGACTCTAACTGTAACTCTAACGGTGACTCTAACTGTGACTCTAACGGTGACTCTAACTGTAACTCTAACGGTGACTCTAACTGTAACTCTAACGGTGACTCTAACTGTAACTCTAACGGTGACTCTAACTGAAACCACCATAACTATAATATTAACTTGAGGTAAGTTTTCATTTAGTGAAGTAAAATCTCATCATGGATTCATTTTTCATAGTAATTTATGATTTTTAAATATTATTTAATATAACTTAAATACACATTATAAAAACTGATCAAATTTTTATAAAACTGACTAAATACCTCGTTGCACCTAAACATCTTGTCCTTTTATCATGCAACTTTATAAACGAATTTATTTTACAAATAAAACAAGCCCAATTGTCGCAGACACTCTTGTTTTAAATCAATATCTCTGTGTTGTGTAGACCACTGGATTACAGTTCTTATCAGTCACCTCATAATTAAACCCACCCTAAGTTTGGTCGGATAGCGATCAACAAATTGCCTCCTAATTGGCACGCCTAGGGGCTGGGAAGGCATAATTAACATTGTTACAATGGAGTTAATTAGAACTGTACTATATTTTAGCAAAGGGAGATTTTTGTAGATGGTTCTTGAAGCTAAGTAATATTTAAAAAAATGTCGGTTAGTGAGAAGTATAATCAGATCTGTATGTTTATTAAGAATAGAGGGTAACCAAATTCATCATGTAAACATATTTATTTTAAAATTTTATACAGAGTACAGTAGCGTAATTATGATAAATAGATAACAATAACCCTTGCTACAAATAATTAAACACTCTTGATGTACATTTCGCCAACACAGTTAGCATCCTTAGAACGTTAGAAACATTCCGGACTAAAAAGAAACAGTACACCTAAAATTGGGAGTAGCCCATCGAGATTTTAGGTGTACTGTTTCTTTTTAGTCCAGAATGTTTGTAACCTTCTGATGATGCTAACTGTGTTGGCGAAATGTACATCAAGTGTATTTAAATATTTGTAGCAAGGGTTATTGTAATCTATTTTTAATATTTATTTTACAAATGACTTTTTCCTGAGGATGAATGTTTTACAACATAATTGTAATTAAGTTACCTAAAAATAATCCTAGGTTTGGGATATTTTATAACAATAATTTCAAATTCAATAGAACCGGTTCCATAATAGTGATTCTATACAACCTTCATAGAACAATAATTTGTTCATGTTATTATAGAAACGCCACAGGTATTATAGTTATAAAAGCAAATTAAACAAGTAATAAATAAAAAAAGTGAATTCCCACTTAGATCAAGAAAGAAAAAAGTTTATTTTAGTTACCTTTTATTAAATAATTAATAATAAATACATATATCATTATGGAAGAAAATCAATATCAAGGGGAAAAACAGAATGCAAAATGAATTATTAAAATTATTTCATTAAATTTAATTATTGAATTAATATTTGAATAAACTGTTTAGCATCAAGTGCCATCCCCTACGAGTTTAAACAAAATGTATTTTGAGTTTTAGTGCACGAATAAATAGTATGTTATTAACGATTGAAAATTTGAACAAGATATAAAAATATATAGAGAGACTATGAAGTAATAGAAGGAATTGAAAAATAAATGTGAAATAATTCCGTGTTTCCTAAATTGTATTGACGTTAAGACAAATACAAGAAACAGTTAGAAGTCTACATAGTCCCAATAGCCGACCTAGACACAAATTCACAAAGTAATGTACTCGTATATTGTTAAAATTGTGAAAGTCAATATGATCTCAAGGGATGTTTTAGTTAGTCTAGGTCCCATTGACTGTGATCAATTCGAAATGTAACGTTAGGAGACAAGTGAAAGGTCATTGGGAATTTTAAGTAAAGATTAATAAGAAACCTTTTTTCTACGTTGTTCCAAGGCAGTTTTGTCAATTTAGAAATTTTCTCATGGTGAATAACAATTCATAAATATATATACCTATTCATCAATAATAGTATATGACTTGTGTGTGTATGTGTGTGTCCGCACGTGGTTGAGCGTTTGTGTGAGTGAGTCTAAGACGTAGTTGAGCGTTTAAAAAAAAAAAATGGAAACGTATTTCCTCGGGGCGACTTTGACTAATTACTCCAAGGTGGTTATACCTCCAGCAGAAATTAATTACTTTATCTTCTTACCGCGTAGAATTGTTTGTCTCTGTCGGTCCCCCAATTTGTGTATTTTTAAAACATCTAAGGAGTTAATTTTTATTCTCTCTTATGAAAAGGGACTATAATTTATATTTATGGGCCCGCAGTGAAGTAATGTAGGTTTGATGACTAAATGTATTTCAAAATTAATATTTGTTACTTGGCATCTAAATAGTAAAATTAATTTTTGCATTAAAATCATTATTTTCACACAAAAATATCACTACACACACTCACAGTAGAAAAGCACAACGCTATCATGTTGTGTCTTCAGTTCATATTTTGAAGTTATTATAAAATTATAGTTACATAATATTAGTGAAATCTTGTGACAGGTTATATTTCTTTTACAGTTATTAAAAGATTAATCGTTTATGAAGACATTTAAGAAATAAAATATTGATTTCGCAACATTTTTTAATAATTTAATATTTTCGAAAGATATTAAATATTTAAAACAAAACCAATTTCAATTTAGCTAAAATATTTTTAATATATTTTTTAATTAGTTTTCGATTTTGTTATTAAAAAGGGTTGTTAAAATTATACTATAAGAGGTTTTAGCCTACACTCAACATTGAAAAGCTCTCTTTCACAACCCACCGTCAATAGCGCTGAATGAAACACCAATGCACTGCTGTAAAGTGCTATGTTGAATTATGAACTAAACAAAATAAAACCATATTTTAAAGAAATATAATAATATGATATAACATTGGGCAATATGCCAATAATATTGAAAATGTCATTATCAAATAATATTACGGAAAGAACAGTTGATATAAGAGTCAATCAACATTAATTTCGATAAAACAGTGACGTTTCGACAGCTGATTTGCTATTGTTTTCCGACCTGTCAGTTTACGTTATTAAACCAGCCGTACAAAACTTGTGGGACGAAAACCTGTGAGCCTATACACAACGATTTCCTTTGAACAAATAATGTTCAAAGACCCCACTCAATTTTAACAATTTTGTGTGTAAAATACGATGTTTTTAGCAAATGTGGTTCCCTTAATTCATAGCCTAAATTATTTCTTTTATTATTCTATTATTATGCTTGTATTATTATTTTTTTTAGCCTATTAAATTCTTTCGCAGAGTTTTTTTGAATAGTCAAAATAACTCAATTGCTTTAAGTAATTTCTTTATTAATTAAATATATGAGATTTAAAGTCAATTTATTTTTGTTTTTACTCTCAGTACAGAATAACTATTTGATAAATACAAATCAGTTAATACACTCATAAAACAAATTAATATTTCGTATCTAAACACAAATGAACTTTGAACGGTTTGTCCCAGTGTAGTTGTTATCAATATACATGACACGAACGTAAAATGCAATCTGTATGGAAATGGATTTCAGAGTAAAATTTTAATTAACTTAAAACAACTGAATATGAATTTTCAACTCTTCACATTCATAATTCAAGCATTTTGTAAACAATCAAAATAATTAGCTTTTAAATTAGTTAACCTACGATGGACAAACCGTACGCAATAAGATATGAGGGGCCAATTGAATAAATGAGAAAAATGAATTTCACGTCTATTAAATAGTAGATGCATAATACGTTAAATCCATTTGCTCTATATCTCCTCTTAACTCTGTGGAGGCGTATGTTTTTCGAAATATCTTTAAACCAAAAGAAAGCAAAAATTAAAACACTATTTATAAAGGCTTACAGGGGGCATTAAATGTGATTTAACTGATAAACCGAAATAAAAATCTGCCAATTTTAAAACAGATTCTGTCCACCTGATTTTTAATTCTGAATTTCTACAATACATACTAAAAAAAAGTGATTTTATTGTAATAAACTGTAATTTCAAAAGATTTCCTTTTTTAATACCGACAGTTCTGATTATATATACCGAATGTATTTGGTGTTTGGCCTATATTTTTGTTTAACGTAGTACATTTGTATAACGTAGTGCCAAAACTGAAACTCTGAACATCTTAAGTTTCAAATGTATATCCTATGACATAAAATATTTATTTATTTATTCTAATGGCAAGTACAAAATAACATTAGTTATTCACTCTGTAATAAACCTCGTGCTTCCCAGTATCGTTCATGTTCAGTTGTCTTTGATAGTTCTGGACACACCTTAAGGTGACTTCTATCCATGTGTTGTTCTTGTTGGCATAGGCTGCAGTATGGGTCCTCAGCTAGTCCAATGCGGTATAGGTGTTTTCGTAGAAGGTGTGTCCTGTAATGAGGCGGAAGGTGGCAACTGCTACGTTTCTAGGGCCCTCAGGTGTTGTCGTTATGGCATCTTCCCATTGTTTCCCTTGTGTACGTTCCACTATATCTTTTACATGTTGGAATTTGATGGCTTTTTAAATTTGTAATCTTATTGTGTTATAAGAAACTTGTGTTTTTTGTTCTTGTTTTATTTCAGTACCTTTTTTAGCAACGGTGTCTTCCTGTTCAT
>JBAIZL010000010.1:74277502-74317502 GCA_036971475.1 Prosapia bicincta | reverse complement strand
TTCAATTATAGTAGATATATAAATATTTGGAAGTGTCCAACTTAACAAATTATTTGTCATATTGGGCTTACATTTTTGTCTGAAAGAATTTTTTAATATTCTGTAAGAAAATTAAGTTTAACTTATCTAGAGTTGACTACACAATAAATGTAGTCTGTCTAACAGTAATTTTTATTCTCTACCAATTTAGCGTTTACTTGGGAAATTAAGGTAAATGACTAGCTAAATAATTTTAAAATTACAAGATATTATTAAAGGGTTTTTAAAAGAACTAATACAAGCTACTAACAACATAATTTCGGTTAATTTAGTTAATACTCTTATTTATCAAACTTTACAACGATATTATTAATTTATTTTGTTTGCAGTATTTAACCAACGAAGAAATTAAATTTTATTTCAACAGATTTTTCTTACGAATTTTAACGTGTGTCTTATTCCTTATGTTACGTGTTGAACTTTGAACTTTGGTTTTTATTAAAGTTCGTTTTAAATAAATGAAATTAAAAATAAAATTTGGTTGCAATATTAAAAATATAATAATAACAGGTAATATTGGAAACATAATAGAAAAACTATGGCTACAAAAAAAGGTTTAAAAAAAAAATTAAATAGTGGTTCACAATATTATGCTTATTAGTTTTTTTAAGTGATTAGAAAGTAGATTGCATTTTTCTTTTTAGAATCACGTTTTAAAGATGCATAACCTAATTGTTATTTTTTAAACAAATATTATCAACTAACTATATATTGAAATAATTTTTCTGAAGGGTTTTGTAATTGCATTGCAATAAATTATAATATAATGTTATTCAATGCTAGTTGATTTATAGCTGCATGAAATGCAAGTAAAAATTTCATCCAAAATAAAATAAAATGTTCATTAAGAAACATTTTTCGTTATTAATTGGAAAAAAGAGGAATCGAGACAAATGAAAACATTGCTGGCTTTGACGAATCAGTGACATAGTCTTGCAATTGTGTTTTATAGAGACTTATTTGTTATATACTTTGTTACTCAATTATATACGTTTTAGAAAACATTTTTTCTCTAGAGACTTTAAAAGTGTTATTAAATCCTAATTTTATAAAATAAATTAGAAGTACGGGAATTTTTAAAAAACTGATGTTGATGGTATATTAAAAACTGAAAAATTCATTTTAATTTCTTCTTTCGTAATTAGATTCGATCTTTTTATATTGTATGACTACAACGAAATGTTTTAATCATAATAATTACTACTGCGACGAAAATGTTTTTACAAAAAAGTTTTTAAAATAATAAAATTTTTCAAATTAGTTGTATAAAAAATATAATGAATTTCAGACTCACACAACGAAATTGTAGAGCGTAACATATCATCAAAAATATGTTAACGAGACAAAATGTAAAGCACGTTACCCTTACGTTATCATGAAACAAAAATATAATTAAATATAATCCGTTAGCGAGTAAAATGTTTTTGTTTATAGTAGGCTTATTTCAGAGAAAAAATTGATTTTGTGAGTTTTTATTATGAGAAAATACGTCGCTTAATAATTCGCTCAAGTCGTGGTATGGTAATATAATATATATCATGAAATTGTTCTTTATTCAGAAAGAGATACAATAAACTTTTGCAAATATTTGTTTTTTTCAGGAATACGCTTGTTTTAAAACCGCTTACTTTATATAAAATAAATCAAAATACTCGTATTAAAAATTTCGTAAAAGGAATTTTGATAAGAGGCACTTATTATGTACCAATAGTTTCAATTAAAACATTCTCCATTATATCATCGTATTGGTTATATATTTATTGTTAAAACATATTCTACGGCTACTGGTTTATAATAATACATGTTTCGTGAATAATTGTTCCCTGGACAAATAATAAAAATAGACTAAAATCAATTTACCATATTAAAATGATAAAGTTTACATTTATAAATAATACTTCCAATAGAATGAAAACGCAGGAGATAATGATAAAAAATGATATTTATTGATATTATATAATTTTAAAATTATCATCAAAATATGTGAATACCTGTATTTTAGTAATATAAGTGGTATTGGGACTACCACTATAACAAAAGTAATGGTATATATATATATATATATATATATATATATATATATATATATATATATATATATATATGGTTAGTTTAGCATTTTTACATGCTTTTAAATGAGTCTAATACTAAACACTTTACTATGGCTTTTAAGAACAATTTCTCTATTTCTGTTTATGTTGTGTTATGTACACATAATGATTATGTTTGTTCCGTTTTAAATGAAACATAAGTTCTCACCTGATCAAAAGTAAATCAAATGTGAATTGTTTTTTTTAAAGTGATAATTTTGTTTTTATGTTACAGGCGGATTTTGGACTAAAGGAAATAGAAAGTAAGTAAATTGAATAATTGCTATATATATATATATATATATATATATATATATATATATATATATATATATATATATATGCAATCATTAAAACATAAACGAAATCAGATAATAAAAAAGTAGCATGATAGAAACCTTATTTTTAGAATTTTGGTTTTCTAATTGAATTTCTAGAATTGAATTTTATTTTTAGACCCTGTAGAAAGAAATTCAAACATAATGTAGTATGAAATGAAATAAGTATATAAACAAAGAACGTTTCTTGGTTTATGTCAAACAAATGTTTATCTTGAATATTTGACTTGGATTTTCTCTTTAAAGCATTACTAAGGTTTGAAATAGATTTTCTTGCCCAGTCTATGACCATTAAAAGTGTGTGACGTTTCAGCTGGACTCGAAGAGTGGAGTCAAAATCAAATACAGATTTGTTGATAATTAAAATTTTATTTTTCATGTTAAAAACACTTAGTCTAAATAGCTTTATATTTTTAAAGCCAAATTAAATGAATAATACAACATAATGTATATTTTGTAAAATATATTACATTTCCTAATTTAAGATATTTATTGCATTAATAATATCCCTTTTAATTCCTTATAATCCTTACTTTGACTTCTTTTGGCAATATCTATCAGTGCCAATTAATTTATTCATGGTGCAAAATGTATCACAATGTCACAAAAATTAATACCACCGTACTTTCATCTAAAAAAGAAACATTTGCTTTGACTCTGAAGTTTCGAAATTAATTTCTAAACTGTCGATACGCTCAATCACAAATACAGGCAAACCTGAGAGAGTTTAATTCCACCTAGAAGTAAAAACAGTATCCGTATGTTTGTAGTTGCAGTTTGACAGCTATTGTAATGAATACAATAGCTTTTCCAGTACAATGACTGCTCTAAATTTTCAGCGCTATATTTACTATTTGTTTCGTTTATTTCCTGTCAGTAGAAAATTATTTATATTTCGTCCCTGTCTCTAAGTAGAATACTCACAACACTAACTGAAGTCTAATGGGATTAGGAAATTACAACCTACTATTTTTGAAAGCCGAGTAGTAAAAATTTAGGTATGTTTAAAATAAGATAAGCAAAAGTTAGTAATACAAATGATGCTTTTTTACTTATTGTTTTTTGAAGTTACGGTATTTGTTTGTAAAAACTAATTAATTAATCTCATTTTTAGTGTATCAAAAATATTGCCATTAGTGAATAACAACATATGGTCCAAACATGTTATTAAAGAGTACATTAATTCTAAATTAGAAATTAATTAACCCACATTATTTTTCAAAATTTAAAAAAAATGCATACAAAATTAGGATATATATTAGGGTGAAATTGAATAAACCCTACCACTTAACCCTTCGATCCAAGCAAATTGTCCTTACGACTGTTAGAAATAAAATGAAATTGTTTACAGTTTACCGATAAGGTAAGCAATTGTCGTCACAACAATTGCACCCGCAATGTGTAAGTAAGAAATACATTCTTACAGACTTATAATGAAACAATATTGTTTTATAAAAGATTATGACAGCGATTGAGCGTTTTATTGAGAGACTGGAAGTTTATATCCGACAAACTTCATACAATATATTGAGTTCACAAGTTAAAACCATTTATAACAATCCCGCTTCTTGGCGTTCAACTAGAATCAATTGTTTTGCAAACTTACTGGAGTGCCACTATTGATATAGCTGACACCAATTCTCTGAGTTAATTTATTAATTTGTTTTAATAAATTGAGATGACTTTGTTAAAATTAGCTTGTATAAAGCGTTTCAGAACGCTAACTGGAATTGACTGCCCTGACAAAAAGAGTTTGTTTAAGCTCATGAACTATTCACAATCCTTTTCCCCCATAACAACGTTAACTGGAGGCGTTAATCAATATAAAAAAAAACATCTGTATTGTTTCTGACGGAGCATATTTACACGAGGAAAGAAGGCGTAAAACATTTAAATCTTCTTCTTAATAGGTGACTGATTAAGGATTATCGATTTTATACTAATTCTTGCAACCATTAAGAAACATATTATATTTGTTTACTATGTTTTTTCAGTGTACATGTATGTGGGGACATACATTTCCACTGGATATTTGATAACTGTAAACATGTTTAGTATTGTTTTAGCAGAATTTCATAAATTCCCTAAGCATACGATGTACTGAAAGTACACAGTGGCTATCTTTAAAATATGTATTCAATGCTATTCGAAAATTTGACTTTGTCCTAAAAAATTGTAATACTGTTTTGAAATAGCCTGCCATTTTATAATATAAAAACCACAAATAACAACGCTTTTTTAAACCTTTTTTTGCGCTGTTAAAAAGGTCATATTTTGTTAGTTATTTAGAGATATATAATATACAAATATATATTTGAAAATGAAATTACATTTCACTTACTACATGTAGAAGATTAGCCTGTTTAAAGAAATAAACACCTGTGCAAAAATAATTACATTAAAAAGATAGATAGCTATTATTCTTACATCAACTAATGAAGAGACCTAGATAGGCAATAGGTAATTATGTACAGAATAAGAAAAAATAGCATTATTTCTATTAAAACAGTAACAAATTCACAAAAGTAAAAGTCAAAATAGTTGACTCAAAATCTCACAAAAAATTAGTTTTTAATAAACAAACACACTAGTTCACATCAAAATCCAGTATGAACTAATGCAGCCAAGCAATGAGGAAGGCGATATCGTTGCCGAAACTAGTTGTTGTACACTAGTGTGTTGGTTTACTAAAAACTGATTTTTAGGGAGATTTTGAGGTAACTATTTTGACTTTTACCTTTGTGAATAGTTCTCACAAACTAAGCTCTAATTAACTATATAACAAATTATTTTGAAAATTATGTTTGAAAATACGAAAATCAGATTTTGTCCTTATTTAAATTGGTGTAAAGCCTATATGACAAAATAATGTTTGATTAAACTAACTAATGCTAGCTAGTATGTTATCTTTGTATTATCCGCCGATTCTTTAATCCAGTCATTCTGCTGCATCTGCACCTCCATATGCTTCCTCTAGAAGTAATTCTTCTATTGTTGTATTTGTGTAACTATTGAAGCAATGAATAACATATTTATTTAACGAACGTAAATGTTAGTCCAAATAAAACAAACATTGTTTTCGTCTGTTTATTGGGTAAATTTAAAACCCTTGGTCTAAAGGAACTAGGGTGTGATAAATTAAAGAGGAAGGGGATGATTAATGAGTTGAAAGTAATTTGTAAGGTTCCAAGTCAAAGAAAAGAAAAGACGAGAAAGGAACAAAAAAAGTACTTAATTAGTAAACACTCGGGTGACGGAATATTAATCACGTGTTTATTGGTGAGGGCGGGGGTCGTTTTGTGAAAGGTTTCTTTTGAAATATGCAAATTTAAATATATCGTAGATAGTACTTTCTTGGATATGTACTTGTCAAATAATTATTGTAATATGTATTGGCAATAGGTAATAGCAATGTATTTTTTAGCCTCAAGTAAGACCATTCTGAACTCCTATTGCTTTAAAAAGAAATATTATTAACATTAGGAGTAAATTTATAACAATAGTTGAACAGATCTGTAAATTGTAATAATTGTTTTGACAGATAATCTTATATACATTTTATTTTTGATTAAATACATTTTACAAACAGCAATATTGTTGTTAGAATCATAGACATTATAATAATACTCATATATAAATTAAAACTACAGATAGGGAAAAAAGTACATCACATTACCATACATAAACAAAACAACAAACAAAATATCTCGCAAATTTCAAAAAATAGGATACAAAATAGCATGCAAAACTAATAACAAGTTACAATACAAAATACGATAACAACAAAGATAAACGTCAAACACAGGCGTATATAAACTAAACTGCGATAAATGTAACAAATTCTACATGAGACAAACAGGTCGCAGCTTTAAAAAAAATAGTCGAGGAACACAAACAGAACACCAACTCAACATTTTACAACCACATAAAAGAAACAGGACACAAATACACAGACATTTACCAGGACCTAGAAATCCTACACATCAACAAAAAAGGACCACATCTGAAAACACTAGATCGATATGAAATTTACAGACACACAAAAACACAAAGTACAAACATATTAAACGAACAAACACAATACAAATCACACATACTCTTTGATACTATCGAAAACCTGCCTTTAAAACCGTCACCGCCTGACCTGATACCTCCAAGCATAAGACAGTGATGAAGCGCCACACAGCGATCGAAAACGTTCTATCTCAGTAAGTTTTACCAAATTTATAAAATTTAGAGTTCGGATAGTCATAACCTATTGTTTAAGTGATTAATTACGATTCACCGAACGCAATGGACTACAAAATTCAAGAAATTATATGACTAATATTTAAAAACTTTAAATCGACGAATTAAAAAAAATACAATTGTTACGTTAGTAATTGTGTCAGTTTACAAGGCATAATCTCATTTCTCAAACATTCCTGAAAATCTTCCAAATATGACTTAAAACTAAAAATAAATAATACTATTTTTAATTTACTCAGCAGACTTTGAAACCATTTTTATACTATAATTAAAGAAAAAAAATATGGTACAACTCACAAATATACAATTTTTTTATTTCATACGCGTTTCAACGACTAATTTGTCGTCATCCTCAGTGAAGATACACAAATGAAATTAACTAATATATATATATATATATATATATATATATATATATATATACATATATATATATATATATATATATATATATATATATATATACATATATATATATATTATATATATATATATATATATATATATATATATATATATATATATATACATATATACTTTTGTTTTTACTTTTGCTAAAACTTTATTGGTTATGTTTAATATATATATATATTTTTTAGTTAATTTAATTTGTGTATCTTCACTGAGGATGACGACAAATTAGTCGTTGAAACGCGTATGAAATAAAAAAATTGTATATTTGTGAGTTGCACCATAGTTTTATTCTTTAATTATAACTTTCACTCACAAGCCAGCTCGAATATTATTTATCATTTTTATACTCTTCGTAACCATTCTTTCACCATATACATATATCAACACCCTATATACCTATAGAAACCCATATATGTGTTGTACGTAATTAAGGAATTACTAGTGCAAGGGATAAACTTTAAATTAAGTTTGAGTATAAATCGTAATAACGAATGATACACAGTTCAATTATTCGATATTTTTACTAAACGACAACGATCCTACAGCTAGTTTACTGTTCTTTTCAGGCCCAACTGCAAATTGATAAAATTTATATGCCGAAGTAGAAGCTATTCTAATGTTGGGCGACTTAAAAAATTCCTTAATGTGTGAGTTAGTAAAATGTTTTATAGCAGAAGAGTTACAACAATTGCGTGTAGATCGTATCACTCTGCCGCGTTGAAAGCATCGTGTTTATATAAATCATAGATCACGCTTGTTCCCTTATAGTGATCAAGTCAAATTGATTTGTAATTACACTAAAATTAGTTTCAAATAGAAAGTATAAATATAAATTTTTGGTAAGACTATGAAAGCACTTCTCTAAAAGAAATAATGTTTCTGAGTAAAAAAGTGATTTGGGTGTTTAGTGATCAAACAGATGTATGAATCCAAATAGTAATAAAATTACATAATTGGCCAGTTAATAATAATCTTCCACTGTGTTTGTAAAACTGTTTCTGTTAACATTAAAAGTAAATAAAACTATATCAAGTACTATAACTTGATTTTCAGTTTCCAAAAACCAAACAAAGATACATGGTTTCTACATCATCATAGAGAATTTATCAACATTGATTTTAACAGTAAATATATTATAAACTTATATATTATTAAAAAAATCTTAAAGTAACAAACAAAAAATCTAGAAGAATAAATAAGTTAAATAAATATAATTAATTGAAGCATTTAAGCATACAAAACTGTAACAAATTCGTTTAAATTATAAATAATTAATTTTAAACAGGAACTTTAAAAACTATATATTTATTATTATATTAAATATGGTGATATGTTTTCTTGTAATATAGTTAATAAATTAAATATAGTTCAAAAACAAGAATACTTTTCATGAATATATTTATTCAAAGCTTTTCGCCGATAAAATAGTACCAGCATCTTCAGGAAATAATTATCTAAGATTAGATAATTATTTCCTGAAGATGCTGGTACTATTTTATCGGCGAAAAGCTTTGAATAAATATATTCATTAAAAGTATTCTTGTTTTTGAAATATTTTTAATTTATTAACTATATTTATTATTATTTTATATTTAATTGTTTAGCAAAAATAATAATAACTTTCGAGAGGGCACATAGAGTTTAAAACGGGAGAGGGCTCTTGGTTTATTCCACACAAATACCCTTTAAAATTTAAACGGCTTACGATTTTATATTTGGGTGACTTCACAATTAAATACTATACAAATGCATTGTAAATAATATTAGACATCATTATTGTACAGTTTTAATTTTCTAAACATATATTTCTAATAATATTTTGAATGGGTAAAACGTGTAAAAATGTATACTAGACCACTGTTTTCATTACGGCTGAGGTGTTTGCTGGTTACTTTTCTGTAATGAAGTAATTCAACGTCTAAACGTATAAAATATATTATCGTGATGATAGGCCCTACATATAAGAATATGATATTATTTATAATATTTAGTGAAAATAAATGACATTTTTATTAAAATATATAACCCTAAAAATTAGGGGATGAAACAAAATATTGGCTTCATAACACAACAGGTTCTAGCAGAATCTTACAGTCTTTGTTGAAAAACCAATCCATAATTGTTCATTTCTAAGCTTACTAGTTACCACTAGTGTAGCGTGAACATGACCTACTCTCATGAGAATTATGCTTCTTTTTGCTGTTTTCCCTTGCCTATCTGATTCAGCATAAACGTTTTCGTTTTTATTTAAAAAATCTTCTCTTCTACTGCAAAATTGCACGGTAACAGCTTCCTGCCGGATATTTAGCGGGATATTCTCTATAACGTCAAAATCTGACAACGTTTCAACAAATTGGTAATTTTCGCCATTTTCATATTGACCTATTATGTCTTCATTTGTTTTATTTACAATGTCATTGACTTCTTCGTCAGGTTCATCATCTGTCAAAGAGACTTGATTTCATCAGAACCATCAAAGAGCTGTCTAACAAATTATCCGGTAGAAAGTATTTATTGATTTTCTTCTTTTTCGTCACCAAATAGCATTTTACGACTTCTCTCCTCTTCAAATGAAACAGCAGTAAAATGTAAAGCTTAGATACTAAAAAGAAATACAACACTAAAATAATAATAACAACAAAAACAGTAATAATTAATAATTTATCTCCACAACGTCTTATGTAATGTAAATAACTGCACGAGGAACTCCGCACAAATAACTTACACGAAAGGGCGCTTGCGGACGAAACTTATTGAATCCGACCGCAATTGACAAAGATTAAATTCACACTAATGCTACTTGGAATAAATTAACAAAAATAGGTTGGACCGTTTCCTAGAATGCAGGTTGTGGAGTAACGAGCTGGAAATAAACATCTGACAACTTAAAAAATAACAATAATTAACAAATAATTATAAGTGCGTAGAAAAACTCTGCATGCGCCCTCTGGAGGATTAAAAAAAAAATTAGTCGTTAAAAAATATTTAAAAATAACTTTGAAATGTAATTAAAAACATGTAGTGCAAGTAAAAATAAAATACTAATTTTAACCTTCAAAAGAATATAATTGTTATCACCCTATCTTATTTTTTAAAATTAATGGATATTAAAGATATGTAATGTAGACAAAATTATTGGCCACATGTTTATAAGTGTGTTTTTTGGCACTCCTTCCAGAAAGGTAAATCAGTTTCATGCTAGCTCCAGCGAGGTTTATTAGAGAGAAACAATGTTTATTTTACTAACAAATGCAATGGAATATTTACAATTTAAAAGTTGTATTACTTCTACATAAGGTAAAGTTAAAATATGAGTTTATGGACGGTCATGGTTTCTTTAAATATTTAAAATAGCACAAATCACAGTGTATTTTTATATTTGAAAAACAATCTACGGCTTTTCAAATGTCAATAAGACATCAGGTGCGCTCTCTTGTTCAAAATGATAAACCTTGATTGACGTGTTGGGTTTTAACTTTGATTAATTTAATGTTATATTTGATTATCCATTAAATGTCCACGTTACGTTTGCGGTTACTATTTGTAAACGGACAATAATTGTAATAAAGTGTTCTTACTTATGAGTCTATTTACGTATATAAACCAGTCTTGACAAAACATATACAAATATCCCTTGAATCTATTAGTAAGGATTTGTTTTAAAATGGAAATTATAGATGTATGTATATATTTATTATTACCTAAAATATATTTAAATGTTTACCTTCAGATTATATTATAATTACCGAAATCTTGATGCTGTTCATTACTTACTACAGATTACTTATTACACTTTTGCTTTAGTGTACTTTTAGGAAAAGTGTAATAAGTATTATAATTACCGTACCTTTCTGTAATAACAGCTCCAGGTTTCTAAATAATTAACAATCATAAATTTACCATCACCTACATTTATTCATCTGCCATCCAACTATTATAAATTATAACAGAATTACATGATTACGAATTAGTGTTAAAGAATGAATGCTTAACTCAAACTACAATTACTGAAAAGGTGGATTCTTGAGGTTTTAGGTTTTGTAATGTAATAAAATTAATAAATACAGTACTAAACTGCTCTTTTTTCTCGTGGGTTATTACGGGATCTTATATAAATTAAAAAGTGGTAAGAAACAAACTTTATAAAAATGTCTTTAAAGTCAATGAACTTAAATTGGTTCTGAATTTACTAACTTG
The DNA here is from genome assembly GCA_036971475.1 of Prosapia bicincta. NCBI lineage: Eukaryota > Metazoa > Arthropoda > Insecta > Hemiptera > Cercopidae > Prosapia > Prosapia bicincta. Next base: position 74,306,176 of record JBAIZL010000010.1, on the reverse strand, counting down.
TAAATCTCTGTTGGCTGAGCCTAATGTACGAAATTGTACGATTGTATTTACTACGATTTACTCTATTTACATACGATTGTACTTATTGTTTGAGTTTGTGGAATTCCTGAAACCATTGTATCGTTAATTGTTTCACTGATTTTTTTCACAATAATTAATTCACTTCGCTATTATTCATTACTATCTGCCTAATTTATTTCTCGCCGCGCTTTTAAATTTCTACGCATAATTAACTAACAATTCCCTTAACTCTTCTAAACAAATTTACCCTGTTAAAACATTGCTTACAAATTTGATTGCCAGACCTAAATAGTTCTGAAGTCTGTTTATCTGTTCATCAGGTAATCATTTTTATTCCCAAAGCTTTTTTTCGTCATCTAACTTCATACATTTCATATCATTTTTCAATCTTCGAGGCCTTGACCTCATGTGGTTCTGCCCACGAACCATGCATTCCAGTATTTCTATAGTAACTGATTCACCATATGGGTTTTTACTCACTACCTCCTGAAACCATTTACTATCCTTATCCTCCAGATATTTGACACATCCAGCCTCTATACTTTGAATTTTCTAATACAGACAGATTTACAGCGACCTTCATCCCATCACTCGGTCCCTGATATTTCTATGTGCATATGTTCTTCAAGAACCAAGTGTTTATTAGAAGAAACATTACACACCTAACAGTACTTTGACCTGATGCTAACATTCAATACTTTTTCTGTATCCACAGTTGCTACACTAACAACACCATTCAACGACTTATGCCCTCGCTTCTGTCAAGTCCCGTCTTAAGCCACAACCAGTTGTGGAGAGCGATCATTTTCTGTTACTGGTTCTTTTGTAGCTTGGGCATATTACTCCGGGTACATTTTGTCAGTAACCGGTTTGAGAACTTTGGTATAAGGCCCCATGGTATCTGCTTCTATTTTATACTCATATGATACCAAGTTTGTAAATGTGTGGGAAATACAAGTGACACAAGTCATTAATTATTTTTCTTTAGACTCTTAAAATTCTCACAGGAAAATCATAACTACACGAATGAAAAAGAAGAGATTCCAGTGAATAATTAACAACAATAATAAAAATTGGAAAACATTTTCTTTTACCCTTACTGCTCTCAGATGTGACGTCCTGGTGAAGATAATTTCGCCTAAAGAAGGGTACGTTTACCTAAAAATCCATAGCAGAAGATAAAAGCCTTAGGGAAAAATTGGATTTTCATATATGTTTGTGATGCCTAATTGAAGGCAAGATATTATACTACCAGAAATTCATCAACTTTAAAGCTAATAGCTGTGTTAGAAATATAAGAATTTGGTTTAACACTATTTTTACTATAATTCGTAATAAACGGTTCCAGGACCAATGGTGTGATTAATTCCGTTTAATATCTACTTGATTTTAGATCAACATGAATAAACACTGGTGAGAGTAAGTGCTGGTGATTATAGGTAATTCAAGAATCTATTGATATTAAAATAAAAATGCACGATGAGCTTTAAACACAATTAATAGCGAATGCGTTGCCGCCGAACATATTCATTGTAATATAACTGGAATTGAAATGTTTTCAATTTAATCAGGATTCTAAAAATCCATCCATTGCCTCTCTTAGTTAAATTATTACTTTTCTGTAAAAATTATCTGATATAGATATTGTTATATTTACATAGATACTTATACAGTACATAGTAATTTAAAATAATTGAATTACATTTAAAAGTAATAATTTATTAACAATTATTATTATTTCTAATTATAAATAACGGTTGCTCATTTAGTTAAAATAATGGTAAATAATTGATGTACGCAACGAATTTAACAAGGTCTTTCATAATATTTTAAATAATAAACCCAATAACCACAAATTAACTTTATTTATTCACCTGATGTACATTTCAGTTACAAGGTAACCATCTTCAGAAGTACTGAAGAAAAAATTAATTTGATTTAAAACGTATATATATATAAAACATATATAGCAAAAAAATATTGAGATTATATATTTAATTCTTATTTTGTCTTGATTGCCAAATTCGTCTAATAATCATGCATCTAAATGGTTGGTTGGATAAATTTCTAAGTTCGATTTCCAAAGGGAAATTTATACGGTGGAAAATAGCATAGAATTTGTAAATAAGATTCAATAAAGTTAATTTGTGGTTATTGGGTTTATTATTTAAAATATTATAACATAGGCCACAGTTGCTCCAGAAAATCATTAAAGGTCTTTCATATATATATATATATATATATATATATATATATATATATATATATATATATATATATATATATATATATAAATATATATATATATATATATATATATATATATATATATATATATATATATATATATATATATATATTATTGGGAAATATTTTCACTCATAATATAGTGTATATGAAAGGTACAAAATTACATAAGTATTTTTAGGCTTAATGACCGATCACAGACTTAAATGCTAATGCAAGTAGACTCTACGTTTCGATTTTCTAACAAAAAATCCTTTTCAAGATCTAAAAGTTTATCAATTTAATAATAAACTCTAAAGATTTTCGGATAGAGTGTATTTGTATTAGTTTGCATTGGTCTGTGATCTGTCATTAGGCTTAAACACATTAAATATTTAATAACAGACATTAAATAGAGTTTAAATAAATATTTTTTTTACAGGAGTAACCTCTGTATTTGCCGTCTATGTAGATCCTGTATCGGGAGAACTTGACGCCTACCAGTTAGGCCATGTATTGCGAGCTCTCGGACTAAATCCAAGCTTACAGCTGATTGAGAAACTCGGTGGGACAAGAAAGAAGGGTAGGTAAAAATACCTTTAAAATACTATCTAATACGGGTTGATTTTCCTGCAGGAGTTTAGTTGGAACGGATTAATAACATAGACAGGTGCTAGCAGTCACAGTAGCGATCCATTACCGCGTTTCTACTGTAATGTACGAGTAGAATTAAGTATTATTAAGAACTGCTATTATTATGGTTTCACGAATATAAGTGTTATTTGTTTCCGTCCATACGTGCGTAATCCATGTAGTTTGAGAATGACTTCAAAATACATGTTCGTTACATTTCATTTCATTTATTCTCTCTAAAAAAAACGGTCTTACTATTGGCCGATCGGTAACACCTCTAGATTTGTTCATTTGCGCCCACTCACTCAAGGGGAATACTTTTATTGCTTTACACCTGAAAAATATTTTTTTTAGCGATTCAACACAAAATACTCGTGTAGAACTAAATTCCACTTTCCTATAACTTTTCATGTCAGCAGAAATTTTTGATTTTATTTTTGTTTATAAAACAAATTTCTAAGGTTATGTATAAAAGTTAGGTTTGTAATTTGTTAATGTTTTGAAAAATTCATATTTTGTTCACATACAAACTCGTATTAATTTTACAGAAAATAAGAGTGTAATTAGGGTTGAAGAAAAATATATTTTACATACGTTTAAATTGAACAATTTTACATTTATATTTTGTAAATGTTTACATTCCTATTTAGATATTACATTACCAAGAATGCCATGGTTCTGATTTTAACAGGAGAGAAATCGTTTTCCTTGGAAAAGTTTCTACCAATCTATTGCGACGCGAAGAAGGAGAAAGACAGAGGGATGTACCACGAGTTTATCCAGTGCCTGAGACATTTTGACAAGAACCACAGCGGATTCATACTGGGCGAGGAGCTAACCAATGTCCTTCAAAATCTGGGTAAGAAACTATTACAACGCATTTATTATTATAATTATAAGAACTATTATGTGTTATTGTTTTTGGCAGCTCAGTGTAAATATTTGATTACTTCTTAAACAAACAGAAATTTAAATTGTAATTTATCATAATATACTTTACACAAGCCTAATAGTTGAGTTTGCAAAACGAAATGGTAAATGAATATTATTATATTTCTACAATACACTACCAGTTTAAAGAAATTTTCGCAATAACTTGTCATGTAAAAACTTATTCTTATTTACTCCATATAAAGTAAACAAGTTTAAATCAATACTTGTATTTTGAAATATAATATATAGAAAGTTTATAAATGCTAACATTTAGTCTTATCATTGCCGATATTTTCTTATCGTTAAGAAATGCACACCATTTCACTATTACAATAGTTTATGCCACTTGAAGTAAACGAGAGAATGAAGTTCTTTTAGAAACGACCTAGGCTTAAGCAGAAGCAATAAATAATAATAGATTTTAAATTTATTTATGATGTGTTAAGAATTACTTTTGTCTTAGTAACATTTGATTTTTCACTTTTTAAAATTTATTATGTAAGTCATAGACAATTGATTTGACGTACACGATGCCAAAAAGTTCGTTTCCCTCTCTTTGCTTCTTTGCTTTCTCTGTTGGGATTATTTGTCTAGAAATCGTAAGAAATAATTTTTGTTAAAAATTATGTATATTGTATGATGAAAAGTTTGCCTTCATCTATACGTTATAATATTGAATGTAATTCAAAATTATAAATAATTTTTTTAAACTTTAAATATTTTTTTTTTTTTTTTTTTTTTTTTTTTAAATAAATAAAACCTCTAAACCACAAATAACATTTATTTAAACCTTATGTACATTTCGATTGCTCAGCAATCATCTTCAGAGGTATTTAAAAAATACAATCTTAGTTGTATTTTTTAAATACCTCTGAAGATGATTGCTGAGCAATCGAAATGTACATAAGGTTTAAATAAATGTTATTTGTGGTTTAGAGGTTTTATTTATTTAAAAATAAATATTACGCCACAGTTGCTTCATACAGTTATTTAAATATGAGGCTTTGCATTGTTGAGAAGTTATAGATCATAAACTATGAATAAATTATTCATATAAAATAACATTATATATAATAATGTACAGGAATTATCATAAATGCCTCTACAACGAATTATACTACATTTTTAAATTAAAATATATTTAATGATTGCTGGTTTTAGGCAATGGTAATGTACTATATTTAATTGATTTTATATCTGTAGTCTTAGCTCAAAATCGATAAGTGGAAAACAATATTAAAATTACATTATTTTTTCTAATTTTGAAATTAAATAATGTCTAGAACGTTTTTGCAAAGGGTATTAAATTCGTTATTTCCGGATGAAATCATATGTTCCATAATAATTCTCGGCAGTTTTAAAGTAAACTTTAATATTCTACCTTAATTCAGTCATTTAGGCATTATATAATAAAAAGAATTGCAGTTATTGAAAGATATACTATATTAAGCACAGGAGAATATAAAATGTAGAAAATTAAAATTAATTTTGCATACTGTTTCTGAACTCATCCTCACCATCTTTTCTTTTATAAATACATTTTTAAAGATAATTTGTATTTCAGGAGAGAAACTGAGCGATGGGGAGTGTTCAGATATTGTAAAACACTGCATGGACGAAGAAGATGATGATGGCTTTGTCCCTTATGTTCGTAAGTGTAACAAACCTATAATTTTTCACTAAAATGTCTTAAGGTTTTATTTCCTATACTATTTTAACTCCTATGTAACTTAAATATGTGAAAGCACTGAATAACCAGTTTGACATGGCATTTCCACACTGTTGAATTTTTAAATAAATTGAACTTCCAAATTACTTGGATTATTTTACTAATTTTTCACAAAATTACTATCAGTTTTTAACAGTGTTTATGATCGTAATAGATGTTGAATATTGCTGTTATGTGTTACATAGTTAATAGTTAACCTGCAAAGTTATGTGCATTCTAATTGGATTAATAAGTAGCATGTTTCAAGAAAGACACATTTTAGAAAAAAATACCAATAAGTAATTTATTATTTATGAGTTTGAAAAAGAAGCAAAAATTGAACAAAAGAAAATTATATACTAATTACACTCGTTTGAAAATACTAAATCTCTTTATGAAGTCAACCAACTTGAACAATTGTATAATTAATGAATTTGATAGATATTTGGTATAGACACTTGATATCTACTAGTAAGGTTGTGTCATTAGCTATAAGTATTATACATATTCTGAATCTAAAAATTGTTATTTAAAAAAATATATAATTTATAGCCCCACATGACTTGACCGCTCTTTTATAATACTCGGTTAATAACACAAATTTTAGAATTTTCTCTATTAGACCGGCCTAAACTCTTAGCAACATTATTATTATTATTTAAATGAATTCAATTTTGAAGTGAAAGATTGTACCAATTATGTTATCCTTTAGATGGAGAACGTAACTAGAGTTGATCGTTTCTATTTGTGTCTTCCACCATGTTCCTGTTTAGATCGGCCTAGACGTAGCATCGTGAGGTGTAATTAGTACGATTATTTAGAGCAAAAAATAAATAACGAATACCTTATCAACTCATTTTAAAACACTTTAAACAACAAAATTTCTAACTAAACATTGCTTCAAAACTGCTGTCGATAATTGTTTCTCCCTTTAATTTAATACACTTTTGAAACTAATCTTCTCGATCGAACAGATCATGAAGTAGGGAATAATTATAGTTTCACGGCAAATGTTAACCTTCCGTGCATCTCTGCGATATCCCAGCGGAAAAGTAGAAAATTATCAAAAGTTTTATACAATTTTTAAATAACTGTTCCGATTGGTTTTTGAATATTGGTAACAAACATTATTATTATTTTATTGATAAAAATAATGCTACAAGTTTTTACTATGGATAGTGTACACGAGTAAATACAAATTTTGAAATCTATTTATTCATATTTTATGAAAAAAAACACTAATTATAATTCAAATGCAATACAATAATGTAATTCCAAAATAAAATAGTGAATAATGTGTTAGCAATAAACACAATTCAATCATGAAACTTATATTTTAGTGAAGTATGTGTATTTTATATAATCATGGAATAGCATGGACTATATTCCATATACCACCATGGTATAACTCCATGGTATACTTTATATAGGCCTATAACACCGTTCATCCATCTTCAGTATCTGTGATTGCACAAAAGTTGTAGATATCCTCATCACTACCAAGTAAACTCACTTTGAGTTGGTAATAAAACATAAATTGGTAGCAAAAGATAAAAACATTTTTATTTCGAAAAGTAAGTTATGAACCGGGTGAGATAGGAAAAGGAATACGTTTGAGTACATTTTGCTGCCTTTCCTAACATTACAGTATTTTCTTTGTTGACACGTTTCGGAGCAATTCCATTCGCAAAACTTCAGCTATTACTCAACTATTTAGGCATGATTACTATTAAAGTTTTGAAATTTAATTATTTCGAAATGGATCAACAAAAACAATTATTGTAATGTTAGGAAAGGCAGACAAATGTAATCAAATATTCCAAACAGAAGTGAATATGAATATAATAGGAATTTAAGAAAAGGAATCTGGACCTATTTAGATGACTAAAAGCTTCAGGAAAGGGTAGTATTTTTAATTGACGTTTTTAATTATCAAGAACAAAGTATCATCTATGACTTTATGTTTATAGAAATAATGCTAGAAACTTTGAAATTTACATGAATTAAATCCAATAAATGTTGTACATAACTTGAGCTTACAACTTAACACATGAACAAACTTGTCACTCTGCCTAGTGGTGGCGTCTACTAATTTCGAACATGAGTGACAAGTTTCCAATTGATTGAAGAACACATTAATGTTTGAAATACATTTGAAGAGGATAAAAAATAAATCAAAAACCTGCCCGTTTCAATTTCTGAATATACGGCTAAAATAAGTCACTATAGCTTTCTTTTCCATATGTTTTTTTATGCAGATTTGTTTTCTATCAAAGTTAACTTACGTAATGAACTAGAAACTATTTTTTTTGGAAAATACAATTTCTAAATGTTTTTTCCTGTTTTGCTGTACATTGGGGCGTTTTTAAACAAACGAATGAGTCATATTCGTGATAAGGTTCGTATAGTAATGAAATTAAATTCGAGAACAACATTTTATCTTTCTTGCAATAACATTACATCGATAAGTAACAGATAAAAATAACGCAGTGAAATTAATACAATCTTTCAAGTAACTCAGCTTAAATATATAAATAAATCAACTTAACAAGATTTAAAAAAAAATATTTTTAGCTAAAATAACTAACTTGAATTATATTAATTTATCTTTAAAGAAACAGGTTTTTCTCAGAATAAGTAGAAAATTAAAACTTCTAAGAACACAATTCTTCTGATTGCTGCAATAAATTAAATTTTCTGTTTTCAACCGTTGGTCGTACAGTAGAAAAATATCAGAGTTTATTCCTTCAGTATTTTCAGTGGCATGCTAACTTGAACTGTAAACTGTAAATTTGTAAAAGAAAAAATAACATTACACCAAATACATAACTATGGATAAACTCCAACAAGACGTATTTAAAAAAAACACAACTTTTCATGAGAGCGAAAACACATAATATTTTTTGGGTATCTACAAAGCTAAAAAAGAAATAAGCATGAAATTAGAAACTAATTTGTCCATGAAACTAAAACGTTAGTGCAGTTGAAACATATTTTCTCTTTGTTTATAGACAATTTTCTGGCCTAGGCTACATGGTGTACCTGAAGTTAGTCTGAGGTAATTGTTGTTCAGAACAAAAAGGTAATTTCAATAATGAGAAAGCTGAATTGTATTATTACTATCCTCATCTTCATTTCTGTTAGGAATATTTCTATATGTTTGAGTACATTTATCTGCCATTCCTAATTTTTCAAAATTCTCTTCTGTTGACGCGTTTCGGATTAACTCCATTTTCAAAACTTCAATAGCACTCCTCTAAGTTCTGAAAACTCCTCTAAGTGAAGTACTATTGAAGTTTTGAAAATGGAGTCAATCCAAAACGCGTCAACAGAAGAGAATATTGAAAGTGAAATAATTTTGAAATAGAGATAAATACAATTTGTTAAACTTGTTAATTAAACCGCTCATTTGTAGAATCGTCCCACGGCAAAATGTATATTTAATCTCGTTAGTTTAATCAGAATTCGGGGGCAATATCCATTCCATAAGTAATCTGAATGTTAATATACTTTACTAATAAGGTATCAAAACTTGATTATCAAAGTTGATTTGGAATATTTAATAATTGCAGTTTTGTGACACTTCTATACAAGCGGTTCATTAATAGTATTGAAAATATCTTTCAAACATTATTTAAATGGGTTAAAAGTTTTATTGGTATAGAGTAAAAACCAATAATGATGATAAACCGAATTGAAATATTCGACACAAAATATTTCTAGAGAAAAATATTTTAAATATATCATCGACTAAGATTTGTGTTTCTTATCAACCTTATAAAATGTTAAAATCTGTGCAACTGTAGAAGAAATTTTTGTACCAAATGTTTTATAACTATGTTTAGTTGTTGTGTACATCTGTTAATATAAGATGAACAAGCAAATATATAATAAAATACACTTAGGCCGAAGTTATTGAAAGTAATATTAGTGATTTGTTTTAAGGTGAAAGTGACTTTATAGTATTTTGTCGTTGAAGAAATTTTTAACAGTACCTATTTGTATATACTCTGAGACATTTAAGCGATAAACTCTATTTAAAAAAAATACTAACTCATCTGACATTACAAAAAACCTAATTTTAACAGAGTAACACCTAAATAAATTGTTTAAATGGATTGAAACATCCACATACTATGTAGTGATAGATAATCAGTGTAGAAATTTACGTTATGAATAGATTTAACGATTTCATTTACGCATTTTTATAGTTACACAATCATATCATAACACAAGAGCCAGTGTAATAAATAGAGGATGGAATATAATGTCGGGCTCAGGAATAACGATTACTTAGGTACTAGATATAAATAACCAACGTTGTATTCGTTTCATTAGCCAGTCAATATTAAAGGCACATATTAAACTTAAACGAGTAATAAACTTAATAATGTTTTGTAAAGTACGGCAGATTAGCTTTAGAAATACGTTTATTAAGCTAATGCTCGAAAAAGGATTTTAGAAACGTTATCCTTATAATTATAACATATCTAGATTGGCGTTAATTCAGTTCCCAAAGTATGTCTATTATCTATGTGTAATCAATATGTGTAATAAAATATATTCATCTTTACTTCTGTCACGAATATTGGTATACATTTTACAGTACATTCGTCTGTCTTTACTAGCATCGAAAGATTGTTCTTCGTTGTCGCGTCCTTCGGATTTCAAAAGCAAAACTTTAACATTTACTTTTGCACTATCAAAACATTAAAGCGTATTGTTACATAATTATGAATTCCAAGCATGAAATATGACTATAGCATTTAAATATAAATATTATGTGTTAAGAGAGTAGATTTTAAATAATCAACAGTAAGGGTTATTATTTGGGGGAACATCTATTTAGTACAGAATTTAAACACAAGAATAATGCAATAAATTTAAAAACATAATATATGTATATATATATATATATATATATATACATATAAATTCAGTGAAGCATACGATGGGGAAAGTAGGTGACATTCTGATCTTATAGAATTAGGAAAGACAAAACTCACAAACTAATCATTAATTGACTCATACGCGTTTCAATGACAAAGTCATCATTGCTACTAGAGTTGTAAGTTAGAGTTTATATTAGCAACTTTCACTGATGATGATGACTTTGTCACTGAAACGCGTATGAGTCAACAAATGAATAATTTATGAGTTTTGTGTATGTCTTTCATTTGTTTTAACATAACCTCACAAGCTAAGCTCAAAGAATAGTTGTGTTATAGAAATATGTTACTAAAACTTAGGAAATCACAGGATATAATAGTTAACACATTATGTGACACTATGCGTGCAAGAAATATTAGTACATGGCTTTCGTGAAGTTTGAGCAGGTGTAAATTTAACTGATTGATGTGAACAAAAGTACAGCAACTATGATTATATTTAACTTAGTTTATTTATTTTACGAATTTGGGATATTTCGTACATCTATTTGGGATTAAATAGATAAAAAGCTACACATCGACTAAAATCCAGTTCTTCATTTAGGTTTATGACCATGAGGGTTCGTCTGATATATTAGAATGTGGTTTAAACTAAATTCTTTTTGCTATAAAGTTGAATACGAGACATACCTTGGGTTTATTTTTTAAACACATAAATAATCAAGCCCTTACTCCCCGCGCTTCAAACTACCACTTGCCTCGTTCTCTGAAACTAACAACTATGTTTTGTGGCTTACCGCAGCTGGAAATTTAGCTTCGGCATTCTGGAAGGCGCCCAAAATCCAGACCTCTAGTTTGCTTCCGACCGCAACCCTCCACCCAGTTCTAATCGCCGCGGTTTACATTAACATACCGTTGGCTACTTGCAGGGCTACTGAAAACCGACGGGAGTCGTTAGCATCATTACAACTTTGAAAATGTTAAGTAAGCTCTACGCTAAAACAGTAGTGCATGCGATGAAAACAGTGTCTGTCATTTATGTGTTGCAGTGTTATACATAAAATATTTGTGTGAAACTACGTAACACAAACTAGAACCTAATACAAGGCGTAGAAAATGTTAGGACAAACCCGTGACAATATTGGAACTCGGCCTATTAATAATGATAATTTAAGTACATCTGATAAAGTAACTGATGACACGCAAAACAGTTTTTTCATTGTTAGTTTTATTTTCAGTATCAACTTCTGTGGAAGGTATTTCATGTAAAATAACACTTGAATCTCTCAATAGTTCAAATTTTTCCATTCATTATAATATGTGTATTCTAGTAATAAGGAAATTTATGACAGGCCAACTTACATAATGAAGTCAATGCTTACTAATTAGTAGGGAGCACCCATAAAGAAAGGAATTAACATTATTATTGGAACAGAAGGATAAATGATAGCTATTTCTATAGTTTTGTTTATATGTATCACAAATTTATGTTATTTATATTGTGTTTAGTTAAGTGCAATATGGAGGAACTGTCATCATCGTATCACTAACCTGTTGCATAATAGCTATCATTAACGTCTGGAAGTAGTATACATCAGGGATTTTATTTATTTTATGCCTTAATTAAAATAAGTTGACACTTATATACTTATTGTCATGTATTAATATATGTACAAGTATATGAGGGAAAATTACAAGTTGAAGATAGAACAAAATATTATATAAATGAGTAGTCTATTAGTAGGTTATGTGTTGGGGATAATTATTTCTTTTTTATGTGCCATAATATGGGTATTATAAGCAATGTTGTTAAACTGCTTGACTGTTTGACCAAAAATTAATTATTTCTCACCGCCTAAGTATTATTACTATTAATTTTTAATTTATCATATCGATATTTCGTTTTGTTTTGCGTGGATAGTGTACACTGAAAAAGTTTAGAGAAAATAGTTGTTTTTATATATTATAGTTCTTATCATAACAATAAATAATGTTTGCCTACTGGTTGTAGTACATTTCGTAAACCTTGAGTATACGAAAAATGTTTTCTTGTATAGAAAACTATTAAATAAATACGAATTGAGGAACATAATATATTGCCTTAGTGTAAGTGCTTTATATATTATAAGATTTTACATAATTCTTCTCTTTCACTTTAAATCGCCAGTGTTCTGAAACAAAATAACTACTACTGTTACTACGTGTTTACCTACTCGTATTTTAGTAAACAATATAGTGTGTAATATTTAATACTTATTTTTTAAGATTTGTTTAACTAGACATTTGAATTTGTTTTCATAAAAAGTTTAAAATGTAATGTTAAAAGGAACTGAACTTTCCTGAACTCCCTAACTACAGTTAAACTTTTAAGTGAATTTTACTTCTTCTCTTTTTATCAATTTGACTACCTTATTCAATTTAGATCAAATTAACTTCCCATGCTTGCTAAAAATTTCAAAAGTGCAGATATTTCCAAGTTTTACCTCCATCTAGCTTTTGTTATCATTCAGGGTTTACTAGAATTACCCTCTGGTCCACATCTTCTCACAATATTATTATCTAATCAGAATGTGTTTTCGGCAACCGTGGTTAAAGAACGTAACATGTTTTAATTTGCAAAATTGAATTCTGAGACATTTTATTATATCTTGCATAAGCTATTAAGCATAAGATATTATATAATGTCACAAGCTGAGATCCAACTTATAAACGATGCAGATAAAATACAAGCTTGTTATAACCTCATAACTAGAACATAAGACTAATCCTAGTTTTAGAAAATACGTTATAGGTTTTCATGTATAAAGAGAGTTTCGAGCAACAATGTATAGGCCTATATACATAACTGTAAGTTGGGGGTAATAATATTTTATCCTGGTATCCCAAGCTATCGGTATATTTCGAAATAATGACAGCTACATAGTAAAAATAAAATTATTTGAAACACATTGCTAGAGAAAATTTACTAGGGCATGAAATATTCGGTTTCACCAAGAACAGAAGATAACTACAGATTTGGAATAGATGATACAGAATAGATCAAAGAGAGCAGAGAATAGAAATATTTAGGAACTAAAATTATTCGGATGAAAGTTGTGAAGGAAAAGTATAAAACAGAATAATGTTTAGCAAAGCATATAGAAGGAGCTCTGATTCTATATCATTGTAAATAATACAATGAGTGGCAAATTAACTTACTATAATGTTGGCTCAGAAAGTGGCAAAAAACAAACGAAAAAACATTGTATACAATGAAATGGATTTGTTGAGACGAGTTCTGACTCGTCACATGGCATCATAAAAAAAACTATATAACAAAATATGAGGCCTAAAGAGGGCAACAAAAGAACACTGACTAAACAGATATTGTATTATCTGATTCATAGTATGTCCGAAAGAAATCTGGAAGAATAACAAGAATAGCGGAAACAGATGACCTATAATGAGGCTCTAAAACCGGAAATACAAATATACGTTTAGGCAGCTGGTATTAGCTGAGATTTCAGAATAAGGAGTTGTTTATGTTTTTTTTAAATGAAAAAAATTGACGCCTTGTTATAACGCTTTTTTTTCCACGCAAGATGTAAGTTTTTTTTTATTATAATACAATTTGTTTTTGTTTCAGCATTTTTGGCGAGAATGTGTGAACAACCGCTTCCAGTGGGCTACAAAGCATGAGAACTGAAGGCATTTAAAAAATTACTTTCTGTACTTTTTACAAAAATGAAATAATAAAGAATTTCAAAATTATATTTTAGATGCTTTTCTAACGGGTAAACAAGTGGGGGTATATTATGGTTTAAATTAAAACACTTAGGCTTATTTAGAAAGAGCCTAAGAAACAGTAACTGAAATATAAACTTAAAAGCTTTTAAATTAGTACGGTCTTCAAAATCATCCCTTAAAATCGTTTAACAAATCTGTGAGATATGAAATTTAACAGCTTTTTGTTATCAGGCACGGTTATTGCATAACATAAATAGATTGACTATTACATCACGGAATCAAGTCGAATCATATTTATCAAGGGTACAATTTATTTACCAAATGTAGTTACTCGGGAAATGTTAGCATATTTTGGAATTACTGGACATAACATTCCTTTAATTATCCTAGAAAATTGATTTTATAATTATCAAATAAATAGACCTAATTTCTCATAGTTTGTTGACATTATTCCTCTGTTGGAAGTATATTCTCGTCTTGTTAAACTTGTATTAAAGATTCAAGAATTATTACACTATGTACTCGTATTCTATATATCACTTAATATTAGACAAAACATGTTCAGTTAGAAACGAAATTTGATGAGCTTAGTTACGAGTTACAGGCTGAATAAACTCGAAAAGCAAATATTTTTACATAAAAGTATATATTAAACCTAATGTTAAGGTAAAGAAAATCTATAAAATGTTATAGGTATGTTAGTATTGGCTATGAAACAAACTGGTAATTTCATCTATTTCTCTTTGTGTCGCCTAGTGACAACTCCGATGTTGTTTCAGGCCGAAATCAACTGTTTAAGTAGCACCAATGTATATATATCATATATACCATCTATATATAGATGGCTATCAATCATACAAACATCTTTCGAGATGTCATACAAGAGAAAGAGTTGAAGAAACAAAACACACGATGAAGATTCTGGATCTTGAGAAAAAACGAACAACGAACTGTATGAACAAATCCAGAAATAAGAAAAATGTTTGGAAAAGGGGGACCACACGGTGTTGAGCCTTTCTATAATGATTAAAACCATGTGTTATATAGGCTTAACGATATAATTTTAATATTTTGAAAAGAAACAGAAACTTTAGTTAGATATAGAAATATATATAGTTCGAATATATCCTACAAAAGGGGCTATTTTAAAATCTGTAATAAATAAGAGTCCGAGTACAATTAGCCCAGAACACACTCGTATCTACATGAAAGTCTTACGAACTATTATAGCTGTATGTTCAGATGAGATGTTTATGTTTCTCAAAGGTCATTGTAATATGGAATAACAACATTAGTACAAGTATAATTAAGACGTATTTTATATATCAGGCACATTGTTTAAAGTTGTTAATTATATACTCATTAAAAATTAATGAATACCGTAACCTAATTCTGTCATTGAACATATATCTAAACACACACACACACACACACACACACACACACACACACACACACACACACACAAACACACACACACAAACACACACACACACACAAACACACACACACACACACACACACACACACACACACAAACACACACACACACACACACACACACACACACAAACACACACACACACACACACACACACAAACACACACACACACACACACACACACACACAAACACACACACACACACACACACACACACACACAAACACACACACACACACACACACACACACACACACACACACGAACGCGCAGCTATTATCTAAATTATATAATTCGGTTATTCCGTACTATATATATAGTTTTAAAAAGATTTTTTGTAGCAAATACTTTAGCATTTGCTCTTATAATTAAAAAAAAGTCAAACGTCGTTAGGCCCGTTCACATTAAAATACTAATTCTTTGAAATTTTATCACAAAGACCTTTGTAAACGCAACACTGTAAAACAAGTCGCTTAAGCTAATTGGTCCTCAAGTCTTGCGTCAAACGTGTGTCATTCATTACGACGCTAGATCTATCGTTGACAACATATATATAAACCATTGATAAGAATTAATTATTAAACATTATACTTTATAGCTCTATAATTATACACGTGTTTAAGTAAGTAACTAGTGTATCCAGTTGACTGTATTATTATGAACAAATAGGGCTGCTTACAAAACAATTTGTATTTAAAAACACAAAATATGTTTAGCTCACATAGCTTCTCTAAAGTGCAAATATTTTCATAATAAACATCAACATATTTTAAAAGCACTCATAAAACTTTACGTTACATTTGATACTACATACAATATGTTTATATTCAAATAAATCTATAACCTAAAGTTTTCAGTGTGATCCATTAGATTAAAAATAGTTTCAGAAACTAAAATGCAACCTAATTAATTATAATTTATCACGTATTACTTTCCAAACAACTTAAAAAAACAGTTGCAAATAACTAGGGTATTAATTTCCCTGCAAATAACAAGATATATATTTAGGCATTTTCATTTTTACGCCTTTATACTTCTGTACTATGGCCAAACCCTAACATAGTTGATTAAAAATTAATTACTTTAAAAATATATCCTGTAAACATTAGGCTCAAAATTTGTAATTTTAAAAAATAAATTTGTTTCCCATTAAAATGCATCATAAGAGGGTCTTTGTAATATAGCTAAGATTTTAGGTTTAAAGACTTAACGTGAAGCCTTGTGAGATTTATTGGTTATTGAAGGAACGTTCTCATCCTATTTGAAAATCCTGTTACTTCGATATATCATTCGCTATGTAAGATATTAGCATTTGTGTTGTAATACCGTTCTCAATTCGCAGAAACTTTGAGAGTATGAAAAGCATAAATTTATACAAACCTTAAACAACCTGTTAGCAGCACTGGTGTTGTGCACATTAAACAGTCACGGATTTTGATTTCCCAAGATGTTGAACGTTACTGTTAGGAAAACTTAGAAAAAATTAATAATATTATTTGCAAGCTATAATATAGTCGAATGTTTTTCAAATAACTATCATTTCGCTTTAACACCAAATAAAATAACAATTATTCTCTTTACTCTACACGTAAGGTTTTTAAAAATAAAAGAACAATTTTTTCAGTTTTACGGAAAAGAATAGTTTTCAATTTAAACTTAACCTTATTTACTACAAATGTTCATTTGTAGTGTCGATGTTTTGTATAGATAATTTTCAGAGTGGATGCATTTTGACACAATAAAGACAGTCTCCAGAAGCCTTTTTGTATTAATACCATTAAACCCTTTCGTCCCAAAACTGTAGTTTTGACCGATAAGGATCAGAAAAAAGTATAAAAACCGATTCATTATTTGTAAATACATACAAATATTAATTAAAACTACTTTCTCTCAATTCGATCTTTGTACTAACGACAAACTTGATATTACATTACTTTCGCAGAATGTAGAATTTTAGAGAACATAAAATCATGTATTTAATATATCGTAATAAAATCGGTTTATCAATAGTTCCTTTATTATAAATACTTGTAAAAAAAAAAAAAAAATTACCTTAATTTTGTGATCATGGTTTTGGCTTTACCGACCATTTTCAAGATACTTTTAAAAGAAGAGTATCTTAAAGATATCCATTTTAAAAATATCACTTTTTACTATTAGTCTTTACTAAAAAATGATAATAATAAAAAAAACATAATAATGGAACAATATTAAATGGTAGTTATAATGTAATTTATTTTAATTCAAAATTTTATACCTACTGTACTAGAATTTTTTAGGATCAATTATAGTCCTATGTAGCCTAACTAATAAAGGCTGTTAATAAAATAAAAAAAGGTTTAATACCTGTATTTAGTAGAGATATATTATTTAGTATACAGATTAGTTATTTAATTTATTGTTATAAACGTGTATGCAATGGAAACATTTATTAGAAATTTCTGTTATATATTAACCGTTTATTTTAAAAAAATATTATCTATAAAGTATCCCTAATATATGTTTTTAAAACGAAGTTATACTGTCTGTATTGAAATTGTAAAAATGAAATCGTTGAATAGACAAATTTCACCTAATATACGTTTAAGTTTTTTATTGAATATTTAATAATAATGTTTCGAAAGAATCGTTTCATTTACTTAGTAGAGTGTCAGCTACGATTGTTTCGAAACAAGTCAGCACGTAAGTTCTGAGGTATTCTCTTAGTTACTCAGTGAATTCAAGATGATTACAACTTTTAAAAGTATTTGCTATTAAAGTCTTATTATTATTTGGTTATTATTAGTTATTAATTGATTTATAAAATAAATAGTGCAATATTATCGCAAAATGAATGTAATTATTAGATATTTTATTTGAAACATATTTAAGTCTTTTGAATCCCATAGTGTGGGAAAAAGAGAGTCAGAATGAGTAACAATAATTCAGCTCACTTTATGTTTGTGCCTAAACTTAGTAAAGCAGATTAATTTAGAAGGTTAATGGAGAAAAAATATATACTTGGGGTATCTTACAAATCTTACTATTTTAATATGTAAATGTGTTTCTTGATTTAATAATAACTTTTGTAGTCCTTGATTTAGATTTCAAGAACTTTAGTAATCGTTAATTCAAGTTATAATAATTATTAATGCTACATAGTAAATGATTTTTGTTACAAGAGCTGTTTAAAAGTATTTTAAGAATTATGAAGTGTATTAGTAAACGTTTAATTAACCAAACTGAAGTATTGTAGTAAATTCAGAAGGGCTAATTATTCAAAAATTTATTCCAACGATATTTTCATGGATTGGTTTTTAATAATTTTAAAAAATAATATTTTTTCAGGTAATTTTTTACAATATTAAATATGTGGCTATTTATTTTGTATTTTTAATTTTCTTCATTGTAATATATATGTTTCAAAATTTTAAACTCATGAAGCAAAAATAGAAAAAAATGGTTTGCAAAAGAATGATTTTATAAACGAAATTAAAAAAAAAACACAATCACATCTCACTATATAAATTCTCTCTTTGAGCTTATATTTGTATATTTATTTTTAAATCGTGTGTTTTTATTATTAATAGTATAAATTTCATTTATTCAAAAATTGTTTATTTTGTTTTGAGATATAGTGTTTCACAAATCTTAGATGCTGCTGGTTCTTTACCATTCATGGACTTATCGGTTACGTCTGACAATAAAATGTAACGATTTCATACCAAAGAGATTTTTTCAAAGAACTATATAAAATGTTTGATGTAACGAAAGAAAACTTGATCAAACCGTATACTATATTAGTACGCAATTTTCCCAACCAATTTTAAATATTTCTACTCTTTTACTTTGCTTATTTAATTTATCTATGATGGATTAGAGATAGACATTTTCTCATAAGTAATAAGTGATTAAAAACAATAATTTGTAAGAACACTCTACCTTCTTCGATCCTTGAATCTTTTCACTAACACAATTAAAATTCATAATCATCACAGAATAAATTTGTTTAGCGAAGAAAAAAAACAAATTGTAATCGATTGAACGGACGAATTGCACTTACTGAAAATAGAATTGTGACAATTTGATGGTCACTGGTGGTAGAGGGGTAAAATGTAGGGCAGTTTTAGAAAACATTTAGGCCAAGATTTGTGTCGTTGGTTTTTCTATTTACGACGAGCTGATGTCGATTGACTTTGATTGAACAGTAAAATAGAGGTCATCTATTGTTAATTAGGTCAAGGTGGCCTAAATAAACCTAGTAAGTTCTTCGTCAAATTGAGTTTTATTAAAATATTTATTAATAAGTAAGATAAAACACAATAAGAATGTTTGTTTATGTATACAAACAAACAAAATAGCAAACAAAATATAAAATATTAGGAACACAAATTTTTAAAGAGTTAGTTTTGTTTAAACATACAAAAGACAAGAACTGCAAGAAATAGGTAAAACATATTCATCTAACATATTATTTATTGTATTGGAAGCGCAATATTTACTGTTCAGCAACAAGATCTAAATGACACGAATTAACCTACATGGCATGTGGTAGTATTATTTAGTCATAAGAACTAAGACTCCGCTTGTTTAACTTGACATATCCGGTTAAAGACAGCTTAGCACTGAACTCCCTGGTTTAGTTTTTTTTAAAGCGAGCTCTAATTTAATATCAACTGATTTTTTAGGTGGAATAAAAGTCAAATTATTAAATCTGCTAAATTAGACTAGTCAAGCTGCTAAGTTTATTCATAATATATTAAAGAGTTGACGTAAAGTACTCAGTTTATTCATGTCTACCGATTTATTGAACTGTAATGCATTACACCCAGGTTACTTTGCAGTTGATTATTTTGTGGGGGAAAATATTTTGTTCCTAATTTTGTTTCAGTAAAAATTAACACTAATAAATATATAATATATAAAAAAACACATTTGTATACTTACAAATATCACAATATTGCTTCATTATATTCTATTTTCTCGAAAGATCTGCGACTATTTATTTTGTTGGAATAATATTGTTACCTAAATAATAAACTCTGATGTTGATTATTATTTTTTTATCTTTAGAAAACGGCAAGAGATTAATAACTTTTTAAATTTTTATCTGAGGGTATATATTTAGAATACATTTTAGTAAATTGATTTCATTTCTCTAAGAATTTATTTTTCAAGAAATAACTATTATTATTGTTATTATTTTAGCCTGTCTTAGTTCTGTGTTATAATTATTATTTTTCATGGTAATATAATTTGTATTCTCGTTGCGAATTGTCTGGTCATGCAATTGTGATCCTAATTTGATTGTTTCTAGTTCCACATCTTAGAATACGTCTTATGGGTGCATGATGTTTTCCTAATCTTCACGACATAACAATCTCACGACAAACTGGTAAAATATGAAAGCTTATTATTTGTTCTGAGTTTGAAATAGAAAATTGTTATTTTCGAGGAAAAGAGAAAATTTTATATGTCTTACACATGGCATAAAAAACATTGCACTCAAGTTTAATTTTCAAAACTTTTATTTTAAAATATGTCCTATTAAAAGATAGTTTCTAGCCAAATGTTTAACATCTTTTAATATTTAAAAAAATGTAGTGGCCTGAGAATGTTTGTTTTTATTAAATCTTTTTCTTCATTTGCATTAAACATTACTTTATACCATTTTTAAATATTCAAACCCCTTTTACAACACATTTGCATATTCATAAGATATTCTATAGGACCACTCAAATCTTCATTAATTTATGAGTAATTTATATTCAAAAGCTGCCTGTATATGTACGTTCAAATTATGATGTACATCCCAAATTATGTAATATTTTCAATTGTTAATTTTTTTTTATAAATAAGATATATATATACTTTTAATAAACAGTCAATTGACATATTAACTAATATCTATTTTAGTTGATTTAATATTATATCATAGTATTACTACAGAGATATTATTGCGTGGTTTGAAATAATTGAATAAATTATAGTAAAGTTTCTTCTTCACTTAGGCGAAACTGTTAATGAGAGAAAACCAAACAGAAGTACGAAAGACCTAATTGTATGCAAAACATACATTTTGTTCTTGCAAACTATTATCATTGCTGTATATAGTACTTGTTTTCACTTACAAACCGAAATCTAAACTAAAATATTAGTGTGTGTTAGAGCGAGCTGAGAAAAGTAGACCTGAATAACAAATAATGTCACACTGATATTGTTACAAAATAACAAATAATGTCACACTGATATCGTTACAAAAGTTTCACAAACAAACGTCCTCGTAGTGTACAAGGTTCGGAAAACCAGGCTCTTTGTAATGATGGTTGAGACGTACTTTACAAGGACTTTGATGTGTTTGTTACACGTCTCAAAACTTGCCTAGAGGTAGTTTTAAGCAAAAGGCAACTCATAATTACAAATTTATATTTTTTTATAAGAAATATTGCCTAACTTACTTTAATTTGTCGTTTAAATGAATTGAATAAAATGAAGTTCTCTTCTTATAAACCTATATAGATTTAAAAAAAAAATGTATTAACAATTTAATACATAAAGAATAAAAACTATTTTTGTAATATTTTATAAGCAGGTTAGACGTTTATAGCTAGAACAAAGTTTACATAAGACGAACTGTTTCTCTTATGTTATATATAAGTCTTTTGATATATAAGACTTATGTTTGTCTCAACATATATACAAACCAGCCACAGGACCTTGGCTATATATGTACTTACTTAGTTAACTATTTGCAATTAACAAAGATAAAAATTATATCGACAAAGACAGGTCTGTGAAGAAACAGGCCTGAAAAGCCTAATCTATAGTATAGAGAGGTATACAATTTATAAAAACAGTCTGGTGTAAGTTAAAACCCAATACACTGATTTTAATGATTTAGAAGATCCAAAACCATATAAAGTATTGAACGTAATAAATAAGTTAATACAACTTTCAATAAAACATCACTTTATTGCATTAGTTAAATGTGCAAAAAATGTAGCCCAACTAATTATTTAAATTACGTTAAAATTGTCTACTTTCGTCAATAAAGGAAGAATAGTAAACAATTAATATTACCTCAGTGAGTAACTCCAATACCCAAACATAAGCAAATATATTGCAAAAAATCAACAATAAGACGAATTTAATACCAATATAGATGAAATGCATATTAAAACTTAATTTACAGATAGTTTATAACAAGACCTATAGTTTTAAATATTTTCAAATTAACGGATATTTTTTTTAATGTGATAAGAACAGTTTCTAATAATACACCTCTTGTAATAATAGTAAAGTTAAAACAAAATAATATTCACTAAATCTGTCTAATACATAACTCACAACAGAACAGTAAATATAAACACATTTCAGGATAAACAAGTAAAGAATAACACGAATATAACTTTGCCTGTCCAATAATTAAACAATAACCGTTATCTGCCTATTATTTTCTCTTAGAATCTGATCTATTTATTTAAATGAAACGTATATATTTTGTTATTTTAATTGTTGCAAAAATTCATCTTCCTTTATATCGGTTTAAATATCCTTAAAAGTTTTACTGTTATACTAGTTTGTTCAACCTGTACCCTGTCTTTACTTCGTTACATAACTGATTTTAAAATGAATTCCAATACTTTTAATAGATATTTCTCAAGTGTAAGCTAAAATTATTTCGTAAAACTAAATTAAGCTATCAACAATACTACTATTAGTGCGAAGAAAGTAGTATTTTTAATGTTTCAGTAGTGAAAAATGAAAAACCTACTACAAACCTCTCAATAGCATTAAACTCGTATGTAGTTTAGAAAGTACTTAACAGATCTTGTTTCAGAGAGAAAAATAAAGTCATAAATAAAAACTGTAATAAATTACCTAAAAAATTATTATTTATGTTTTAAATAATTTAACTTAAAACAATATATTTTAGCCAATAAAAATTAATAAATAATGTTAATTTAGTGCTATAGCAAACGAAGCTAAAAAAAACATGGAATTTCTCATAGTTATTTTTTTATTCATGTTTAGCTATATTGTTATTTGTATCGGATTATCGATTAAAGGAACCAGACTTTGGCTAAAACGTTACTGCCAAAAAAACCTTCGCGTAACTTGTGCAAGGCTTTGTATTAGAATGATCCTTTCATGCCAAATTCCAACCTGTGTTTAATTCTAAAGCCTTGACACATTTTGGCTTTGGGTTTTTTCAAAGTCTGCCAAGCACAAATCCTCAGTCAAAAAGTACTACTTAACCACTGTGCAGGAGGTGAGACAGTACAGTTGAATCTACAACACAGTAGTAACAATGGTAAGTAGTTTCAGACAAACAAACCGTCAATCTTTACTTTTACTTGTTTTTTTTAAACGCAAAAGTTAATAAATAAATGTATTGTTCACGAAATATATTTAGATATATTTAAAAGTGTATTTGACTAAATAATGAAATAAATATAAATTTAGTGGTGAATGTTTTTTAGAAAAGTAACGAAAACCATCATCAGTAAACATTAAATTAAAAATAACAAGTAACATGATTTTAAAGATTATTATTTTAACAATATCTATTCCTTTTTTTAGGAACAAAATTTTTAGAAATATGAAATACATAATTATCAAATAAAGGTTAACACTTTAAAGAACGATTACCACAGTCCAAAGTACACTTTTACCTTATAGCATGAAATGAATTGAAAAGTTAAAAATTATTTAAAATTAATTAATTATTATCAACTTTATAATTTTTCATTCCATATAAAATAAGGTAACAGAGGGTTTCTTGAAAGCTATTATTTACAAAAATATATATTTCTTAATACTTTTATTGCTTTCATTAATTTAAATGTAATTACTTTATTAATATATGTTTCTATCCTATCAATGCATTGTATATCTGAAAGTTGCTTAATTTGTCCGTTTTGATTACAAAAACAAATCATGACTTTACAATACAAGTCTGGACACTAAATTTAAAATCCATAAAATTATAACGTTCAATCAAGCAATAACGATAAATGTAAACTCTTACATTTAAAATAATCTTGAGATTGAAATTTAGATCAGTATAGAAACAAAACTAGTTTTAAAATTACACCTTTAAATATTTTATATGATATTTTTGAAATTTGAATTGAGTGGATTTTTTCGAAAAAGTGTACGATGAGGAAAAATTTACTTTTAAGGGTAATCTTGGTAAACACAATAGCTTTCTATTCGTTTGTGTTATTAATTTTACTGTTGAGGGTAATATTGTTTAGCATTTTTCATAATTTAACAAACGTCTACTTAAAAACAATGTTGTTAAACAATTCTTTTATTTCATAAAACCTTTGCTATTGTAAAACAATTCAATTGAATCACTTTTTATTATTTCGTGACAACCAAGATTGTATTGTCATTGACAGTTACTGAAGATAAAAGAGTTTGAATTAAATGATATTGAATGATTTGTAAATGTCATATTATTGAAATTAAAACTTTGAATATGCATTTAATTACTTTATTTTAACTAATTTGTTTTTTTATTTTACGTTGTAGGCTCTCAGCAACAAGGAAACTGAAAGTAAGTACGATTGAGAAATACATGTATAAGATACATTTAATTAGCATACTATAATTTGCCCTTTTTATTAGGAAATCGGTTTGAATTTTAACACAATAGTAAGCGGAAATTTAATTTAAAAAATAATGTACTGTAACGTATGTTGGTATTCCTATTGAAGATCTTTTAAAATCTATTTTTTTTTGAATTTTTTCAAGTATTTAAATATTTTGTTGACAGTTTTTTTTCAAATAAAAACGAGTTTTTATACAGTATGATAAGAGATAACTCATTTATTTCTAACAAAACGTTATCAGGGAGAAAAATAGTTCCTAAGTCGGTAACGAAACTTTGCTAAAAATGTTATAAGAATATTACACTAGCTTTTTAGTTTAATCAGAAACCTATTGCTATTCTAATGTGATGATAAATCCTATGTGATATTATTACAGTAATCATTTCTACCTTCTATTGTCACTTAACCATGCATTCCTTAGGATGTGTTCTTACAAAACGGAAATAATTTTCTTTCAGAGGTAAAGGATGTATTTTCCATCTTCGAGACCACTGGGACGGGTGCTTTTGATGCATTGTACCTGGGGAACATGTTGAGAGCGTTAGGTCTTAATCCAAGCAATGACTTCATCACAAAACTTGGGGGAGCTTCAACTGCTGGTAAGCCTGAAACTGGCATATATTTGTTTATTTATGTCATAAAAATATCAGTGATGCAATTTTATACCTATACGTGTTTAGGTATACAATGTGTTATTTAAAAACAACTCTTTGAGTCAGCATGGTCGTACAACGATACTGAAGTGCATTATTGTTTTGATAAAGGTTTATATTATATTTCTCTGGTAACTAATCTGTCGTAATATATCTGGTAGAAACATTTCATAAATAGGTATTTTAAATTTAAATTGTAATGGCCATTAAATTCGAAATTGTAATTTACTTCCATGGTTCACTGAATCGATATTTGAAGAAATCGGACGATATTTCGTTCTTTGTTTCTAAAAGAATGTTCTAAAAAAGTGCATATTAATCATGGAGAGTTTTTGTGGATGGTTGAAATTAATTTCATGGGAAGTGTTTAAAACAGAATTTGTCTTTTTAATTAGTTAATTTATAGAAAGTGTTAATGAAAAACTATGTTGTACTTAAGTTTATAATTATATTTAATGTATGCACATGAAGCACAAATATAACGTAATAAAACATTAGTATTGACTAACACAATTATGTAATCAGCTCTGTAGAATGTGATATTATATTGTTCCAGTCTTATTCCAGAAAACTTTATTCCTAGATTTCAAGTACTCGTACAGTACAGCTTTTATATTCAAAGGACGATTATTGATATATACGTTTTGAAAAGAGTGACAGAGAGAGATTAAGTTGGGGGAGAGAGCAAGGCAGAACATAAATTCAACCAGTTTAGTAGTGAAAATAGCCTATGCTTTTTAATTTCCAGGAGAGAAGCAAATCACGTTAGACGAGTTCCTGCCCTTATATTTAGAAGCCAAGAATGACAAGGACCAGGGAGTGTATGAGGATTTCATTGAATGTTTGAAACTCTACGATAAACTGGAAAACGGTTACATGCCCGCTGCAGAATTGACGCACTATTTGCTGAATCTTGGTAAATATATAGCTGTATATATATATATATATATATATATATATATATATATATATATATATATATATATAATCATTTTATACGACTTTTAATGTTTACAAGAAACTTACCTTTGAACAACTAAATTAAAATGTGGGAGGCTTAAATATCAATTTTTGTTATAGTTTACCTAAGTAATATTTAAGAATTTTTTATAAATACCGATGAAATAGATTAAAAACCTTTTAAAAAATGTACATAGTTGAAATGAATTTTTAAAGGTTGTATCTTTAGAAACATCTAAAAATGTATTTATTATTGTGCTAAAATCACAACTATATATAAGTTATAACATCATATATATACAGTTTTCAAGATTATAAATATTTATAGATTGTAAACATATTTTATTTTAAAGTAAGTTCTTTAAAAAAAGTGAGCCTCGAATTTATTTTACATTCTGTAAAATTCACAACGATCATTTCTGATTTATGCAGCAAGTGGAATAATGATTTCATCTACTTATTTTAAACGTTGTGAGATTGGTTGTAAGAATTGTTTTCTTGCAGGCGAGAAGCTAAGTGACGCTGAATGCGACGAAGTATGCATCGACTGCATGGATGAGGAGGACGACGACGGCAACATTCCTTACATTCGTAAGTATTTGGCTTTCTTAGTTTTTAGATTTCTTTATTATAAAATTAATAATGCAAAAAATATAAAACCCTATCTCTTAGTAGAAGAAGAAATTTAAATGTTGTATTCTTTTCGAATAATAAAATATAAGGCATGCAGTATTCGATTGAAGTTTCAATTACAAATAATTTAGATTAAATGTCCTATATTTAAAAATAAGAAAAAGTATTGAAAAATATTTTTGTCATATTTTTTTAAAAAAAATTAATGATTTTAACACAATTACTTCTCAAAGATTTATTACTAATGTCAAATAACCATCTACAGTACCTTATCAATCATATAATGGTATAAATCATATGATATTTATTCGTTTTTAGTTGACTCATGTTTCTGACCATTCTTCAGACTATTTTGCTCTTACATTCAAAGATTCAAACTTTTTTATATGTTTAAAGGGACTAGTTTCATTACATTTATTTCGTTCTATCTTTATTTCTTGTAACGATACCTCCGTGTTATATCTGTCTCTCTACTGTTATAAATAAATAGCTTGATGAGTGATTCAGTGATATTCTGTAACTTTCATACCCTCACTTTGTACCACAATAAATGGTTTGAAAACGCTTGTTAGACAACAATCACAGTCCACTTGTCTATATCCTTAAATTTGATTTTATTGCCCCTAAACCTATCTCTTGCTTTTTTTTATTGCTATTTTAACTTGATCCAGTGTTGTTATATTGAAATGAACAATCTGTAAGCAATATATATTTTTGTAAAAGGATTAGGTTTTCAAGTTTATAACAATAAAATTTACAGATGCAAAATATAAATAGCAACGATCATTACCATTATTCAATATTGGAGAATGAAATAAACAAGCCTTTATTATTATCTATTTTTTTAATAATTTGTAGGGTTACACATAGTTGTAGGGTTACATATAGTTGTAGGGTTACATATAGTTGTAGGGTTACATATAGTTGTAGGGTTACATATAGTTGTAGGGTTACATATAGTTGTAGGGTTACACATAGTTGTAGGGTTACATATAGTTGTAGAGTTACACATAGTTGTAGGGTTACATATAGTTGTAGGGTTACATATAGTTGTAGGGTTACACATAGTTGTAGGGTTACACATAGTTGTAGGGTTACACATAGTTGTAGAGTTACACATAGTTGTAGGGTTAGATATAGTTGTAGGGTTACATATAGTTGTAGGGTTACACATAGTTGTAGGGTTACACATTTTTGTACGGTAACACATATTTAGTAATATTCTAACTTTAACAGACATTTTCAACCTT
>JBAIZL010000010.1:74167502-74272502 GCA_036971475.1 Prosapia bicincta | reverse complement strand
TGTAAACAACCTAGTTGCAACTGTAAAAATATGTCACAGGTGAACCTATTAATGTAAAATAATTATAATTGATTTATAATAGGTTTCATTCAAAGCATAGTGATATTATATATGTTAGAATTATTTACGCCTAATTTTTCAAGTATTCTAAACTCTATAAAATAGTTTAAACTGAAACTATATATCCTGCACAACATTATTAATAACTTGCTAAAGCTTCGCACAAAACGATAAGTCCAGGGGTTTTTTACGTGTAAAATTTTGTTTACCCATTTATTTATAGAATAACTATATCTCGAGACGAACAATATGTATCAGAGTTTGATAGGAATCTAATAAAGGCAGCTTGACATACTGCCATGTAATTGTCCATTAAGGAATGTTTACTGCCTACTTCAGACAATTGCTAAAATTCAGTTAGAGAAATAGATAGGTATACAGTATGGGGTTTTTATTTTGCTTTAATATAAGCTATATGAAAATTTGTAAAGTTACTGGTACACAAAGATTTGTGTCCAAATATTTTATAGTAATGATTAAAATGGAATTTATAAAAGAGTTGTTTATAATAAAAATATAATCGTGAATGGTTTGCAAATTTTATTTATATAAGCACTTAAAAAAAGTTATATATATATATATACAAATTTTTTCGTATATTTATTTAAATATACTATCTAGTATATCATGTTCAAATTGATAATTGACCACATATGATTTGCATAAATAATTCAGTAAATATGAGCCAAGAAAATATATTTATTGCTATTTGCTCTGCATTGCATATTATAAATTGCTTTCCGAATCATTGGTCAGACGGGAACATTACCATTTATACGTGTTTGCCAATTCCGATCTTAAACTGTGTTGTTATTGGAAATATTTATAAATACTGTAATGTGTTCTGTTCACAGCTGAGTTTTCAGCATCGCCTATATAAATAAACACTTTACCATGCTACGATATATCTGTAAACAGCACTTTCCGCTCTTCATCAAATTGGTGTATATTCCAGTAAGATGCTACAATAATATTTGCAGCAAAGACTAATGCCCTTCCAGCCACAGGCAAAAAATAAGCTATTCATAAATAAACGTATATAAAAAGGAATTCGTCTTTCTTTCTACGTCACTACTATTGCCATTGGATTGCTACAAGAAATCGTCGCTATCCCAGGGTGAAAAGAAGTCTTTTTTAAACTTACAATAGAATAGAGGACGTTCTACAATGAATGGGTCTCTGAACATTGTGGCTTTCATGGAAACGCATGTTCAGAATTTCGCCAGAGCTGGTTGCTGTGACCTTCCTAAAGAGGATCTCTTTCAAATAACCACCTTCGCGCATCTTTATAAAACCGTTTATAAGCAAACTTGTGAAAATAACATAAGGCGCACCTGCTTCTGGCAAAGGATGTGAGTTTAGACGCCGTTAGCAGTAGCCTGCAGGAGGAAGTCATGGTTGTTACCTTTAGGATTGGAACTGGCCGCCTATCTCCAGATCCCCCATCTTTGAATAGGCCTCGTAGACTATAAAGTAATAATTAAATAATATAATAATTTAAGTAAATGAATATATATAGTATAAAACAGTTACAAGTAATTTCAGTAGTTTAATGGATATTAAATTCAAATAATACCTATCAAGAGATACTTCATTTATAATATAATTCTGGTTTCGACCATAGTATTAGACATTATCAGGTAAAATATATTCATGAATATTAGAACAGTAAATAAAGGCTGTAAGCTTTGAGTATTCAAAGGCTTCCTAACATTTGTTTTCTAGAGAATATTATAAGGTTTTAAAGTAATAATAAATATTAGAGCTAGTTTTGTTAGTTACGATGGAGCGCAGCACCTCGCGGGAAAACTAACTCACTCCAAGACAGAGATTAGGTTCACGGTCAGACAGATCAGAATGAACTCCTGGACGAGCGGGATGTGAGCCATGTAGGTAGTTGTTCAGTATTTTTTAATCGCAAAGATTGGAACATGCCATATTTAAAGTATGAAGATATATATCCCATTTAACGTATTATGTTACAAAAAAAAATAAAAAATAATAATAATAAATAATCAGCTAAACTCAGTTATTGTAATTTAAAATACTGTATATAAGTTATAATGACAAGTTTGTAATATTAATCGTGTTCAAAGACCTCATTATACATGTTGGACACTAAACAATTAAAAAAAAAATGAAATTGTAACGAAGTTCAGTAATTAAGTATATATTATTATTCGTGATCAACAGTAAATCTCAGTCCAAGATACGGATCGAGATAAGGTATGTATAATTTGTCCAAACAGCCGTGCGCCCTGAAGGATTAGAGCGACCCTTGCTCCCCCACGCGCAGGCACACTCACACGCGCGGCCCGCTCTAACTGCCGCTAATGGTTCTTCTAGGAATCACCAACTAGTCCTTGTACTACAAAATCAATTTTTTTAACTGTTAACTTTACTTAATTTGTACTCTAATAACTGAATTCTAAATATTATTCCTCGCAATATGAGTCCAAACACGGTACAATTGTGACAACTCTGAGCGGTTTAGTGGGTTTAAAAATTAGAAAACAAATAAAACGAGACTTTTATCACGTATTTTATATTGTATAATTCAGACGTATTTAATGAAATCGTAATCAGATCAATAACATGTAAACCGTTTACAATTATACTAGAACTGACACATTGTTTGCAAATTAGCTGTAGTCCTAACTGCTAAATAAATCAAGCAAAAAAGTTATTAATATGAATTTACTAGATAAGGAAAATACTATGAACAAAGTACAAAGCTATGTAACCCCCAAATCCTACCTACGTCATGGATTCTAAAGCAACAGAGCTAGGATTCAGAGTAATCCGCCTTCCCCCTTACCATTGCCAGCACAATGCTATTGAAATGGTTTGCGGGTATTTGAAAAAATGCGTGAAGGATAGAAACCAAACCTTTAAGCTGAATGCCGTAAAAGTACTATTTTTCGAAGCCGTATCTGCTGTAACACCTGAACTATGGAATAAGTACGTTAAGCTTGTGAAAAACTTGATGGAAGAGGACTGGAAAAGTGAGAGGCTCAACGATCTGAGTGTTCGTGAATTAAACATAAACTTGTGCCCTGGTGATACAGACTCAGAAAGTGACAGTGACAGTAACACTGAAGATGACGATGACTTTGGATGCGAAATTTTAAAATAAGTAAGTGACCTTTCCTTACCCTATGTTGTGTCTTTCATCTGTATGTAAATTGTCCAGCTTCAGCTTTCCTTGTTACATTGACTTTGAATTTATTTATTTATTGTTTGGCATACGTTGAATGTTATGAAGACACATTTAAGAAACCTCCTTGGCTATGTTGCTATGTAAATATGTTCGTGTTAGTTTAATAATATTATTTTCTTGATTTTACAGTTATTGTAAAGTAACATAACGAATTACTAATTATTTTTATTTTGCTTTATTTCAGTTTACGTTAATTGTACCGTGTTTGGACTCATTTTGCGATGATTAGTATTTAGAATTCAGTTATTATAGTACAAATTAGGTAAAGTTAACAGTAAAAAAAAATTGATTTTGTAGTACAAGGACTAGTTTGTGATTCATAGAAGAACCATTAGCGACAGGTAGGCCGGGCAGCGCGTGTGAGTGTGCCTGCGCAGGGGGAGTGAGGGTCGCTCTAATCCTTCAGGGCGCACGACTGTTTGGACAAATTATAAAACCCAAGACCTGGATCATAACTATCAGGTAGACAACTTAATATGATCCTGTCGAACTCTCCGTGTTTCAGCACCCTATTACGTCTATTCATTAAGTGTATTTATGAGTAATAGAAATAAAGTAATCCGAGGTGGGTTTTTACCAAGAGTTATTTTTTTAATTTCTTACCGGTCGAATTGGATTCAAGAATCCAGTGTAGAGAAGGTCCACCCACTGTCCAGACGTCCCAGCTAATGTATTTTATAAAGGAATAAGTTGAAATAT
Organism: Prosapia bicincta; assembly: GCA_036971475.1. Classification (NCBI taxonomy): domain Eukaryota; kingdom Metazoa; phylum Arthropoda; class Insecta; order Hemiptera; family Cercopidae; genus Prosapia; species Prosapia bicincta. The sequence goes on along the minus strand of JBAIZL010000010.1, from coordinate 74,268,523 downwards.
ATATATGTTTGTATGTGTGTGAGCTTGTGTATGGTAATTTATATTAGCCGAATAAATTGTTACGTGATATAATTACTCATATCTTTGCTGCTGTTTATGCAAAGCTTGTTTCACCTGAGCTCCTGTAATATCCCTCATAGGTCTGACTTCGAAAACACTAATACCTCAGGCAAAGTATTAGTGTTACTACTGTAATTTGTAAAAAAAATAATTTTTGGTAAGAATTGTGCCACCGACTACGGTCCTCGAATGAAGAAACGTGGAACATATTTTAGAAAAGATTATTGTCAAATAATTAATTATTGGAATATATATACTTATTATGACGTTGTATACTTATTAAATGACACTTGTAAAGTTAAATGATTAATTTGTCACTCATTATATATATATATATATATATATATATATATATATATATATATATATATATATATATAATACGTTTTCTTGTTTAAAAATTTAAAACAACATAGGTTATTCAAATACAAGAATATTTATTAATTTATATTCAAAGCTTTTCGTTGGTAAACAGTACAATCATCATCAGGAATGAAAATTACAATAATGTCATTTTTCAGCTTGTTTACATGTTTTTTGAGCTATATTGTTTTTGTTTTTTTTTCTAATTTTTGCGTATTTTGGAATTATATTATTTATAATTCATTGTTTATAAAAGTATATATTACAGATTGTATTCATTAGTAGAATTTTACGTTTTTCAAATAAATTAATATCTTTTGTTAAGGTAACATTACAATTATTAATTGAAATCATTTAAAAATATATTAGTATAAAATAGGCTGTATTATATTGTAAATATCTGCTTCTAGTTGTATATTATAAAATACTTGTTTGATCCAGTATCAACTTGTAAAGATGAATATCGTCAGTATAAGTACTTTAGAAATGACAAAAATTATTTATCTTGAGTTGTTTAAAATATATTTTTCAAATATATGTAATAATACACGAAATTCTAGATATTTGATTGTTTAATCAGTATGTTAAATATTAAATATGTTATCAAAATGTTTTGAATTAATAATCAAGTATCAAATCTAACCTACAATTATAACACTTACATTGATTGCACAACACTTTTTATATAACCCTGTAAGGTTAATTTTATATAAATATAAAATACGTTTTCTTGTTTAATAATTTAAAACAACATAGGTTATTCAAATACAAGAATATTTATTAATTTATATTCAATGCTTTTCGTTGGTAAACATTACCAACATCATCAGGAATGAAAATTACAATAATGTCATTATTTATGTCATTATTTATAATGTCAAAATTATATTATTGTAATTTTCATTCCTGATGATGTTGGTACTGTTTACCAACGAAAAGCTTTGAATATAAATTAATAAATATTCTTGTATTTGAATAACCTATGTTGTTTTAAAATACACACACACACACACACACACACACATATATATATATATATAAATATATATATATATTTATTTACACACACACACACACACACACACACACACATATATATATATATATATATATATATATATATATATATATACCTTTATGTTTTTAATACAAAATGTTCTATTGTATGTCATGTTTAGTTATAGTATAGTGGCCTACTTAAAAAGTATCCAATATGTGTAAAAAGTATACAAATTGTGTGTGCATAAAAAATTTAATAGCAAAACAGGCCTATAAATAATGCCTGCCATCAAACTACGAACTTTAATAGGAACAGATAAACATAAAAGACTCTGAAAAACAAATTTTTAAGTAATTTTGAATAATTAAAGGAATATTTATGTATTTTTTTAGGTCACAATTCAATATCTATATTTTGCCCATTAATTAACTATTGTAGTTTTACCATCTTAAAATATATTTTAGGCTAATATAATATTATTACATAGGAATACTTTAATCATAGATTTTTCCTTTGGGAGTTTCTTAAACATTTGAGTTAGGATATTTATTGTATTGGTTTTTAAAAATAAATCTTGGGATATATTCAACCAGCAGGCCGTGCTCGACGGTTCATAGGTATCTGTAGTTAAACTATTGACCCGGTATATTTGGTTGTTTCGTCGTTAGGTGGTTATCGTAAGGTGTGTCGATACGTTACATGTGTTTGCAACTGGTTGTTTTCAGTTGGATAGCATATGACGCCAAAGTGGATTTTTTATCCGGTATAAATAGAAACGCGAAATATTACCAGCTTACAAATATATGGATTAACATCCATAGACAGGGTTAAAAGAAGTAAAATGGGTGGAGAAAGAAGGAATATGGAGGGACCGCGGCAGCATTCCGTACAAAATATTTATAGTTTTGAAATATTTATTAATAAAGCAACAAGACAGTATTACTTCTTATAAATAATAAAAAGTCAAAAGTCATTAAGCCCGTTGAATGCAAAGTACTAAAACTTTGAAATAAGAGCACACAGACTCTTTGTAAACGCAACGCTGTAAAACATGTCGCTTAAACTCTTCCGTCAAACTTGTGCCATTCATTACGTCACTAGGTCTATCATTGACGACGTATACATAACCATAGATATAAATCTAGATAAACAAGTTATAAACCATATTTCCCTATTAAAAATTTTGGTTTACAGCTCCTCCTAAAATTGCTTCAATAGATTAAAAACACGCAATTCAAAAATCAAACACAATAAAATTAATTGGGAGTTTGTGTTGGAAGGTAAATATTTACTCGCTTTTGCATGGAACCAGAAACGGTATTACAATCTAAGAGGTATGCACTGTAAATTAAACATAAGCTAGTAAGCCACATCCTTAATCTATTTCCAGTGAAGCTTGAAGATGACGTTATGAGGATATGATTGCAATAACAGTTTAAGGCCAATGGAATTACGTAAACAAAAGCATGTGAGCGGCCTGTTTGTTTGTACAGATTCTCCTCAAAAACACCCTCATACTGTCGTCAACGTAGGCTAATATTGGGTACTTGATAGAGTATTATGAGCTTTTAGATATAGTCAGTTTGAAATAACTAATTCTCTAGCTGTATTATAGCTAAAGCAACATAATACGAAAGTAGAAGAAATGTAATCAATTGATGGATTCTAAAAGCACATGTGAACTTAAGAACACGTTTTTAAGAGTGAACATTATTTTATTTGTTGAAGAACTGCTTGTTTTCAATTAACAACAGTTCAATATGCAGCAGCACTATTCGTAGATTAAAGAATCACTAGCCTTACAAGTTTATTTATATGGCGAATCATAGAGAGATAACCTGCGAGCACGAAAAGACGCTCATAATGCCTTCATCTAGTAACTTTTGCAGGAATGGCGACCGTTCAACAAGAGGCTTGTATTGTTTAATTTTTTTTTTAATATGGAATGATGGATAAACATTATAATAATATGCTTATGATATGAAAATTCAGACTTTCTTTTATTATTTACGAAGTATTAAATATCACTTTTTTATTATACAATAATAATTACTCCTTTATACCATTAAGATTGCTTACGATACATTTTGTAGCCGATGCTAATCTTTTAAATTATTTCGTTCCACAATTCATTACAATAACGAGTTAAAAGTTTTTGTACAAAAGTAATTAGTATTTTAGTGTAATCGGGGTATAAGGACTAGCAAAAGGACCACATCAATTGTCTACAAATGTTTTGAAGCCAATGTCTTCAGATTTCACTCAGAGAATGAGATCAAAGCGCATATCAGTTTTCTCAACGTAGTTCTTCATCACATGTTCCAAGATGGAACCAGTTATTTCGAATACCATCAAAAACAAATGTTTAAAATGTTCTATCAAAAGCAGCTAATGTGTTTACGCAATGTTTATAAGATTTTTAATACCCTTTTATAAAATCTTAGAGTAAGTTTAGAAATAATATTTATGAACTAGATAGTTTGGAATTTTACAAGCACAAAAATTTTATCATATCTTCAAAAAGAAATTTTGAAAAAAGGAATAACATGAAAAGGAAGCAAATGATATTTGGATAAAGTAAATAAATATGCCTAATATATTTGATGTTTTCGAAGCGTATAATAATTTGTTTTACTGTGGTAATATTCACCTCAACGCTTAGGAGAGTAATCTTTTCCTTATTTGTTACCTAAAGAATTAGTTTTAATGTAAGTTATTATGGTCATTAACTTTTCTGAAATTATAATTGTTTGATTTGATTACATTATATGATCAATGCTATTCTTAATTATTAAAAAATATTTTGTCCTAAAACCTAATATCAAACACAATATAATTGGATGTTTGCGTTGGAAAGTAAATACTTCACGAATTTATTCAAGTGAAATATATGTAAGAACCAAGTTATAGCTTAACAAAAGTATTAGTGGGATGGTCTGAATATTAGGAGGCGTCTGCTGAGGCGTCAAATTAACTTTGAAGAACTATTTAGTTTAGCGGAACTCAATTCGTAAGTTAGAACTGTCAAAATTAAATTTTGTACATATGACGACTATCGCTGTTCACATACAGCAAACGAGTGTATAAATTCTTGTTCTTAACAGCGTGAATCGTTTTTACAACATTGTAATATATTGTTCTGAGCAAAAAACATAAATGCAAATCATAAGTTACTCAAACGTTGGCCAGTGGGAAATATTCTATAGGCGAGTCTAAACAATAATTTCGTTTAACCTCAAATAAAATATAACACCATCATTTATTTATTCATTTGAATATATTGCTTAAAATGTTTTAACTAAAGAAATACTTGTCTAAAATTTAAAGTAGTGATTATAGGCTGGAATTTGAAATCCTCGGTATCATTCTACTTGATTAAATTTTGCATTACATTGTGCAATTGTGTTTGAATCCAATAAATATCACAGACTATAGGGATTATTGTTCAAACATCTGTGTGCGGCTTGAATGCAAATCTGTGATCCCATTTCTGTGGCTTTAATAAACATGGAGTTAAAATTTTTGTGTTGAATAGTAAGCAAACTATAGATAAAACGTGTTTTATAAAACCATTCCATTTTATTTATAAACATTGTTCGAATAATTTAAATTAAACTTTTTAATCCTGGCTATTTAAATATATGCCCTAGTAGCATTTAAAGCAGCAGCCATAGGTATGGATTGGGTAAAGTAACATTGCAGATTTAACGATGCAAAAAATATTTTTAGATATGTTTGTCATATAAATCAATATTATTAATTATTGTTTCACAATAATTATTAAAAAAATTATAAAATAGAATTTATTTTTAACAACATACACAAATTTGAAATATTATGAAAGTTGATATTTGATTACTTTTTAAAACGAGAGCCCTTGTAAAAAAGTGCAATAAATTAATCTACTAAACGGAAAACTGTAATAACCTACATTTAAAATGTCTGTTTTTTAAAAAAAATATATGTTGCATACACAAATAATTGTTTATGATTTTAAATTTAAAATGTTTTCTTTATATTAGATATGCTAATTTAATCCAGACTTCACACACAACACACACACACACACACACACACACACACACACACACCACATACACACCACACACACACACACACACACACACACACACACACACACACACACACACACACACACACACACACACACACACACACACACACACACACACACACACACACACACACACACACACACGTACACACGAACACACAGAAACATATACAATATTGTAGCATTGTAGACATGTAGACACTTATCTGCAACACATGTTAGATAAGGCCTACAATTACACTAAGTAGTAATGTATATGTGTACTAATAATAGTATTATATATATATATATATATATATATATATATATATATATATATATATATATATATATATAAAGCATTATTCAACCAGAAGCTCAAGTCGAAGGTATAGTGAAATAATATTTCAGTTTTCATACAGTAATTTGACGTTGGAAGAGATAAGTCACTAAGGAAGTCATTAAAAAAAACAAAATATTGCTATTTCTTTTCACTTCGCCTTTATTAACAGCATTAGACTTAGTGCACCCAAAAACACCCAGAGTGATTATTTTTAGTTTTTGTGTCTTCTGACACTTTTACCTCAATTCATCCATATAGGCTCTCTTAGAGCCAAACCTGTGCATCCCCGTTGACTCTTGATGATGACACTGGACTCAGCAGATTAAAAAAACAACCCAAGGGATTTTATTCTAATTTTGTTTTGCTTTCTAAAATTTTTATCCCAAGTCATTCCTCGGCTACCGCCGTGGAGCCATACCATGCATCCCGTTGGCTTTCAATGACGGAATTGGATTCAGAACCCTTATAAAACCACAGAGTTATTATTTTCTAGCGTTTTTTGGCATCTGTTATTTTTATTTAAACTCTCATCTTTTCTACTTTCAATTCTCTCCTTTCTTACTGCTATAGAGCCATACAAGAGCACCCCTGTTGACTGTCGGTGATGACATTGGACTCAGCATTCTAAAACCCCCCGTAAAAATATACAGGGAAATTATAATTCAGGACCCGTGCGCCGCCCGTTGTGGAATTTTACAAAATTTATATCCAATCTCATTCATTCTGCTTAGAATACGGGTATTAAAAATTAAGTTTTAAAAATTTCAAACTGCCATAGAACTTTCAAATGAAGTACAACTCGAAAAACCCAATCTTTTTTTAACCATTATTGACATGATTTTGATTTCTTCTGCCATATACGGCTGTCTCAATTAACCGACTTCCAATTTGAAAGCAAAACGTCCAATGTATGGTTTCCGTATTGTTAGCAGATTATATATAAAATGACAGTTCTCTGTATAATTATTACCGTAGCAGCTGCTCCCGTTTGAATGCAACTTTCCCCAGGGAAATTTCTTAATCCTGCACTCAGTAGTATCTCTCAATCATTGATTAAGTTTGGATGCGGCCAGAATAGGAATTTATTATAATATGATATTAGAGATTTTATGCAAATATATCATGGTGTTCAAGTAAATAGAATAACAATTTTTGTAACTCGGGTAACTAATTAATATTGTATTTCTATTCTCAAAATACATTTGGATATCTGAGAGAATTTAAGTATTGCTATTTTTTGGTATTTTTTAACACGTAGTCTGAAATATTTTTAGAACTAACGATTTAAACACTTTTCATTTATTCATATAAAATGCATTTTTAAAAAATATATAAAGTATATATATATATATATATATATATATATATATATATATATATATATAATGTATTTTAAAAAAAGATAATTTGTGGCTCTTAAGTAATTGTATTAGAATGCAAAAGTATTTTTTGGATTAAAAAATATAGACTTTATTTAATTAGATTGACAAATAATCCAGCCATAATTTATCATTCTAAACGAATATAATTTCATTTCACGGCCAATAATTTAAAATTAGGTATCTATAATAATACTGGCGATATTAATGATATATAGACGTTATATCAAAGATAAGGGCGCTTTATGGATTTTATATTTATCGTACTTATGATTCGTTTTGTATATATTTGCAATTATTATTATTTTTTTAAATTTAAGAAATGAATATTTATACTTTTGTGAAAATCTCATGATAAAATTCAATCAAATATTTCGAAATTAAAATTAAATCTAAAATTCTAGACCTGTATAAGGTAAACATATTTTAAGTAAAAGCAGATAGAGTAAATAGTTTGTTTACTAACTTTAAACTTTTTTTGAACTTTTCTTTCAAAAGAGAAAGAACTGCGCCAAGGCTATAGCTTGCACTCTATATAAAGTTTGCAGGCTTTGCGACTTCACAAGTTTACATAGTTACCGACTTGTTATGCCGAGGAAACTTAAATGCTTGCTTTCCATCTTGTACAATTTGAAACTAACGTTTATAATTAATAACCATTACACTGGAGAACGCTGTGAAGTAGGTTTGAAGAGCTTCGTTGATCTATGAAAGTTCTCTGTTATTAAGGCTCGATTAGCAAGTAGAGCGGAAACACCGCTAAAGCCGGAGTGACAACTCAATTCCGAACTGAAATAAGTCCTACACAGTGTTACATTGACCATGATGCCTTATGATGTGGAGGTGTGCTATTATTTGTCACAGTTTACATTTCGGTAAGATTAATTTTTAAAATTGATTTTACAATCAAGGATATGAGTTGTGGATAGTTATTCCTGACTAACAGGAACGAAAAATTGTGTGTGTATGAAACTGATTTTCAAAATAGGTAAACCACAATTTAGAGCAGCATGTTTTTCAATTTAATAAAAAACAATATCTCACAATGCGAGTAAAACTAAAAATAAAAAAATAGAATACGAAAAATTAAAAAAAAGAATTATATTATTTATTTATAAATCTTGTTTTTTCTCTCTCATCATATGTATTATACAATTTTTCTTTAGCTTAATGCTCGAAAATAAGGACACGTAATTAAAGTACTATAATGTTAATACGCGTAAATATAAAGTAATATTCTGTTTTAGTACATTATAGTGTAATTTATATTACACGTCCGTGTAATAAGCATAAATTGTAGTTGATATCTTCACTAGTAAATAATTAAAAGATTGATTTCAAAAGTTATAGACAAGGCTTCTCAAAACAATACGAATTCTAATTCCATTTATTATTCGTTGAAAAGAAAAGTAATTATAGCAGTAGTTGAAACATGAGACAAATATTTGCAAAGGATTTAATAATTTCTAGTTTATTAACTCTTACAAGAATTTTATCCGTTGAAAACACACTTTTGGCAATTCGTTCTTCCAACTCCAAGTCTATAACATTTTGCTTTACAGGAGTTTAAGACGACTTGAATCTAGCCATTTCGTATTTAATGTAAATTTGCTTAATTTATTGTGTATCTCTCCAAGCAAAAGCAAGTCTTCGTAGATAAATTAGATGGATAATTAAACACATTAATTAGTTTTTGTAACTTGGAAAATGGTTGCTGTTGCAAATTCGTTACGACCTTCCACATGATATTAGGAAAATTCGCTAATCCTACTTTGCGGATAGAAATTTCCGCGTTAAACAAGGTACTGGGTACCAGTTTCAAGGACATAGTCACTGGGGTACCCCAGGGTAGTGTCCTTACTCAGAGCTGTACCTTCTGTACACATAGATCAACCTTTTTACAGGAGCGAATTATGGCTACCTTCGCTGACGACACGCTTATCTTACCCGTGGCATAAAATGACGCAGACACAACAGCTATAATGCAGCATTTCCTGGACCACGATTGTAACTGTACCAGATAGTGTACGCACTACGCTTATTTAAAGCAAGTCAGCTCATGTTATATTTACCATTAAGGCAAAGTGCAAAACTGACCTCTTAACTAATGGAAAGTTCATTACGACCTAGATCTAACATTTAACGCTACACTAAACTGGAAATCCTTTGTGTAGAAAAAAAAAATTACCAGGAGAACTGGTACAGAATATTAGCTAGGCTCATAGTTCGGTATTCTGAGTTGAGGTGTACAATCTAGTCTCAAGCTTGTATGAAAATACGGGTTGCCACTCTGGGGATGCAGCAAGGGCAACATTCTGCAAGTTATAGACCACTTCCAAAATAAAGTCCTGAGATCCAAAATGAGAGCTCTGAAACACTGCTATACATAGACTCCTCAAAATAATAATACAAATATAGTCTTTACTAAAAGGTTTAAATAAAGTAATTGTTGTACGAGCAAAGTCTTTTTACCAGGCTAGTCTAAATTTACTTTCTAATATTTCTTTCTTAACGACGTTTTCATTAATTTTACCTGTGTTTTTACTGTTGATTTAATTTTAGAGCCAGAGAAAATTGCAGTAGATTCATCTTAGATTACAAATAGGTAATATTGAACTAAAAACACTTTCTAAAATGTTTTTTTTCCGGTAATATGACTAATATTTTATATCGCAAACTCGGTATGTTTCTAATAGAATTAGAAAGAAGAGCAACAGAAAGAGTAAAATAGATAAAACGAACCTATGAATCAACTTATAGAGTTTTATATTAAATCCAGCCTCAAAAGTTTCTATTCTTTTATATTTGTTGCGAATTTATTAAATAGACGTTGAAACCATTCATGTCTTATAATAGCATTCTGATACTACTATATCACAAGCTATATTAACAAAGTTGTAACATTTGTAAACAAGGCACATTCTAGTCATCGATGTCAAGGAACAAGTGTTACCATAGGAACGTGTCTCGATATGGTGAAACATTTTACTACGGTTTCCGCTCGGTCTATTTGGGACGACTATTTATATATAGTAATGTTGAAGTTATTGCTAAGAATGTTATACTTGAATTTAATTTTTAAAAATTAGGTTGATGAAACAGATATTTCAGTAGATTTCAAATACAAAATCAGGGTAAAAGTCTAGTATTTGAGTGAAAAATTTACAAATTACCGATCATTGAAAATAGCTAAATGTTTTTAGAAAAGCTTTTGAAATGTCAAGAAAATAAAAAGCCCAATATTTTGAGAAGAATTAGGTGACTGAGCTTAGTTTCAAAAGGCCGGCTTAGTAATGTATATCTATCTATAAATCGTCCAAATTTGATACCACAATGTTTATTATAAAGATTCACAAAACTTTCCTTGATCACATTATTTTATTTGACTAGGAAAGCATATAAATAAACAATTAGTTTACAATTCGTGTTTATTTGAGCACTCAAAATAAAGATTGAATAAACGATAAGCCTGTTGAATATGGATAAAAATTGTATTTATCTAGTGAAAAGTTTCGGAACGTAATTTGTTGTCCTTATCAGGCCTGAAAATAACGTTACATTGCTTAGAAATACGCATATAAAATACAAGTAGACTCACAAGAATAATTTAAAACTTTAAAAAAGCTTAAACGAAATATTAGTCAGAAACGTAGCCATAAAATATAAATAAAATTGAATGGTAAAACTTACTTACAAACCGACGTCTGCTCTTGGCTGTTGAGCCATTTGGTGATACGCTTACCAGTATAGACGAACTTTCTTAAGGGAGTCATCATCATCTCCGGAATGGTCGAGTGCATTGAATTTCGACAGATGATCGGCGTCCATCTTATCGTGTCCACAGAGAAGGCATTCCGTTGTTGGTATCCACCAATGCGATGTAGATGGGCACCAGGTAGTCATGGCCGGTCTGCATTCTGAACTTGGTCGATGGGTCCTGTGGTGACAATATTTTCCCATTTTCTTCCTGCTGATTGCTGTGTGAGGCACAGTTTGCTGTTCCGGTCGATAGTTGCGTTGATGTGTATGGTGAAATTGTATACATAAGCGATACTATTTTATGTATAGTTCACTGTTATTTTTGTGTGTTTTATTGCTGTTCTCTTAGTTTTGTTACTGTTTTTAATTATATTTTAGATGAGTTTATGACTTTCGCTACTTTAGTGGTTATCTTCAATATGTTTTTAATTAAAATTTTATTGAGTTTTTGTTAAAGTTTTAAATTATTGCTGTGAGTACTTGCATTTTGTATGCCTATTTATAGGAAATGCAAGACCGTTTTCATGCTTTATATGGCCAACAAGTTAGTGGCCGAAATGTTTCACTAAATAAACTTTTAACTCGATATTCATCAGGCCTATTATTTATCCAATTAAATTGCACTATTTATAGTCCATTGAATTCATTGAAATTATCATCTCAACTCATGATTAGGCCTACTTGGCTTGTTATTTTAAACGTTCTAGAATGATTTATTACAAAAAAAAAAAAATAATAAGTTTTGTAAAAGATGTTTAATTCCTATAGTTTTTTATATTTGATAAAACTTGAATATTTTTCTCTAATATTATGTGAAATTTCTTCTGCTTTATACTTCCATCTTATCTCTCTTTGTTCTTCATGTGTCTTTTTATTTACTTTAAAAAGTTGTGAATTTTTTATTTTCCCATTTTATGCAACGTCACGTTCGATGACGTTTTATGGAACGTTTCCGGCTCTTAAGTAATACCACTGAAAACTAACATTTAATCAGAATAAAATTAGAGCACAACCTTGCGCTCAAATATATTAACCCAAGGTATGCTTCAATGATAAGAAGGGAATTCCTTAATTTAACTAATTTTTTATAATATATTTTAGACTGCGCATTTTGAAATAAACTCATGGTATTTTCAAGAAACTAAAAAATATTTTTCATTATTTTTAGTTTTTCTGTTGAAAGTTAATTTTGTTGTTTATGTTTATTGTTAAAAATGTAATAAAAATTATTAAATATAATATAAATAATACTTACGTCACAGCTTTTATAAATAATTGCGGTAATAATAATAATCGTTAGTAAGAAGTGGTAGCAAAAATATCACGTTTTTTGTAACTGTTTATGAGAATCCAAATCGTCATTTAACGCCGATGGAATGACAACACTTTCAATATTAATTATTTGTTTTTGATTTCAGTACGATTCTGTATAAGAGCATATGCCAAACAGTTTAGCTCAAGAGCTCTACATAGACAAATATTATTGTCTTAGAAATCATTGTGTTTTACAAACAAAACATTTTTGTAAGTGTACTATTCCAACGCAACATTTCTTCCGTAATAATTGGGATTGAATCTCAATTTATTAGAAAAACAATTTAAAATGTCCAGAAGTTTGTTTTTAATTATTGGTAAGGATTCAGAAAGACCTTATTTTCATTAAAATTATCACAGTTTATAGCATCAATATGTTTAAACAGATTTTGAAATAAATTTACATAAATGTTATTTGTTGTCAAAGATAACTTTGTGGCCAAAATGAATATGATAGATTAAAATTTATATATAGATTAGAAATAATGATAATAATTTTAATTTGCATAAAATACAAATGTAAGAAATACATCTCTTTTCTTGTTTCATGAGTAAAATACAATTCATTGAATTAGTTATGCAGAGTAAATAAAAAGCATTTAAATTGATTGATTTACCCTTAGTAATGAAAAATAAACAATAATTTCCATAATAAACGTTAATTGATGTCTTAACACAGGAACGTTTATCAACAGCTGAACTTGAAGAATATTATAATGCATCGTAGTTAATCTAAACAATATTATTTTAAAACATTATGGCAAAATAACTTGACAATTACTCCCATAATATATTTTGCAAAACCATTGCCGACTACATTAGGCCACTTTTTCTATGAGTGAGTAAGTATATTAAGTAGGAGTAGCAGTATAGAGTACTATTTGTTAGTATTGCTCTAAAGACGAGTAAGCTAAGGTTGCTTAATTGACACTGTCAGGAAGTCGGTGTTATATTTCAATCCATATTGCCAATCTTCCTTGTTTACTTTAGAAATAACACTCTTATACATCGAAGGTATTGGACCACCAATAGCAGCAGATCCGATTATTTTATTACAAAATGGTAGTATAACAAATTTCACAACGAAATAGTTGCTATTTCATTATTTCAGTTATTTTCTGAAACTCTTTTTTACATCCCTAAACTGGTTATTGGTAATTTATATGAATATCTAATAGTTCTATGCATTTCCAGTTCTTCAATGCCGTTGTGGCAAACCAGTTAAAATTCTTAAACATGATTTCGTTCCTGAACAAAATGTTTACAAGTGGTTGTCATAAATATCTCCAGTGTGAGCAGCACATTAACCCCCTCCCTCCCACACCCAAACAAAACCAACAGTTGAATTTATTGATGTTTTTTTCTAATAGACCTACTGTTATACAAAAAACGCCATCAAAGCGGAATGATTTAGTACCCCTTAAATTTATATTCCTATATTTTGTCCAATCGTGATGAGTTTTTATACACAGTTACCATTATCATTGAAAAAAAGTATGCAACTACTGAAATATTTCTTTTACTCAGTAAAACATAGTTTTAAAAGGAACTGACCGTAAATAATGTACGCTACAGTAGGAAGGAAAGTGTTCTTTTAAATTAACGTTTGTTAAAAATAAAATCGAATGGTCAGTAGCTATACAAATGTTTTTAAGATAATTTATTATCTAGTTCAAATATTATACAAGACTAATTGTAGATGAAGTCATTACTATTTATAATTATTGCATTACTTACTCAATGTGTACGTAGGTAGCAAAGCTACTTAGAAAAACGTTTATCCTATTACTGTAGTTGGTTCTAGTAAATCAGTAAATTATGTATGACAATTAGCTGACAATTACTGGTTAGGTTAGGTTGAAACATTAACTCAGCAAATACCCAAAAACATTTAAAAGTTTTTAGACTAAAGTGTTGGATTACATTAAAAAAAATATAAAATCACCTGTACGGTGTTTGACACAATCATGAGATTAGGTCTTTTAAATCTAGCTCTATTATTTTTTTTTGTGAAACTTATTTGTCAAACCATGTCGCGAAATTAATTAAAATAAAATCTTGATTTACTACTTTATAGTTTAGTAAACTGAAAAACACCTTCTACCGTTATTTAATTATTATTTCAGATTTTCTAGACTCCCAATATTTAGACCAGAACTAGATATACATTGAGATTGGTGAATATTTTCTTTATTGGTCATCAACCATTTATGTTTTATATAAATACAACCAAAATAAATCTAATTTAGTCAACGTAAAAAAAATATATTTGTGTAAAATCAAACAATGAAAACTTTTTCCCTTTTTAATTTTAGATAAAGAATTATCATAATTTAAATAAGGAATGAATTCAAAGAAATGAAATTCAGTTCAATAATGTTATTATAAAAAATACACATTTTCCTAAGTCTGCAGGAAAATTAAACACAGACATACACACACACTCACTCTTTCTCACACACACACACACACACACACACACACACACACACACACACACACACACACACACACACACACACACACACACACACACACACACACACACACACACACACACACACACACACACACACACACACACACACACACACACACACACACACACACATACACACACACACACACACACATATATATACACACACAGACACACACACGCGCACCCACACACACGCTCGCGCACATACACACACACACACACACACACATACACACATACACACACACACACACACACACACACACACACACACACACACACACAAATAGACATACATAATTTTTATCGAAGGTGGATACCCAAATATAAAGAGAAAAATATCTGAATTTCTCCGAAAGTGAATATGTTTGTACCATTTAAAATGTTTTCTTCTTTCATTCTCATTTAAAAAAAAATTGAAATATTATTTCACAATTTAGTTTGTATGATATATAATATCCTTTACTTAAAAACAAAATATATGTTGAATTAATTAAGATGCAGAAAATGTAAAGGTAATATTTTTGTAATTTTGTAAACGAAACTTTTCAAGCGCAAAGTTGTGAAAAGGTTTCACTTTGGTAAATGCGCTCCATGTTTTTAATGCTCGGGTAGTCATTGCTGCGAATATTCTGCCGGCAAACTGAAATTTCGCCGTGTAAAGTGAAGACATGCTTTGTGAACACGTAAGGGATTTATTAACAGGGACTACTCTTCCGCGACTTTTTCCAGCTACTTACCGTATATTGTGTTTTTAATGATAATACAAAGACCATCAAACCGTGAATTATTTTTGAAAACATTTCATGGTCCTCTACTCCCTTAATTTTATTTAAAATATCTATATGTTAAAAATATAATTAGACATAAAATAATAATTGTATTAAATTATTATATTAATTAATTTAAAATAAAAATATAATTTAAGAAACATTTAAGTTATGTGTTTCAATAACTTTTATGTCTATGTAAGTTGCGTAAGCAACTCTCTCAGTAGAATATCATTGTACAAATATGTAAATTGACCAAACTTGGTATTATTTTATTTATGTGAAAAAACTACTCCCTCCCTCTCTCTCTCTCTCTCTCTCTCTATCCCTCGCGGTGAGTTTGCTTTGTAAATGCTAAGAAATTTGATTCTGATGTATAATTAAATTTAGAGTTATTGCTATAATATTTATTTCAACTATTAAATCCTACAATTAGAATAATTACCATTTATTGCAACAGATATGCTTGAGGAACATATTATAAATATGGTACTCTATTTAACAACATAATGCAGAAACATTAAAACCAAATGTTTTATGTATGATAACATATCCCACAACAGGATGTGTTATTGGGATTATCAGAATTGAATAAGCATGTTAAGGAATACTTATTCCTTTTGTTAAGGGATAAAATTTACTAGGCTAGTATTTAATTCCTCTACTAATCTAATTGCTTAATAAACTGGACTACTATTGAGCAAGATCGCTGGGAACAAAAAGGAAAGAAAAGAAAACGTTAACAGTTTTAAATACTGTGCACTTTACAAAATACGTGAAATAAAATGCGAACCACTTATTCATATTGATGAACCACATACAGTGGTTATGACTACAAACTTCGATCTTAAACCAGATTATTGTGTTCCACTTTCAAAAGAATTCACGTTTAATCATATTTCCTGTTAAATGGTAAAGTAACATTCAATAAAATTTTGATATAGTAAAACAAAAACATATTAGATTTATTTGAACTAATTTCGAATTAAAAATATCAAATCTACAGCACGTTTTTGAATATATTATTAGAAGTTTAAATTTATAGTATATTTTATAAAAAATATTAGTTTTTCAACAACTTTATCATTTGTATTTGAATAATGTAATACAATGTTCGATATTTTAATCCAGTATATTCAGGAGTAATTGAGAATACGATATGGTAGACAGTGCTAGATAATTTAATAAATGTGTCAATAATTGACTAGGTAAAATAATTTACAACAAAAAGATTAATCCTACTCAAAAAAGAAATATCTTTATCCAACTGACTACTTTTGTAATTAGTAGCTTATCGTTTGATATTTTTACCAACTTGACAAGTAAATGTATTACCGAGTAATATTGATATTATTTAGGTCATTTATTTAACAAACGTTTATTCAGTGCAATAATTAAGAAAGGATAAATGTCCTTTGTTTTTATAATTTTGTAATAGTACATTTAATATTTTACAAAAAGATAAATAAGAGAAATCAAAGTAAAAGCTTTTTACAGTAATAAAAAACCTATTTTACAGTTGAATGAAACTAAATAAATCAAGTTTAAAATCCACAAACCCAATTACAGTACATTCCTTAATGTAATAAATTGCGTAAATATATATTAAACTAAACTGGTTTGACATAATAATGTGTACTCTGTGGGAAACTGTTTTAATCTTCAAGTTATTTATATCATAAAATATACGTCCATTGTATAATAATTAACATAACAGCTGCTTGCATTTGCATGCAATTACCCGGGGGAAATATCTTGATCCTGCAAGCGGCAATATATCTCCAATCATCGATTACATTATATAAACCTAATGTAAAGCTTAGAAAGACCTTTTTCCAACAGTTTTACTAAACATTTCTATATTTGTTGCATACATTAAGTCCTTTTTCAATCTCTAGATATTGTATTGTTACATTTCAAAAATATTGGTACCTACATCACAACACCAGAAGTCATTTTGGCTTTAAAAGATTAAAATTTTATATTTATAAGAATTGATTCTGTTATTTATCATTACCTAAGGATACATGAATATACGAGTATATCCCAACATGAAATAAATAAATAGTATACAAATGACGGGATACTTTATTGGATGCCTTTATAGTACTGACATGTGTCGTATGTACCCGTAAACAGCGTTTTTGAGAGAAGGGGGGTGTTTTGAATAATTATTTAACAAGAAGAAATACAATACTAGTACCCGTACAATGTATAATATAGCTGGCCACACGTAAGTTGGCGCGTGATTTTGAAGGGCGAGCATAGGCGGGGGAAATTGTAGAGAAACCAAAAGACAGTTCCGCAGACATTATAATATCAGGTATAGTATTTATATTACAATAATGTATATTTGACAAGACCGAAAAGACACTATAAATATTATTTTATGTGTTTTGTCATATTAATAAGATCATTAACATTAAGGTTTGAAAAAAAATACGTATGTAAGTCTTCTAAAGGGACCTCAGTATTCTCCAATTCCTTAGTGATGGCGTTTGATGCAACACGCACCACATAATAATGTTTTTGAATAGGGCTAGTACAGAGTTTTCTGTAGATCGATCGCGCGCCAGCTCACGAGTTACAGATATATACTTAGCTTAATGTAACCATACCCAATAGAGTACAGGTTTCGTTTCTAAAAGATGATTGGCCTTTAGAAGATTTGTATATACTGTTAATAGTAACTTACACTGATAGCTTGAGTGATATTTTGTGATTTGTGATGAATGTTGAATTTTTGGAGATATTCTGGGTGTGTAGGTATGATGGTTGATTTTCCTTTAGCTGGTTGAATAATATTTTAAATTCTTGAATTTTGTAGTCCATTACGTTCGGTGAATCTTATTAATCACTTAAACAATAGTTTATGACTATCCAAACTTTATTATAAAGTTCTGATAGTCATAAACTATTGTAAGTGATTAATAAAAATGTTTTAAAATGATTTTGATCCCTTTTCGTCAAATTTATTATTTGACATCAGCACATTTTATAAGAAACATTTTAAACACATTTAAAAATGTGTAAAATTATAAAAAATGTTAAATTTTAATAATGTTTTTTATACTTTTATGACTATTATAACCTAGGAGTTTTGTGAAAACCTTGTGAAAATAGATGTGATTTTCAAATTAGATGTAGGATCATGAATCTCTCTGGTACTGGTTCGTGAAGAGATATTGCGTCATCACATAAACAGGGTTATATATCTGTCGAGATCTACTTTCACCTGGATAAAGGGAAGTGTAAACCCCCTACGTGGAAACTTTGGGGGATAGTAATTAATACTAAACTTCAAATATTATTGTAAAAACTACTTTACTTCGGAAACTTGTTTCTCTTTATGATGCACTCTAACAGGCAAAGTTATGTCGAATTGACCTGAAATTTGTGTTTACATAATGTAACCAGAATTTCACTTGAATAATATATATAAACGATGCAATTAAATGTTTAAAAATATGTTTTCGCAGTTAGGTAGGTAAAGCAGATTTTATAAAAATATGATACATTGTCTCACTTCGTTTTTTTTTAAAAATTAAAAATAAATACTAATACACAAGCATATTAAAAAAATAAATTTTAAAAACAATGTTTTATAATTTTTAAAAATAACAGAAAATTTGTCTTACTCCTTTGATCGAATTTCTTTTATAACAATCACATTATGCTTTCACTGGTAAATTTAATGAAGGTCCATTTTAACGAGAGTTAAAGGTAACTTCTTGGTAATACAATGTAAGTAAACCTCGATACTTGCGACATTTGTCTAATAATTGAGTCTTATATGTAAATATAAACAGGAGTTTAAACACAAATTTTATAAACTCTAACATTTCTAGATTCCTCTTCTAATATAAATGTCGTTTAACGACATAATGTAGTTTAACATCTAATATAAATGTCGTTTGGAATAATAATTGTTTTCAAATGCATAAATATTAGTTTTAAATTAATTAACGTATCATATTTCTGGATCGCCACAATAAATGGCCTATTATAATGTACTATTTAAAGATTTCATGGTATATTAATATATATTGACTAATTTCATGGAAATTTAGTAAATGCCATTATTACGTAGGTTAATATTAAGAACAAAGTAGAATCAATATATTTTGCCATATTTTGTACGTGACGGTTTTACTTTTGTTGTTTTTTTTGGCGAGGTAGTCTTGAAATTCGGAGGTAAGGAACAACATTTCCAACTCATTGTACAATATTACGAATGTTGTAACAGTGATCTTTTTCAATTATAAAGAATATTTTCATATAAGAAATTTATACTTTGCTCGATAGAGTGTAGAACAATAAGGAGCTAAACACAGTGCTTACGTAACGAGAAACCACCATTGTTTCAGGTTGTACAATTCCCGCAAGAAGGAAAACATTTATACGCTGTCTTAATAGGAAAGCATGTATTGTTGACAGTGAATGCAGATATGGCGGAAAATACGACAGTTTATCATTTTTAAAACTGAAGGTTTAATATTGGAAATGGGTTTCTTTGAATGTTACAGACATTTTTTTATCAGTTACAGTTTTATTAGAATGAAAGCTATTGTAAGTTGAATAAATGCCGTAACTCGGTGGCCGCATTCGCTACCGGTCGTAATTATTACATTGGCCTTTTAGATTTCTTATTCTCATTGAATGATTTACGTTGTTGCTATTATAACAACATTTTATATTTTCATTAAATGTAGTTAAGATGGGATACATTTTGGAAATATTATAATTAATTAATTACTTTTCATTCAGTTGTATATCTTTAATTATGGATTACTTTAAAATTCGTAGTCAAGTTAAGATTTGTATATAACAGGGATCACACTAATTTGGCAATACTGTAAAACATTATCATATTGATTTGGAACATATATTTAATAACCATTTATTCAGCTGACCGCAAAACGTATTTACGTAGAAGCGAAGATTTATAAAATCACATAGATTGTACATATATTTTATATCCTAGTTCTCGTCGTTTTGATTCTATTTATTTATTCGAATACTTTTAAATAATTATATTTCCAAACACGATTCTTCTCTTCTTTCATGTTTTTACATAGAATTAAATTCTAATCATGTACTTACGGTGTTTGAAGAACAATAGCTACTGCCTAATTTATTTGTAATCAATCGGTATTATACATTCATAAATAAATTTTATTCTAGTAAAAGTATTTCTAGGTTTGAATCATACAAATACAAAACTAATCTATATTACTTTTAATATATATATATATATATATATATATATATATATATATATATATATATATATATAAACGTTATTGAATGAAATCATGTTTAATTAGGATATTTGGTTTAGGTTATAGAGAGATTACTTCCATCTATTGATTATTAGTTTAATCTATGATAACAGTTCTTAGGATTCAGTTAAAGTGACTGCTGGTCAGATCGGAAAATAAAGCATTATTAATTATTTTGAAAAATATGGACTTCAGCGCCTCCAATCGGACACACGTCAAATACCTTTACGGATGTAATCAACAACATTTCATAGTCTCACGTCGAATTGATAAATGGTATACTGCAGAAAGCGGGCAGACATACATATATTAGTTTTGATATGTATAATCGAGATATTTATCTTGTAATATAATAATTAAGTGTCTATTATAATATGTTAAATATATAATATACTTTAATTTAATATAATATATTGTTGATACGTTATATTATTATATATTTTCAAAAATTATAATATATATAATAAAATATAATATTTAATTATATACACACACATATAAATAAATAAATAAATATTTATATATATATATATATATATATAATAAATTAAAAATATACAAGAATACTTTTAATGAATATATTTATTCAAAGCTTTCGCCAAGAAAATGGATAATTATTTTCTGAAGATGCTGGTACTATTTTATCGGCGAAAAGCTTTGAATAAATATATTCATTGAAAGTATTCTTGTTTTTGAAATGTTTTTAATTTATTAACTATATTACAAGAAAACATATCACCATATTTAATATATATATATATATATATATATATATATATATATATATATATATATATATATATATACAGCTAAATATATATATTTATATTTAACATATACAGCTAAATTTATAACAATCTTACCAGAGAAGATTGATCCTTAAGTAGATGGTTTTAACATAGGAAACAGAGTTTACATTATTTTTTGTTGTTGTGATATACGGGTGTCATATTCGTACGTAGTTTATATTTACAACAGAATGTAAACATCATAAACGATTTCAAAGACCTTCCTTGAGATAAAGAATTTGTTCATTTTTAATAAGACGACGTATGATAAAATCTTGTAAATAATGTATTGTGCACTAAAGGTAGAAATGGCGTAATATCGATCATGATTCCGTCTAGAATACAACTTTGCTAGACTTTGTAATTCCATCTACAATACAACCTTGATTATTAGAATGTATATTAGCATATAATCTTGAGGTCTCTGCTTAATAGGAAACAAAGTCAGTATGTCTAATTAGAACATGGGTTTTCATATGCAGCATATGTAAATTATGTATTAATAATAATTCTGAATAAAGCTTGACTACAAACATAAATATTTTAATAACTGAGCCTAGACTATATGTAATATTTCAAACAATCATTGTGCCTCTATATGAGTATAAAATCAATATTCTAGGCTAATATTATATTTGAAAGATAATTAATTTATATTCTTTATCTATAATTGATATAATCTTAGAGTTAATATAAGAAAGCACAATGACTGTTATAGTATTTTTTTCAAAACAATTAATTAACCTTGTTCAAAATAAAAATTCGTGATAGTTTTTTTTGAAATAAAAATACTGTGAAATAGATGTGAAGGTTTTACTTGTACCTCTGTGTTGAATTCAATTTTAGTTCAAACTGATAGAAAGTTTCAGTCTTTAATAACAAATTCATGTAAAAGTCTTACACTATCAAAACTGGCTCCTTGGAAGAAAAAATAAAAAAAGCTTTTACCATTTCTATTTATCAAAATTTAGGCTGTATTTTCACATGGAAAATACGTTATGTTTATTCTTTTATATAGAGAACGTATGTTAAACTCTATTTTAAAAATCCTCCTAAATGTTTTTATTTTTCCTTAGACAAACATATACGGAGATATGCTATGCACTGTGCTGTTAATAAAACAATAATTAAAAAACCGTTTAAAATCTGGATTGCACAAGGTAACCTATCACAAAACGGAGGCGGTGGAAATTAAGTATAATATTTATCTAATTTACCTTTGTCAACTCTTATTTAAAAGAAATAACAGTCCTTCTGGTGTCAGGAACAGCTTATTTAGTATATATTCCACCTATTAGGAGCTAGAACATTTTTATAATATATTAATTTCGAGTATAGTAGCTTACTGCTTATAAAATTTATAGTAATTTATTGGGACTGTAATATTTTTATTATAATTTAATTGTTTTCCAAAAGCTGATTCTATGAATGATTCAAAATTCTAAAAATTATTCTATGTTGATAATTGTGTGAATTGTGTAGACTTAGTAACTGTTTAAGGTTGAACGAAGTTGTGCTAATTTTTCATAAAGTAAAATAGTTTTGTTAATGGTTAATAAGTGAAATATTGTTGTTTAATTTTCGAAAGTCTTACACATAATTTACCGTGAATAAAGTTGTAGAATAACAGCTTGATGAAACTTCTGATTAAATTTAGACGTAGATTTATCTCTACTAAACTTGTATGAATGAAGTTTTGATTTACGACTATCTTTGACCGTTTTAAAGCTGATGATTCACGAGATTTCTAAAGCTTCAGAAACCGTTAATGATAATTTAAACGTTTTACCATTTTCAAAAGGACTTTAAAAAATACTTTCCAAGTAAATCATACTCTCGCACAAGCTGCGCACGGTCTGTTCACTTTTGTGAATGAAACGTTGTAGTTATGACAGATTTTTCTGCAATTTTTGTCGTCAATAAACTACTGCGTAAATAATAAACCGTGGGGTAGAAATTAAATACAGACAGATAATTTATCCATAAATTTCATCCACCGGTAAGTCTCTATTAAAAATGTGAAATAAATTTAAATCAGCCCTACAACACCATTAATATTTAAAGTCATATATATTTGAGGAATTGTCTTTTATTAACATTTCCAACTGATGTTTGTGCCAACGTTTCCATAACTCAGGGGATACTGAAGCAAGTATTATTTTTCTGAAGAAGATAATTTCTCTTACAATTATATGTTATTTCCCCTTTAGCCCGTTCTAGTCAGGAGAAACTAAATGTTTCAATAAAGGGCAATATCTCGAAATAATCTGGGAAAACAAATAATAAATATTACAAACTATTAGAGAGTTTTGTTTATAAATGTAATATATATATATATATATATATATATATATATATATATATATATATAGATAGATAGATAGATAGATAGATATAGATATATACATATAAAGCCTATTAAATTTGTTTGGAATATTTAACCCAAAATGTTTTTTATACAACGAAATGAGATGTAAGGTGGGAGTAAAATAATTAGTAGTGGAAAAAAATTTTTTCATAAGGAACTTTTTTTATAGAACAAAAAAATAAGTTTTAAGTTTCAGTTAATATGTAATAACAACTTTTTAAATAAAGTGATACACACCCTTCTGTTTAGATAATTTTATATACTAACACCTTCGTTTTTTATGCATATTGGGAATGTTGACGTTAAGTTTTTTTTATTCAGTAGGTTGCTCTATTCCACCAAAATTTACTTTGAAAAGAAGTTAAAGTTCAAACTAAACCCTCTCATATTAATTGCGCTACCTAGGGCTTCGAATAAATTTTCATTAATTACCCTAATAAAGTCTTTTATCTATTAAGTATTCTACATGATCAATATGAAATATAAATTAAATTTTTAGGAAAATTACTACTCTTCTTCAAATATTTAAATAACTCTTCCCCAAACATTAATTTCCAAAGACCTCCTGCATTTTTCACAAATAAATTATTTTATATTTTTGACGGAAGTCTGCATGTTTTTCAGTGTGAACAGTTAACTACATGTTTGTGGGATTCAATTAATCTAAAATTTCTATTCTTCTGGTAATAGTCGCTGTAAGGCTCGTTGGTTAGAAACCACAAATGCCACTTCCAGCCTCCTAATCTGAACCGCAAACGCGAGAGTGAGAGAGGGAGAGAGAGAGAGAGAGAGAGAGAGAGAGAGAGAGAGAGAGAGAACGAGAGGGGTGCCCTTGCACAATTACTATATCACTCTCGTTCTCAAAGCTCAATTAATTTGTCCCTAAAAGGGATGGTAAGAGGACTTTTACATTCAGAGTTCAAAAGTTGTCAATTTATTTTTAAAAAATTTCGTGTTACTTTGTAACAAAAATAAATTATAGATACAAAAAAAAAGAAAAATTTATAACTTTCTTTCAACACTGGTATGCTGTTTAAGGGTACATTTAAACACCGGAAGGGTTATCGTTCTTAGGATCTTGAATAAAACCGTTTAAGGAAGCCTTTAAAGAAAAACATGCTTGACATTATGTTTGAAAAAAATCCCATTTTGTAATTTAAGAAAGAAATATTTAAATGCACAAAATAAAAATTATTAACATATTAGAATCGCCTTTTTAACATTTAATGGTTTTGAAGAGAGTATTTACATTGATGAGTCAAATATATTTCAAAAAAAAAAAAAAAATATCAAAAAGCCTCATCCATTATTCAAAAGAAAACGAAACCAACGATGAGGAACGATAGGAGTGACGTTAAGGTAAGTAGCAAACATCATCGGAGACAGGGTTTCGAATTTCGAGATCCTTGAATATGTCTCGAAGCACAGAATCAAAATTAATTTATGTTCAATGTTGATAAGCAGGCCTACTTTATCGGATGAACGTAGCAAGAGTATTCTTTGGTGAAGTATTATTTTCGCCTTGAGCCCGTCACGAACTAATCTATCCAGAGCAGATGTTTTCCTCTTAATTAATCTATATCTTCAGACCACCTAAAATTTTAAAATGGTGTCTAATACAGGTTTTTAGTTTGAAAATAGTTATGAAATATAAAATTTAATTTATTATATACAATTATAATTAGGTACTGCATTAGTTTTTATAGAGTCATATTTTAAGATTTCTTTAATGCATCATTTATTCTGTTTTACATTTTCAATGCATTTATTTATAATAAAAAATCCCAAATTAAATGGATAATAATTGCATACGCCTAATGTGGGCACATTGTAATTTTGCTATAAAAAATGTCAGCATGAAGTTAGGAAAATTTATCACTATGGTGTGTAAGGTTCATGCTTCGAATGACGCTGTTTTAAATGCTTGGGTAGTCACTGTTACGAAAATTCTGCCGTGAAGCTGAAACAATGTTTAAGTTAAAGATATGCTTTGTGATCACAAGGGATTTATTAGCAGTTACCCTTTTCGCGATATAATATTGTTGGGACGATAATGTTATTACGTTTTTGTATATAATTTTATATGATTAAAAACAAAAACTTGTGATTATCAAATGGTATTCACTGTTTGAAATATTTACAGTTATTTTTTAAAGGTTTTTCACTGTTAAATGTTTATAAAGTATATGTTTTCGAAATAAATGAATTTAATAATAAAAAAAAAATATGTCAGTGATATTATAGTCAAATATAAAGGTTTATTTATTCTAATATTTAGTCGCAGGTTAATGCAATATTTATTTTAGATTATATTATTATTATATATATATATATACATATATATATATATATATATATATAATATTATATATATATAATTAGATTATATTAGTTTAATAATATGCCATTTATGGCAGGAAATATTATGGCTTTATAATACCAATTTAACTCAAACCACGAAACAAAGATTCCAGTTAATGTAATTGTAACCTTTATGTATTTTTAGGTTAACCCTCAAAAATACAAAAATGTTCTTAGAACCACATATCGATAGGAATTGCTGAATGGAATGGCCTCTAAAGAGGTTGTCACAATTATTGAAACTGTGCTACTAGAGTCACATTTCTTAACCCACATTTATAAAAAACCACTGTTAAAAATAGTTTCATTATTTATTTATAATGAAAGGGTAAATGTATACATATATAATGCAAAATATGAAGCAAGTGTAAATACGAATTGTTTCACTAAATATACGGGAAATAGATTATAAATATTAAATCCTTTATTATCAAACAATGTAACATTATTTGAATACGTCTCTTAAACAAGTTTGTTACATTACATAAAATAATGTACAGAAACTTTCGTAGTATACTCATGTTGGACCTTTAATAATAAAATTATTATTATAATGTGTAGTCTATTATCTATCTCAATAGACGACAGTTGATCTTAATTAGTTAACTACTTGCTGAACTGATAACTTTCTTGAAAACGTTTCTTAGACGATCGCACTAGATGATCAGTGTATACGACTCAGTGCCTCGACGTTTTGTCTCAGTATTTTGGTAACATATTTAATCAAATTAAACGTTCGGGAAGTTTTTAATGAGTTAATTAATAAAGATAAGGTTCATATTATGAGAATTTGTTGCTTGCATATTTTGGTAAAAGTAGGTAATAATAAATAAATAAAATAAATTTTATATAGGTATGAATTTATATTCATATACAAAATTTACCTGTATTAAAACGGTCATGATAATCTATTTGGTTAAATATAATATATATATATATATATATATATATATATATATATATATATATATATATATATTAAAACAACATAGGTTATTCAAATACAAGAATATTTATTAATTTATATCCAATGCTTTTTGTTGGTAAACAGTACCAACATCATCAGGAATAAAAAATACAATAATTACAATAGATTATTGTAATTTTTATTCCTGATGATGTTGGTACTGTTTACCAACAAAAAGCATTGGATATAAATTAATAAATATTCTTGTATTTGAATAACCTATGTTGTTTTAAATTATTAAACAAGAAAACGTATTTTATATATATATATATATATATATATATATATATATATATATATATATATATAAATATCGCAAAATGTATTCTTGTGTATTGATAAAGAACTAAGTCAAAATACAAATACAAGAATTATAATTGAATTTGTTATAATTGAATTATATTTTCAACATATGTATTCATAAACCATCTTTTTATTATTCACAAGTTATGATAGATTCTTTATTGGGGATTACCATTTATTACAATTTATGTTTAAAAAAATTATATAATTTCATATTACGTTAAATAAATACGATTATTTAAATTGTGAGTTATTGGCTAAACTTATTACGAATGTATGTAATTAAACCTCTTGGGAAAATTGAAGTAATAAAAACTCCTAAAGGATTAAAGTTGATTGCTTACCATCTTTTTAATGAATGATTTTTTTTTGTGAGTTCATTAGTTTAGGTTTAAAGCAACCCCACTGTTATATATTTGTGCCTTGTATGAAATATGCAATTGAAGTACTAATATCATATCTGTTTTGGAAACAAATGCTTTAGGTATCATATTTTATAAAATCTAAAACTTCCATGATATTCCATGAATTGTATATCCTATTTTACTCACTTAGTGATAAACTATATTGATATTAAAAATAAAGTATTTCATATCCTTACATGTTTGGTGACAAATTATCATTTTGGAGTTAGGCTCATTATTTTCAAGACATTTAAAATTTGTTTGTATTTCTATTGACTCATTATTCAATCCTGGAAAATAGTGCTAATATCTGTGGCATTTAGATTAGACAGTGGTAACTAACTGATTAGTTGCGAGAAGAAGCAAGGGGTATAGTTAACTTAAACGTTTCTCACTACTTTTCCTCGACTCTTTTACGACCAGAAAAATTAGCATGAGTGAGACATATACCAAACTCCTAAAACAGAAATACTTCCTATTGATGCCGTCTATCAGGATGCACGAATAAGCCCGCTCACATTCCTTGCACTACATGTAATGTTTATTTGTCTCTAATTAGTCAAGAAAC
Organism: Prosapia bicincta; assembly: GCA_036971475.1. Taxonomy (NCBI): domain Eukaryota; kingdom Metazoa; phylum Arthropoda; class Insecta; order Hemiptera; family Cercopidae; genus Prosapia; species Prosapia bicincta. The sequence goes on along the minus strand of JBAIZL010000010.1, from coordinate 74,239,958 downwards.
TCTTTTAAGTTGTTCCACGGGATGTAAAATGATTTTTGTAGTTCTTCAAACATTGAGAAAATGTCGATGATAATATTATAACGTATTTTAGTTTAAGAGCTATATATATATATATATATATATATATATATATATATATATATATATATATATATATATATATATAGGGCATATCAGAGTTTATGATTTTATGACAAAAAGTAATTCTACAAAATATTTCACAATAAATCCGAAAATAGAATATAACGGTACACCACACCTGGTGAAAACGGGAATTCCACGCAGCTCGCAGCCACTACAACCCTCGCTCAGTATGCCCGACGATCGAGACAAAGCCCAGTCTTTGAAAGTTAACTCGCATAAATACCAAGTAAGATTCTTGTTTAAGTACATATAGGGAAAGTGATGTATATATATACATATATATACACACACACACACACACACACACACACATATATATATATATATTAAATATGGAGATATGTTTTCTTGTAATATAGTTAATAAATTAAAAATATTTCAAAAACAAGAATACTTTTAATGAATATATTTATTCAAAGCTTTTCGCCGATAAAATAGTATCAGCATCCTCAGGAAAATAATTATCTAATAAAAAATCTTATTATTTTTTATTAGATAATTATTTTCCTGAAGATGCTGATACTATTTTATCGGCGAAAAGCTTTGAATAAATATATTCATTAAAAGTATTCTTGTTTTTGAAATATTTTAAATTTATTATATATATATATATATATATGAATAAATACCATCCGGAGTACATCCGTTCATTCTGCAGTGCATAAAATCGCAGTTCCGATGTAATTTTATGGACTGCAAAATGAACGGATGTATTCCGGATACTTACTATTCATCTTATTTTTCATTGGTTTATCATTATCATATATATATAAATGCAGATACACAATTTCCTCTTTACCTGGAACTGAGGAGAAATGAAAATAAAAAAAATCCTTATATATATTTATATATATAATGTGTTATTATAAAATCGTAAGATTTATAATACGAGGATAATTTATAAACTAGACAAGTTTAGGTTTCCTATGACTTTATAAATATTGTACTATTTTTGAACTATACTAGGACCCAGGGCCACTGAGGTGTTTTGGCCTAATACTTCTTGATAACTTGATTGTAACTTGAGATCACTGTATTGTTGTATTAGTTTTGAGCTACTTTAAATGTAGTAAAGGAAACTCTTAAATAGCTTTAGTATCGTGAAAAACGGGAAGCGATTACATATGTTGTCATGTTAGCAGAAAGTACATCTCCCAATCCACTTTAAGAGCAATTCAGTAGTTATAGACAACTCGGTACACGAGATAAACAATCCGAATTAAAATGAAATAGTGAAAAATATCTTTATATCATAGTTCCCTTTAATAGTTTTAAAATAAAAGAAACAAATAGTTCATTAATTCTATTAAATGAAAGATTTAAAAAAACAATTTTGTCTATAGGTTATTAAGGACCATTATGTCGTACAGACTTAAAAGTACAAATTAAAATATTTGATTTTAAACCAATTCAAGAGAATTTATAGCTTTTTTCTATTACCTTATTTTGGAAAATCTTTATAGCAAATTACAAAATGTTTCTACGTTTATTTCAAAGTATACTACAATAGGCGTCTTCAAATTGGGTTTATAAAATTCTCAATTTCTAAGGCAGGGACGCAATTAAACTGAAAAGGTCTAACTTCCAAGCTCGTGCTTAACAGACTGTAAAACCAGTATTAAAAAGGAAAATGTTGAAAGTTTTGCCCTTCACTTCTTTTTTTTAATTTTTCACAAAACTTATAAAATTTGTAAGGAATTAGCTTTCGACGGCATTTTCTTGCGAGTTTATGTTTAATTGGGCGAAAGAGGTTAAACTCAGCCTAAACATTCATTAATGCTTTCACTGTTTTCTTTTAATTAATTTATTTACGTATTTAAAACGCAAGAGTGTTGCTTAAATAGATGTTGCTTGAATAAAGCTGGAATTAAATAATTATGTTTCTGTATATTTCGTTGAATATTTTATATATATATATATATATATATATATATATATATATATATATATATATATATATATATTATTTACGGATAGAAAAATATGACGAATAATTCATATATCTGGATTATATTCGTTGATTTTGTAGTACATTTTGTAGGTCCGACTTTTCGCCAGAATTTGATCTAGCATTGTTGAGGTGAATCAACCACAATTGAGGTGTTAGATTAACCTCGACAATGTTAGATGAGACTGGCAAAAGTAGGAATTGAGTTTTTATCCACTACAAAATAGAAGGATTTGTTAGGAAAGTAAAGAACGTTTTGTTGTGACGATTGGCCTTGGGTGGTCATTCTTCCAAGTCAACTTGGCAGCTCCTACGATCCTTTATGGTTGAATACTGATTGTCTACGCGACTTAAAAGTGTGAGTCAAAAATTGATGACGCAGTCAAAATTTAAGAAGATAGGCGTTTCACAGTTAGTGGTTTGCACTTATCCCTTATTAAAATTTGAAAAACTGTTTTGTACGAAACTGTTAGTGGATAAATAAAATTGTGTGCCGGGTGGTTTCCTTGAATTTTGTTAGAACACAAAACCAAACGCATAGGCACTGCATTGACATTCCTCACGCACTATGACTAGGGTGGTGATGAACGGTTTAATCACATAGTTATTAGTGATGATAACTTTATCTCACATATCAATCCAAAAATAAAGCGTCATTCGCTTCAAAATATGGAATGACATCATTCGCGATCCCCAACGGAACTGAAAAAAGTAAATCAATGTCTGATCACCAGGGAGGTTATGACAGCGGTGTTGTGGGACCGTGCATGAGCCATACTAATCGACTACATGCCTAGAGAAGAAACGATAAATAAAGCGCCCTACTGTGAGACACTTTGTCGCTTTGCCGTGCCATGCAAAAAAAAGCGACGTGGAATGGCTTGCGGGTCCATGATTATTCAGGATAATCTACGTCCTGAAGTAGAGGTATTGACGAACTTGCTTAAGCAGTTTAGGTGGGAAATCTTTGAACCACCCCCCCCCATATAACCCATATTCATCCCCCATTGTTAATCACTTATTTCTCCAAACAAAAGGTATTTTTTATTTAAAACACTATTGAATTCTCGTCATCAAACATAAAGAAAACCGTTTATCAGTGGTTTAACAAATTTGGGGCAACAGAGTAAGAAGAAATCTTAAAATAGCTTTTTAAAAGTTTCCTAGAGAGGGTTATTAGGTTAAAAGGTCTAATAAGTGTTAAAATTCCAACGGAAAAGTAGGTTAGGAATCATAATGTTTGTATGGTAAGTTTGATTTAAATAAAAAATTATTAATCCCTTTAAGCAACAAAGTTTTCGTTATTTTCTGCACAACAAGTAAAAATATGTATAAATATAAACAACCCCAGATTGACAGCTTCGTCATGCAATAACTGAGACACCGAATGGATTTAGATGGACAGGATGCGAGTCCCCATATCGCTCATCTCGAAATTTACCATACTTATAAATATTTTTGTTTGGTGAGAGCTAGTGAATGCATATCTTATTGTATGAAAAATGAAGCAATAACAATAAGAAAAGAGGTAATTACAATAAGCGATTCGATTACAATATATTTAAACGATTCCGTGTCTGTTTTTACGCTAATGATAATAATAAGAGAATGATAACATTAAGCATGATAACACTATGCGACGGATACTAACAACGCGAATTAAAAAAAACAAAAGTTTTTTCATGAAATTTAAAAAACTTCAATTAAAACTGTAATTAAAAAGTTTTTTTATTTAATTTTATGTTAAAAAAGTTACAATTCATATATATTGCTGAGCATTCTCTTTGAAGTACATTTTATTAAATAATCTGACGATCGTCAAAAGACTTATGATGTATAATAATAGTAATATTATTCAGGTAAATATAGTATTAAGAAAGGATATAATCAGATTTTTTGTGACCGTAGAAGTTTTGTTAGCATTATGTCGCAATTACGATCATACTATTAATAAGGTCCGTCGGCTATAAAGCTGCCTTTGTATAACGAGTCTCTTTGTTAGATACACAAAGCATATTTCTCTAAGGGTTATGTTAACTCAAAAGCTTCAAACACTTTGTTCTTGGTCAAGGAATTCCTGGTACGAGTAGTGATAAAGCTTTGGACGTCGGTTGCGCAAAGTTGTAACTAGCTAAAGACTAGAACCGGTGGAAATATCCCATTGTTCGGTCCAGTAGGTAAGCAGCGATGTCAAATAAATAGGTTTAATTTTATTAGCTTCTATTGCATCTCAATTTAGAAAAACAAACAACAAAATTTACTAAAATACTTTCTCCTAAAATTTGTCTCACTTTACATATCATATTTCTGGTTCTTGTTTTCTTCTATAAGCAAAATGTGAAATGCTTTTAAAAGAATATAATGGCGAGGAAAGATATGTCCACAGAATACGGATATTTGCTAGTATTAAAGGGTTAAAATAGTAATCGAAACAGTGGTAGTTACTTAAATAGTAATTACAAACTACATTTAAGCGTATCTTTGCTAATTTATATAATTTTAAAGGTGCCCCATAACTTATATTGTATTTTAATACTTTATATAAACGAATAGTCATTTACTTCAAGTTTAGAATAATAATAAATTATTGCATTATTTTAAATATGATTTCACTATATTCATTGATTTTCGTTCAATGTCAAAACATTTTGTTGAATAAACAATAGAAAATATAGAAAAAAATATACACGAGTAGACAATGAAAAACAATCGCAATTTTTTAATAACCTATTACGATTAAACTATACAACAAACATAAAACATAGTGTAGGTTATTATATAAGATGACTGATAAGAGAATAAGTAAATCTGGTAAAAATATTTAATCTGGAAAATGCGTTTAAACTATATACGGATTTCCAAACGGAGTAGGTTTCTATCAATAATTCATTATATTGCATGATGTAAATATTTTTATTAGATAATAGCATATTTGTTAGGAAGTAATAATATTCATTAACTAATTGCGAATTATTTGTCAACAGATAAATTAATTAGCTAGTTAATTAATTTAAATAATGAGGGGTATTACCGTATAGCTTCAGAATTGTGGTTCTATTTTACCTCCAGGACTTGGTACGAATTTCCTGCCTTTCATTAAGGATAATTGATAAGCATAATCAAATAAAATAACTTATAACTTTTTTGAAGAAGGAAAGACTATGATATAAAATTAATGTTCTCGTTTTCCTATATTCGTTCTCAGCGTTTGCGAATATTTTAGCAGTTTAATAGATTAAACCCAGTTTAATATCAAATAATTTTCAAATTAAGATCGACCCTGGTGAGGTATATGGAGCGAATGCTGAGTGATAACATCACTTTTACAACTTTCGGATCCTTTATATTAGTGATAACAATAATATATATTTTGGTTTATCTGCATTATTAATAAAACTATTAATAAAAGTGAAAATGCATAGATATCTTAGTACCGAGTCAGAGACTAATGAAAGACATTTTCGTAGAAGTATATTCAATTGTTTTATGTTAAATTATTTACTACAAATTTACCCAATATTATATTTATCTTACAACCTCTTTGGCGTATATAATAATACAAATTCAAACACTTTTAAAACTCTTTGAAGGGTTTGGCTAAAAATACTTTCATGTTTTCGTATGTTTGAAGTTCATATATGCTTCTCATGTTTAAATGGCAAATGGGGTCTTATAATAAATTTCCTATTCCGACAAGTGAGAACAAAATTTATTCTAGGATCATGTTAAATAATTTTTTCCCCGACAAAAACTTAAATACCACTGCACAGGTAATAAATTATTCTTCCTTTTTTAGTTCGTGATAATTACAAAGTGGTTTAGAATAATTTATTTCAGAAGAACTTCTCAAACGTTTCATGAGTAACAATACAGTTATATATTAATACATTTATGCTTTTTATAACCTATAAAAAGATACTTTTATTTAAATTATACAGGATAATTAATTCCATTTTGTTATTTACAAAAAAAAATTATTTTGTTTGTTTTCTACACCTGTCTGAATATATATAAATGTTAGAGCTAAGTCACTTTTATTACCAAATGTTGACAACATGCCATCCGATCCTATCAAGCTTCAAAGTTAATATAGAAAAATGTGTTTTTCCGGTGAAAGCTGTAGGCCTACCTTTGTGACGTCACAGCAGTACATATCCATTACTGCTTTGCAGTTGTGACGTTTCGTTACAATCAGCAAAAGTGTAACAAACCGAGGATTCCTGATGCTGAGTCTTATTGCACTAACTAACAACTGATAGCATTTTATGTTTAGAATTTTAACGCTAGTAATGCCACAAGTCTTTTACTAACTGAAATTAGGAGATTTGACTTTATCAAAGCATCATAGAATATTTAGTTATGATATTTTAAAATTTTATCTCAACATTTAAATGTTGTTAAATACTTTTAGGTGTAAGACGTCTCAAAATTAACAACTTGTTATACATATACAAGTGAAAATGGCCACGAAAACAATAACCACAGTCATTGTATAGAATTGTATTTTTTAGAAAAGTCAATAACTTCCAATAAGATTTATTGAATAACTATGTACTTTCCAATATAATGGAACACAATGTGAGATGTAATGCAGGATATAGTTTATGGCTCGAAGGAGCTTTTCATACATTTAATGCCATTTGGATTACTCACTCTGATGGTTATTGTTATGTTTCCTTTTATAGTGTTGAGTAAGATTAGGCTGAGGTTTTCTAACATGGTTTTTCTAAAACACAATGATCATTATTTTATGTTGTTTCTATATATGTATTACAATGCAATACATAAACATTATGATGTACATTTTTAGGGTGTCACTAGCAACAGACAAGTGGAATGCCACCGAACATTGTCCTGTAGAAAGCAACTAGACTCCCTTCAGGAGAAGGGTTGGCAAATTCACATTCAGTGGGTGCCAAGTCATGTCAATATAGAAGGAAACGAGAAAGCCGACACTCTCGCTAAACAGGGAGCTGCTTTGCTGCAGCCACTTATCTCAACCTCTTTTCAATCCGTCAAAATACAGATAAACTCAGCTTTAAATCGCAGCACGAGAGAAAACCTAATCAGGGCCTCTCAAAACAAAAGCTGGGCTACACTCGTCACCGAAGGACCAATAAACCGCAGCCTTCCCCGCCGCACTGGTGTAGCACTGTTCCGCCTGACTACTGGCCACGACTACCTGGCGGCACACCTCCACAGGATTCATGTACTCCAATCGCCGGATTGCATGTTGTGTGGAAACGGAACCATGGATGCGGATCACCTCCTCACATGCACTTCCTTGGGCTACGTCCAGCCAGACAAAGAGGACAATGAGGTACGTCTCTCTCGATTGTACTGGTCAGCGCGCCACCAAATGGCCCAACAGCCAAGGGTGGGCGTTGGCTAGTAAGTAAGTAAGTAATGATGTACATTTTTTAGTGTGCCTTAGTCATTCAAGCGTCCCATAACAGACAATATTTTATGGGATACTTTGCAGAAAAGTCCACTTTATCCTAATAGTAATCATGCTTTAAAGCAATGTATTGTCTTAATCCAAATATTAGTTTTATATATATCTGAACATAAGTACCTAGGTCCTACGTTTCAAAATACACCGATTATAAAGTTAATTTTAAGGAGGAGTCCGATTATAAGGAGGAAATATTAATAATTTGTATCTTTATTTTCTAATTGGACAATTTCTCAAACCTGGATTCTAACTTTATGACGTTTATGCAATGCACTGGTTATAACAATGAAAAAATGTATATACTTTCTCAAAACATCAAAAGTTTACTTACGATTTACTATACTCCGGCTCAATATGGACAAAAAACAAGTATACAATATATGAAGTAGTTACAATATTTATAATGTAATCAAAACAAAATAAAGGATAATTCAAACTACGATTTAGAAATATTAGAAATGCGATATTAACCTTATCTACACGATTTAAGGCACGTAAATTCATTATCTACCTTTAAGAATAGCTAACAAGTTGTAAATGTAGTTGACAACGGGACAGATTAAATTAAATGTCTGTCCTTTTGATAAAAAATAGGACGATGGTTACGAATATGTTATCAAAACGTCGCCACTAAATTAATAAATGACAATATTGACTCGCAGCCTAGACGATTTAAATCTACAGAAACTATTAACGTCTTCACAATTTAGAGTACCTTCAAGATTCAACTGAACGCGTTTATATGCAACGATGGACAAAAAATAGCTGTAAAATATGTAAGGTAATGTAACCAAAAACAAAATTACAGAAGGCTCAACTCCGGGTTGAGAAGCAGAAAAACTAAACCTGGTATCTGAAATATTAAATTACGGTTATCTAAAATTACGAGATAAGGTAGCAAGGCTCCTTTCAATTTTGAAGAATAACTAGAAGTTTATCGTCTATATATATTGTACCCGCATACATAGGCCTAGCTATAAGAAGTTACTAATTTACCTAAGCTCTATAGTCCTTTATATTATACTGTGTTTTATAATTCCTAGCAGTAAAATATAATGCATAAAGCAAGAATTAGTTGATTGTATCAACCACTTGTTAAATATAAACGACCCAAACGAGGGAAATATTTAAATCCCTTATGAAAATAAACGGTATATCTTTTACTTACTGACAAATCTCTTACTGTATTGTGTTTTAAGGGATAACTACAATTCTAATAATAGTTTCTAAACGTAAATCAATGAAATAATTAGTTTACCTATGAATAGAGAGATATGGTTAACACGCAAACAATGGGGCTGCTTCAAATGACCAACGTGTCAACTAACCATCGTACGTTGATTAGTTGGCACCTTGTTCATTTGAGTGCATTCCGCAAACGATTTTAAACTTTTGCGTCCACTTTATGATTACATGTTATAATTATGAACGAATTATTTTATTCATGGTAAACGTAAGCAAATTCTTGTTAGGAGAAAAATTCTTCAAGATGTAACTCACTTATTTTTGTTTTACTTAATTAATAACTACACCGAGCTTCCTTACCTCTGTTAGGGACAATCTATTTTATACTAAGCCTATTAACAACTCTTGAAACATGTTACCACCTACTCTAATTACACTTTGCAATCATTTCATTAAATTTGCAACTACAATTATTACATAAAATATAATAATATATAATTTATGAAAATGTACAATTTTTATAAATTTTACCACATGAAATAGGATAGCACCCTATTACCTAACCGCGCCTTTAACTCACCGCAGAACCCTTAAAATATATCGGTTTGGTCATATTATTAAGTTCACTTTTACGTGTTAAAAAATATATTCTCTTATAAAAATAAAACACATTATTCTACATTAGCTTTATCTATCTATCTCGCTATATATTCTTCTTTTTCGTTTAAACGTTAAGTGTTTAACGTTTTAATTGTTCATAAATTGGTGCTAGAAGAATAATTACTTTTACATTCGCTCCTAAAAACACAACTGAAACAAATACGGTCATGCATTTGAGTTTACATTTAGTGGTAGGATATGTTAAAAAATCGGGTTCAAAGGTTAAAATTTTAAATCCATAGTTACTTTAAAAAAAATATATTTGAATTTCCTGATGTTTAACAAAGTATGCGGGGCATATTAAAATATTATACTTTTGCTACGGTCAAATATTTATTTTATAACTCTGGAATTGTTTAAACAATTTGAACAACCGTCAACAGAAGTAAAACTGCAGAAGGAAAATGTACACAAAAAACACTGAAATTTCACTAAATAAAAGTCACAGTTTAAAAAATAGTACAGGAAGTAACCATTTAAACATTGGGAATTGTTTATTTGAAAATGCAACAAATATGAAATATGAACAGAATGTATCAGATACATATTTACAAAATCAGCATGTTGGATTTTTGCTGTTTTCTATTCGTAGTTTATTGAGCCCTTTTATTAATCTCATTTAAACAACGTTTCAAACTAAAATACAATAAGATAGCTGTCGTCAAATTAATGAATAAATTAGAACAAAATACTGTAACTAATATGAAGTTGGAAACTTAAATAGTGGTTGAGCCAGACAAAAGATCAAATATGTAATGGTAGTTGGAAGAGAAGAAAAATGAAAAAATATTAATCAATCTTTATAAGTGTCTGTGTGTTAACCCCCCTACATGGGGAGAAAAATATATTACAGTAAGCCTAGATGATTCTGTTAAAATAAAAGCATCACCAAAAGACATTATGGGATTTGTAAGCGTAGGGTTGGGAGGCATTGTTTCCTAATATCGCAAGCGAATGCTTGGAAGTAATTAATAAGAAAATTATCACACAAAAAGCTTTATTTATTCCCTCATATTTACTCTAATCTAAACATCTGTGCACTTAATAAAATGGCAAAAGATATTAGTTCAAGTGAATGCTTTTTACAAGTAACTGTAATATTTCATATAGACATGTTAGTTCAAACATATGATTTAGCGTTAAGTCTTAGTGAGAGACACATTCTGTTCCATTGTAGGTAAATTTGGTAACCATTCTGTATGCTTTTTGTATTTTGCAATATGTTGTGAATATCGGTTTTTTGTGTAACTAAAGTTTTATCTTTATCACTTTCATATATTTTACTGTGTTAAAGTAAAATACCCGCAAATCTTTCAGAACTGTAATTTAGTAGCAATATACAACGGTAAAAATACTATACTCACGTTACAATACTGGTCCCTCCAAGTGAAGTCTATTTCTATTTGTATTTTTCCAGGTTTTTATAAGTGGAGTTAATTTTTATTCGTATTTTGCTAGGTTTTATAAGAAAAGTCTGTTTGTATTTGTATTTTGCGAAGTTTTTATAAGTGAAGTCTATTTCTATTTGTATTTTTCAAGGTTTTTATAAGTGAAGTCTATTTCTATTTGTATTTTACGAAGTTTTTATAAGTGAAGATCATTTCAAATTGTGTTTTGCAACTTTTGCATTACATACATTTATTTTCATTTTTTTGCAAGATTGCTGTGAGTGAATTGTACTATGTTTCGTATTTTGTGAGGAATTTATCACTGAAGTTCGTTTTAATTTATAAATTTAATAATCTATTTTAAATTATCTACGCATATATTTTGTCTAGGCGATAATAGAGAACACACATTTTATATTTGTAACTTTTCAAGGGAGAGAGACGCAAATGAAACTTCTTTTGAAGGAATTAAAGCATTGTTTGGGTATATATAAAGTAGGCTAATTACTTTTAAAGGATGTATAATATACTTTTAATGGTATAACCTAAGCGAAATAAATAGTTTTTAATACAATGTAATCATACTGAATTGAATAATTTTATTGTAATATTAATAGTCTGTCGTAAAGTACTAGAAGTAGAACAATGTAAAAAAATGTATTTTTCCTTACAATTAAATAAAATACTTTGTCCTCCATCCAAACATGCGAATCTTGAGTAAACCAGCCGAGAGTGGAAATAGTTTATTTACTTTGAATCACACAGAACTAATAATAGTATACTAGACGGAAGGAAAACTGATTGTACGATATATAGGATGGCTCTACTGGGCTCGGGTAGTTTTGGAATGGCGGTCGAAACAGTAATAGGCTTAGCTCTAGTGGGAGCACTAACCTCTTGTCAGGGTGGGTGTAATGACCTGCCAGTCATACAGGAAGGATTTCAGCCTAAGTCGTGAAACTAATCCCTTCCATTTGGATCTAATTTTGGGAGACTGTATCTGTTGGAGTCTATATGTTATTATTTTTGTTTGCCGTATTTAGAGCAATTACTTTAAGAATAACAAAATTTTGCTTCCTCATGAACCATAATAAGGTTTATTATAAAAACTGGATGCATGGACTTACAAAGGGATTGGTTTAGTTCTGTAATATATGATTATTTCTCTTTCACTGAACACATTTTACGTAGTAGCATTGCTCTAATAATTGTGTTTCATTATAAGTTTGTATTGTCGTGTCTGCACAAGTGTTTACATCTGATTGCATATACCACCCGGGGTGATGTCTACTTTTAGATCTACTTTTTCCTAGTGTTTATTATTTAACTATTCATAAACTAATTACAAAAGTCTAACTGTCTATATGTTGTCGATATTAAAAGAACGTTAAATGTTGAACAGCTTATGCTTCTTTCCTGAATCTGCTCTTTCTTTATTTTAACGAACAACAACAACAACAACAACAACAAAAACACGAACAGATACAAAAACAAGAACCGAAATTAATTGTTGGCGGAGAAATAGGACGACAAAAGAACCTTTTGATTTGATAATAACATTATTTGTTTCCATTGTTCCTGTTCAAGCGAGAAATATTGTTTACACCTGAAACTTTTGCAATAAAGTGCCACAGAATGGTTGATTGTTTGGAATATGCGATGTTTGTCGGAGTAGAAACGTTTAGAGTATATGTAACCATCAAACAAATTAATTAAAGCAAAACATTGACTGCGGGAATGAATGTTTCCTTCGAGTTCAACTCGTTTCCCTGTTAAACATAAATGTGAGGAGGAAATTACATCAAAGACGGATTCCGTACAGAACTTAAATGTTTTGAGAATAAAATAAAAACAAGCCAAGGAGAAAACGTTGTGCAGTTTAATTCTGACTTTACACTTTGCTGGAACAAGTTTGGACGATCTTGAATGGTTTCAGTTTAATTTCAGAAAACAAACTGGTGTAATTTACTTCAAGTTTTAATTTGAGAGACATTTCTAAAGAAATATAAGCATATAAGTATTAATTTATGAACTAACTTTAACAGAAAGTCTTTCGATTTAGGCCTTTTATAAATCTAAATGATATGAAATATATAATAGGCAACGACTAAACTCTTTTAGGGGAATTTAGACAAAAAATTTGTTTTAGATAAAAAATAGTTTATATATATTTTTAAAATATTTTATGAAAATGCGTTTCTTGGTGAAAATGTCGACTTGATTCAAATAAAACAGCACTAAATACAAAATACTAGAAATGAGTTTCTGTGAATTTCCATCGCTTTTCCTAACATTACATGAATTAAATCAAACAAAAAAAATATTTATTTTACTTTTTTTACTATTATCCCTTAAAATGTTTGTTGCCAGATTATCATAAGAGAATGTCTAGAAAATTATTTTAACCATTCCGATTTCGCTTTACAAATACTAGCATTTAACTAAGTATTCGATTTTCTAATATTCACGCGTTATAATTGTCCAGGTTACAAATACATTCCTATGGCGGTTTTAGTAAAAGTGCATACTCAGTTAGTAAATATGCACATTATAATGATTTCTATTACACACTCAGTTTGGGTTCTTATATTTTTATTAATTTTTCCTGACAGTATTTTGTTCATAACTCTTTTTAAACACACATTAAAGTAACTTATAATTTGGTTTTACATTATCGTGTTTGTATATTTAAATTTTTCCTATTATGTATTGAAGACTAGTTTCTTCGATTATAGTTGTCAGTAAATAATTTGTAAGAGTATAAACCAAACAAATCCTATTTGCCATATATTTACATAAAATTTTGTCATTTATTTAATTAACGATGAACTTAATTCTTAGTATTTACGATCCAATTACATAAAACTAGTTACAGAAATCTGTATACATTTACTGACTTTAGATTTATTGTAAAAAATTTAAAGTGATCTTTTATGATAGCAAACCTTTACGTTTATATTATTGAGAATTAAAAGATAGGAAATTTCGAGAGATAATAAGCAAATCAAACCGGAATCGCTACAGATTTTAAATATACTTAAGATACACACTTTTAATATCAGTAAAACAAGAACTAATTTTCAAACATTTGAGTCGAATTAGAATGAACCAAGAAATTTTTTAATGATTTTAAAATTCCAGTAACAAAACGAAGCAGGTTTACATCTTTCTGTATCTTTGAGAAATTGTCTACAAATTAATCTTAAGGGCGTTTTTATTGTTTATTCTTTTCGTAACAACGAGGTAAGAAGTATACAATTTTTAGCTTGCCTCGGTACGGACTCTAGTTGTCCAGTTTATCTATGTCGTCCTTTAAATCTTTTAAATTAAGACCATACAACTTCTCTGTGAATGTGCAACTTTATTATCCGGCTATTTTACATAAGAACATTATTTAAAACTTCAAACATTTCCATTTAAAGGTAACAGTATTATTGGATACAGAATTTAAATATTGTTCCTGACCAAACATAAAACATTTAATTATTTATAAACGACATAATTTCGAATTCAAATTGAACCTTGTCCTATTGAGATAGCGTAAAATTAATTATTCCCAAACGAAATATATTAGAGATAAAATTATTATTGTATGAATACATTAGGGGAAACAGGTTGAAAGAAAAAGTAACAAAACGGAATCCAGTGGGTACACAAGAGTCACACTGACAAATTGTAAGAGGGCAACGTAAAGCAGCAACAAATTTACTGAGTGCGCAACTTGATATTTAAGGAAATTGACAAATAGTGAGAAAACAGCAACTTACGTAAGAGTAACTTAGTGTAATCTTTTACAAATCTATTTGTGGAAAGCGTTTCTTCAAAAACCTTAGTTCAAGATTGGAGCTATTTTGATCAGACCAACTGATTAAAAGACTGATTACATTAGGCTAATCAGTGGTAAGTGTAATTTTGTCGAAACTCGATCCTGCGTAGGACGTGGACTGGAGTCATTTGGGAAGGCATTAATTGTGAATTTCTTCCTCCGTTACATTCAAACATATTTCTATCGGCCTTATTACACTTTACCACCGGGAAAAATATCAAACACGTATAATAAAACGGTGAAAGATGGTTTTCATCTGAAAACAAAAACTCATTTGAGTGTTCTTTGTAACAAGCAAGAAAATTATAAACTAAGACTCCCAAAAATATGTTTACGATGTAACAAAACCACAAACTCAAAAAACTAATATGCTACATCTGTTTATTTATAAAATAGTTTTATTAGAATTTAAGTTTTTACATTCTTTCCTTCATCGTTTTTTTAAATATCGGTTATCAATTGACAATTACAGCATTAAACCTGAATTATAGAGTAAACACCTTATTGGGGCTGCAATTAGATAAATCAATATAGAAAACAATAATACAACATGGAAATATATAATACGGACTGTCCAAGTAGCTTAGTTTATTTGTAGAATTCTCTAATAATACATTATAATTCTAAAACAAATTATAAAGCTTTGTTGTTTACTAATGTAGTAACGAGTCAGGTGGGTTTAATTTGTCTGTATAACTAAAAATATTACAGCATTATGCCGAAAGTATATTTCGATTTTATGGCGAAAAAGCTTTCTTAGTGACGCAGACAATCCTAAGAAACAAGTAAGGATAGAATAATAACAAAAAAAATTCCGAAAAATAACAAATTAAACAAACAAACAAACATTAAAATACATGGAGAACCTCACAGTACATAATTTTACCGATATAACAACACACTTACGGAGACGTTATATCAGTAAACATGCATCCAAACGTAGTTGTGTACAGTTTGTATGTGTTTTTGTAATAGGTTACGTTTTTCCAAAATAGTAATTTTTTGAGTTATTTTCGTGCCTATTTCCTAGGCATGTCTGCATCAGTAGGTAGAAGTTTGTCTCATAAATCGAAGTGTATACTCGGCATGGTAACCAAGATAGGTAATCACATGGGAAAACATTATAAAAAATGGAATATAATGTTGAAGAATAGGGAGGTCTACCTCTATATACATGTAAAGATATTTCTATTGATCTCATAATTATATAATCCACTACACAATTCACTTATTTACACAATTCATAATTAGACAGTTCTATTAATTTAATTTAATATAACAAAGAAATTATAATCTGTGATGTAGGGACTATTGATTTATATATACTGACTCTCAGCAAACAAAGGAAAAATAAACTCTTTCAACAATCACTCGATAAATATTGTACGTTCAAGAAATCAGATAGCTACCTATTATATTAATTTGATATAATACAATATAGCTATAAAATATTGTTTAGAATTGGTATGGTCATAAAAAAAATTTAAATAAAGTTTCATTTCGAAAGCTAAGTGGTGTATAAAGAATTAACGGAAAATCTATATTAGCATCCATATTGTGCTGGCAATATAACAAAACTGTAATAATAATTTAAAATAATCACGGGATTAGTTGAAGTCGTACGTTACAAGAGAGATATTTCCCCTGAACTGAACCTATTAGTGTAGGTTTTTTACAAAAATCCCATCCCAAACAGATAATTTATAGCCATATTTTAATAAGGTACAATATACTTTAAAATATAAAGTAAATTCGAATGTATAACGATTTGTTTCGTTTTTTTTTGTTTGTGTTTGTGTGTGTGTAAGTATTTTAATAAAGACTTGTTATTTTGCGTGACAATCATATGACTACAAGAAAACAGTGTTAGACGACTTATCTATATATCAGAAATAGAAGATTTTGTAGACTATTTTACAGTATTTTGAAACATACAGTTTTAAATGAACCCAGTATTTGTAAAACTTTCGGCTCTAGTTTGTTTTTGAGTCCAAAATAAAGCCACTAAAATTTTCCTGCAATTAGTAAGAATACATGAAATAAACTTGGAATTATTACTACAGACAAGCAATAACATTAATTGTATACAATTATAGGTCAAAATAGTGAATCTAATGAAATGAAAAGTTTAACTAGGATAGCTCATAGTACTGTTAGAGAAAGGGAACCTTTAATACACATAATAAATATATATATATATATATATATATATATATATATATATATATATGTATATATATATATATATATATGTATATATATATATATATATATATATATATATATATATATATATATTAAATATGGTGATATGTTTTCTAGTAATATAGTTATTAAATTAAAAATATTTCAAAAACAAGAATACTTTTAATGAATATATTTATTCAAAGCTTTTCGCCGATAAAATAGTACCAGCATCTTCAGGAAAATAAATATCTATTTTATTAGATAATTATTTTCCTGAAGATACTGGTACTATTTTATATGCGTAAAGCTTTGAATAAATAAATTCATTAAAAGTATTCTTGTTTTTGTAATATTTTTAATTCATTATATATATATATATATATATATATATATATATATATATATATATATATATATATATATATTAAAACAACATAGGTTATTCAAATACAAGAATATTTATTAATTTATATCATTAAATTACATTGTAATTTTCATTCCTGATGATGTTGGTACGGTTTACCAACGACAAGCTTTGGATATAAATTAATAAATATTCTTGTATTTGAATAACCTATGTTGTTTTAAATTATTAAACAAGAAAACGTATTATATATATATATTCTTAACTCAATATTAAGTCACAGTTCTTCAATATTTGCAAGGATAGTTTTCTGTTATCTGTTGATAAAGACGGTAAATTTTGAAATAACAGTATATATTCCTTTTATATTCAGCATGTGTTCAAGAGTACATTTTATCACTTAAACTTTAGTATTTCATTCCTTCACATCCCACCCTTGTGTTTAACATTTGAACGAACCGACATTATCCGTCTCACATTGTATTAAGGAAGGAAAGCTTTTCCCCCTAAGTGTGCCAGCATCTGAATTTAAATGCGACAAAATCGTATCTTGAAAATGCTACGGTACATTTTCTAAGGAATAGTTTCATAATTTAATATTTTTATTTACAGCACGACAGCTAATTTGAGGTTTGCAATTTTAATACGTTATTCGATCTAATATATGGTTTTAATGATAAAAAACAAAAGTCGATTATTTTCTCTTACTTTAACATATGAGGGACTATTTTAAGGGATTCTAGTTATGGAAACGCGATAAAAATCATAGGCAGATCCTGAACATAGGCATTGTTTAGGGCACTCGTATTGGTTTTGACGCTAGTCATTCGTTTTAGCAGTGAGGAGGTTTACGTTCCCTAAGGTTTCAAGTTGGGTTAACGTAATCTAAAATATTGCATCCATATAAATCTTTACATTTTTAGCAATAAAAGTTCGAATATACAAATTTGTTTTCGAAGAAAACCCATCAAATATCAGCCGAGTTCGAGCACAGCTGTATATTCTAATTATGGAACTAAATTTGCAAACTATAATCTTGAGTGGTTATCAAGCGCAATTAATTTTTTTAAATCCTTACAAGCATGTTTATAATAGATTTTAAATAATTTTGCATTTTTAAAAACATAAATATATAGTAACTGTTAATTCAAACTTAATTTTTAGTTTTATCTGCTATTATATTTATTTCGTTAGGTTGATTCAGTATTTTAATTTTGTCGACTTTGTATTTATTTTAATATTGTTTCACAACGAGCGAAACAAGGCTTATTAAATGTTAATCAACGACAAAAGGAAATTTCTTAGTAGACATTTAAGGTATTTATATTGGGACTTACATACAATACAGATGCTGGGTTAATTGAATATAAAATAGTATATATGTATACGGCTACTATGTACGGCTTCTTGAAGTTCTAGTGTGTGTAATTTAGGCTTATTTGTGATGGCGTGTGTGGCTAAGTTTGATGTATGTTTTAAAGTGCTCTTTATATCTGCTTTTATTTGTCGTTTTTTTGTCAAATGTATAATTTGTTACAGTCTGAGAATTCGATTTAAAAAATTTTTATTTTAAAGCATGAGACGTATTTTTCCGGTTATTTTATTTTATTGATTAGGTTTTCTGGATTTTTGTATGTAATGCAATTACTGTTATTTTGTAGTATTTTAGTTATTCCGCTTATGTTTTTTGTTGATTGTGATTCATGTTTAAGTTGTTTTAATTTAGTTAATATTTTTAATTCTAGTTTACCTATTGTTTTTATTTCTGCATTTTTTTGCGTTTTTTGATACATTGTTTGTTTTTATTTTTCGTTTTCTTCATTTCTAGGTGGATTTTTAGCACTCTTTATAAAAGTGAATTCTATTCAGAAACTTTATGTTGTGGAGGTGGTTAGAGTAGTGTGGTATCGTGGTTATGGTTCCTGTAGGTTTACTAAGATAGGGTTATGCTCTGTGTTGCCAAAAAGTCAGAATTGTGACATTACATGGAAGGATGTTAATGACGTGCATGTAGACAGACATTTCTTTAACGTGTCATTATAATTATAAGGATATATCACGATTACTACTGGATGATATTCGAAATTTAGATTGAAGAACTACATGTATAACGGAATTTATAATAGAGAAGAGAAAACAAATTGAGGTAGGAAAACGTGTTTGTAATAGAAATGACTTGTTAGCCTACAAAGATGGTTTCATCTAATATTTTAACATCAGCGATATGAGCTCTATCTAACATTTAAAATAAAATTATTCTAAATAGAACAGTTAGATAACTTTATCGATGGATTTTCTATTCTATTTTACTATGTTATAGTAACTTACATTTATCCGTTTTCAGCTAATCTCTATAGAGTCAGAACTGACATTTTATGAACTTCAATTCTTAAAAAAAGTAATGGTATATCGACAATCTTAGCAAGTACTTCCCCTTTAGAAATGGTATTGGAGATCTGATGCATTAGTGTAGCATGATATAATAAAACTATAATACATAAAACTAGTATAACATTCAAAATGGATTAAAACAAATATCGCTTATTTAAACTGTCAAACGAAATTTCTTTACCGTTATTCGGTATTCTAACAATAAACGCTTAATAATTTAAAATCAATATTTACAAACTCCATTTTATATGTCGAATTGGGAATTGAAACGTCAGTTGAACGTGATTAAACAATTTTAAAGGTTTCACTTTGGTGAAATAATTTACAAGGCTTCAAAGTTATAACATAACTCTGGTTTCAGATTTAAAATTCTATTTTGTTTTGAACATAGATGCAGTCTTCCACTTGTGCACCTGTTTAACCAACCCTGGCTGAACAAAAATGTGTAGTGAAATATTTATTTGCATAAGTCATGTTTAACATTGATTTACTGTGAATTTAAAGGAAAGTTATTTTTTTAAAGTTACGTGCTTTTTGAGACAATGTAAGGGGAATAAACGAGTAGAGGGTCAATGTAATAGAGTTTGAACGAAAAAATCTGATTAAATGTATCTTATTTTTCACAAAAATAATGTTAACCAAAGATATCGTTGACGAGAGAATTAAATTAAAAACTTTCAGTAAATGTTAAAAGTTAATTTAAAAACCTGTTATATTTGACAACTGCAATAATAAAAAGAAAGTATGAGAGGACGGTTATGATAATTTTATAGCAATAGAATACAAATAGAGTGAAAATGAAAAGTTTATTTCGCAAATTTAAACAAAAACAGTCACTTGAGTTAATAAAATTAATGTGAAGAAAGTAGAATGTGTCCAAAATTATCAAATATCGGTAAAATAGAATAAAATGTACATCAAAACGTAAATGTTTACAAAAATTTAAAATTGTTATAATTTACAAAAAGTTTATTTTAACTGTGTTATATTGAAGTTTTAATAAATTATAAGTTAAAGACAAAAGTAAATAAATCATTAAGGAAATTTTACATTATCAGATGACATTTACAAGATCAAAATCAATTTCATCTCGTTTGGGATATTTGAGGTTGCTCTCTCAGGGCGCATTTAGTTTTCTATAAAACTAATGACAAACTACTAAATATTATAATTATTCCATTTACGTTGGAAGAACATTTTATGTCCCAAAATTTATTCTTCAAAATGCCTCCTGCTTTAATTCCAAACGGCAATAAGCTAATCGTAACTAATGACTAATGGCACTGCAAATCTTTTGTTTTATTTAATTTACTAAATTCTATTCATTTCGTCGTATTACAGGAAGGTGTTAATACTGGCAAAATAGTGACGAGAGATATTCAAATCCTGAACACAAACTGAAGTTATAACTCGATGTAAGTATATGAGTAAATTCCTGCTCTATTTTAGTTCAATGTTTATATATATATATATATATATATATATATATATATATATATATATATAAATAATACATAATATAATATATAATATATATATATATAATTTAATATAATATTATATATATATATATATATTAATGTTATTAATTGGTATTCACTGAAAATACGTGTAGGGTAATTGACAAAAACCGTTTTCGTGGCACCACATTCTTAATTGGAATCCACGCCTAAACATCTTCTATTAGCTAATCTCCCCAAGGCCTATGTCAACGTTCCTTCATTAAGGAGAGTTTAAATGCTAGTAGTGAAAAATAATTTGGAATAAATCTTCAATGACACTGTTGAAACATTCCGTTCATCTACGAATTTCTACTCATTTTTAGTCTCGATACGAAACCTCTGTTAAAAAAAATTAAATCAATTACATCTTACAACCACTTTAAATTTGTTAAAGTTATGTTAATGAAACCAGTTCGTACTCTGAATGTATCATGACTTCAAAAAAAATAAGGACGTTCTGTATTCCATCCATAAGTTTTTTTGTGTTTTTTCCCGATAATTTTGTAAGTATTGAATCAATCAAAGTAATTTTGTTTGGAAATGAAAGGGGAAACCCTCGCGGTGGTCCCACTATAGTTACATCCTAACCCATCTAGTTTTGATACAATAATACCCAATTTTACTAAAGAAAAATTTATAATAGGTTTTTTTAATAAGGAATATGAACTACAGAATAACTAATAAGTAAAATAAATAAACAAAGCATTCATTTTATGTAAAGAACAAAGAACAAGATTTGCTCATTTAAGCGACTTTTTTGATGGCCTATCGTTGTTGATATACAACTTGGTATATCTCGTATGAGATAAGTCAAAACAAATGTACCATTTAGTTCATTTACCATGAAAGAAATATTCAATATTTCATTATTGGTGAAAACTTCATTATATCACTAAATATCAACCGATAAATTCATTAAAAGATAGCAATATTGTATATTTAGCTGAGCTTTTCCATTACATGATTATTAACGCGTTTTTAAACGGAAGTGACAAATAATAATTTTATGTATAACAAATAATTTGTAGGATTTTACAATAATTCATTAATGGAATTATCAACATAAATTACTCGACGTATTCTCGACTAGCGAACTGATGTGTTTGTCGTATTGCAAGGGGCCAATCAATTATTTGAACAATGACTAAGCAATATGGTTATAGAGAAATGCCAATCGGAAATGTGTATGGATACATTTTGGCAGTTTAGGCAAACAACGGTAAGAAACGAAATTCAATAACTTGAAACTTAATACTCACAAAATTTTGAAGTTTGGGCCGAATTTCGTACTTAGACTCATATACAACATACTGAACGTGAAAAATAAAAGAGTTTTAAGTGATGTTGGAGCACCTTGGCATATATATTAACAAATTATGATATAAATAAAAGTTTTTGAATATATCTTTCATAGACTTACATTATAGATATAAGAAATTAACTAAATTTATAATTCAAAATATTTAAGAAGATATATTTTCCTATATTTATAAGCTAATATTATTATCATACTCCGTTATATTGTATGGTCGTTTCCGGAGACAATGGTCAATTATCGTCTCCCATACTCTCATAATATTCAACACATGAAATTTTGGTTTCATGAGATTACTCTATGGTTCGCTATAATTAATAACGGGAAATCAAGCAATAAAAGAGTTTATTGTTTTAGAAATTTTTCAATTAGATTTGATGGATTAGCAGATAAAAGTATAATTTTTGGCACTGACATAAAACCTTTATGGGTAATAAGCTTATGATAAATTGTGTTTTCGTCATTGAATTTTGTTAACTATTTATTAAGTAAAAATTATATATTCGGATTCTTTCTTTAGAAGACGGTTCCAAAAACCACCTAATTTCGAACTCTTTTAGTTATAAATAAACAACATCTTTGTTAAAAGAATGAAAACATATATGTTTACAATTAATAAAGTAATGTTATGGAAATCAATTCGCACTTTGTATCACGCTTGTAGGGCAACTCAATAACTCTAAAAAGGCTCTATTCATTGAATGGGAAGGAGAGAATGATCACAGTTGGGAATTTAAGAGATTTCATTTATGGAAGTGATGCAGTGTAGTTGTGAGCACACAGAAAACTGGTAGACTGTTACTAATTTGGGGCATTTTGTAGAGGAATCCTCTCGATTTGGCGTAAGTAGTGTGGCGTTGGATTTGTATGAATGTTTTAAATTCCAATAAATTGAAATAAAATAATTTATTTGTAATGGTGGAGGCAATTATTTGGGATACTGTTTATTTCTAACCACAATAACGATAAAGTAGTATTATATTTCATTAATTCACAGTGGTGAATGCAATTAGGTGGTGGTAATTTATGGCAATGTGGTTTACAGTATGTGGATATAGCAGAGTGGAATAAATTGTATTCATTAAATTGATATAAATGATTTATTCTTTGCATCAATTATCTTCAAGTTGGGATTATATCAAGTTGTGCTATTGTTAGTTGTAACAATAATTTTACATAATTCGAAATTGTTATACATATCTATAAATAAAACTTACAAAATAAATTGGTTGTGTTGTAATAATTATTTGTAAGTGCATATATGATATTAAAACTGAGAAAATTTCCAGTGGTTGTCCAGAAAATTGAGAACTTTTTTGATTCAGACCGCTTATGGTTAATTTTGCAAATTGAAAAACAGGCATCCTCTTTAAATCTAATTGGTAGTAGGTAGTAACATCTAACTGACGTGATGTAACAGCTTCCCCTCCTTCATAGTATAGTGCGAAGCACGTAACCGTGCACTTGGCCTTGAGAGATCGGAGTAGGCGAGACAAGAGGTAGATGGTAAGTACAAATACCTTTCTACAACCATGATAAGAACAGTCAAAACACATACACTTAAGTCGGTCGATATTAGATAGATTATATGATATATTTTTTTCGGCATGAAATTACAAACAATCTTGAAATATCTGTTGACATATCGGCTGTTGAAACTGTTAATTTGTAGAACATTTTGAATATGTAACATGTTTTACAAAGTGGTAGTACACGATAAATTTCGAGTGATTTCTCCGTGTCTAGTCCATGGTCACATGGTTTGCACTACACAATCTGTCATTTCAAAATACCCTGTCCTGAGTCCTAACAAATTCCAACTTCCTTTCCTGTTATCCTCTTTCTTACACGGTAGTGTAACCAAGATGACTTCTTTATGATCTCGGTAGAAAGTAATTCTACCTATGTAAATATATCTGATTCTATGATTCCTCATGTATCATCATAATGTATTTAAAAGTAAAAAATAACTAAACATGTATTCAAGTCTCCTCAAATTTCGATAACGATAGGTTTGAACAAACTTTAATAATTAAAGGGGAAAACAAAAGCTGTTTGAGCTATCCTCGAGACATTATTTACCACTCTGTATAAAGCAAGTTTGTATACGTAGCGGCTTCACAAGTTTACACAAAGTTATGGGATTGTTATGTTAAGGAACAGTAGACGTTTACATTCCACCTTGTAACCGCCGAAACTTGCTTCTAATTAATATCCGTTGCACTTTTGAACGTAGAGACTTCAACAGTTGAACATATTCGTGATAAAAACTAAAGTTAGTTTCTATTTGGTGTAAGATGTAAACCAGTTTCTAAATATTAATTATGTTTGGGTAAAGTGACTCATAATCTGAGTGAATCCAATGTTTTTTTCACCTATACATTTACTTAAACACAAACGTTAGAAAAATAATGGCAAATATATAAAATGCCTTTTGTAACTCCAACTAAAACTGTTGTTTTATTTCAAATATTTTACAATCATCCTGGCTTCTTTAGTACAGTCATCCTGGCTTCATTAGTACAGTCATCATGGCTTCTTTAGTTGTCATCCTGGCTTCTTTAGTACAGTCATCCTGGCTTCTTTAGTACAGTCATCCTGGCTTCTTTAGTACAGTCATCCTGGCTTCTTTAGTACAGTCATCCTGGCTTCTTTAGTACAGTCATCCTGGCTTCATTAGTACAGTCATCCTGGCTTCATTAGTACAGTCATCCTGGCTTCATTAGTACAGTCATCCTGGCTTCATTAGTACAGTCATCATGGCTTCTTTAGTTGTCATCCTGGCTTCTTTAGTACAGTCATCCTGGCTTCTTTAGTACAGTCATCCTGGCTTCTTTAGTACAGTCATCCTGGCTTCTTTAGTACAGTCATCCTGGCTTCTTTAGTACAGTCATCCTGGCTTCATTAGTACAGTCATCCTGGCTTCATTAGTACAGTCATCCTGGCTTCTTTAGTACAGTCATCCTGGCTTCTTTAGTACAGTAATCCTGGCTTCTTTAGTACAGTCATCCTGGCTTCTTTAATACAGTCATCCTGGCTTCTTTAGTACAGTCATCCTAGCTTCTTTAGTACAGTCATCCTGGCTTCTTTAGTACAGTTATCCTGGCTTCTTTAGTACAGTCATCCTGGCTTCTTTAGTATAGTCATCCTGGCTTCTTTAGTACAGTCATCCTGGCTTCTTTAGTACAGTCATCCTGGCTTCTTTAGTACAGTCATCCTGGCTTCTTTAGTACAGTCATCCTGGCTTCTTTAGTACAGTCATCCTGGCTTCTTTAGTACAGTCATCCTGGCTTCATTAGTACAGTCATCCTGGCTTCTTTAGTACAGTCATCCTGGCTTCTTTAGTACAGTAATCCTGGCTTCTTTAGTACAGTCATCCTGGCTTCTTTAATACAGTCATCCTGGCTTCTTTAGTACAGTCATCCTGGCTTCTTTAGTACAGTCATCCTGGCTTCTTTAGTACAGTTATCCTGGCTTCTTTAGTACAGTCATCCTGGCTTCTTTAGTATAGTCATCCTGGCTTCTTTAGTACAGTCATCCTGGCTTCTTTAGTACAGTCATCCTGGCTTCTTTAGTACAGTTATCCTGGCTTCTTTAGTACAGTCATCCTGGCTTCTTTAGTACAGTCATCCAGGCTTCTTTAGTACAGTTATCCTGGCTTCTTTAGTACAGTCATCCTGGCTTCTTTAATACAGTCATCCTGGCTTCTTTAGTATAGTCATCCTGGCTTCTTTAGTACAGTCATCCTGGCTTCTTTAGTACAGTCATCCTGGCTTCTTTAGTACAGTCATCCAGGCTTCTTTAGTACAGTTATCCTGGCTTCTTTAGTACAGTCATCCTGGCTTCTTTAGTACAGTCATCCTGGCTTCTTTAGTATAGTCATCCTGGCTTCTTTAGTACAGTCATCCTGGCTTCTTTAGTACAGTCATCCTGGCTTCTTTAGTACAGTCATCCTGGCTTCTTTAGTACAGTCATCCTGGCTTCTTTAGTATAGTCATCCTGGCTTCTTTAGTACAGTCATCCTGGCTTCTTTAGTACAGTCATCCTGGCTTCTTTAGTACAGTCATCCTGGCTTCTTTAGTACAGTCATCCTGGCTTCTTTAGTATAGTCATCCTGGCTTCTTTAGTACAGTCATCCTGGCTTCTTTAGTACAGTCATCCTGGCTTCTTTAGTACAGTCATCCTGGCTTCTTTAGTACAGTCATCCTGGCTTCTTTAGTACAGTCATCCTGGCTTCTTTAGTACAGTCATCCTGGCTTCTTTAGTACAGTCATCCTGGCTTCTTTAGTACAGTCATCCCGGCTTCTTTATTACAGTCATCCTGGCTTCTTTATTACAGTCTGTCTGTCTTCGATCACATTCAACAAGTTATTGCAAAGCTATCATATTACGAAAGACGTTATACATTACACATGAAAAAAAAAACAGAAACATTAAGACACACACAAACGAAGTAAAAAGATAAATGTAAACTGATATTTTTGAATACCCATAGTACTGAGATACCAGCCTAAAACTCAGTAATTTTGCCTAATGCAAAACCAGTTTATTAATTGAGTCCCTATTTGAAATCTAATCAACTTAGAGAAAAATTGAATGTATTACTAGTATATTAATTACATATAATATTGTATATAATTCAAGATAATATAATAAATATTACATATACATCAGCGAAAACGTTTAAATGATATACATTTTTAATAATTGACATGATTTTGTAACATCAGAAATGTAACTAATTAAAAATAAACTTCACACAAGACAAATCTCCAAAGTAAAGTTAACAAATACCTTATTTAAAAACAATGTATGAAACTTTTCAATTAAACTGGACGAGTTTAATCGGCTTAGGCAGTCTTTAAACCTGTTTAACAACGTAACTGATAGCTTCTGACAATTTGTTGTTTTAAAATGTTTTTTTAAAAAGCGAACTGAATATAAATTAAGCACTCCTAGTACAATTTGCGTGTTTTAAGTTATTTGTTAAAAATTGTTATTCTTTTACTTCAAAATATTATGAAGTAACATTGGAAGTTACACTTATTATTTAGTAACTAATGAATATTGAAGGAGTGAGCCAGTTTTGGGAGTGGGAGAAGGGAGAATATTTAGGATCTAAGATTGTAGAATCGTAAAGTCGTGAAAGTAGCAAACACTGAAGGAGTGGGAATAATTCCCAAGAAAGAAGAAATGCCTCCCTCATCTTGGAAACTGTGGGGGCCACGACGGACTCGAGCCAATGCAAGAGAACGCTGAGGATCGATAAAGCTCACGCAAATTCTACTGAAGTACATATTAAGTAGTTATTATAAGTAAAACTTTTGAAAAATTGAAATATTTATCCAACAAAATAAATTCATGAACCAGTCATAATAACTAAATTTATAAAGTACAATTATAACTCAGTAACCTTACGCATTAACATAAATTTAATTATTTACATGTCATTGGTTAACATAATATTAGACTCGAGACTAAACGATTGTTAATAGTAAAGAGTTTCGAATATGTGGTTTTATAGCTGAAACTAATCTAGCTACCGGGTCACCATTTCTATGATACATCCGAAATATTATTATTATTTTTTTTGATGGTGAGTATTCCTGTTTGTCTGATAAGCTCATTGAGTAATGCTGTGTTTCGGACTTTGTCAACCCAGGAAATAAGCAACATTCGCTGGTAAGTCCATATTTCGAAAACGTCCAGTATGGCGTCTGTGAGTGTCCAAGCTTCTGCTCCATAATGATTATACTAAAACATAACATCTAGGAATACGAATCCTCAAGAGTAGATCGATACAACGGTTGAATCTGGATAAAGCCGCCTCTAGCTTTTTCTATTCGAGACTTTAATTCTTTTATGGTGTCCCAGCTTTCATTGACTGTACATCCCAATACTTGTACTGTTTGACGCGTTATATCGGTTTCCCGTCATATTCTGAATGACGACTTTCTGATGTTTAACTTTATCTTTTCACTCTTGTTCTGCCACGCAGTTTAGTAGTTCTTTCAAGTTCCTCCACTTTATTCCGCTTATGTAAAATTAATTTTATCTTTACCATTATTATTAATGCTTTGGTGTTTCTCATACATAGACGCTTGAGATATATCTTCACAGTACAAGTTAAGCAAGAGAGGTGATAGCACGCAGCCCTGTAGGAATCCACAGAAGAACTTTATCTCATCTAGCTTTCTGATACGATTAAAAACCTACTATTATTCTGATATCTCGTCAATTCAATTTTTTTCTTTTTTAACATTTAAAAGAGTTTCCCCATGTTAGACGGTATCAAAGGTCTCCTTATTACCCATATAACATTTGAACACCTCCATTGACATTTCCCGACATCTCTACACCAAAGTCTGCTGGTGCAGAAATTCCCTACACCTCTGCAGGTGCATGATGAAGCCAGCCTTGCGTATACCCATTCCATTCTCGAAACTGAAAATCTTTCACTAGATTTATTCTTTTGCCAAATATATTTATTACAAATAAATAAACCAGGTAAATAGTTAAAAATAGAACATTTTATTACAAAATAACCTATTTTTTACTTCCTGGATGGTGCATGTGGAGTTTGGTGTAGATCAATCCACAGGGCTCATCATCAGTGAGTGTTACTACTACAAACTCTAACTTACAACTTGGGGGAAAGTAGGGTTTCACTTCCATATTTATACATTAGGCATTGCCACGCCCACTTGTCAAAACAACAGTTATTAACCATGCTTTAAACATGATACATCAATCAGAAATTTTGTACCTAACTCAATAATAACAAAAAAACTTTTAACCATACAACATAATTACATATAAACAAAATAGATATTTAAAATTACAGTGTATTATTAATTCAAGATTCTAACCAAAAAGTTTCAATAAAACTTTCTTGTGTCACACTAATTACAAGAATAAATAAATAGGGCCTGACTCATTATTTACAATATTGTTTTCATTCCTACTAATATACAAAGTTTCTTACGCATCCTATTCACTACACTTAAGTACGTTTTTTTAACAGGGTTACATCGTCAACTTTAAACTCGTGCTGTTCCTCTAAACAATGTTTCGCCATCGCAGATTTTGCTGGTCTGTTATATTAAACGTGGGAAAAACGTTCTTTAGCCATAGTTTTATTATTATTATTTTTTTGACCTGTATATTTTAAAGGACACTTACTACACTTCCGGCATTAGATTCCTGAATTTTCTACATTAGGTTCGTATTTATGTCTCCCTAACAACTTCTTTAGGTTATTTGCAGTGGCAATTGTAACGTTCAAATTTTTCCTAGAGATTTTCTAATTTTATTACACAGTGTTGGATGGAGTGTTATATTTACCAGCCACCATTTGAGTGGTTTGTTTGGGTGTGTGTGCGTGCGTGTTTGTGTGCGTGTGTATGTGTGTGTGTGTGTGTGTGTGTGTGTGTGTGTGTGTGTGTGTGTGTGTGTATGTGTTTGTGTGTGAGTGAGAGAGAGTACGTACACGAGTATTTGTGTGTGTGTGTGTGTGTGTGTAAAAGAGAGAGAGAGAGAGAGAGAGAGGGGAGAGAGAAAACAGAGAGAGGAGGGGAGAGAGAAATAGAGAGAAAGACAGAGAAAGAGAGTTTGCGCACGTGTGTGTGTGTGTGTGTGTGTGAGTGTGTATGTATGTATGTGTGTGTGTGTGTGTGTGTGTGTGTGTGTGTGTGTGTGTGTGTGTGTGTGTGTGTGTGTGTGTGTGTGTGTGTGTGTGTGTGTGTGTGTGTGAGTGTGTATGTGTGTGTGTGTGTGTGTGTGTGTGTGTGTGTGTGTGTGTGTGTGTGTGTGTGTGTTGTGTGTGTGTGTGAGAGAGAATGAGAGTGCGCGCACATGTGTGTATGTGTTTCAGTGTGAGAGAGAGTGAGTGCACTTATGAAAGTCTGTGTGAGAGAGAGAGAGAGAGAGAGCGTGTGTGCTTGTGTTTGTGTATGAGAGAGAGAGGGTGCGCGCACATGTGTGTGTGTTTGTGTGTGAGAGAGAGTGAGTGCACGTATTAAAGTCTCTGTGTGTGTGTGTGTGTGAGAGAGAGAGAGAGTGCGTACACATGTGTTTCTGTGTGTGTGTGTGTGTGTGTGTGAGAGAGAGTGCGTACACATGTGTTTCTGTGTGTGTGTGTGTGTGTGAGAGAGAGAGAGAGAGAGATTGCACTCACATGTGTGTGTGTGTGTGTGTGTGTGTGTGTGTGTGTGTTTGTGTGTGAGAGAGAGTGAGTGCACGTATGAAAGTCTGTGTGAGAGAGAGAGAGAAAGAGAGAGAGAGAGAGAGAGAGAGAGAGAGTGTGTGTGTGTGTGTGTGTTGTGTGTGTGTGTGTGTGTGTGCGCGCGCGCCCTTTTTTGTGTTTGTGAGAGAGAAAGAGAGAGAGAGAGATCGTGAAACCGTGTGCACTTGCGTGTTTCGTGGGTGCGTGTGCGTGCGTGTGTGTGTGTGTGCGTGTAACAAAGAAAGAGAGAGAGCGCGAATTTTGTAAGTGAGAAGGAAGCTTACCCGGAAAAAATTATACTAATTTTAAATACTCATGGATAAAGTAGTATCTCAATATTATTCTATATGCTGTCTAAATTTATCAACTCTGAGACGTGTTTCAGCTCGATAAGGATAATTTTTGTAATTTCTAACTTTTTGATGGATGGCGAAAGTTGAACGGTCCTGAGATAAAACAGATGCGGCTTTCATTATGGTAGAGACAGTTTGGTAAACATTGCGACACAAAAGATTGAAAAAACCAAAATGCAAATTAATAATAAAGCTGTCTATTTAGCTATATTAAGCTGTGTAATAATCTGCATAGTGTATTTACACTTCCCGTTTGCGGCAAATGTGATGTGAAAAGCAGCCTTTTATTGGATATAACACAATGGTGATTGTACACATTGAACGTGAATATTAATTCGATTGGGATTAGATAGTTAATTATGCTATTGAAGAATAGTATTTATTTGACACAAAACATAAAATAATCTGCAATCTACAAGAAAATTATATAAAAGCTCTCAAACAGATTTAATAACGTACCCTATAGTTTTAAAAAGTGGTAAAAATATATATTATCACTATTACTCATTTTTTATATTAAATAGCTTTTCA
Source organism: Prosapia bicincta (assembly GCA_036971475.1). Lineage (NCBI taxonomy): Eukaryota > Metazoa > Arthropoda > Insecta > Hemiptera > Cercopidae > Prosapia > Prosapia bicincta. The sequence continues at coordinate 74,208,485 of JBAIZL010000010.1, read as the reverse complement.
GCTTGCATATAATAACTGTTACATGATTTTCATTATAGTTTTCTGTTCTAGAAAAATTTTAAAATATATGTATAATTTTGTTTTATACTAAATGAATATCTTGGTAATTAATTGTATTTTGCGTACACAATGTGTTTCATGTTCATGTTTCTTTTGAAATGTTGATTCAATAATAAACTATATGATTGATACCTTAAACGTGTTTTAGCGAACATGTACTGGACTTGTCCTTTTAATTTTTATGTCCTTTTAATTACATGACTCCAAAATGCAAAACTAATTGAGCATTTCTTAAAATAAAACAAAAATCAATTAATGGCTCTCTCTTATTTCAACAGAATATGATATCCAGAATATTGATGAAACAGCTGGTCCTTGGAGATGATGTTTTCCTTTAAAATATTCCCATGAAAACCATTGTTTTGGTAAGAAGAAAACGTATCCGGACCTCCAGCCTTACTGCTAAAGCACGATGAAAGTAAAGGATCGTTTTACATAAGCCATTCTCAAGATTCTTAGTATATAAACCAATGACTTTTTATCTATGTCCTAAGTATTTTAAAAGAGTGTATTATGAAACCTATTTGGACCAAAAGGGTATTTTTTCACAAATTTATAAAATGCTACGTAACTATTAGTGTTATTAACTAATTAATCACTTCAAAAACGTACTGGAAAAAAATTATAACTATTCTAAGCCTATTTTATGCTTTATGGTACTAAAGTCAGATCTTCTAAGGCTTTGAAGTACCTATAATACTGTCATCACTGTTTATTCTTTCCTTGGCTAGAGGACATTAAATTTAATATCAGAACTGTATAGTATGCTTTATTTTACATCATTATAGCAAACTCAATCTATCTTGTATAACAGTTTGTATTACAAACAGCTCAAATGTATTAAAGTCTGCTAAAATGGATTACGATCGCCTAAAATGTTTTTATTCAATAATTTGTAATACAGTTAACCAGAATCCACTTCACAAGCCAAATCACCATTTTATAATTTCTAGTTTATTCTAAGCTTGAACTGCAATTTGGTTCTCAGAAAAACAAGAACTACACAATATTTGCTTTCAAATCTACCAAACAAACTGTATTAGAAGTTTCTTTATTTACAACGACACCTAAAGAATTAATTTAAAACCTTTTTTTGCTACATTGAAAGTATAGAGCCGATAAACTCCTGCATCCAAAAGTGCGAGAACCACTAAAAGTAAAATTCCAAAGCTGTGACTGACATGGCCTTATCTACCAAGTTATATTTTCACATAGGTTCCTCTACGTATCTAGGACACCTTATAATCTTCTTGAACTCCTGCCTCTCTCGTTTAAATCTACTTTTTGACTAAAATGTTTGAATTACAGATTTTGTTTTTAAAGAACGGTCGTCTATATTTTACACACACGTCGAACAATATTTGTATAATATGTATCATAAATTGTATGATATCATCCCAGTTCTTCTTATTTCAGGTAAACAACTTTCTTTTTACAGACATGAAACCTTACTTTAAAAGAAACACAATAAACAAAGTGATATTTACTCGATTTACTGTAAATAATATGGAGTAGGAAAACGATTGTAAATATCGCAAGGGAAAGGTCATTGAACCACGATTAATCATAATTTTTATAAATATTGTCAGAGTTTTTGTTCCTCTTCCTGAGTATAGCTAATTTGGTTGAAGTGTAAACTAAATGTACCTAATAAGACCCTTGCAAATATTTACTAAACTAATTCTGAACGAGTTACACCAAGAAGTTAAACAAATCAATTTGCCGACAACAAAATAAAACACGTTAATGACTCGCGTTTTATAATATATTAGGGGCTATATAATTTATGTCCAGGTTTGACAACATCCGGTTCCGTAAGGCTATTTACTGTAGCATATGCATTATGTATTGAACGTCCCTCTTCACATGCTAAAGTTATTAACATTACAAAGGGTTGGCCAAATGCACAACATCACACAATTACATGTACATCTGCAGTCCTAGATATGATTGATTTATGTAGTTGTACTGGACCTAGAGTATTGTTCTGAGATTATTTTTAGATACATTTGTATTTAATTATTTATTGTGTGCTATTCAAAAGAAGTCGTGATGGTTCAAAGACTACATCATTGTAACATAAATAATATTAAAAAACATATATGAAAAAGTAATATCATATTTTTTTAAATTTTTGTTTGTAGGTTACATAATTATTTCGGTTGGTTCTAAAGTATGCATAGAACATAAAATTTAAAAGTATCACTCAACATTCACCAATTGAATAAAAAAATTAAACCGGTAAGTAAATATTACGTTGTTAGACCTCACATTCCTCAATATTATATTTCATTCGTTTTTTGAATAACATTTAGACGTTAACTGCATTTACGTTAATAATCAGAATTCTATGAGCTTAGCTTGTGAGGTTGTGTTAAAAAATAAAGGACGTACACAGACTCACAAATTAATCATTTATTTACTCATACGCGTTTCAATGACAAAGCCATAACCACCACATAGTGTTGCTACTACAACTCTTGTAGTTGTAAGTTAGAGTTTGTGGTAGCAAAACTCACTGATGATGATGGCTTTGTCATTGAAACGCATATGAGTAAATAAATGATTAAATAGTTAGTCTGTGTACGTCCTTTATTTGTATTAATAATAATCATAATATTTCTCCATAAAAAATAAACCCACATATTTATTTATTAAACAAATAGTGTAGTATAATAATTCCCTTTTTTTGTTTAGTTATATATATATATATATATATATATATATATATATATATATATATATATATCGAATTGAACTCAATACCTACAGAATATACCAAATTTATTTTATTAACGAATTTTCAATGACGTTGCTAATAGCTCCAGATTGTTAATAACCAATTTGTTGCATTTAGTCTTCATAGGACGTAGATTTTATAAGTAGGAGAGTCTTATTGTATATTTTTGTAAATTTGAGCCTACCACATCAGTAAAACTTTTCATCTATGAGATAAAGTATGTGATATTTCATGTGAAAAGATAAATTTACAAGATTTCTTATACACAGGATATAAATATTTTATATACCATTTCAGACATGTTATTATTAATCCATTTAACCACAAATAGCTCATTATTCTTGTGTGTAAATAATGTGTGTGTGTGTGTGTGTGTGTGTGTGTGTGCGCGCGCGTGTGCGTGTGTGTCATCTGGTCAACATATATGTTTACTTTTTCCGTAGCGGCAGGGGCAGTAAAATTTGCACTTAAAAGACTGATTGTTATTTTATTTACATTTATAATATCAATTTTGCTTTTTAGCTGATCACTAAAGGGGGACCTCAAAACGTCACCTTTTTCCCCTACAACTGTTTTACGTTTGTCAGAGAAAGTAAATTGTTTAATAATTAATTATTTTTATTTTTATTATCAATATAACTATATCTCTTTAGGCCATCTGATATTTCAAATACAATATCTTCTCATGATATTCAGTTGTGACCAAACCAGTTCTAATTTATTATTCCAGTTCACAAAATCAAACGTTACACACACACACATACTGAGCTAAAAATATAAGGAGTTTGTAAAAGGATTAGTTACCATCCCATAAAATGTTGTATAATAAATTCAGTATAAACTCATTACATAATAATAACTTACTATTTTTATTAAAACTGTTAAGGAACTTGTATCTAGATAAATCCCACAGTTGCTGCTACGTTCTAAATAACAGCTGGAATCTTTTCATTTACATTCATGAATATACACAGAAACTATTTCATCGTTACTTCAAGTAAGCTCATAAAACGCAGTTTAATATCTCGCACACCTGACGTAAATGGCGCTGCGTGTTATAACAGTTGATGCCTGTATATATTTCCGACATATTTGTAACATGCACTTCAGCACTTCTACAATTACGTAATTGCTATATTTCATAGAATATTAGAAGTTTTTATAATATCCTTATGAGTACAGTACATATGGGAAATTATTTTTTCAAATAATTTTGCGTCAAACGAAATGTTTCCTTGTTTTTTCGAAGTTGACACCTAATAATACCAATTAAATCAATCAATTACAAATTAAATCAATCACGTTTAGTTGTCAAATTTAAAATATCATCTGATAGTAAACTATTTGTACAATAAAAGCTTATGAAAATCAACTACGAACAACAAACTTGAAATGGCAAGCAAGTAAAAAGTGAATAATTGTCTTTATCAATAAATTGTGTCGATTGATTACTTAGGTCCGCTGATGCGTTAAACACAGTTGTTTAAGAAATGAAATACTGAACTGAAATGTAATACGTGCTCACTTGAACTCTTGGTAATTATAAAGATAACTTAATGAAAAAAAAATAATAAAAATTTAACATTTTGAATTGAAATAATGTTGAAACATGTTGAAATTATGAACTTAGTATCGTAAGTTAATATAATGTAACTGGTATTTATAAAATAAAATCATGCCAGTAATTAATGAAGAGTTATCCAATGAACTTTAACCTTATAAGAGTTTTATTATCTCAATTTTCCATAGATATTTATTTACATATTTACCAATAATAATAATTTATTTCCAATCTCACAGTTGCTGCTACGCACTAAATAACAGCTAGAATGTTTTCATTCAATCTCATGAGAATATGCAGATACTATTTTATCGTTAGTTCATGTAAGCTGATAAAACGTAGTTTAATATCTCACACACCTGTGGTAATTGGCGCTGCGTGTTACAACAGTTGAAGCCTGTATACATTTCTGACATACTTTTAACATTTACTTCAACACTTCTACAATTACATAACTGCTATATTTCATAGAATATTAGAGGCTTTCGTAATATCCTTATGAGTACAGTTCAAGTTCTTTAGGGAAATATTTTTCAAATAATTTTGCGTCAAATGAAATTTTTATCTTATTTTGTCCAATTTGACACTAAATAATATCACATAATACCAATTAAATCAATCAGTAACAGAATAAATCAATCACGTTTAGTTGTCAAATTTAAAACATTATCAAATAGTAACCTATTCAAATCAATAAAAGCTTATAACAACCGACTGGGAACAATAAACCTGAAATGGCAAGCACATAAATCGTACATAGTTGTCTTTGTCAATAAATTGTGACATTGATAACTAAACTCCGTTTATGCGTTAAACCCAGATGTTGAAAAAATGAAATACTAAACTGAAATGTATGACGTGGTCACTTTACCATTTGCTACTTATTAAGATAATAGACCAAAAATTTTAAAAAAATAACAATTTGAAACTTATTTGCCTGGTTTTAAACTAAACAGAAATAATGTACTTTACACAAACGTCTTATGTACGCTTCAATTTTTTTAAAACTCTTTTTTTTTCTTAATGTATTACGTGTTTCCCCAGTACAGACAGATGTGCTATTCACTATAGGCACTTTAATCATCTACACATTGTCTATGAATGGAATTGTTGTTTTAAATGATAATCTTCAACTTTAAAGACCTTCTAAGAATAGATCGCAACAAATACTTGTTTGTAGTGTTTCTAAACATAACATAGTATAACGTACATTTCTAACAATCAATTCATACAAGTACATACAGAATAAATTACTAAAAATGGGATACACATCCCTACACTGACTGAATTCGGACAGAGAAAAAAATATCTCTGTACAGTTGAAATATATATCCTACTGGTATAACTTACAAAGGTAGTAAGGGCTACTAGCCTACAGAGAAATCTAACTTTAAAGTAAAATTAACACATTTTACGCTGTTACCTAATACTTTACAATACTAATTTATTAACTTTACTGTTACAATAATTTTAATTGTAGCCTATGTAAATTAAATAAAATCTCATTTCAAATATAACTCATTTACGACAAGACTTTCGCAAGAGTTGTAAGATTAAAAGATTTTGTTCCTGCTGAAGGTTTTACATAGCTAATTAGGTCCTCTTTAACCGAACATTGTTTTTACAAATCAGAATTTTTGAGGTTTCTTGTATTCTATTTATTACTCCAATTTAGTTAGATTGTCGCGAGAAGACTGTTTAAATGAGGAGCGTTTGAAATCTAAATTTGATTACAAACTATAAGAATACTACATGAGAGTACGAATTAAGTTTTGAAAATTGAGTCATTCCGAAACGCGTCAATAGAGAAATGTAGCAGAAAAAATGTACCTAAGTATATTGAAATATTCGTAACAGAAATAAAGATGAGTATGAAAAGAATTACAAACTATTATATTATGAATATCAGATGTAAAATTAGGTTAAATAATAATAAAAAAGGATTTGATTGCAAGTGATAAATACAATAATTTTGTAGTTGATTTGGCGATTGATTTATGGGAAAGATAATTTCAGAAAAAAGAAGAAATTATATTACTGTTTGAAAGCGTTGGTAGAGATACAATGATATTGCCTGATTAATTGTTTTTTTAAATACTATTAAAATAGGTCTTAAAAGATTTGACAGCTGTCAATTGAAAAGAGTAATTCAATGTCTGTGTTGTTCAAATTGAAAATGAATTATCTAGTTTTTAATATACTGTTCGAATAGCAGTAACTCTAAAATAGTTAAAAGTAAATAATTAATTAGATAAAATGTAATATAGGTTTAATTTTACTAAAGCATTGAAGGATTTCTGGATTAAACAGATAATTAATAGAGACTTACGAGAATTTAAATGTAAGAGAAGCTAAAATGCAATTATTGAAAGGAATCCTTTAATTACGATGCTGATTATAGATAGGAATTCTTCATTAACAACGAAAACCCTTTTAAAACACATTTTGTTTTATTTCTTGAAAAAAAATGGTTTTGATAGTTACTATATAGATTATTGTATTGTGTACTTTGTTTACCAAGGTTACGATATGTGGAAATAACACTGTTTCGATACTCCATGAGAAAACGATATTTAGCAAGTGGTTATAGTTATTTCAGGTGTTTTGCCATTTAAATAGGGAGACATATCATCAGTGCTTTATAAGCCTATTAATCCATTTTTTCAAATAGATAAAACATTCTGTCTACTTCTTAAAACTATTTACCTGATTAATATTCCACCACCTCTATTCCACTTCCAATAATTTTCTTTAACATATTTTGAAACAGGAAATGCAATTTTCAGGGTTTAAACTTGACGTATTTAGGCTTGCATAATTTTTAAGGTTATATGTATGAACGTTATTGAGCGTTCTGTGACATCTAAATCTACGATTCTCCAGGAACTTCGATCCTTTCTTTCACAAAATATGATACAACTTTATGCATTTAATTAGTCATAATAATTTCATCTAAACTTTTTCTATCAGTATTTCCTTTGTAAAACTAGAAGACTTTATACCGATTTCGAATAACTTTAGGGCATTCTACACCAGTCTCGTCACCTTTGTCGTATAATTACACTCCAGAAAGTCTATAGAGAAGCTAGTCCGAAACCCTTAGTGCAGAAAGTTTCATACGAGAATGGTGGAAGTTAAACTTCCAAGGTAATAAATAATTCTAATTCAATTTCAAGTCTCGTCGGATGGAGCGGAAGTAAATCCTTTTACAGGACTTTGAACAAACATGTGTCTCGTCAGCTAGGAAATCGTTTTTAAAAAGTTGTTGGAACAAACGTTTAGTAATTATAATGTCAATTATATTGAGATAGTCTTTTTTAAAACTCTGAAACTAATATAACTAAATATCAACTGTGAACCCAAATCACAAATTAAAACATAAATATCTGCATCTAGGGCAGACATGAAAAGGGGTATAATATTTTGTCGTTTTCAATAATTCTGTGTGCTGATTCTAATTGAAGTTCTGTCATTAGAATGGAGCCATGTTTAGTCATGTTTTACAATAAAAATTCGGTACAAAATATTCACTTACCATTTATTAAAATTTTTTCAAATATCGCAATAGATTTTCTTAAAATTTAAATTATTACAACGATAAACACTGAATATGACAAATTAAAGCTAGATATAAATTTACCTGATTTACATTTAATATGACAATTAGAAACTAAACTTTTAATTTACTAGGTTAGGACGTATGATATAATCTGTAAGACCTTATGAACAAACTTAAAGTAAACAACTTTTTTATATTCACAATTATTGAACCTAATGGTTATAATAGAGGTTAAATTTAGAACGAAACTAGGGCTGTACATACAAAAGTGTATCTATGCGGTTATTGCAAGTGTAGCCGTCAAGACTGTGACGTCACTATCGAGTAGCCAGATGAGCCGACCTGCCCTCTCACCATTCGCCAGTCGGCATTTGTGATACAATGGTTGTAATACATATTGCCGTTCTGTTAATAATAATGACAGAAACGAAAAAAATGGTTCATATGAAACCAAACGAAACTGTTTGAAATTGTAACGGAAATGTAATAAACTGCAGAAAGTTCTTGGAACAAAATGCAAGAATACAATAATAAACTCCATAAAACAAATAACAAACTCGAGATAAAAAAAATGTTCTTTATATGCAGATATAAAGTGAATTAAAAATAACGATAATTGTAAGATTAACGATAAAATTTTGCCAGAAGCATACTGGCAAAAATATTTACCCCGGGGCAAATTTGGCATTTGACATTTGTTAAATATAAACAAAGGTATAGAGTGGGATAGTGAGTATATAGTGAGTTTAATACACTCAGAAGTGTAAATGTTAAGGCGTACAGTTTCTTCCAAATTAAATTGTAATACCCACTTCTATCTTTAAGTTCTTCACATAGGGGACTGCCAAATTTTAAATTTATAAGATGTTCTTCGTGTGATGTAAAATAATAGGTAGCAATTAAACTAGTTTGAGAGGGAAAGGAACAATTTATTTTATTGCTATTATAATTAAACATAATTAATTATTATGAAAATATTTTCCTAAATTTCGATATTGAAATATTTTCATCATTTCAAAAATATCTTGTTATCATTGAATTGTATTGTTATTTATTAAATAATTTCGAAGCTCATTGGTTAACCTTTTACGAAACTGTTCGCGTGTAGCTTAGCTTTTGAATAGTTTTCCGGTGGTCACCCAATCCTTTTCTTACTAATCGGCTGCCTACCTGTTGAACGGTTTTGTTGCGCTTCTTTAGCCGAATCTAATACATGACAGGTTTTTAATTTCACTTTCTTTCTGAAGTATGTTTACATTTTGTTCTTACTATGAGGTTAATCTTTATTTATAGCCTTCCTGAACCGGAATTTTTTTTCATTTCAATTTCAAATCCTGTCTTTTGAACCACAACTTATTCTTGTCCAAGACTGTAGATTGTTGGTTGGGTTACGTCTGCGTAACTTGCGACTTAGTAATTTATAATCGTAAGTTTCTCTGAAACGTTTTCTCTTGCGCCACTCTTAAAATTACTAACTCTAATGTCCTATGTTATGTTGACTCGGTTGAGCTACAGACTCTGTCAGATTCTTCGTTTACGTTTTTTTTTTGTATTTGGATTTTTTGACTCCCTTATTTCATTATTTATTTTCATGTTACTCGTTGAATCTCCATCACTTACAGTAGATTTACATTTTCAGCCAATTAGCTTATCTACATTGACACACAAACCGTCACGGCAATTTTACTACCTGTTCCTTTACAATGTTTACATTTAGCGAATTGATAATGTTCTTCTCAAACATATGCTGTCACCTGGGTTATTGATGTCCTCAATATTTGCGCCGATCTAATTATTTAGTTTATTGATATTTTTACTCATCTTCTCAAAAACATGTTGATCCATTTGTGTTTTACTGAATGCAGAATATGAACTAATGTCTGTCGGAAGCTTCTATTTTTGAAATTACTTTCAATTACATCCCATATGTTAGTTCCGTTCCTTTCCCTCAATAATAACTTGTATGTTTATATCTTTCATTCCTTGTCATAATATCTATTTATGTCGACTTTCCTGTTTGCATAACTTCCATAAACTTATGTAAGCAGTCAATAAGGTTATTTCACTACCTAATAGATTTATGTAAAAGTGTTTTCAAATATTAGATTAAAAATTTTACATCATACAGATCTGCAAGGGATTACCACACATTTCTCCATATCAGTACATCAGAGCTAAAATTTCTGGATTATCCCTATTTATTTAAAATAGTGTGTTTGGATTTTAGTTGAGCTGCAATTTTTTAGAATCTATGAATATTTAATTTTATCGTATTCAATCTGTTCAAAAATGCCCTGAATTAATTTAACTGAAGACATAATGAAGAAATAGTTATTATAAATAAATAAATCTTCTTAAACCACAAAAACCTTTTATTCAGGTCCTTATGTACATTTCAATTTCAAAGCAATTATCTACAGAGGAAATTACTATAAGACTACTTGACTATAAGACCGAGAGAGTTGATAGTCTGGTACTAATTTTTTCGGAAGTTGACGGCTTTAAAAATCGAAACGTACAACAGGTGATACATAATTTGTTATATGGTTTAAGGATTTTATTTATTTATAATTAAAAACTACACCACTTTTGTTCCAAATTATTATTAGACAAAATTAGTTTTTACTCAACAACATTAGAAATTGAATTTCACCTGGTATTAGTAAAGGCTCAACTAAGTAGGCTCTATACGAATGTTGATTTACCAAAATCAATGTATTATGTTACCAAATATTATTTAAGTAACCAGACACTGATATTTACCCTATTGGATTACAAACACGTATGTGAAACCTCTCACTGAATATGAGATTTGTTTTTAATAATCTAGTGGTTGATTTGGAGTAAAAATAAAATGTTAGTAAATAAGGCAACACTTCAATGTACAGTGAACCTTAAGCGTTGTAATATTAGTCTGAAATTTCATTGATAAATTAAGAGTAACGATGTGCAAACATTTAATACAAATTTGTATTTGTTTGTATGTGTAAAATGAACTGTATAGAAACGCTGTATACAAATACCTCAACATACTAAAATAAATGAGTCATTTTATTCAAGAGCATCGTTACAATTTGAAGTACAAGATTAACTATTGGAAGATACTGTTCTAGAAGTTTTTATAAACTAAAACACGCAATTGTACAAGGAATGCTTTTTTATATTCATTTCGCTTGAAAAAACAAAAATTGTGAACACACCAAATTGTGAAAAGCTTTCAGTTACGTTGTAAAGCCGGTTTTACAGTCAGCCAAAACCGATTGAACTCCTCCAGTTTAATTGAAAAGTTTCAGACATTGTTTTTAAATAAGGTGTTTGTTAACTTTACGTTGGAGATTTGTCTTGTGTGACACTTTATTCAGTAAGTTTATTTTCATTTAGTTACATTTCAGATACCGTAGAATCATGTCAGTTGTAAAACAATTATAACATATTAACCTTCTCATAAAGTAAATATAATACTTATATTGTCTTGAATTATATTTTATATTACATGTAAAAATATTCTAGAAATATATAAATATTTTCTTTAATTTGATAAAATTTTAATTCTAGAGCCAATTAATAAACTGGTTTCGCACTAGGCAAAAGTAATAAATTTTAAAAATTTCTTATTAAATTTAAAACTTTTTGCACTTCGACGGTGTGTGTGTTATTGTTTCTGTTTTTTTTTCATGAGCAATTTAACTTTTCTTCAGTAGTATGAAAGCTTGGTAATAATTAGGATAAATGTGATCGAGGGCAGGTAGACTGATCTAAAAAACGCCAGTAATAATTATAAAATATTTAAAATAAAAACATTTTCATCTGGAGTTACAAAACGTCTAGTATATATTTGATATTATGTTTATAATGTTTTTATTTCAGTAAATGTTTGGGTTAAAATATTATTTACACAAATAAATTTTAAACCTATTTCCCCAACGAAATGTACTATTTAAAACTACAAAACATGTTCACACGTTTCATCAAGTAGAAACTGGTGTTAGTTAAAAAAAAAATTATATCAGAAATATGTTAAATTGTTTACGTCTCAATGTTCAAAAGTGCAACGGTTATTAATTAGAAGCAAGTTTCGGAGTTTACAAGGTGGAATATAAACGTCTACTGTTCCTTAACATAACAATCCCATAACTTTGTGTAAACTTGTGAAGCCGCTACGTATACAAACTCGCTTTATACAGAGTGGTAAATAATGTCTCGAGAATAGCACAAACAGCTTTTGTTTCCCGCTTTAATTATTAAAGTTTGTTCAAACCTATCGTTGTCGAAATTTGAGGAGACTTTAATTTTTATAAAATATTTGAACAGTGTCTCAAGTATTAGAAAACATACTTTGATGATAGTTCTAAACTTTTATGCAAGTAATATATTGAAAGTTTAGATTATGTAAATTAGACTTGAAAATAAACTTTTTTTATTACCTTTAAGGTGATCATACATTATGACTTTTACCTCTGCTACGATTGATTGTAAGCATTTTAATTATAGGTAGGGATAATGTAAGTTTTTAAAACATTCTTGTATTTATATGTCCTAGGCTAAGGTATGCATTCGATAGGATAAAATCACGTATACGAGTACAGTGTTGCATATCTTCTAACGGGGTCATAAAGAAGTAATATTGAAAAAGATAATCTTGTAAGAAAGAGGATAACAGAAAAGTTAGATACGACTAAGGTGTGGGAGCTTGGAAATGATATATTGTACATGGAATGGGGAGAGGTTGTTACGTCATAGGGCCATGATATCGTGTAAATTAAAAACCTTAATGAGTGAAAAGAGGTGTCTACCAAACATCAGTTAGATATAAAGACGTTTTGGCTGGCTGGAGTATGTTTGTGTTTGTGTATGTCTGTGTGTGTGTGTGTGTGTGTGCGCGCGAATGAGTGTGTGTGTGTGCGTGTGCGTGTGTGTGTGTGTGTGTGTTGTGTGTGTCTGTCCGTGTGTGTTTGTGTGTGTGTGTGTGTGTGTGTGTGTGTGTGTGTGTGTTTGTGTGTGTGCGCGCGCGCGCATTCGGGTATTGCATTTGAATAAAATTAACAAAAGATACTTTTTTGATTAAATTAATTTTTGTTTCAGATTGAAGTTTGTAGTGCATTGAGATAAAATTTTATCTTAATAAACCCTACTTTTTAAGGTAAGAGATTGTTTTTCACACATTAACTCTTGATATAAAAGCTGCTTAGCGTCGGTAAAAATTACTTAGAAACATTCTAAAAACAACCACTTCTCATGGCAACTAATTTTCCTCAGACGCTATATCATTTATATCTTTGGAAACCGTGAATTACAACACAATCATTTTATTTTCTGAATCTCATCTATAATTAAATATAATTTTTCAAAATATGTCAAATGTGTTGTTACAACTAGTTTGCATATATTTATATAAGCCCAATTTAAAGGTAGTTTATATAAAGTACAAATCATTTATATGAATATAATGATGACTATTTATTCCAGGTGTTCTGCTATACCCACATACTGTAACCCACATTGACATAAGTTACCATTTAAACCGGCCATTGTGAATGAATTAGATATAATTTTATTTTATCGCAAGTGTGGTAAGAAATAAACAGTAGCCCGGGTGATTGTCTCTACCAAAACAAATAAATTGTTTTATCAGCTCGTCAGTTTCTCGCGATTTGAAACATATATACAAATTCAACGTCACACTTCTTACACCTAATCGAGAGGATCCCTCTACACATTGCCCCAAATTAGTTACCGTCTACCAGTATTCTGTGTGCTTACTACTAAATGACATCACTTCCTTAAATGAAATCTCTTATCGTTCTACATTGTGATCATTCGCAACTACACATTTAAGGAAAGGAGCGGTTTAAGATTTATTTTAGTTATTCTCTAAGCCTGATACTTTCAGATTGCGAATTGATTTCTCTAACATTACTTAAATAAATATAAACATAAGTTTTATTTCTTCTAACAAAGAGTGTTAATTTAGTGACTAAACCATTTTGAAATTAGGTGATTAAAAAATCATGTTTAAACAGTAACATTGAAGTTTATTTCCAAATTGTTTCTTCTCTAAAAGCACATACACTGAAAGAACGTTGACATACGGGCGATTAGTTAATACAAGACGTCGAGGCGTGAATTCCAATTAAGAATTTGGTGACACGAAAACTTCTTTACTCAATCACACTACCCGTATTCTCAGTCAATATTAAACAATATTATTTTAATATTATATATAAACATTGTACTAAAATAGGAATTTACTCATATAATTACATCGAGTTATAACTTCAGTTTGTGTTCAAGATTTGAATAACTCACATCACTATATTCCCAGTATTACTACACCTTCTTGTAAAATGACAAACTCAATAGAAGGGCGTATTAAATACAAATAAAGTGTTTGATTATAGTGCTATTCGTCATTAGTTACGAGTAGCTTATCGCCGTTTAGAAGTTAAAGCTAATAAATAGTCCAACTTTGGGAGATTCTTCCAACGTAAGTATAATAGTAATAGTAATATGTAGTTTGACATATTAGTTTTATAGGAACAATAAATTTAAAGTCTCTACTTATTGGCTCTTTATGTTCGCTAGAAGGGTAGAATTGCGTGCTGAGTGAGCCACCCTAACAGCCCCGAACGAGAAACAATTTATTTTGATCTCGCAAACGTCAAATGTTAATGTAAAAATTTCATAATAATTTATTTTGATCTCGCAAACGTCAAATGTTAATGTAAAAATTTCATAATAATTTATTTTCTTGAATGATTATTGTTTTCTCTAATTTAAGATTTAGTAAAAATTCATAATAACACTTTTACAAAGTTATTAAATTAACTTTTAAGTTTTCGTAAATATTTATGTTTTGATGTAAATTTTGGACAGCCCCTCTTTACATAATCATTTATTTTACGCTCAAGTGATTATTTTTACTTACTTTTACACAAAATAATGTTTTTACACCTAAAAACTGCAAAGAGGCTACAAGAAATTTATTTTACAGTGATAATAAGCTTTTTTTACAATGGTTTACTCTTTTTTTTATCTCTGTAGGAATCGAGAATAACCTCTCTTTGAATTGATTTTTAATATTTTATGAAAGTTCATACTTTGGTTTTATCCTTAAGGTTATATTTACCTTAGCATTGCCTTACATTGTTTCATAAAAGGCAAGCTTTCAAAAGATTAACCTTTTAAAGAAATAACTTTACATTTAAATTGAGAGTAAATTAAAGATAGGAGTCATTTATACAAATAATTATTTTACTACATATTAGTGTTCAGTCAGGGTTGAACAAGTGCACAAGTCCTCTTATTATTTACACCAGTGCGCATGGCTACATCTGTATTCACAACAAAACACAATTTTAAATCTGAAACCAGAATTATGATTTAATTTGAAAGCCTCATAAATTATTTCACTAAAGCGAAATATGATAAATTAAGAGCCACTTTTCATATATTAATTTGTGAATAAAAACAAGATTCAAAATACTTTTTAAAAATTACTACGCAAGAACTTCCTAACAAGGGAAAACAAACATTTAAAGGGTTAAACATGCTTATAAAGCATTTGATTTATTCAATAAAATAAATGTTTACAGAAAACGACGTTATTTCTTTAAAATGTAATTGTAATGTACAGTAATTAGGTAAAACATTAGTTAATCCATTTTGAATCCTATAATAAAAGTATGTGTTATTGCGTTGTTATATCATACTACACTACTGATTTAGATCTCCACAGTTCTAAAGGAGAAAAAGTAATTGCTAAGGGACCATTAGTTGCTTTAGGAATTGAAGTCCATAAAATACCAGTTCTGAATAACAGAGATTAGCTAAAATCAGATAAATATAATTAACAATTTCATCGAAAGATTGTTACCCCACTTTTCTATTTAGAATAGTTCTATTTTTATATGTTACATAACACCTCATATCATTGTTGTTTAGATATTAAATTTTATTTTCCATTTAGACTTTTAAAAATACTACACAGGTTTCCCTCATACTTGTTCTTAAAGACGTTTTTATTAAAATAAAACAATAAACATTGCAAATTTGTAATTTTTAACATCATTTCTGAAAGGTTCAACTTGTGGAAAAAGATTAGGCAAAACGTGTCTAACAGGTAGTCTGAGGGAATCAAACATTGTTGTAAGCTAACAAGTAGCTTCTATTACAAATTGTTTTCCCACTTAAATTAATTATCTACTTGTAAATTGTGTTAGACATTTATTTTTTCAATTTAAATTTAATCTGTTGTTAGCCTACTCGTCATATTCACGTTTATAATTATAATGCAATGCAAAACAAATGTTCATTTACTTTCACTTCGCTCCATCCTTCCATGAAATGTAACAAATCTGTCTTCTTTTTTACCAATACCAGGGTTTAAGCTCATTAACTTAAGTCATACTAAATTTCACTTACTCTATCCAACTCCTGAATAGGTTGAGTAAGGGGACCTCATTATCAACACAATAGAGGTTAGGTATATTTAGGGTACGTGTTAAACAAGCCTTAAACACTCATCCCAGGGCGTTAAAGTCTCTACCTTCAACCTATCCATATTCACAATCCTCATCCTTCTTAGGCTATAACATTACTATTTGCAAATATCATTAAAATTACAAATAAATAATTACCTTAAAAATAGCAACAATTACAATTTTTAAAATTCGCTATCAATTGTTATGTCTGCTGCTAAGTGTTGGTTCATCAACAGCTTTGGTAACTATATATTTTAAATTGTAACTTGATATGGGAATTAGTAGTTATTGCGATGTAAAAATGTGGTGGAAAATGTTTGTTGTGAAACTCTTAAATACTTCTAAATATTTTACCTATTTAAGTTATAACCCATATGGTGATGAATTCGCAAAATACAGAATTTTATACCAGTCCTTTAAAACAACTTACGGTTTCCAACAAAATATAAATTGGTAATAGCTCGATTACGTCATGTGCAATATACAAAATCTCCAACAATATTTAGACTACCTGCTAAATATATATAAATATATATATATATATATATATATATATATATATATATTATATATACTAAACATATATATATATATATATTATATATTAAATATATATATATATATTATATATATATATTATATATATTAAATATATATATATATATATATATATATATATATATATATATATATATATACACTATACCGGTTTACTTTTGAAAGAAACGCAAACACAATGTCATCTTCCAATGTTCACCAAATATCACACTCAGTGGACATAAATGTGAAATGTTTTTGTGGGTTTAACATCTAATTAATTTCTGTATGTAAAAAGGAATGTGTAATGAGGTACACGTAATTCCTAATCCAATCGGGGACTTTCTTTTTAAGAAGCATGAAATTCCCTGAAAAATATCTCAGCTTCCGTAAGATAAAAAAACGTATAATAAAACTGTTTACTTAAAAATAATACGAAATGTAGGTCAGGTGCATGTAGCCAACTTGAAGGTATAATTGATGTTTTTGTAAATTAGTTATTGAGATTGTTTAAGTAAAATACTGCTAACTTTCTATTTTAATCTTGCATTTGTACCTATTCAATTGTTTTATTCATATTCTATCCTATTAACGTGGAATATGATATTCCATAATAACACATTATCTTGGATTTTCCAGGGTTTTTCTTTAAATGTTTACATCCTTCAATAAATCTTCTAGATGGAAAATGTAAAAAACTACTGAAACTATGATGACGTTATTTAACTAATTTAAATGTTTTAAATTTTTAATAAATTTAAGTTAAAATAAAAAAAGCTTTAAAATCTATTTAGTTTTTTTACTAAATAATAGTGATTTCAAAATTATAGTTTTAAAGTTAAGATGATATTTTTGTACGGTTATATCAATATCTGAGGTTAGATTAGGTTACGTAAGAAAAACCAATAAACACTCAAACCTTTCCTATTAACGTTCATTTTACTATGTAATTATAAAAATAATAATATTTAAATAAATAGACCTATTTTACAAAAATACTATTAGTAGTAATAAAAGAGTATAACAGAATACAAAAAAATATACGAAAACTATCACATTTAATCGTTGAGTTTATTTCAGATATTTTATTCGATATCGAAAACTTTTTAATGTTTATGACGAGATGGTTGTTAATTACTTATTACACATTTGCTATTACTTGCGACCAGACTTTTTGTTAACTAAAGGTTGTTAAATTGGTAACTTACACTTGGAGGAAACGTTTTCGTCTTACGACTTCTTCAGCCTCGTATTTTTGCCGCTAGAAATGCTGCAGTTGTGCTTCCTCGGTACCATTTTTTGAAAGTTAGAAGTGATGTGATCAAAGAGTGTGTGCGATCTGTGCCGCGTTTGTTCATTTAGGATGTAATTTTTATGTGTGTTGCAAGAAATAACATCCTAAATGAACAAACGCGGTACAGATCACACATACTCTTTGATCACATCACTTCTAACTTTCAAAAAATGGTACCGAGGAAGCACAACTGCAGCATTCCTAGCGGCAAAAATCCTAACTTAAAAAAAATATTTGATTAACTCATAAATAGTGAAAATTCGTAACTTAAACTTAATTTCAGGATTCCTTTTTCACATCCATAATTAATGGTTTTTTAAAATTATATTTAAATCTCCTATATTTCATATACGCACAGTAAAAGCAGTTTAAACAACCACTGCAATTAAATTATCAACAATAACTTACCAGGTATCTAGCTACATAGCACATTAGTCAACAGATTAGAGCCACACTCATTTATTAGCTAAATATCCAACAAGATAAATTTCCTTCGACCATAATTGTGTAATAGCATTTGAAGAACAAAGCCCTATAGTTTTTGTATGTACACAGTCAGTAGCGCTATTGGCCTATCGACGTCGACGATATTATATAAATAGTCTACTGAAAAACTAATTTAATAATTTTTTTAAATTCCTTCTGTTAGTTTACACTCTGCTTGCAACAAATTTTCAATCGTTAATGAAATATTTTTTTATTCATCCACTCAAGTTCAAATACTTTTAAACCTATAAAGAATAACAAATTATCTTAATACAATGTTTAAAAAAAATATTAATTCATCCAACATTTTAAAAAGCTGATGTCTAGGTCGGATTCGAACTGAATAACTACATGTTTGAAACCCAACGTGAGCCAACTTTGATCGTTGCGAGAAATTTACTATAGTACTTATAGATGAATATGAAATTTGTTTTCCCCCTACTCAGCATATCAGTTTGTAAATATTAAACACGCACACAATTACACGCACACACACACACACACACACACACACACACACACACACACACACACATATATATATATATATATATATATTTCTTACACACAATCTTTTAAAACTATATTTCAAACGTTAATTCGTGATTTGAATCAACTTAATAACATTAATTTAACTTTAATAAATTAAATGTTAAAACGTAAAAATCTATCACTGTTTCATAAAAAAAAAATTACATTTATATTTTAATAATGTCGAGTTGGAATTCATTAATAATTGTTTCCTGACTTGACTAAATAATAAGTCCTTTTAAAAGGAATAAAGGAAATAATTTTATCATATTTCAATCACCAATCGTTGTTGAAATAAATAATTCAACTGTTTAAAATTACACTAAAAAATATTTATAGATACAACTAATTTCAAACATCGACATCGCTTAAGACTACGCCCGCTGTGAGATATTGCCCAGGCACATCGTAATTTTACCCCACTAACAACATCAGAGCTTTATCGTCTCACTTCTGTAATTTTACATTCATATTGATTTCCCCCTCTGTTTAAGGATGCGTAGATATAGACACCTGTCATTGCCTAGGAGATGAAATAGAAATCCAATCCGATTAACGAATAATTGAAATATGATCGCCTGTATGCAAGAAAGGAATGGTTTTATGTTGACAAATATGTTCCTATATTTTTCATTCACATATAAACTGTCGTCAAATACCACACGTATTATAATTTTTAATAATGAAATTTGAATATATAAACTTAAGAACTGAAATACTTAATTTTAAAAAATATTATTTTAAAAATATAAATTAATTTTAAATTTAAAACTAGTTATAAGTTGCTGCTACACAATAATTTTGTTAAAAAGTATGTTAGAAACCTGTTATGACAATACTATAGCTTAACAAACGCCAAAAAACTAATTACAAATAAATATACTAAACAATACATAATTATGATAAAAATGAAATCTTCAATTCACCCTTATTCTTAATATTAAGTCCACTGATCAATAAAGTCTTAATTATCGTTATAGACTCTTTGATTTTAAGAATATCAGCCTAGTAATGAAATTATACTTGTCTAGAATGTTAATTTATGACTGGATTATTTACCAATCTTATATAAATACTACTGTTTTTTTATTCAATAATATATATTAACAATCCAATGCCATTATTTAAAAACTACAAATGAAAGTATATTAAATGAATAGAACAAAAGTGTTTAAAAGCGTTTAATTCTAAAAATATTTCAGATTCGTGTTGGAATATACCTGAAAAAACAATACTTAAACTATCACTGATATCCAAATGTAACTAAGAATAGAACTACAATATTGTTAAATTATTGGAGGTGAAAAAATTATTTTATTGACTTGAATAACATGATATATTTGCCTTAGGTCTCTTTAAATGTATTATAATAAATTCGTAATCTAGATGAATCCACATTTAACCACTCATTAAGTTATACTACTGAGTGGAGGATCAAGATATTTCCCTGAGGAAAATTGTATTAAAACGGGAGCAGCTGCTACGGTAATAAATATACAGAGAACTGTCATTTTATATATAAACTGCTAAATATACGGAAACCATGCATTGGACGTTTTGATTTCAAATTGGCTGCCGGTTACTTATGCCAGCAATATAAGGAATCCGAGAAAACATCATGTAATCAAGTCTAAAAAGTTGTGTTTTCTGCAAGTTGTACTTTATTTGGAAATTCTATTGTTTTCTGAGTTTTAAAAGTTTAATTTGTATTACCAAAACGTTACCCGTATTGATATCAGAATGAATAGAAATTGTATATAAAAGTTCGTACTTATTCCGCCACGGGCGGCATAGTTGGCTGGTGTGTATATAATTTCCCTGCATATTTTTACCACTCTACTAACAATATGCCAGCCACAAACTTGATAATATTGCCGGTATCCACATTGATATCAATCTTACTACGCAATACAAATATTAGAAGGTGTGATTGCAGATATAACAAAAGACAAAAAAGTGTATTATAGAAATTTGTTTTAAAAATTTCTTATTACTATTTAGGTGATTTAAAAATATAAAAAATTTGCAAAATCTACTTTACCAAAAATCATCAAAACTGTATCTTGTAATGAATCCTTGTTTATATATTGAGAAAAAACACGAATTTCAGCAAATATTGGCGAGCTAAAACATTTGAATTGAACATCGTCAATGGTATTGTTCAAAAGAACAATTACCTTATATTGAAAAATATCTATGACAAATTATAAAATAAAATCGTAATGTGCTAAAATAGACGTTTTCAAAGTAATTTTATACAATTCCCAGGCATCTAATAAACAACGCAATTAAAGCGAGAAAGTTCAACATCCAAGATTATGCTCAACAGACTGTAAAGCCTGCATCAAAAGAAAAATGTACAAAGTTTCACCCTTCACTTGTTTTTTTTTTATTTTCACAAAACTTGGAAAATTAGTAAGGGATCAGCTTTTGATAGTATTTTCACTCTGAGTTTATGTTTTAATTCGGCGAAAGAGGTTAAACTCAGCCTAAAGATTTGATGCTGTGTTCACTGTTTTCTTTTAATTAATTTGTTTACGGATTTCAAATTCAGAACTGTGTTTCTTGGATAGACTTACTTGAATGTATCTGGAATTAAATACTTCTGTGTCAGTTATTGTCATTCAAATATTATATATAAACACATATATTTATATACAAACACATTATATAAATTATTAATATGTTTATATACAAATACAATATATATAAATTCATGTGTGTATCAACATATAGATTCAAAAATCGAACTATTATTGGAAATACAGTACTTTAATTGGCTCAATATGTGACTACGCGCAACTGAAACTATGAACTACTTCTAGACAATATATATTTAGTTCACTTAGTAACCAAAACTTGTAGCAAGAAAAATTATAGCACAATGTTAAAGGGAAAAAGCGTAAATTTGAAGAATGAACAGTTCTAGTGAAACAAAATCCCCAAATACCAATATTTATCATTTACTTGTGCAACCGACCATACACTGAGGTCACGAGTTGACAAATTATGTCACAATTTGAGAATGATCTCAGTGAAAAAATATTAAGTTAGGCACAGTTATGTGAAACACACAGGTACTTAATTATCTTAAACATGATAAAAAAGTTATCTAACGGCAATACCTAGACGGAGGTAGACTAAGACAATACCATAAAAATATGATAAAATGTTTTAAAAACGATAGATAGAATGCAGTGTGGGTAAAGTTACATATCTTATATATTGCACTGATTGTTCCTTATGTACCTGTGGTTGTACTACAAAACTTACCCGTGGGAATAGTTTCCAGTCTAATGTAAAAGTGATTTGATACAAATATCTGAACCGCAGTTATCATTTTCTCCTTAACGTTATCGGACAAAGCGCCGTAGGTAAATGATATATTTTTGAATAAGTTAGTAATTGGGTTACACATTTCGTAAAATAAACATTTGAAATAATGCATGTGCCTAAATTATTTAAATTAAAATAATATTAGTTAATATACAAAATTATTGTTTTTTTTTTTGTCACGAAAACATAAACATCAAGGATTTTGCACTCTGAACGACAGACCTCGTTTTCCACCTAATAGCGAAGGCACGACCGGGGTTACTACAATGCTTTAAATGTTTTCCAAATGGTAAAAATTCCATTTTCAATAAAAATGTCAACCAATATTAATTATTTTACCCAACGATATTTTCTTGACATTCGTTTCTTTTGATATTGCGTTACTAAGCACGGCTGGGCTAGTTATATTATATACAAGGGTGTGTATTGAATGTTGAAACGGTTATAAGTAACCATAAAAAAATAATTGGATTACAACTGTTATTACTATAACTAGTAAGTCATTAGTGCCTGTTTATTATGATTATAAACATATTTTATGATATATGCAATAACGAAAGATTTTCTGCTTCTAGTTATATAGTGTATTTGTATGTTTTACTTTACAATTAAGATATTTTATTAAAAAATTGATAGTTGGTTTTAATAGTCATTTATGTGTATAATTTTATGTTAAGCCATAAATAATTGTTAACAGAGGTTTCATGATTGTAAATCAATAAAACTCCCTTGTATCTATTTTGAAATTTAGTTGTTTTAAAATAATAAAATCAAATTAAACGAAATAAATTATTAACAAGTATATAATGTGATACTCTGTTACTTTTTATAGTTATATACCGAGACATTTCATTTGCTACCTAAAAGTATAGCGAAAAATTGAAAATCGCATTAATTTATTTTCTACTTGACTTGTAACTCACACAGTCTTTTTGGAAATTGTAACCCCTAGTTAACCTTACTAAAAGAAAAAACTTCTATAACAAAAGCTATATTGTTGATGGCATCTAAAGACGCCACTAATTGTGAGTTAAAATTATTTACAGAATCATGAATGCTTAATGTTAGTAAGAACTCACATGTTAAAAAGCGGTAATGTATACAACCAGGATCAAAGGTTTATATTAAGTAAGCATATAGTTTTTGAGAAATTTTATATCTTTCTTTGCTAGTATAAAAGTTATCTTCCAATAATTTTATTATTCTTATAAGTAAAAACTAATTGATTGTAGGATCATGTTAGTTATTATATTGTCTGACAAATTTCACAGCAAAATAATAAATCTTTCGAACTGTTTTTCATATTTCGATTCTTACAAAGTACATTTTAATAATTATTTCAAAAGAGCAATTTAAAAAAAAGAAGTAATTCAAAAGGTTCATGAGCATTGATACATTTACTATAATAATTTTGTATAATCTATGAAACATAATTTTTTTTTTTAATTTTACAAGAAATTTGAATCCCCTGTATTATTTACCAAAACAAATCGGAATATGTGTTTACTATATTTTTGTCTGTGCTGAATGATTATGTATATATATATATATATATATATATATAAAAGTTAGAGTTAAGTCACTTTTATTTCCAAATGTTGTCATTACGCCACCAGAACCTATCAAGTCTCGCCGTTAATAATGAAAAATGTACTTGCGATGAAAGATGTAACAACTTTTGTGACGTCACTGCCTTTAATCTCCATTACTTCTTGCAGTTGTGTCGCTTTGTTACAATCAGCAATAGTGTATCAGCCATAGAATTCCTAATGCCGTGTTTTGTTGCACTAGAAATATTACTGTTTCTAAAAACTGATTCAGGTTACATGTATTTTATGTTTAGACTTTTAACGCTAGTAATGCCACAAATCTTTTACTACCTAAATTTAGGAGATTTGATTTTAACAAGGCATCATTAAAAAGTTTCCTTTAATTGAATGCTTAGTTATAATATTAAAAAATGTTTTCTCAAAATATAAATTAATGAAAAGGTTGTTATATACTTATATGTTCAAAACTGCTCTAAACTAACGATTTTTATACACGAACAACTAAATATAGCCATGAAAATGATAATTGAATAAAACAGAATTATAAAAGTCAAAAATTTCGAATGAGTTTATTAGGCAATTTACAAATTATTGACTTTTATATAACGAAAACATAAAGTTGTGATTCAAGGACTTTGACTCGATATATCGTTTTCTGGGTAACAGCGAAGTTATAGTTGGGGATACTAGAATGCATTAATTATTTTCCCAAACGTAAATAAATCAATTTTCAATATAAATGACTGCATAAATTATTTGTTTTTCACAACGGAATGTTTTTTTTCTTATGCTTATTAACACATTTTAAAACATATGCAAGAACGTAAGATTTTTCTCCGCTTAGTTACAGAGTGTATTTGTATGTTTGCCTTAAAAATTAAGATATTTTACTCAAAAATTGATAGTTGGTTTCAATAGTCATTTATTTGCATAATTATATGTTATTTCATAACTAAATAACGAGAAGGTTTCATAATTGTAAATCGACAAAACTCCCTTGTATCTATTTTGAATTTTTTTAAAATTAAAAAACCAATCGAATGAAATAAATTATTAAGAAGTATATAATCTGATGCTCTGTTACATTTACCAAAAACTTTCATTTGCTATCTAAAAGTAGAAGACGGTTGACTATCAAATATATATAGAGTACAATCTACATAAAAGGCTAACTTGTTTTCTACCTGACTTGTAACACACACAGTCTTTTTTGAAATTGTACTAAAAAACCCGTTAATTTTACTCAAAGACCCAATACAAATTCTATAACAAAACTTATATTGTTGGATGGCGTCTAAAGGCGCAACTAATGGAGGGGGGGGGAGTTAAAGTAGTTTATAAAATCATAATTTATAAATTTTTAATTATGATTTATGAATTTTAACATCACGAAGTTAGAACTAACATGTTATTAAGGTGGTAATATATAAAATCAGGGCCAAAAGTGTACAATAAACAAGCATATGGTTTTTGAGGAATTTTATATCGTTCTTCACTTTTTAATGATTATTGGAATATTTTAGTGGTTATTTTCAAAGTTTTAGTGAAGGAAAGGCTGTGTACTTATAGTGATTTAAGGTAAAAGTGTGTTTAAAAAGAAAACTTATACAAAATATTTGTCTCGGCTTAGTTAGGATTAGTTGTTCCCCAATTCAGTCTAGTTATTTATTTTGTTATTGTAATACTGATAACACTCATCATGCTGGTTTTAATTGTAACATATTCCAAAGCTTAATGAGTTAGTTGGATACGAAATGTTTAAAGCATTAGCCATTGAACGTCAATAAATCTATTCTAATTGGGCTTTAAACACTCATAGTTTAACACAATTATAAATATCTTTCCAATTGCTATTCAGGTGATTCAAATTAGATAAAAAACCACACAGTGTTAATCGTTATTTTCGTAACATATGGTATAAACACAAAGTGATTTAGAAGAAAAAACAAAAAAATAAGTTTCTCATAGAGTGTGAAAACGTTCCTAATCGTAACCATTTAACATTGGTGTACTGCTAATTAGATGCAAGAGAGAGGAATAAAATAAAACCTTATGAAATTCACTTCAACATATAAATATATCCAAGTTATATGCATAAGTTTAAAAAAGTTTACATTCCTTATATTGTTGCTGTAAAGAACAGAAACATAATTTTGTATTGCACAATAAAATATATTTTTGGGCCCGTTTTAATGATGTCTTCGTTTTGTACCAGATTCACTATATAGACAACGCTAGAATTTATATGGTGTCATGATCTGGAAAAACGGGGCTTTGGGCAAATAGGAGAAAGCTGGGCGATGGTATTGTAACTGTAAAGCAAATTTTAAAATTTTTTATTAAAATATTAAGCTAATTAGAGTTGAGATAGTGAGAACATTTCACAACGGTAAAAATCAAAGCACTGTTTTCTAAATGTCACTATACATTAGTTTATTAGTCGGATCGATATAATAAACTATTGTGTTTGTTTTATCAAACTAATGTGTGGTGAGAGTTAGGTTATGTTATATTATTAGGTTATGTTAGGTTAGTTGTTATGTTTTTAAAGATTTACAATTAATCTTGGGAGGATTTTCCATGTGATATATTTTATCAAATAATCTGAAGATCACCACAAGACTGATGATGAATAATGATATTATTTTTAATCAGGTAAATATATTAATAAGAAAAGGATACAATCAATTTTTCTCTTGTGACTGTTAGCATTTACACAAAAATACGATCATACTGTTAATAAGGTCCGTCGGCTATAAAGCTGCCTTTGTATAACGAGTCTCTTTGTTAGATACACAAAGCATATTTCTCTAAGGGTTATGTTAACACAAAAGCTTCAAACACTTTGTTCTTGGTCAAGGAATTCCTGGTACGAGTAACGATAAAGCTTTGGACGTCGGTAGCTCAGAGTTCTAACTAGCGCAAGTCTAGAGCCGGCGGAAATATCCTAATGTTCGGTCCAGTAGGTAAGCAGCGATGTCAAATAAGTAGGTTTAATTTTATTAGCTTCGATTGCATTTCTATTTTTATATGTGTATCAGCTAATGGTAAAACAAAAAGCAAAGTCTACTGTTGTGTACTACCTTGTAATAAAAATTGTTTCTTGCTTCAGGTCTTACTATTGGTTCATTTCTTCTTCTATAAGTATTTGTTCTCATGCGAAATAAGCAATGATTTTAGAAGAATATGGTAGCGAGAATAGATGTGTACGGAATTTAGAATTATTACTAGTATTAAAGGATTATAAACAGGATTAAACAGGCATTGATATAGGGATGAAACAGGTGTTACTAAAATAGTAATTACCTGACTCATTTAGGCGTACATATGCTGAATTGCATAGTTTTTAAAGCCGCCTTCTATGATTTATATAATCTTCTAATACTTTATTAAATAATATAATCAGCTACATCGAGGTCATGTTTATAACAACTGATTGTTTTGTTTAAAATATGAATTTGCACTACATTCGAAGTTCTTGTTGAATATAAAAATATTTAGTTCAATAAGCAATATAAAACATTGTTTTAAAAAATGTGTATCTGGTCAATGAAGCATAAACGTATTTTTTAAAATTAAAACTACATCACGAACAATATCGACGTAAGATATGATATCAGACGACTCAACTGAATCACAATAACTGGTACAAAAAATATTATTCTTTCAATTTAAAAATGGTTTCAAACATTATGTGGATTCCCAAAGGTGGTAACTTTCAGCATAACTCACCACATCCTAACATAAATATTTTTATTGAATGATAATTTATTTGTTAGAAAATAATAATCCGTTTATAACTTATTTACAAATTTATATTTCGATTTATTTGACAGACATGTCCTACGGCATCATTAACGGTTTGTGAGTTATTGTCAATAGATAAATTATTTAGCTTACTAATTATTATTAACTAACTGTTAATTAATTTATATAATGAGAAATATTTAAGTATAGGTTCAGACTTAGACCTCTATTTCATCTTCAGAGCTTTGAACAAATTTCCTACCTTTCATTAAAGTTAATTTAATGATAAGGCATATCAATTGAAATAACTTTATAACTGTATTGAAGAAGGAGAATCAATGATATACAATTTCTTTCTAAGTTTGGCTTTCGTATTTTTGTCCTTAACAGTTTAGAAAGTTGTACTATTTTATTAGATTAAACCAGATTAGTTTTAAATTAACTCCAAACTAAGAGCGCTGAGGCGAAATATACTGAACAAATACTGAGTGAAAACATCACTTTTACAACTTTCCCATTCGTTTTATTAGTTATATCCAAAAATGTATTTTGCTTTATCTGGTTTATTATTAGAATAAAATGACAACTCATAGATATCTTAATAAAAGACAAATGAGTCATTTTGGCGAAGTACATACAATTATTTTCATTCTAAATTAATTATTACTTGAACAGTGAAGCTAGTATGCTTTTCATAATATGAACGAAGTCATGTGTAAAGTAAAAGTTATTATGACAGTACATTTATATAATATTGGAAAATTTACCCAGTATTAGGAGTACTCTACAGCCTCTAAGGAGTAGGCCAATACAATAATACACTTTTAAACACTTTTAATACACTCAAATAAATACATTTTTTCATATTGTTGAAGTGTTATAAAGTTCATAGGTTCTACCTATGGTTACTTTGAAAAATAAATGGATAATGGTTTCTTCCAATCATTTTATTAATCTCGCTGGTAAAAACTAAATCGATTCTAGGATCAAGTTATTATTTTTTCTGATAGAAGCCCAAATTCCAAGCCACAGATGATAAATGTTCGACTTTTGTTTAATTTCGTGATGCTTACAAAGTACTTTATAAAATTTATTTAAAAAAAAAATATTACACAAATTTAAACTCAAAAGGTACATGAGTATTCATACAGTTGGATTTATATTTATTTATAACTTTTAAAACAATATTTTTTATTAAATTATACAAGAAATTTTAATCTATAATACTATATACTAGAACAAATTGTTATTGTTTGTTTTTATTCTAGACTTGTCTGAGAATATATAAATGTTAGAGTTAAGTCACTTTTATTACCAAATGTTGACAACACGCCATCCTATCAAGCTTCACCGTTAATAATGAAAAATGTGTTTGCGGTGAAAGCAGTAACAACCTTTGTGACGTCACAGTAGTTCATCTCCATTACTGCTTTGCAGTTGTGACGCTTCGTTACAATCAGCAATTCTGTAACAAACCGAGAATTCCTGACGCCGAGTTTTATTGCACTATAAATAATCCTGCTGCTAACAACTGATGAAGCTTACGTGCATTTTATGCTTATACTTTTAACGCTAGTAATGACACAAGTCTTTTACTAACTGAATTTAGAGATTTGATTTTATCAAAAAAAGGTGTCTATAAGTAGAATATTTAGTTATGATATTTTGTAACTTTGTCTCAACATTTAAATTAATGTTGTTATATATTTATATTTTTAAGGCTGCTCTAAACTCACGATTTAATACACGAACAACTAGACATAGCCATGAAAATAATCATTGAATAAATCTATATTCGAAAAGCCAATAATTTCCAATATGGATAATTAAATACATTTATAGTTTCCAATACAATGGAAAACACAGTGAGATGTAATGTAAGGTACGTTTATGCTTCTAAATAGCTTTTCAAACATTAATTTTAATTCAGATTAATAATTATTCTATTTTCTATTTTGTTTCCTTTCAGTGAGTTAAGTACGATTAAGCTGAGATTATCTGACATATTTTTTTAAAACACACTCATCAGTATTTTATATTGTTTCTAAGTGTTTGTTGCTATTTTTTAAAGGAAATAGTTACTCAATAATAGTGTAAAGAGATTCTTCCTCAGACAATGTATAAGAAAACCAACGTGATTATGCACTCTTTAGACTGCTTAACCACGCAAGCGTGCTTTATGAGAAAATATTTTAAGAAATACTTTACCGATAAGTGCATTCTATCGCCTATTTTATTCCAAATTGTAGTTTTTAATTCCATATAACTGTACACAACTAAGTAATTAAGCCCTAATTTTCAACATAAAGTATAAACGTAAAAAGGATATATGAATGATTTGTACCATTATTCAGTATCGTGGACAATTTATCAAAACTAGGCCGTAATCATGTGATATTTATGCAATGAATTCGACTGTTTACAGCTTATAGAAAATTTAAAAAAATTTAAAAATATTCAACTTATGATTGATTTATGTTACTGTTAAGGTTACACTAAATACGGTTAATCTAGACGGGAAATTTATTATTCGCAGACCGATGGACTAAAAATAGCTAAACAAAATATACAATGTAACCAAAAACCAAAAAAATACGGATGACTCAAAATTAGGGTTAATCTGAAATATTGAATTAGGTTTATCTACATGTGATACGTTAGGCGGAGTCCTTATCTATCCCCAAGAATAACTAACTATATGTAAAGATACTTTATACTTTGTACCAGCACACAACCACATAGGCAATAACTTATAAACCTGGCCTCTATATCTTTTTAGATTATACTGTGTTTTATAATTCCAAGCAATTAACTCTTAAGTACTGGCGCGGGGGTTAAAATTACGCCCATATTCAAACATTTTTTTTTTTTATTCTGACACAAATTTTCTCACAAATGCCTTGGTTTCCTTAAATTTTAGTATGTTTCTAACTGTTATACACCATGATTAAGCGGTTGTACACAACTTTGAATATTTGGTTTAATTTCTTTTTATCTTTGAAAATTTTCGTTAAAAATGTAAGGTTTTTTCAATTTGCATGAAAACAAATTTTTGTTGCAATTTAAATTTGTTTAACCTTGTATTCTTGTTAATAGGCTATAAAACTATAGAAAAATAATAATACTATTGGCATTTGAACAACATGTTTCTAATTTTTTTTGGGCCTAAAGTTACACAACTATAATTTCACTAAAATATCGTATTTTCGGTAAGGAAGCAAAACACACGCTTTTTTACATTTTTTATTTTGCACAAAACAAAAAGTATGTTATACAAAAGTACAAAGAGAACTAAAATAAAATATAACAATAAAAAAAAAACATCGTAAAACATAAACATAATGAACTAATAATATTTGGTATACATAATGGTCCCTGTATTTTTTGTAACAAGCATTGGTTTCTAAAGTCCATCAGGTTTCTTACTGAGAGTCTTCTTGGGGATCTAAGATATTTAGAACTAATAAAAAACAAATAAACAAAATGCTACTCCACAATGATAAAACGTATGTTAAAATAAATCCGGCACAAAACAACTGGCGCGGGGTCCATGATGCACCCCAAAGCAAGTTTCAAGGACAACGGACTGCGTTGAACTGACAAACACCTGTCTGGAAGGGGTGGAGGGATGAGACATGAAGGTACTAGGGCGGTCAGCCCTGCTGACAACTCATGTGAGCTACCAGAATGAAATTTACCACCCTGGGGGTCAAAACGCACTCCGCGCCAGTACTTAAGGGTTAAAATACAATCCATAAAGCAGTGCTATCTCATCTATGGACCTTCTAAACATTACATAATTATTTTATTACTATATTTTTATATAACAACAGAATTTTTTCCAACAGAATTAATTGATTGTGTTAACCGCTTGTTAAATATAAATAACCCAAGCGAGTTGAATATTTTAATCGCATCTTAAAGCAAACGACAAATCTTTACTGTATTGTGTTTTAAAAGATAACAACAATCCTAATAATTAACTCTAAACGTAATTAAATGGAATAATTAGTTTACTTCTTAATGGAGACTTACAAATTACTCACAAACTATTATAAACTGGTTTGTCTACTTTAGGGCTAGATGTCATCATTATAAATTAATCATTCTATGTATTGTGAACATAAACAAATTCTCGTCAGTAAAGAAAAAAACACACACACACACACTTGAAGTTGTAACTCACAGATCTTTTATTTACTAAAGTAATAACAATACCAAGCTTCTATATTTCTAATATATATATGTTTACTAAGCCTTACAACAAATCTTGTACAACGTTACCACCCCCTCTATTATACTTTGTATTTAAACTAACTTTTACATAAAACAAACTTTAGATAAAGAAAAACTCTCCCGATAATGGAATGTGTCTACAAAAAAAAACTAATTTGCTTATAGCTATTAGTAAGTAAGAGCTGTATTATATGCTGCAGCAATAGAACTTGAGAGCCTGACTGCTGCGGGTAAGGCCGTTTTCCTTGTTGACTATAAGACCACCATCATGAATCCCTCTGGGAACTCACGGACCCACTGTAGTAGAACCATAGAATGTAGAAGAAAACTAAATGCTCTCATAAATGCCGGGTGGGTACTTAATTTCCAGTGGATCCCGAGCCATGTAAACATCACTGACAATGAAAAGGCTGATTAACTAGCAAAGCAGGGAAAAAGCCTCCCCCAGCCTGAGCATCTGAGTTCACTACATTCCTCCGGATCCCTAATAAAAGACGTTCACTAAAAAATGGAATTACGGTCCATTGAGGGAGCTCTCAGCAGGAAAACGGTGGAAAAGTCTTGTGACGGTTAGACCAAATGACCAAAACCTGCCCTGATCTGTTAGCGTTGCAGCTTTCAGATTGAAGACCGGTCTTAATTACCTTGCTGCACACCTCCACCGCATCTATGTGCTACCAACCCTGGAGTGTCTGCTGTGTGGTGGTGAACTTATGAATGCCGAACACCTTAATGATTGCACAGCCCTGGACCGGGCCCAGGATTACTGCAGTTCCATCTTCAGGGGTCAGCGTGTCGCCAAATGGCTCAACTGGCAAGGGTGGGGGTTGGCTAGTAAGTAAGTAAGTAAGTAAGATTATTGTATAAGTAATATTTACTCATTAGCATACCTATAGCTAAACACTAATAAATATTCGATGATGATTAAATTCGAGTTATATTCTGATGGTGGGTCATTATGAGAGCAAACGCAGTAGTAACGTAATTGATTCATAAATATATTATTTATTCTAGTAAATAGAATGGCGTTAAACAAAACCAAATAGTTTCAAAGAAACTCAAAATAATGAGTAAGAGTCCTAAAAATGTACTAATTAGGTCAAAGTGTTAGATTCACGTGTATTTTTAAGGAGTATATTCTCTTGTTAAAATAAATCTCTTTAATCTACATTATCTATTATATTGTTCTT
The DNA here is from genome assembly GCA_036971475.1 of Prosapia bicincta. Classification (NCBI taxonomy): domain Eukaryota; kingdom Metazoa; phylum Arthropoda; class Insecta; order Hemiptera; family Cercopidae; genus Prosapia; species Prosapia bicincta. Next base: position 74,175,178 of record JBAIZL010000010.1, on the reverse strand, counting down.
TTTCATCCAGTGTTGAATTTTTAAATTTTTGCATATATTGGTATTTATGATTAAATATTCTTTTTGTTCCTGACAACACAAACTAACCATATACATACATATAGTCTTTGAGCTTAACTTGTGTTATGTTAAAAACAAATAAAAACATATACAAAACTCACAAATTAATCATTTATTTACTCATACGCGTTTCAACGATAAAGTTATCATCATCAGTGAGTGTTACTACTAAAAACTCTAACTTTGTAATGATTTATTGTGGAGAATTGTCTGTTGAGCCCAGATAATATATTGAACTGTTGCATTAACTTTAAGATAATTTGTCAATGTCAAGCTGGGACAAATTAGACATAACTACATTGTCTTAGGAATATGTTGAAGCATATGATGTGCCAAAAGGTGCATGAGGTGTAAGAGGATAATTGTAACTTACTTTCCTCAACTTTATATTTCATATAGTTCATTTAATATTTAATTAAAGAGACTGAAACTATTCTCTCACATGCTTATGACTTCAGTGCCTGTTAGGGGCCTTAATAAACTGTATAATGTATCTAGTCCCTAGATTTTATTCTTATTGAAATGTTTAGGGATTTCTCTGGGAGCTGTTGGTCTGACTGCAGGTCTATCCATCTATCTGTCTGTCTGAGACCCACTTGTTACCAGGTTACTATATCGGCGGCCTACTCCTGCCTATGCTGTTGGAGTCACGGTTGGGTTAGAACTACTGTGGCCCAGACCTACCTATCTCCCGGGTCTGCGGGGAAGTTATCTCCGTACCGATAAGTGAAACTTTTTATTATGAGATTTTGAATATAGATCAATTTTCAATTTCCATACTAGACTTAGCTGGTAACAATATCAAGGACCACTACATATCTTACTTTCTATCCCTACCAGGAGGCTACCGTGAACTATTGGGGAAGAAAATCAGCTTCCCACCATACACCTTAGCTAGCACATTTACATTTATAACTAATCTGTGTTTGTTAATGTGAATTTATTAGTGTTCTTATATATGTATATATAAATTGTTACCTGTATTACTATTCCAGTTCAGCGGTAGTCACCCAAATTTAATATTAAGGTAATAGGTTGAGAGTCATGTGTAAATTTTTATTAATATTGGTTTAATAAATAGTTAATATCGATTATTGTCACAGCAGATCTTTTGAGAATATTTTATGAAAATTTAACGTCAGTGATACCTCTGTATGAAACTCTCCACTATCTCTCCCACTCTCCCTATTGGCTGGCTGTCTTGGCTCGATTAATTTTCATACGAGAGCGTTAGGCTTTTCCTTGTACGGGCCTAATCTAACTACTGCAAGAGAACAAGGTGGCGCCCCGAGCAAAGATTACTTTAAACTTTTGTCAAGGATATCTGACAAGATAAAATTGATTTCGAATTGTGATACCCACCCCCCTAGGCTGAGCCAAACTGGGACCGCTACAACTTGCAACTCTAAATTAAGTTGTAAGTCAGAGTTTGCAGTAGTAACACTCACTGATGATGATGACTTTGTCATTGAAACGCGTATGAGTAAATAAATGAATAGTTTGGGAGTTTTGTGTATGTTTTTATTTGTTTTTAATCATATACACTCATGCATTTGACTTTATATTCAGCGTGAAACGTTTTAATGGTTAATCTTAGCAACTCTGTCTCAAAAGTTTAAAATCCTAAATCCAGATTTACCTTAAAAAATATATATTTGAATTTCATGATGTTGAATAAAATACGCGTGGCAAATTAAAATGTTAAGCTTTTGCAACGGCTAAATATTTGCACAACTCTTAATAAAAATATCATTGCTAGAGGGAAATAAACATAGAAAAACATTCCAATTTTACTAAATAAATGTCACAGTTTGAAGAGTATTACTGGAAGTAACAATCTAAATATTGGGAATTATTTATTTGAAATTGGAATAAATATGAAATATGAACAGAATGTATCAGATACATATTTACAAATTTAGCAGGTTGAATTTTTGCAGTTTTTTTTTCCTTAATCTATCAGCCCTTTTATCAATCTCATTTAAACCACGTTTCAAACAAAAACACAATAAGGAAGCTGTCGTCAATTTGATGAATAAATTAGAATCTTTATTATAACCAAATTTTGTAACCTAATTTAAGATTTAGGGAATTAAAATAATGATTGTCCCTGACAATGATCTAATAGGTGATGGTAGAAAGAAGGAAAAAAACAAAATTGATCAATCCTAAAATTTTCTGTTTACTAATCTCACTATAATAAATAAAAGCATAACTAAAAGACATTATGGGGTTTGTAAGCGTAGGATTGGAAGAAATTTCTTCCTAATATCACCAACTATTGTTAGGAAGAAATTAATAAGAAAATTATAACAGAAATAGATTATTTATTCCATCATATTCACTTTAATCGAAACACTTGTGCACATAATATAATAACAAAAGATATTGGTTCCTGCGAATGCTTTCACAAGCATCAGTCTGTAATATTTCATATAGAAATATTGCTTTCCACCAGTTGCTTTAGGGTTACGTCCTAGTGAAATACCCATTCTGTTTCAGCGTAGGTAAATTTAGTAGATTCTGTAAATTCTTTTAGTTACAAAATGTTGTGTACATCTGTTTTCGTTTGTGTAACTAAAAGTTTACCTCTATCACTTATCATATGTTTTATTGATTACGACCAAGAAGAAAAGGATGAAAACATAATATCACATATATATTTGCCCTTAAGAATCTTGTAATCATGGGTTAACCATTTTCCAAATTAACGCTCCTTTGGGAACAGAGCAGTAGGACTTCGTGGAAGAAAGCAACATACAGGAAGCGTAAAATAACGCATACCTTCAACGATACACACCATTAGGAAGATATGTAATTTAGTACCTTTATACAACAGTAAAAATGCTATATAGGACTTTGTGGAAGAAAGAAACATACAGGAAACGTAAAATAACGCATTCCTTCAACGATACACACCTTTAGGAAGATGTGTAATTTAGTAGCTTTATACAACAGTAAAAACGCTATATACTAGTAGAAGCCAAAATCATCGTCGTCGAAAAGTCTGTATGTTTTAAGAAACTACTGTGTAGTGAGACTTTGAGTAAACTGTTTGTATTGTTTTTAATTGTGAATTGTTCTCACTAGCTAGGCTCTAATTACCTTAATATTAGTAGCTATACTTTCTATGTCATTATAAAGGAGAATTATAAAGAGTCTATAATTATCTAATATCCCTGAACACTAAAAACCTCTTGACAGTAATTTTAATAAACGTTTTTTATAACATCCAAGTACTCAACCACCTATTTAAAATGACTGATATTATTTTAAAGTCTTATTAAAAGTAAAATCTAGTAAGGTGTTTTTAAAACTTTATAGTACTGATTTGTAGCACTGAAGCACTGAATCCTCCTAGATCTAAATTTTAAATATCTTTCTTTATAACTATGGAAATACAAAAACTTCTATACTCGTATTACAATTTTTTAAAAAATTGATTTCTAAAGGCTGATATTATTATATGATTGTCTTTTTAGAACAAACAAATGAGAACCCGTAACAACAAATAAAATTTTATTCACACAAAGATGTACATTTCAATTGAAAAGCAAACATCTTCAGAGGAATACACATTCATGGCTTGGAGGAATATTTATTTTACTAAAACATTAGGCCTCAGATGCTTCACTTTATTAGCTTAGTTAAAATTTATTGAGTAGGTTTAGGGAAAAAATTACTCAGAATTGAATATGTATAAGGAAGATTAGTTGTATTTAAAACAAAGAGAAAGGGTAGACACTACCAAAAAGAGAAAATTGGAGTAATTTGAAACACATTTTATGCAATATAAAAATATCAAATACTTAAGGTTATTATATAACCTAAAATCGATGCCACAAGACGTCAGGGCCGTCACAAGACATCTTGGCTGAAGAACGTACGACAATGACGTCAGCACAAGGAAGTTTTTTTAAAGAGCAGTGGACATTGTTCAAATAAGGTACTGATTGGCAGTGTACATAGTACTGATTGCCAACGCTCTACAGAACACGACACACTAAGAAGAAGAAAAACGATGTTCCTTTGATGTATATAAATGATTAACCTATTATACAACTATTTTTTTTGTACAGTCTGTGTATCCGATTTTAATCTCACTTTTCATTTGGTTCTGACGGAGAAATATTTACTTATTATTTGGTCCAAAAATTACAATTTACGTTTATACAAATATATTTTATGTATTATACGAGTTATGTAGTTCAACTCCGTCGTAACACTGTAAGAAGAAATCCTAAAGAAAATCGTAAGGATTATGCAAACCTTCTGTTACATTTTAAGTGATTGTAGCCTATTTTGTGTGAGTAAAGACGATAAAAGTTGTGACACAATAAGTAATAAAGAGAACATTTCATCCTATAAACTTTAGTGAAGGATACCTCATCCCTCCACAATCCCACCCTTGTGTTTAACACTTGAACAGACATACATTATCCGACTCACAATGTATTAGGGAAGGAAAGCTTTCCGGGCTTGAGTGTGTTACCATCTGAATGTAAAAGTATATCATCTTTCCCTGGTAATGTATCTCTTTCAGCACTTAACGTTTTGTTTTCAGTACACCTAATTAGGATTTATTTTGGTAAAAGGGTATAGATTATTTTAAATATTTTTAAAGGGTATATAATGCACTTTTAATGGTATGAAGTAAATGAATTATTTGCTAATGCTATATGGCCGTACTGAATTGAATAATTTTGTTTAATAATAATAATAATAATAGTAATAAACAGGTTTTTGTCAGTAAAACTAAAATTTTAAGTTGGTTACATGATTGGTATTGCATTATTGACTCGACATGCATAAATATATTTATAGACGTATGCAGCAATGACAAATTTGTTTCAAATATATCAGAGAACATAAGCTTTATGATGAACTTTTAGTAGAAGAACTGAAGCTTCTAGACATAAGAGGCTTCTTTGTATGTAGAGAATACTAACTTTTTACTTCATTGTTTATAGATTAGTTATTATGTCTAAATATTTCATTGATTAAATATTCTATTCATAAATGCTAGAGTTCAAAATTCAATATTATGGAAATAAAATCAATATCACAGTTCATATATTTTTCTCTTCGTCTAACAAGCTCAGTGGGTGATTTGCAATGGTAAACAACTTGGTACTGGTATATTGGAGCTAGCTAAGGAGATTTTCACGTAGATTAACATGTTAATATTCCTACGTATCAAAAAGGAAAGATAATAGTGATAAAAGGGAATTATATAAAATGAAACCAAAATCAAGCAGTGTCTAGTTGATCTGAAGCTTAAATATTAATCGTGCTTTTCTCAAAGGTAATCATAGAATAATTAGACTCATTTAAATTGGATTTGACTATAAAGTAGCTCTGTTAAAACGTATTGCACAAAATACGAAGTATTACCGATCTTCGGATTAAAGTTACAACCACTGGTTTATTCAGTCAGAGAGAAATATATATAGAGAGAGTGAGAGAGGTAGAAAAATTATACCTAATAAAGTTAAAGGGTGGGTAAAATCCATAATGGCTTTTAATAACAAAATATTTTATACAGTTTTAAACCTATTACAGCAATTGTATCACTAAATACAATTTCATAAGACTTACATTCGTGTGTAATTCTAAAGTCTAAACAAATATAATATATCCTAATAACAAATTTTAAAACTTATGTTTTAATTATAAACAGGTTTTTAATTTTTTTAAACATTGAAAAAGTTGAAATGGATCTTGGTATAGTAAATGATTGAACTTGCGAACGTTCTGGCATAAAAAATATAAACATTTATATCGTCATAGTTATTAAACTCCTTCTATGAGGTCACACTTCTGATATATATATATATATATATATATATATATATATATATATATATATATATCTTGTAAAAATATCCTACGTTAATAAAATTCGTTTTTATTTCTCGAATCAACTTTAAATATATATTTCTTTACCTATAGTGGATGACAATTGATTCTAATACAGTGTTTTCAAATATTTATTCCATATGTAAATTATACAAATTTGGAGGGTCTAGGTAGGATTTGAACTGAGTATTCCCATGTTCGAAGACTAGCTATTTTTGGCACTGAGACAACTTTCCATAGCTAGAAATGAACTTCTCAAAGATCTGTATGCATAGCATCCATTGTATAACCTTAAATTGTTGCCATGGTTAACACACAATATCATAAATAATTCTCTAGGATTAAAAATGAATGAATAGAATTATATGAACAAACAAACTGGATTTACGATAACGAACTTTGCTTCACAAACGGACAAAGGGAAAGCAAAGTGAAAAGAAACTACAACATAATACTAGCGGCGAAGAAAGCGTATAAATAGTGAGTAATAAAAATAATAGTCTAACACCATACATAGAAGGGAAAATGGTAAATTGCAAGGAAAATCGCTTTTTAATTTGCTATTTAATATCGTTATTCTGACACTTGTATATACATATTTATATTATTTGTAATTATAAAATAAAGAGAAACTAAAATTAAATTATTTTTTTTTTAACTTAAGGAGGAATTGATTCTAAGAAATTTGTTAATGTTACTTGCTTTATACGAATATCCATGAACGTTATTTGTATGATGTATATTTAGATACAGTAGGAAGCTTCTTGCATAATTTTTTAATATTAATTATGTATTGTAGTTAATTATTCTCTATACTCTGTCGAAATAAGATGAGCTTATAAAGCAGAGTTTTTGTGAAGTACCTATACAACTCTCCTTTAGAAGAAATCAATGGAACAGGTTCATATTAACTGTATTCAAATATTTGCCCATATTTGTATCGAAAAAATATACAGAGTTTGTTTGACCTCAATAATACGTTTATTTATCTAGTGCAAGATTAATTTTACAATTTACCTTTGATACAGTTATTTTCAACCGATTAATAATTTATCTCCTGTATCTCCTTATATAGCAAACCACTTCATTTACAGAAAATTGTGTCTCTGCTAATTTACAAAAAATAGTTTTTTGGTGTAAATGAAGACTATAAAATAAAACCTATGGTATATTTTTTTAAATATATGAATATACTATCATTCAATCTGGATTATATACGGTAATATGTACGATTTCTCCCCTAAACATTCAGTGTAAATGTTTCTAGTTAAACCTAGTCACTATCTACAATAAGAAGGACTATGCATTTCATATATCAATAACTGTAATCTGTATAAGTTAGTATTTTCTTTCTCAATAGTCTCTTGGAATAAATTCTTGCCTTCAACCTTCAAATATTAATTAGTAAAGAATATTAAAATAAATTTAAATAAGACTTTTAAACAAAAATAATGAGTTCTGTAAATAATATAGACCATACAATGATTATTTAGCAAATAGTCAATTGTAATTAATATCCAATATACTACAACAAGTACATTACATAACGATTACATTATTTTGTAAAATTAAAATTAAAAGCACGTTTCAAGTGCTGCAAAAGTTTAGGGGACTGCATCGATATTTTAAAATATTGTAAGAGATGGGAAATCTATCCTAGTAATTCAGGTGTAAAGCATCATCATAAACAATGGCTAGATAAGGTAATTAGTTAATGCTTTAAAATAATGATATTTAAAATTAGTATTAAATCCTTA
>JBAIZL010000010.1:74050002-74165002 GCA_036971475.1 Prosapia bicincta | reverse complement strand
AGTCGTACCTTACAAGACGGACATCAACTCTCACATGAACTAAATAGTGTATGTTGGAGTCTCCATGTTAGGTTCTCTTATACAAATCCTATCATAAATAGCTAGTTTATAGCTACATTGTATTATAGCAATATTTTGTAACATAAAATATCTTTGCATATATGAAACGTTTTGTCTGTGTGTTTGTGTGTGGTTGTGTGTTCTTTTGAATGGCGACTTATTATTTACAGTGAGATCCATAATAATACCAAAAACATTGTTAAAATACTTGACAATACATTGAAAATGTAACAGCCTATTTTAAAAGTGTTATTAATTATATACAATTTTAAACTATTCCAGTCCCTATGAAACTATCGACTTCGGTTTCTTGAGTCCTAAATTAAGTCAAATAAAACTCTCTTGTGATTCCGAAGAAAATCAAATAAAATTGGATTTTATGATTAGACTTAAACATTAACATATTTGCATATAAATACTGGTCAAAAGAAGTTAATCAAATACTATGATAGAAATATTTAACTCTGGGCACCTCATAGTAATATTAGACGAAGGGAAATTTGTCTATAAATATTTTTATTCTTAATCCAATATTAGGGTAACGGTTTTCAATGTTTGCATGGATAGTATTCTGTTTTCTGTGTGTAAAGATGGTATATTTTGTCAATACGATTTAAAATAATAGTATAAATTGTTTTTATATTCAACATGTGTTCAGGAGTACATTTTATCCTTTAAACTTTAGTATTTCATTCCTTCACATCCCAATCTTGAGTTTAACACTTGAATGGACCTATATTATCCGTCTCACATTGTATTAAGAAAAGCAATCGCGCCTCAAGTGCGTTACCATATGAATTTAAATCGGAAAAATCTTTTCTTGGAAACGATACATTTTGTATTAAATAGTTTCGTAAGTTATTGTTATTTTCTTAACAATACGAAACGTATACGTCCTATGAAATTTTGTTATGTTATACTTTGTAATATATGGTTTTTATGATAAGAACGTAAAGTAAAATAAAATTGCCTTATATTAAAATTCTTGGGAGAATTTATTAGAATGCTTGATCTTTTTTTTGGGCGAACCATTTAAAAGTCCTTATTTCTAGTTTCGTTTAACCTTTTTCATTTTTTTTCAACTTTCACAAGCAGACTGGCAAACTCTAACAATCGGATCTAATCAAATCATTTAGGCTTCCTTATGTAATACAATGACCGGTTCTATTACTAATTACTACTATGGTAAATTCATAAGAAAAGGTCACCTTAGGTCTTAAAAAAGAATTCGGCGGGCTAGGAAAAATCTAGTAACAATGTCTTACTAATCAAATCCCCCTTTCTCTATCCCACAACTGCCGCTTCGCTACATTGCTCAGTGCCGGGCTAGCAGCCTTAGAAGTTGGAGCTTCCCATCACTGTTACCGCCAGTTGCGAAGTTCGGGCTGTGTTACGTTTTTGCAAAACGGATTTCACCTATTGACGTTTATCGCCAGTTAATCTACGTTTATGGGGGAAAGTGTAAATCTGTTCAACATGTTCGCAAACGGTGTAGAGACTGAAGTGAAGGCCACACGAAAATTCATGATGAAGACCGGAGAGAAAAACCTACAGTTTCAGACGGAATTCTAGATAAAGTTGAAAGAATATAGCTTGAAGATAGGAAAATTGATAATAAGGAACTTGCTTTGCGTATTCCTGAGACTTCCAACACCACAATTCATAACGTTTTAACATCAAAATTAGGCCATAACAAAGGGTGTGCTCGGAAGGTACCGCAAATGATTTCAGAAAACCACAAACAGCACCGTGTCGAGTGTGCCCAGCAGTTTTTGCAACAATTTGAAGACCCCACAATGTTGTACCCCCTACAGTCCGAACCTAGCCCCAAGTGATTATCATTTATTCCCAAAATCAAGGAACACTTGGGTGGCTTACGCTTCAGTACCGATGATGAAGTCAAGGAAGAGGTTACACGATTCCTCAAAGGTTTGGCGGCAGAATTCTATAACATGGGGATAGAAAAGTTGGATAACCGTTTTTAAATGTGTTTGGACAGAAACGGTGATTATGTGGAAAAATAGCTTAGTTTTAATCTTTAAAATGATGTATTACATTAAGAACAAAAATAAAGCTGTCTATGTTTAAAAATTATGGGAAAAATATTTTCGGAATAACCCTTGAATAAAGACAGTAAAGGTTTGTTCTAATTGTTGCTTAATAAATCCGTCATTGTTAATGGCCTCTTAAAATGGTCGCTTTGGTTAAATTTATATGATTTCTCTCTGTATACCATGCAATATTACGTTTTTCCTAATAATTCATGTTAGTTTAAGACGATAATATACCCTGGTGCTGGGTTCAATAGCCACTCCCACATCCTTCGATTATTTTATTAAATTATCGTAAAATGTTAAATGTATTAAATTTCATTAAATCAAGCTGCACTCGGTAGAGTGCGAAAAAGTTGCTTATTTTGGTGGGAAGAAAAACGGGATATGACATGTATATATCTTATAACATCTTCTGGTCATGCAACGTAATGAAGGATTACGAAACATTTCGAAAAACACAATTCTTCGTTAAATTCTTGTATTAGTTTAATTGTTTATAATACATACGATTTCGTTTTTATAGCTTGATTTATGGCTTAAAAAACTTCACAATATTTCATTCTGATTAATAACATATATTTTTCCGGTCACGCAACACGCCTGACGAAACACGAAAAAAGTTGATTTACAAATATTTATCAAATTTTGCTGAGACTCCAACTTTCAATCGTATTCTTCTAAACGAGCCCTAACTCATTTGAAATATATTTTAAACGAAATCAATGCCCTCCCTATTGTAATAAACTGCCTATATAACTAGAAAAACTAGAAGTAGTAGGGTGTGATGAAAGTGTAACCAACACTGGTCGGGAGAACGGTGTTATCGAGGAACTAGAAGTAGTAGGGAGTGATGAAAGTGTAACCAACACTGGTCGGAAGAACGGTGTTATCGAGGAACTAGAAGTAGTAAGGTGTGATGAAAGTGTAACCAACACTGGTCGGAAGAACGGTGTTATCGAGGAACTAGAAGTAGTAGGGTGTGATGAAAGTGTAACCAACACTGGTCGGAAGAACGGTGTAATCGAGGAACTAGGAGTAGTATGGTGTGATGAAAGTGTAACCAACACTGGTCGGGAGAACGGTGTTATCGGGGAACTAGAAGTAGTAGGGTGTGATGAAAGTGTAGCCAACACTGGTCGGGAGAACGGTGTTATCGGGGAACTAGAAGTAGTAGGGTGTGATGAAAGTGTAACCAACACTGGTCGGGAGAACGGTGTTATCGAAGAACTAGAAGTATTAGGGTGTGATGAAAGTGTAACCAACACTGGTCGGGAGAACGGTGTTATCGAAGAACTAGAAGTAGTAGGGTGTGATGAAAGTGTAACCAACACTGGTCGGGAGAACGGTGTTATCGGGAAACTAGAAGTAGTAGGGTGTGATGAAAGTGTAACCAACACTGGTCGGGAGAACGGTGTTATCGAAGAACTAGAAGTAGTAGGGTGTGATGAAAGTGTAATCAATACTGGTCGGAAGAACGGTGTTATCGGAGAACTAGAAGTAGTAGGGTGTGATGAAAGTGTAACCAACACTGGTCGGGAGAACGGTGTTATTGAAGAACTAGCAGTAGTAGGGTGTGATGAAAGTGTAACCAACACTGGTCGGGAGAACGGTGTTATCGGGAAACTAGAAGTAGTAGGGGGTGATGAAAGTGTAACCAACACTGGTCGGGAGAACGGTGTTATCGGGGAACTAGAAGTAGTAGGGTGTGATGAAAGTGTAAACAACACTGGTCGGAAGAACGGTGTTATCGGGGAACTAGAAGTAGTATGGTGTGATGAAAGTGTAACCAACACTGGTCGGGAGAACGGTGTTATCGAAGAACTAGAAGTAGTAGGGTGTGATGAAAGTGTAACCAACACTGGTCGGGAGAACGGTGTTATCGAAGAACTAGAAGTAGTAGGGTGTGATGAAAGTGTAACCAACACTGGTCGGGAGAACGGTGTTATCGGGAAACTAGAAGAAGTAGGGTGTGATGAAAGTGTAATCAATACTGGTCGGTAGAACGGTGTTATCGGAGAACTAGAAGTAGTAGGGTGTGATGAAAGTGTAACCAACACTGGTCGGGAGAAAGGTGTTATCAAAGAACTAGAAGTAGTATGGTGTGATGAAAGTGTAACCAACACTGGTCGGGAGAACGGTGTTATCGAGGAACTAGAAGTAGAATGGTGTGATGAAAGTGTAACCAACACTGGTCGGGAGAACGGTGTTATCGGGAAACTAGAAGTAGTATGGTGTGATGAAAGTGTAACCAACACTGGTCGGGAGAACGGTGTTATCGAGGAACTACAAGTAGTAGGGTGTGATGAAAGTGTAACCGACACTGGTTGGAAGAACGGTGTTATCGGGGAACTAGAAGTAGTAGGGTGTGATGAAAGTGTAACCAACACTGGTCGGGAGAACGGTGTTATCGAGGAACTACAAGTAGTAGGGTGTGATGAAAGTGTAACCAACACTGGTCGGGAGAACGGTGTTATCGAGGAACTACAAGTAGTATGGTGTGATGAAAGTGTAACCAACACTGGTCGGGAGAACGGTGTTATCGAGGAACTAGAAGTAGTAGGGTGTGTTGAAAGTGTAACCGACACTGGTCGGGAGCACGGTGTTATCGAGGAACTAGAAGTAGTAGGGTGTGATGAAAGTGTAACCGACACTGGTCGGGAGAACGGTGTTATCGAGGAACTAACTGGTCGGGAGAACGGTGTTATCGAGGAACTACAAGTAGTAGGGTGTGATGAAAGTGTAACCGACACTGGTTGGAAGAACGGTGTTATCGGGGAACTAGAAGTAGTAGGGTGTGATGAAAGTGTAACCAACACTGGTCGGGAGAACGGTGTTATCGGGGAACTAGAAGTAGTAGGGTGTGATGAAAGTGTAACCAACACTGGTCGGGAGAAAGGTGTTATCGAGGAACTAGAAGTAGTAGGGTGTGATGAAAGTGTAACCGACACTGGTTGGAAGAACGGTGTTATCGGGGAACTAGAAGTAGTAGGGTGTGATGAAAGTGTAACCGACACTGGTTGGAAGAACGGTGTTATCGGGGAACTAGAAGTAGTAGGGTGTGATGAAAGTGTAACCGACACTGGTTGGAAGAACGGTGTTATCGAGGAACTAGAAGTAGTAGGGTGTGATGAAAGTGTAACCGACACAGGTTGGAAGAACGGTGTTATCGGGGAACTAGAAGTAGTAGGGGGTGATGAAAGTGTAACCAACACTGGTCGGGAGAACGGTGTTATCGGGGAACTAGAAGTAGTAGGGTGTGATGAAAGTGTAAACAACACTGGTCGGAAGAACGGTGTTATCGGGGAACTAGAAGTAGTAGGGTGTGATGAAAGTGTAACCGACACTGGTTGGAAGAACGGTGTTATCGGGGAACTAGAAGTAGTAGGGTGTGATGAAAGTGTAACCAACACTGGTCGGGAGAACGGTGTTATCGAGGAACTAGAAGTAGTAGGGTGTGATGAAGGTGTAACCATCACTGTTTGGGAGAACAATGTTATTGGGGAACTAGAAGTAGTAGGGTGTGATGAAAGTGTAACCAACACTGGTCGGAAGAACGGTGTTATCGAGGAACTAGAAGTAGTAGGGTGTGATGAAAGTGTAACCAACACTGGTCGGGAGAACGGTGTTATCGAGGAACTACAAGTAGTAGGGTGTGATGAAAGTGTAACCAACACTGGTCGGGAGAACGGTGTTATCGAGGAACTACAAGTAGTAGGGTGTGATGAAAGTGTAACCGACACTGGTTGGAAGAACGGTGTTATCGGGGAACTACAAGTAGTAGGGTGTGATGAAAGTGTAACCAACACTGGTCGGGAGAACGGTGTTATCGAGGAACTAGAAGTAGTATGGTGTGATGAAACTGTAACCAACACTGGTCGGGAGAACGGTGTTATCGAGGAACTACAAGTAGTAGGGTGTGATGAAAGTGTAACCAACACTGGTCGGGAGAACGGTGTTATCGGGGAACTAGGAGTAGTAGGGTGTGATGAAAGTGTAACCAACACTGGTCGGAAGAAAGGTGTTATCGAGGAACTAGAAGTAGTATGGTGTGATGAAAGTGTAACCAACACTGGTCGGGAGAACGGTGTTATCGAGGAACTAGAAGTAGTATGGTGTGATGAAAGTGTAACCAACACTGGTCGGGAGAACGGTGTTATCGAGGAACTACAAGTAGTAGGGTGTGATGAAAGTGTAACCAACACTGGTCGGGAGAACGGTGTTATCGGGGAACTAGGAGTAGTAGGGTGTGATGAAAGTGTAACCAACACTGGTCGGAAGAACGGTGTTATCGAGGAACTAGAAGTAGTATGGTGTGATGAAAGTGTAACCAACACTGGTCGGGAGAACGGTGTTATCGAAGAGCTAGAAGTAGTATGGTGTGATGAAAGTGTAACCAACACTGGTCGGGAGAACGGTGTTATCGAGGAACTACAAGTAGTAGGGTGTGATGAAAGTGTAACCAACACTGGTCGGAAGAACGGTGTTATCGAGGAACTAGAAGTAGTAGGGTGTGATGAAAGTGTAACCAACACTGGTCGGGAGAACGGTGTTATCGAGGAACTACAAGTAGTAGGGTGTGATGAAAGTGTAACCGACACTGGTTGGAAGAACGGTGTTATCGGGGAACTAGAAGTAGTAGGGTGTGATGAAAGTGTAACCGACACTGGTCGGGAGCACGGTGTTATCGAGGAACTAGAAGTAGTAGGGTGTGATGAAAGTGTAACCGACACTGGTCGGGAGAACGGTGTTATCGAGGAATTAACTGGTCGGGAGAACGGTGTTATCGAGGAACTACAAGTAGTAGGGTGTGATGAAAGTGTAACCGACACTGGTTAGAAGAACGGTGTTATCGGGGAACTAGAAGTAGTACGGTGTGATGAAAGTGTAACCAACACTGGTCGGGAGAACGGTGTTATCGGGGAACTAGAAGTAGTAGGGTGTGATGAAAGTGTAACCAACACTGGTCGGGAGAACGGTGTTATCGAGGAACTAGAAGTAGTAGGGTGTGATGAAAGTGTAACCGACACTGGTTGGAAGAACGTTGTTATCGGGGAACTAGAAGTAGTAGGGTGTGATGAAAGTGTAACCGACACTGGTTGGAAGAACGGTGTTATCGGGGAACTAGAAGTAGTAGGGTGTGATGAAAGTGTAACCGACACTGGTTGGAAGAACGGTGTTATCGGGGAACTAGAAGTAGTAGGGTGTGATGAAAGTGTAACCGACACTGGTTGGAAGAACGGTGTTATCGGGGAACTAGAAGTAGTAGGGTGTGATGAAAGTGTAACCGACACTGGTTGGAAGAACGGTGTTATCGGGGAACTAGAAGTAGTAGGGTGTGATGAAAGTGTAACCAACACTGGTCGGGAGAACGGTGTTATCGAGGAACTACAAGTAGTAGGGTGTGATGAAAGTGTAACCGACACTGGTTGGAAGAACGGTGTTATCGGGGAACTACAAGTAGTAGGGTGTGATGAAAGTGTAACCAACACTGGTCGGGAGAACGGTGTTATCGAGGAACTAGAAGTAGTATGGTGTGATGAAACTGTAACCAACACTGGTCGGGAGAACGGTGTTATCGAGGAACTACAAGTAGTAGGGTGTGATGAAAGTGTAACCAACACTGGTCGGGAGAACGGTGTTATCGAGGAACTACAAGTAGTAGGGTGTGATGAAAGTGTAACCAACACTGGTCGGGAGAACGGTGTTATCGGGGAACTAGGAGTAGTAGGGTGTGATGAAAGTGTAACCAACACTGGTCGGAAGAACGGTGTTATCGAGGAACTAGAATTAGTATGGTGTGATGAAAGTGTAACCAACACTGGTCGGGAGAACGGTGTTATCGAGGAACTAGAAGTAGTATGGTGTGATGAAAGTGTAACCAACACTGGTCGGGAGAACGGTGTTATCGAGGAACTACAAGTAGTAGGGTGTGATGAAAGTGTAACCAACACTGGTCGGAAGAACGGTGTTATCGAGGAACTAGAAGTAGTAGGGTGTGATGAAAGTGTAACCAACACTGGTCGTTAGAACGGTGTTATCGAGGAACTACAAGTAGTAGGGTGTGATGAAAGTGTAACCGACACTGGTTGGAAGAACGGTGTTATCGGGGAACTAGAAGTAGTAGGGTGTGATGAAAGTGTAACCAACACTGGTCGGGAGAACGGTGTTATCGAGGAACTACAAGTAGTAGGGTGTGATGAAAGTGTAACCAACACTGGTCGGGAGAACGGTGTTATCGAGGAACTACAAGTAGTATGGTGTGATGAAAGTGTAACCAACACTGGTCGGGAGAACGGTGTTATCGAGGAACTAGAAGTAATAGGGTGTGATGAAAGTGTAACCGACACTGGTCGGGAGAACGGTGTTATCGAGGAACTAACTGGTCGGGAGAACGGTGTTATCGAGGAACTACAAGTAGTAGGGTGTGATGAAAGTGTAACCGACACTGGTTGGAAGAACGGTGTTATCGGGGAACTAGAAGTAGTTGGGTGTGATGAAAGTGTAACCAACACTGGTCGGGAGAACGGTGTTATCGGGGAACTAGAAGTAGTAGGGTGTGATGAAAGTGTAACCAACACTGGTCGGGAGAACGGTGTTATCGGGGAACTAGGAGTAGTAGGGTGTGATGAAAGTGTAACCAACACTGGTCGGAAGAAAGGTGTTATCGAGGAACTAGAAAAAGTATGGTGTGATGAAAGTGTAACCAACACTGGTCGGAAGAACGGTGTTATCGAGGAACTAGAAGTAGTATGGTGTGATGAAAGTGTAACCAACACTGGTCGGGAGAACGGTGTTATCGAGGAACTACAAGTAGTAGGGTGTGATGAAAGTGTAACCAACACTGGTCGGGAGAACGGTGTTATCGGGGAACTAGGAGTAGTAGGGTGTGATGAAAGTGTAACCAACACTGGTCGGAAGAACGGTGTTATCGAGGAACTAGAAGTAGTATGGTGTGATGAAAGTGTAACCAACACTGGTCGGGAGAACGGTGTTATCGAGGAACTAGAAGTAGTATGGTGTGATGAAAGTGTAACCAACACTGGTCGGGAGAACGGTGATATCGAGGAACTACAAGTAGTAGGGTGTGATGAAAGTGTAACCAACACTGGTCGGAAGAACGGTGTTATCGAGGAACTAGAAGTAGTAGGGTGTGATGAAAGTGTAACCAACACTGGTCGGGAGAACGGTGTTATCGAGGAACTACAAGTAGTAGGGTGTGATGAAAGTGTAACCGACACTGGTTGGAAGAACGGTGTTAAAGGGGAACTAGAAGTAGTAGGGTGTGATGAAAGTGTAACCAACACTGGTCGGGAGAACGGTGTTATCGAGGAACTACAAGTAGTATGGTGTGATGAAAGTGTAACCAACACTGGTCGGGAGAACGGTGTTATCGAGGAACTACAAGTAGTATGGTGTGATGAAAGTGTAACCAACACTGGTCGGGAGAACGGTGTTATCGAGGAACTAGAAGTAGTAGGGTGTGATGAAAGTGTAACCGACACTGGTCGGGAGCACGGTGTTATCGAGGAACTAGAAGTAATAGGGTGTGATGAAAGTGTAACCGACACTGGTCGGGAGAACGGTGTTATCGAGGAACTACAAGTAGTATGGTGTGATGAAAGTGTAACCAACACTGGTCGGGAGAACGGTGTTATCGAGGAACTACAAGTAGTATGGTGTGATGAAAGTGTAACCAACACTGGTCGGGAGAACGGTGTTATCGAGGAACTAGAAGTAGTAGGGTGTGATGAAAGTGTAACCGACACTGGTCGGGAGCACGGTGTTATCGAGGAACTAGAAGTAATAGGGTGTGATGAAAGTGTAACCGACACTGGTCGGGAGAACGGTGTTATCGAGGAACTAACTGGTCGGGAGAACGGTGTTATCGAGGAACTACAAGTAGTAGGGTGTGATGAAAGTGTAACCGACACTGGTTGGAAGAACGGTGTTATCGGGGAACTAGAAGTAGTTGGGTGTGATGAAAGTGTAACCAACACTAGTCGGGAGAACGGTGTTATCGGGGAACTAGAAGTAGTAGGGTGTGATGAAAGTGTAACCAACACTGGTCGGGAGAACGGTGTTATCGAGGAACTAGAAGTAGTAGGGTGTGATGAAAGTGTAACCGACACTGGTTGGAAGAACGGTGTTATCGGGGAACTAGAAGTAGTAGGGTGTGATGAAAGTGTAACCGACACTGGTTGGAAGAACGGTGTTATCGGGGAACTAGAAGTAGTAGGGTGTGATGAAAGTGTAACCGACACTGGTAGGAAGAACGGTGTTATCGGGGAACTAGAAGTAGTAGGGTGTGATGAAAGTGTAACCGACACTGGTTGGAAGAACGGTGTTATCGGGGAACTAGAAGTAGTAGGGTGTGATGAAAGTGTAACCAACACTGGTCGGGAGAACGGTGTTATCGAGGAACTAGAAGTAGTAGGGTGTGATGAAAGTGTAACCGACACTGGTCGGGAGCACGGTGTTATCGAGGAACTAGAAGTAGTAGGGTGTAATGAAAATGTAACCGACACTGGTCGGGAGAACGGTGTTATCGAGGAACTCACTGGTCGGGAGAACGGTGTTATCGAGGAACTAGAAGTAGTAGGGTGTGATGAAAGTGTAACCGACACTGGTCCGGAGCACGGTGTTATCGAGGAACTAGAAGTAGTAGGGTGTGATGAAAGTGTAACCGACACTGGTCGGGAGAACGGTGTTATCGAGGAACTCACTGGTCGGGAGAACGGTGTTATCGAGGAACTAGAAGTAGTAGGGTGTGATGAAAGTGTAACCGACACTGGTCGGGAGAACGGTGTTATCGAGGAACTCACTGGTCGGGAGAACGGTGTTATCGAGGAACTAGAAGTAGTATGGTGTAATGAAAGTGTAACCAACACTGGTCGGGAGAACGGTGTTATCGAGGAACTACAAGTAGTAGGGTGTGATGAAAGTGTAACCAACACTGGTCGGAAGAACGGTGTTATCGAGGAACTAGAAGTAGTAGGGTGTGATGAAAGTGTAACCAACACTGGTCGGGAGAACGGTGTTATCGAGGAACTACAAGTAGTAGGGTGTGATGAAAGTGTAACCGACACTGGTTGGAAGAACGGTGTTATCGGGGAACTAGAAGTAGTAGGGTGTGATGAAAGTGTAACCAACACTGGTCGGGAGAACGGTGTTATCGAGGAACTACAAGTAGTAGGGTGTGATGAAAGTGTAACCAACACTGGTCGGGAGAACGGTGTTATCGAGGAACTACAAGTAGTAGGGTGTGATGAAAGTGTAACCAACACTGGTCGGGAGAACGGTGTTATCGAGGAACTAGAAGTAGTAGGGTGTGATGAAAGTGTAACCGACACTGGTCGGGAGCACGGTGTTATCGAAAAACTAGAAGTAGTAGGGTGTGATGAAAGTGTAACCGACACTGGTCGGGAGAACGGTGTTATCGAGGAACTAACTGGTCGGGAGAACGGTGTTATCGAGGAACTACAAGTAGTAGGGTGTGATGAAAGTGTAACCGACCCTGGTTGGAAGAACGGTGTTATCGGGGAACTAGAAGTAGTAGGGTGTGATGAAAGTGTAACCAACACTGGTCGGGAGAACGGTGTTATCGGGGAACTAGAAGTAGTAGGGTGTGATGAAAGTGTAACCAACACTGGTCGGGAGAACGGTGTTATCGAGGAACTAGAAGTAGTAGGGTGTGATGAAAGTGTAACCAACACTGGTCGGGAGAACGGTGTTATCGAGGAACTACAAGTAGTAGGGTGTGATGAAAGTGTAACCAACACTGGTCGGGAGAACGGTGTTATCGAGGAACTACAAGTAGTAGGGTGTGATGAAAGTGTAACCGACACTGGTTGGAAGAACGGTGTTATCGGGGAACTACAAGTAGTAGGGTGTGATGAAAGTGTAACCAACACTGGTCGGGAGAACGGTGTTATCGAGGAACTAGAAGTAGTATGGTGTGATGAAAGTGTAACCAACACTGGTCGGGAGAACGGTGTTATCGAGGAACTACAAGTAGTAGGGTGTGATGAAAGTGTAACCAACACTGGTCGGGAGAACGGTGTTATCGGGGAACTAGGAGTAGTAGGGTGTGATGAAAGTGTAACCAACACTGGTCGGAAGAAAGGTGTTATCGAGGAACTAGAAGTAGTATGGTGTGATGAAAGTGTAACCAACACTGGTCGGGAGAACGGTGTTATCGAGGAACTAGAAGTAGTATGGTGTGATGAAAGTGTAACCAACACTGGTCGGGAGAACGGTGTTATCGAGGAACTACAAGTAGTAGGGTGTGATGAAAGTGTAACCAACACTGGTCGGGAGAACGGTGTTATCGGGGAACTAGGAGTAGTAGGGTGTGATGAAAGTGTAACCAACACTGGTCGGAAGAAAGGTGTTATCGAGGAACTAGAAGTAGTATGGTGTGATGAAAGTGTAACCAACACTGGTCGGGAGAACGGTGTTATCGAGGAACTAGAAGTAGTATGGTGTGATGAAAGTGTAACCAACACTGGTCGGGAGAACGGTGTTATCGAGGAACTACAAGTAGTAGGGTGTGATGAAAGTGTAACCAACACTGGTCGGGAGAACGGTGTTATCGGGGAACTAGGAGTAGTAGGGTGTGATGAAAGTGTAACCAACACTGGTCGGAAGAACGGTGTTATCGAGGAACTAGAAGTAGTATGGTGTGATGAAAGTGTAACCAACACTGGTCGGGAGAACGGTGTTATCGAGGAACTAGAAGTAGTATGGTGTGATGAAAGTGTAACCAACACTGGTCGGGAGAACGGTGTTATCGAGGAACTACAAGTAGTAGGGTGTGATGAAAGTGTAACCGACACTGGTTGGAAGAACGGTGTTATCGAGGAACTAGAAGTAGTATGGTGTGATGAAAGTGTAACCAACACTGGTCGGGAGAACGGTGTTATCGAGGAACTACAAGTAGTAGGGTGTGATGAAAGTGTAACCAACACTGGTCGGGAGAACGGTGTTATCGAGGAACTAGAAGTAGTATGGTGTAATGAAAGTGTAACCAACACTTTTCGGGAGAACGGTGTTATCGAGGAACTACAAGTAGTAGGGTGTGATGAAAGTGTAACCAACACTGGTCGGAAGAACGGTGTTATCGAGGAACTAGAAGTAGTAGGGTGTGATGAAAGTGTAACCAACACTGGTCGGGAGAACGGTGTTATCGAGGAACTACAAGTAGTAGGGTGTGATGAAAGTGTAACCGACACTGGTTGGAAGAACGGTGTTATCGGGGAACTAGAAGTAGTAGGGTGTGATGAAAGTGTAACCAACACTGGTCGGGAGAACGGTGTTATCGGGGAACTAGAAGTAGTAGGGTGTGATGAAAGTGTAACCAACACTGGTCGGGAGAACGGTGTTATCGAGGAACTAGAAGTAGTAGGGTGTGATGAAAGTGTAACCGACACTGGTTGGAAGAACGGTGTTATCGGGGTACTAGAAGTAGTAGGGTGTGATGAAAGTGTAACCGACACTGGTTGGAAGAACGGTGTTATCGGGGAACTAGAAGTAGTAGGGTGTGATGAAAGTGTAACCGACACTGGTTGGAAGAACGGTGTTATCGGGGAACTAGAAGTAGTAGGGTGTGATGAAAGTGTAACCGACACTGGTTGGAAGAACGGTGTTATCGGGGAACTAGAAGTAGTAGGGTGTGATGAAAGTGTAACCAACACTGGTCGGGAGAACGGTGTTATCGAGGAACTAGAAGTAGTAGGGTGTGATGAAAGTGTAACCGACACTGGTCGGGAGCACGGTGTTATCGAGGAACTAGAAGTAGTAGGGTGTGATGAAAGTGTAACCGACACTGGTCGGGAGAACGGTGTTATCGAGGAACTCACTGGTCGGGAGAACGGTGTTATCGAGGAACTAGAAGTAGTAGGGTGTGATGAAAGTGTAACCGACACTGGTCCGGAGCACGGTGTTATCGAGGAACTAGAAGTAGTAGGGTGTGATGAAAGTGTAACCTACACTGGTCGGGAGAACGGTGTTATCGAGGAACTCACTGGTCGGGAGAACGGTGTTATCGAGGAACTAGAAGTAGTAGGGTGTGATGAAAGTGTAACCGACACTGGTCGGGAGAACGGTGTTATCGAGGAACTCACTGGTCGGGAGAACGGTGTTATCGAGGAACTACAAGTAGTAGGGTGTGATGAAAGTGTAACCAACACTGGTCGGAAGAACGGTGTTATCGAGGAACTAGAAGTAGTAGGGTGTGATGAAAGTGTAACCAACACTGGTCGGGAGAACGGTGTTATCGAGGAACTACAAGTAGTAGGGTGTGATGAAAGTGTAACCGACACTGGTTGGAAGAACGGTGTTATCGGGGAACTAGAAGTAGTAGGGTGTGATGAAAGTGTAACCAACACTGGTCGGGAGAACGGTGTTATCGAGGAACTACAAGTAGTAGGGTGTGATGAAAGTGTAACCAACACTGGTCGGGAGAACGGTGTTATCGAGGAACTAGAAGTAGTATGGTGTGATGAAAGTGTAACCAACACTGGTCGGGAGAACGGTGTTATCGAGGAACTAGAAGTAGTAGGGTGTGATGAAAGTGTAGCCGACACTGGTCGGGAGCACGGTGTTATCGAGAAACTAGAAGTAGTAGGGTGTGATGAAAGTGTAACCGACACTGGTCGGGAGAACGGTGTTATCGAGGAACTACAAGTAGTAGGGTGTGATGAAAGTGTAACCGACACTGGTTGGAAGAACGGTGTTATCGGGGAACTAGAAGTAGTAGGGTGTGATGAAAGTGTAACCAACACTGGTCGGGAGAACGGTGTTATCGGGGAACTAGAAGTAGTAGGGTGTGATGAAAGTGTAACCAACACTGGTCGGGAGAACGGTGTTATCGAGGAACTAGAAGTAGTAGGGTGTGTTGAAAGTGTAACCGACACTGGTTGGAAGAACGGTGTTATCGGGGAACTAGAAGTAGTAGGGTGTGATGAAAGTGTAACCGACACTGGTTGGAAGAACGGTGTTATCGGGGAACTAGAAGTAGTAGGGTGTGATGAAAGTGTAACCGACACTGGTTGGAAGAACGGTGTTATCGGGGAACTAGAAGTAGTAGGGTGTGATGAAAGTGTAACCGACACTGGTTGGAAGAACGGTGTTATCGGGGAACTAGAAGTAGTAGGGTGTGATGAAAGTGTAACCAACACTGGTCGGGAGAACGGTGTTATCGAGGAACTAGAAGTAGTAGGGTGTGATGAAAGTGTAACCGACACTGGTCGGGAGCACGGTGTTATCGAGGAACTAGAAGTAGTAGGGTGTGATGAAAGTGTAACCGACACTGGTCGGGAGAACGGTGTTATCGAGGAACTCACTGGTCGGGAGAACGGTGTTATCGAGGAACTAGAAGTAGTAGGGTGTGATGAAAGTGTAACCGACACTGGTCGGGAGCACGGTGTTATCGAGGAACTAGAAGTAGTAGGGTGTGATGAAAGTGTAACCGACACTGGTCGGGAGAACGGTGTTATCGAGGAACTCACTGGTCGGGAGAACGGTGTTATCGAGGAACTAGAAGTAGTAGGGTGTGATGAAAGTGTAACCGACACTGGTCGGGAGAACGGTGTTATCGAGGAACTCACTGGTCGGGAGTACGGTGTTATCGAGGAACTAGAAGTAGTAGGGTGTGATGAAAGTGTAACCGACACTGGTCGGGAGAACGGTGTTATCGAGGAACTACAAGTAGTATGGTGTGATGAAAGTGTAACCGACACTGGTCGGGAGCACGGTGTTATTGAGGAACTAGAAAATCAAGCAGGACGTCCAGTATAGTGGAGCATATTTCCCCTGCATTTCAATGAGCTTCCTTTTCTCTAAATGTTCCAACACATTGAGGGTTTAAGCTACAGCTCTTAAATCCTTTACTGGAGCAATCGTACAGCAGCAGAATTTCTGTAAACAGCTTCAAGCGGTTGGTTAGGAACCAATTGATTGTTAATTTCTAGATATAGACAGAACTATTTTGTATAAGGACCAATCGTATTTTTGGACATTTCTAGCCTAATCGCCTTAAGACGTTGTCCAGAGACAGCAAATTGGGAATCTTGTCTATTATCTCATTATACATTGTTGATCGCAGCCAACATAGAATCTATATAGGGTATACAGATTGTATATAGGGTTATCAGATCAATCAAAAACCCTAAATGTAATAGTTGACTTCATCTCAAAATCATACATGAATTTATTATTTAAAAAAAAAAAAACACTATTGTTTTACTGACGAATAAAAACATGTCTTTCGAGCAATTCTTAACATCGCGATATTTAATCCATGAATTACTTCAAGTCGTAAATCCAATTATACAGAGACATGCTTTCTTCACGCATCTCGTGTTGGCAATGCTTGTCGACGAAACAGAACACATTTGGAAGCTGCGTTGCAAAATACTTTTAAAAGCTAGATTAAGCATCTCTAAAAAGTAGATTCGAATCACCCGCATAAAGTTTAAGCTTCTGTACTGACATTATTAATTGGAATTCTTGTGTGCTGTATTCTCCCCCAATGCTGCGTGGCCTAAGTGAAGATAACATTAAACCACTCAAGTCTGACCATAAACCAATAAGATAAATACAAACCTTTTCCTGTTTAAAGATTTACAGAGATGCGTCAAACTAGTGACAAAAGCCTAAAATAAAGTCTGTGGACATGAAGCTAGAGATTTCTATACACGAGCAACACTAATGTTTAGATCACTAATGCGTCAATTCTACAAAAAAATCAGACCTTAAATATGTTGAAAACTAAACCGGAAGATGTTGAAAGATATTTATTTGTCTTATGCCGTTTTCCTTTTTATTACAATAGGAAACTTTGCCGCACTAAAGTATTCCTAAAAAATATTAATTTTTGTCGACCCACCATTGTATTCATCTCTGTCGTTATTTTAGGCTTATTATGTAGGCAATTAATAGTAGGCTAATTATTTGATCGGCCTCAAAATATCTTCAAAACACCCTCAGTTTTAAGATCTACCGTATAGAATATACCTTCATAATGAACATTTCCTTCTTCTTATTAGGTTATTACTAAACAAAGATTAATAATATGTAAATACAGTTTAATAATAATGTATGATAATAACTAACAATACCTAGGTGTATAGGTCTATATTTATTAAAATAATATTTTAAACAGTCCACTAATAAAAAAATAAATTAGGTTATACTTGAAACATGATTTATTGCTGAAAAACTTCAATAATAACTTTATTTCATGCTTTTATAAGTATACAAGATCCACAAACTGATATGTAGAGTTGTACCGGTTGGATATAAAACATTCTATTATTAGACACTTTGGGTCTTGTTTTTAAAAAGGGGGAAAAATTAAGAGCGATGTTCAGGGGTTAGCCAGGATGTCCTGGCGCGTTTGTCGGCATGACTGACATCTAGCATGGCATGGATGTTTGTTTAACCCCTTAGTCCCCATCTCTATACTCTCACCTACATATTATAATTGTTATTTGTCCAGCTAAAGTTTTATTCAATCTAAATGTTTAAAACTGAGTTTTCACATACATTTTATTTTATTGGAATTTTTTTTATGAGGCCAAGTAGTTATTCCTGAAGATCAAGTTCACATCTATTTACTTGAGAATTGAGTTTATGTGTATACTATTATTTAGAATAGTTATACTAGGTATGGGCTCTTAAAACTTTCAATTTACAACCACGCTATCAGTTCAAACCTATACTAAAGAAATATTTGTTTTATAAAAACCCTACATAACTTCTTTTGTTTCCATCACTTGCCTAGGCTTTTTTCAAGAAACCTTGCAAAGACTTATTTCATACTACACATTAATATTCTTGAAGTACTCGTCACAGTTGCTGCCTTATCAGTGGCGAAATCACGATAGCTGTCACAGTGACCAACGTTTCTACATTGGTACACTAACTTTAAAATTAAAAAATAATAAAGTAAATTTTTTTGTTCTTACCAATTATTAGTAGTGTATTTAACTATCCAGAGTAAAAAAAATGTTTCTTATAGCATTTTTACAAATTTTATAAAAATCAAATCCCGATGTGTAAGAAATTACAATTTAAAAGCAATTTCTATATCAATAGAACTTGCACTATGATATGAAAATTTATACAACTTAAAAATATCTTATTCTTTCAGTATTCCACTATCATACACCCGTTCATCGGAAATGTTCAATTTCTCCTACAAATGCAGAACATACTAAGTTATAAAAGATGTTATTAAATATAATGTCTACAAATTTAATTCTTTTGTCTGTTATTCATACAAAAACAAGTAAATTTATTGAAAACTTTTAAAAACTTTTGTTGATAAACGTCAAGTAAAAATGTATGACTTTTTCTCTGTAATTTTAAAAACATTGCATTCGAAGAACAGATTAATTAATTTTAAATATGCCTAATAATATCTTTACATTAAACAACAATGGCTTTTACCTTGAGAGTTAGAGAACACATGAAATACCTGCACAACAAAGGCCATATCACTTATTCCAGCATTATCACATAGCTATACTAACTGGTTTTTTGTAAGCATTATACTTTTTGTCTTGGGGGAAAAGATATTATCAACCAAATCCGGCTTGGTAACGTTCGACGAACCGAACTCGTCTCCCTGATCATCCTAAGGCTAGTTGCGGTTTTTGAGGTGATGTTGTTATCTGGGTTGGTACTGGCTGTGTAACTAGCACTGGTGGAAGGTGTTGGTAGTCGCTGACAGATGTTTCTTGTATTATTATTGATGTTAGAGGTTGCTGTTGATGTGGTATACTTTCCTATAAAACATAAGCTGGATAGCACAACCTAGTAATATAGACGCATAGAATTATTATGAAATGACCATAGATATGAAAACAATATATGTATTCAAACAATGATAGCTATTTTTATGGAAAGCTCATAAATGTTAGATATTAATTTAAAAATTATTTTCAACGCTGGTATATTGGTATATGGTATTGGTATATTAACGTAAATATAATTAGACACTAATTGAAACAACTGCTTCGTAAAACTAAAATTGTATAAACTAGTTAACGTACCTCATGGAAAATACTAATAGAAACGATCATTGTGGATTGCCTAACTAAGCAGAGTGCATTGTTTTTGTTCATTACATTGCGTAGTTAGCTCCTAGCTCAGTGACAGTGGATAATCTAAAGGTAATGAAATTGTGATCAGTGTATTTGAACATTTTCATTTATTTTGATTTCTATATTTTTTATTCTATACTCTCAATTTGAGCTAATTAAGTTTCAGTACTGATTAACATAGTCAACTATAATGAACGTTGTCAACATATGTGTACCAATATCTGATAGTAAGTTTTTATAGTTTTCTTTCCTTCATACATTCGTACCCTTCTAGATTCCTTACATTTATTATTATTTTTCCTTTATATACTTGTTTGACATATAGTCTAATTGTTTTTCGTAAGGCTCACTTGCTGTTTAAAATATTTGATTATCTGCTAACTCCAATAGCGTTCAGTATCGACTCTATATAGAATAATATGCCATTTAACGTCATAGCTTACATCTGATTCTTGTTTCAAAGGTCATGACTGTTTACTTGGCGTTTACTACTTTCCAATGTGGGGATAGTAAACAGATTTATTTTCTATACGTTTACCTATAACCTTTCCTTTCATCTAACCTATTTTTATTGTTGTATTACATATTTTTTTAGGGTTTATTTTTTGAAAATAATTATGTACATTGTCCAGGAATAGAATATTGTTACAGTTTACTGAATCAAAATTTAAAATTCTATCTATGTTTTTAAGTCGTCCATATTCCTGCCTTTCCCTAATTCAAAACATACTTTTTTTTTAAATAACATTTTTTCCTTATAAATATTCTTTCACTTCTGTTGATTTGTTTTTGTGATAAAAATTAGAAATAAATATTGTCTCGTTACGTTTGTTATTACAATAAGTTCCAAATAATCAGAATTTAATAAAACCATTAAAAAAAAAATATCATCAAAGTAAGGTTTTGATAATGGAATAATTTGTCAAATAAATTAATTTCAGAATTTTGTCGGAATTGAAACGATTTAATTTTACCTTGAGTTATAATTTCGTAAAAACTTAAAATACGTTTAAAGGAAGTTACATGAAATTATGGGGAAGTTTTTGAGGTGAAATCAAATTTGTGTGATGTTTAAGCGCAAAACTGGGATAGATAATTGATTCTAATTAATATTTCTGTAATTTCCACCCATCTACATTTGCCTCTCTTAATGTCTAAACGAAAGTTTTAGTACATAACCATAAATGAGATACAAAAGAAACACACACACACACACAGACTTATATATATATGATGAATAGTTATTACCTGGAGTACATCCGTTCATTCTACAGAGCATAAAATCGCAGTCCCTCACTGCTAGATGAGATTCTAGCGAAACAGCGATTTTATGCCCTGCAGAATGAACGGATGTACTCTAGATAATAACTATTCATCATATTTTTAATCCGTGAAGAAATGCGTATCAGAATGTGTGTGTGAGTGTTTGTGTGTGTGTGTCCACATTAAACAAATGAGACACTTTGGAAAAACTAGTATTTAAAGCAAATTCTAAAAAAAGCATGACAAATGTAATGCGAGCTTACAGTACTACATCTGCGGTTTAGAACATAAGAGTTAATTTTTATTTTAAAATTTGAATTCTTTCAGTAAGTGAGGGTGTTAAAAGGTTAACTTGGGGTAATGTCAAGAAACACGTTAAAATAGGGCCTATCTTACTAATTACTGTCACGTTTGCATAATGTTACACTGGTTCAAAAATTTAAAACAAAAGGCTTTTGATTGCCTGAAATACCGTAAGGAGAATAGATAGCCCGAAATCGAAATGTAAGTATAAGGAGGAAAAGATCTCTAGCAAGTTATGGATGCAGTTAGGGTAGCCATAACATTATATATGTATATATGTATATATATATATATATATATATATATATATATATATATATATATATATAAATATAAAATACGTTTTCTTGTTTAACAATTTAAAACAAAATATGTTGTTTTACATTTTTTAATATATATATATATATATATATATATATATATATATATATATATATATATATAGGCCTACATATGTATGTATATATATATATATATATATATATATATATATATATATATATATATATATAAAGAAATAAGTCAAAATACAAATACAAGATTTATAATTGAATTTATTTTTGTATTTGTATTTTGACTTAGTTCTTTATTAATACTCAAGAATACATATTGCGATATTTATATATATAATAAAATATAACATCTCATGTATAGAATCATTTTACGGTGGTTGGAATAAAAAAGTTAAATAAACAATGGCGTTTTTAATAAATAAAATAAATTCACACATTCCTCATATGTGAATATATAAAGCGAACAAAGCATAGTCTGTCTAAACATTTCTACTCGTTAAACATAGATGCTTAAGGTAAACATTATAATGCAAGAAAAAAAGAAACCCGAAAATAATGTATAATTATACTAAAAGATTGGAGAATTTTGTTCAGTGTAAAAGCTATATTATAAACAATATGGGTTATTTTAAATAAACCAGGAATAATAATGATACAGCCCATTTATATAAACCTGGCTTAGTTTCCAAAGAAAAAACTGATTGAAAAAATAAAGTTTGAAATCCGTAATTGGTATTTAGGGTCAAAAACCCTCGCTAATAAGACACAAATAATTATTTATGAAATATTAAATTATATTTAAATATTTGATATTGATATTGATGTTTGATAACGTATTCTCTATCGAAATTATAATTTTCGAAACACAAAATTGTAATCTTAAATGATTAAAACTCTCACTAAAATTCTGTCATTAATAAATCGTGGATAGTCTGTTCTGGTTTTAATTCTCACTAAAGTTCCTTTAAAATAGTTCTTTTTATGTTAAAACAAAGTTTCGTCTGCAGTTGCTACTATATTAAATATTTCTATGCAGCATTCATATAGTTTACAGAAACTATCCCTATTATATAGATTTATCATTTACTCTAATATATCCTCTTGCTTTAAAACAGCAGGATACATTTAATGTAAACGCATTTTTATTTCAAGAAAGGTATTATAGTTGTTTTAACTTATGAATGATCTCTACATATCCTGTTTTTTAGGTAATTATAAGTAAAAAAAAGAACATGAGTTCATATACCTTAATAACATATTTCCAAAAACGTTTGAGCG
Organism: Prosapia bicincta; assembly: GCA_036971475.1. Lineage (NCBI taxonomy): Eukaryota > Metazoa > Arthropoda > Insecta > Hemiptera > Cercopidae > Prosapia > Prosapia bicincta. The sequence continues at coordinate 74,142,643 of JBAIZL010000010.1, read as the reverse complement.
GTTTGCTTTCAAGTGAACTAATATTAGGGGTGTTTACTTAAAGAAACAACAATTCTTATTACAAATTCAGTTGCCAAACACGAGACGAAAACAGAGTCTTAAATCAAACCCAAACTCAATAGATCAATTGCCTGTCTTTTCAATAATACATGATACAATCTCTAAATAATTCATTCATTTGTCTCCTTTGACGCAAAGACGCATGAATAACAGAAAGTTTTCAAACACAAGTCAGATTCCTAGTTCAATAAAACTCACGAAATATTAAAAACAATGTATGAATGTCACATGATAATATTTGAAAACAAAACTACAAATTGAAACTGACAATTATATATAACAGTTCAACAATCAGATTTATTGGTAAAATATTTCAAAAAAACTTATTTATTAGGAAGTTAAAATTGTGTTTAATGTTTATTTGTTTTGATTTTATTGTCTGAATCATTACCGAATATAATATTGTTTTAATAAGTCAAAGTTTTGTCAAGCAAAGATATTTATTCGCGCAAATGTATGGTGTTTTCTAATTTTAGAGCTTGTTGAAAATGAATCCAAAACCAATTAGAGTTGATTACACACGATACATGAAATGCTATAGTATATAGTGAACAATGTAAGACTGCCAATTTGTCCACAGTGTATCGGGACACTAAGAGAGAAATTAATCTAAGCATTCAGTTTAAAATTTATTTAAAGTAAGCATTATAATATTATTCTTTCCCTAATTTTTATATTCTAGTACAAAATAAAAATCGCTCAAGCTAGCCGAATGAGAACCGGTCTTAGGGCAATATCAGAGAGTATTATAAGAGTATTTTCTAGGATGTAATAAAATAATTGTCAAATTTATAAACAATAAATTAGACATTTGTATATCATATCTGTACACTGCTCTCTCTCTCTCTCTCTCTCTCTCTCTCTCTCTCTCTCTCTCTCTCTCTCTCTTTATCGACCCTTACACTTTCATTTCTTATTTCTCTTATTCCCTACGTCGAAAGTTTAAAAATGTTTGAGTATTAATGACATCTCCTGTAGTAACATAACTTATGGAATAGGCTGCTGATATTCCTTCGCTTTAACAAGGAAGTGTTTCTGACATATAGTTTATTAAGTATTTATGTTGATAATAGATAAACGTTATTGGTCATTTAAAAATATTTCATGTGAAAAAAATATTTAAAGTTGATCAAGAGATCAAGTAGTCTGTACACTTACACTGTATAACAAATGTAATGCCGTTTCAATGGCCTAGAGGACTTGACATGACGGTCTTATTATTTTAACTAGTCTTAAACTAGTTATTGTAACGGCCTCAGAGAATTTGCTGTAGTCTTAACAGAATCTCAGATATTTATAAACAAAATCATGTCAAATTGTTAATTTAGTCGTGTGTATTCAAGTTTATTGGAGTAAATAAGTCACACGTTGAATAAAGACGCATTGTTAAACATATTTGTTAGTTTATCCCAAAATTAAGAAACCTGCGAAACTGATTAAAACTCTATATTATGGGTTTCTGCAATAATCCTTCGAGCCCTACTTATAGATAGATACTCCGTAACCCATGAAGCGGCGAAATTGCAATCCATTTTACCTGTATAAAATTCTTTTATTGATAAGTGGAGATAATTTCCCTAAAAGAATTCCAATAAGCTTTTCTACAAAACATTCTTCAACAAAACTAATATATAAATCATCAAAATCTAAAATCCTGCATATAGCTTAGGCCACACATAAAACATGAATCACGTATTTTGATTTTTCAGGAGGAGCAACATATTATTAGCTTTTAGGGTTTGCCCATTGAGCTATAGGTAGTCAAGAGGTTTAAATTGGAAGGTTTGAAAAGGGACTACACAACGTTCAAGATAGATACCGTACCACTTCTAGAGAATCCAGTTTAAAGTAAGTTATAATGGTTTATTTAAAATTATCTAAGCGATTTTATTTTAACGTTTTTGTTACTAAACAGGCAACACATCCATATACCGACTTTCTCAAGGTATGAAATGTTTAGTTTAGTTTTTAATCGATAGAATAACTGAATCGAAGCTACATTGCTTGAATAACATACATTTAATAAATAAATGTTACACAATATTTGACTCCAAAAAAACTAAAAGCTAATTTGTTTATACAAATAAAACCAATTTATCATTTATTCGATGAATTAATCCCATAAATATATTCGTAAAAAACGAAAAACACATAACTGCCTGTAATGTAATGTTTTTACATGAAGCGGAAGTAAATATACATAACAGAGATTATTTTAAAGAATATATTACTTACAGAGGATACTAAAATGAATTTAATTTGCTAATATTTTTTCAATATGTTGCAACGCTATTTACTAGAGTAGGCTAACTACAGTTGTAGACAACAAACTGTGCTTGAATCATAATACACCCCTCCGTATATATTGTGATCATGTACATTATAACACTAACAATGGTCCCTTTGTATCGGTAAGTATTTATAGACTAAACATATTTATTAACACGGTTTTGCTAATATAAGTGTTTGTTTGACCCGTAATTCAAATTATCTTGTTTTTCTAACAACATATATGATAGCCAAATACCTTCACCATTCATATACTAAAAGAGTGGTAAATGAACCGTGACCTCTTTTTTGTCAGTTCTACAAAAATAGAAAAAAAATATAGATCAATAGTTACCAATTTGAAAGATATTTAATTTGAAAGAAATTAATGTACTGGTAAGATAAAGTTAATGAAATAAAATAGTTCTCAAGTTTAAACCATGCAATATGTATAGAATATTGTTTAAAAAACACATCACTGGAGTATCTAACATAAGGAAAAAGTAATGATAGTAATTTTGAAAAGTTTTGTAAGTTGTGTCTTGTCGTTTGCTTATTTTTCCACCCGAAGCTAGAATGAAATGTAAATGAGAAGGTTTTGACAGCATAAAATATATCCGGAAATGAGAACAGTTTTGAAAAAATAGAGAACTTTCTTAAGCCTCATAATAAAAAATTTTATTGATAAAGAAAAAAGGGATTATAAAGCGGAAACTTTTCACTACAGCACATTTTTCACATACTATCTAAAGCGGTCAATTGTTGTTAACAAAGCTGTTCCCATTTCTTCTGAAGAAATCCAATTGCAACAATTTTCTCTGTTAAAAACACAATTTTCTTTATAGAAAATTACCTCATCTCATAGCTGACAGCTATTTAACTTGATATATTTGTATTCCTTCTATCAGCTCACACTCTTCTTATATATAGCATGTACAAACTTTCAATCGTTAATAAAATACGTTTGTGTTCGTCAAATCAAGTTCAAAAACATTTTTTTAAAGCTATAGTGGGTGGCAATTGACATCAATACAGTTTTTTCAAACATTCATTCAATCATTAAGTTAAAAAAGTAGATATATCGGTCGAATTAGATCTGAATGACTTTATGTTTGAATTCAGTACTTTGGCAATGAGGTCATTTCCCTAAAACTAGATAATTAATATTTAAAGATATATATATATATATATATATATATATATATATATATGTATATATATATATATATATATATGTATATATATATATATATATATATATATATATATATATATACATGCAAAAATTGCAATCATGAAACGTTTTTGCAATAATGATACATTACAAGAAATGTATAGAATGAGACCAACAGAGGTTTCTTAGGCTTTTTGTTTGAAACAAGAAAATGAAAACGAATAAATAGAATAGACAAACATAATAGTGTAACATCATATACTGTATAGAGAAGAAAATAGAAAATTGCAAGAGCATTGGTTTTATATTTGGCCATTTATTTTGTGACTTTATCATAGGGCTGTATATATATAAATTTTTAAATTCAGAACCAATATAATTTCATTGTATTCATAAAAATTTATCTAGTTTTTTTACCAATTTCTAGATTATAGAATTTCTTGTAATACCGGCCCAAGAGAAAGGGCAATTTAACACTGTAATTATTAAACTTTATTGTATTAAAAACTAAAGCCTCAAGAGTACAACTTTTTAGTAATTGTAGTATTAGTGAAGCAATAAATCTCTGTCATTGCATCGTAACAATGTAATTTGGTATAGTTTGTAACAATTGAATGTCAGAGCAATAAATGCAAGTGTATATGATTGTTAATTATTTAGAAACCTGAAGTGGTGACTTTAGAAGGATAAGGTAATTATAACATAACCCAAACGTAAAACAGTTCAAGTAAGTTTAGTTATATAATTTTCTGCCCAACTCGTAAACAGTGTTAAAAAGAAGTAATAAATATAAATAAATAAATAAAAAAGTTAATCATAAATTATTAAACAAATTTAATAATCTGTTGGCCTAAGTCTTAATAAATAAAATATTAACAATATACTTAAACATAACTTTTTTTGTCTCACTTAAAAGTCATTTAGTTGTTTAGCTATTTATGTGTTTACACATTAAAGTATAAAACGGAAAAACCGGTTCCTAAACGTCCCGCCATTATGCTCGAATTTAAATTAAAACTTCTACAGATACTTCAAACTTTTTTTTAGAAAGGAAATTTTAATTAATTTTCTATCAAATATCTCTATTGTAAACCATCAGTATTTTCAGTTTAAATTTGGTTTACCCTTAAACTCCCTCAAACTCTACGCAAAAACTTTGAAGAAGTTTAATTGAATAGACCCCTACTACACGTTTCGTACCCCGAAACTTTGCTTTCTTAAACACTATTACAAAACCTTTTTTGATACAATAGCCTATTTGCTCTAAACATTATCTTTATTTCAACTGCAATGATCCCCATCTACATTGGTCATAAAGATTCCATATACCTTAGATAAGCAGTATATGGTATTCGTTTTACCATATACACATATATAATACGTTATATATTAAATTATTTTAGTTTTTCAAGAAATTTCCAATGATAACACTGGTATGCATCAAATTTGCTTCAAGAACGAAAACAACTGATTTTAGTCAATTGCGACACCCCAAATTTAGATCTGTTTTAAGTGTTTTTCTAACACGCCAGGTTTTTACGTAATTAAAAAAAATGTATAATAATAATATTTTACACAATTACTGCACTAAATCGTTGAACTCACTCTGTGTGAACTGTTCGGGCAAATGAGAAGACTCACCTGTTTCAAAAGTGGATCAAGATTTAACAATGGCTCAGATTCAGATTCGGAAGAATCTGTACTACCCATATTCTGAGGAGGAGATGGAATTAGCCACTTGGGAACACTATGGGGAATTGGTCGAATTGCTTATTTCAAATTAGGATGTTTTACTGAATGTTTGTTTTTAGTATTTATGCCATGAATATTTGTCAAACAAAAGTAAAAGGTCACTTACATGATCGTGAGGTTCGCGCCACACCATAAGAATACCGAAGGGGTAATTAAACTACAGACAAAGTGAGGAAATATTTATAACCTAAGAACTGCATGTTTATGAAGCCTATCAACACGTAGTTTGTGTATAAAGAACCGAAATAAATATATTTTTATAGTGTAGATCAATACTACGAAGTCCATCAGATTTTTTCATAAAAGTATAAATTTGAGAAAATTTATTCTGATTAAACACAAAATGGACGTGATAGAGTAAAGCTAAAAACAGACCTGAATTCAGGGCATCTCAATTGACTAAAATCAGTTATTTTCACTCTAGAAGCACTTTTTAAATGCATACCAGTGAATTATTTCTTTATCTTCGAAAAAGAACAAAGGATAACATTTCAGTTAGGAATATAGGTAACCCATCGAAATCTGCGTGTGTTACCAAGATCAGGTCAGGTCTGCGTGAAAGAGCTAGGTTAGGTTTATGTGATTTGGTACTTTAACTGCCAATTTATGCTTTCACATCCACTAACTTTAAATCTTTAATATTATACTATGCAATCTGATAAAGTTAACTAAAGGCGGGGATAAAACGTAGGTTGTAACTCTTCACACGGAACTCACATACTTTTTTCCTCTATAATAACTTATAATATTACTGTATTATAACTTAATAACTGTATAATAATATCGACAGTTATGTTAAGACTAGATAGAACATTACAACCTACAATCTATGGGATTGGCTATTAAACGTTGCTGTAGTCTCTTGAGTACGTAGTATCTATGCGACGCATATAAATTATTCAAATCTTAAAACGATGAAGAGAAACATTAAAAAATGTTTTGAGATGCAAAAACGTTGTTTTTAGGATTCAGATTACTATTTACTATTATTATTATAATTTAATTTGTAAAGTTCAAGTATTTTAATTACTGTATTTTACAGGCCTTTACTTAACCGGAAAAATAGGCTTGACGCTTTAAACGTGTGTCCTCTCACTTCAATTATAAACACATAGAAGAGTTTTATTGAAGATTTTTCTTGGAATTTAAGGCCGTTCTTCAAGGTCAAAGTAATAACTTGTCTGCGAATATGGATGCGGTAATCTATCACTCTTGTCATATAGGCAGTAACAATTCCGCCCTAAAGGTCCCCATAGGGTAGGGGTGGGGTGGATTTACATGTTATAATGTATAAAACTAAATAGCGATGAATTCGTCTCTCAGACCCACGCGGGTTAGCCAGCAGCATGGTGTTTTACAGGCTACCGATGGCAGTAACATTAATATCATAGGGCATGTTAAAGTTTAGGTTTAGAGTGAATGCTTTTACATAATGGCTGAATAATCCTTTTTTGCAAAAAATAAGAAAAGGCAATAACATACCACAAAAGTTACACAAAGAAAGCGTATATTTTAAAGTGAGTGGTAAGTACTTTTTTAAAATAATGCGTCCATAAATAGTTGATGTGATTGTCAAATACACGCGTACATTATTTCTTAACATAGGACTAAGAGTCTAACATTGTCAGCTACTAACTTTCGAGATATATATTACTAACCTACAGCCAAAGCGCAAATTAATTAAATGGGTGTTCCGGCAAGAGAAATCTGGAAACCAAAGTTATATTTCTAGGCTTCTAATTTAAATTAGAATAAGCTTGGCTATTTATAGATATAAATCCTAATCACAAGGCAGCCTAATATAGATACGACAAATTTGTATTTTTTAAAGAATGTTATCTTATGAAATATGTAAATCATTATAAGAGCCAAGTTGGTGAGCCGGGTCGCACGAGGTAATAGAGTATGGTAACGTGATAACAAAAGTAAACAAAAAACTTTTGCCCACCAAAGTAAAACTGGTAGACCGAGTAAATAATGTATTGAGATAAAGAAAAATAAAATCAGTGGTTTTATTGATCAGAGATATTAACGACGACTGCAAAAAAGGCCAGTAGTTAGAATTGGCAAACATGAATAGCTGCTATCGAGTGCACATATGCACACTATTTCATTTTGAAAAGAATGAAAAGTTTAGAAAAGGTGGAAAATTTGACGTACACATATGATAAATTATATACGATTCATAAGTCTGAAAGTTCATAGTCTGGCGAAAAATGGTATTGAATCGTGGAGAAGTATTTGAAGATAGTAGATATACGAGTATATCTTGAATTTTGTAGTCCATAACGTTCGGTGAAACTTAATCACTTTTACATTAGTTTATGACTATCCGAACTTTAAACTTTGTAAATTTGTAAAAACTTACTGAGATTCGTTGTTTACTCTGAAGACATTGATAAAAACCGCCACGGAGCGATCGAAAACGTTTTGTATCAATAAGTTTTTAAAAATTTACAAAGTTTAAAGTTCAGATAGTCATAAACTAATGTAAAGGTATTTAGCATGTATAATGTTTGAAGGGAGTATATGTATGTATGTATGTATGTATGTATGTATGCATATATGTATATATGTATGTATGTATGTATGTATGTATGTATGTATGTATATATGTATATATGTATGTATGTATGTATATATGTATATATGTATGTATGTATGTATGTATATATGTATATATGTATGTATGTATGTATGTATATATATGTATATATATATATATATATATATATATATATATATATATATATTAATATGCTAGTTTTTCGAAGAACATATAATTATTACAACTTTATAATAGAAATAATTCAATAGAGTAGTAACGTGATAGGTTCGTAGAAATATAAGTTCAGCACCCTTGGCCCGGCGAAGTGATGAGCTACAATGGAAGGTACTATTCGGATTTATAACACTCATAAAACTAAAATGTCTGAAATCAGTAAATTAATAGTTTCAATGAAGTACTTGTACACACATAACCCTTCACTTTGGGTAACCAGACATTTATTCACTTGAGAATGCAGTTTACAAACGGTATGTATTAAAGTGTTGGTCCCACAATATCCCATTAGTTCGGTTAATGAATTTGTTTCCTGGATATTTTTTGCTCTTATGTCTGCTTCTAATGTTCCATCGTTTGTTGTCTGTAGGTCCCAAGATATTTATACTTGTCGCACTCTTTCACATTTCTTCCATCTTCCAACCTAAGTTGTAGTTGGGTTCCTACTATACACATTTACTCATTTTTATTCATATACATGTATTCCTCTATCAGCTTTCGTGCCATATATTCGTGCCAAAATGTAAAGGACATGTCCATTGCCAAGAGGTATGCGCATCTGTTGGCACCTCTTTTTCCACATTCTCAGTGCTTGCTCCATGTATATCTTAAACAGTATTGGTGCCCCGCAACATCCTTTTTTGAGTCCTTTACTGAAGCTAAAGTCCCTAGTTGAATTCGTTCCAACTCTAATTTTTTACTCTTATTTTGTGTACATAATTTAACCAACTCTGGCGATATTTTCATCAATGATTTTCCATTTAATCCATTTAAATGGAAGTGCACTTCATCGCTGGAGATGATTTTGTTTTGCCAAGGTGTCATCTTCCTGCCCTGTTTTCAAAACCCAGTCAACAAACTTACTTCCCTTTTGGTGGTCTACCACTTTCAAATGTTGCGTTAAATGAATTTTATAGAGGTGATAATGAAGATCGTACCGAAGAGTTCACAATACAAAAGAAATTTTAAACCCAATTGTTCAGAATGGTGACGTATTGATTTCGCTGGGCTAACAGGCACACTATCAAGAACCAACGCAATATTCTGTTCATTTCGGCCAGAACGACGTCTTCCAGAACCGTCTCAAAGAACCTTTTTATGAGTCTGCGAACTACTGATTCATTCGGGGCTTCATTATGTCCTAGAGTACCGCAAAGTCACCTGACAGTAGCCGCATAATTCTTTTTGCGCACAAGTAAATTTCTCCATGGTTATACACAGAATGCAAGGAGGAAAGAAATACCAGCTGTGTCAACAATCGGAATATTCCCTACAATAGAAACGAGGTCATCATTGTTGCCAACTGATAAACGAAAATTTACCAGCCGTTAAGATCCAGCGTTTTTTAATAACCCTTTAACTTACATACATGTGTGCGAGTATAAATTATAATGATAAACTATAGCCTGACCCACCAAATAGTTTCTTAGTTGAATTCTGGTGAAAAGTATAACGAAATGACATATTTTAAACTAGTAATGAAATAAGAAGCACGTTAAAACATTTTTTTAAAATTTATTTTTTAGTGTCAGGAGAATAAATAATTAGTAATTACTAACAAGTAACGACGCAAAAATTTAGTGAGGTTATAGATATGAGAATTCATAATTTCTAAATCTTCAAATAATGTATATGTGTCACTTACTTTCATTTTACTCTAATGGTCTTTATTTTGATGAAAAGACATTCGTCGTTTTAAAAACTTCTCAAAATACCTACACCGATATCAGAATCCTACACAATAAAAAGTGAGAATGTGTAATACCATAAAGCATGTCCTACATGTTTAAATAATATTACAAATATAATGAAACTTTAAAACCCGGTTAATATGTATGTGCAAAGACACAGAAAGTGTGTGAGGTTCGAATCTAATAAGCAATTCTCAAAGTAGAAGTTTTAAGAGACATAGCCTACACTCCAAAACCAGGCATACGTGAGAAAAAAAAATTGTTGTTGGCCAGAAGAAAACAAAGACACGTCCGAAATGGTTGAAATAATACAATGAAAACCATTGGGGGACAAAAAAGTGAGAAAGGGAAGCCAATAGAAACAATGACCGTTCTTTGCATCGAGGAGAGGGGCAGTGTGTTACGGGAGCGGAGAGGCCAGTTTACGTTAGGATAGCCGAGGTAAATGGAGTTCGAAGGCGAAGATGTCGGGAGAGATAAAAATCCCACAGGAGACACATTCGTCTAACCAAGAAGTATGACGTTTCTCTGCCATTTAGGAAACTAAGTGGATTACACCGGCACTAAGCCAGTGCAATAAAATGCTGATGGTCGACCAATCCTACTCAAATATATTTAAGTACTACTTAAATAGTTAAATAAATAAATTTCTAAATTAAATTTCTTAGAGCTAATAGAGAAGAATCGTTAAACCATGTGATAATACTGTAACTAACTTTATAACCTCACACATTAATCTTAGGCCTAGGGGTACATTTAATTAATTATATATTGTTGGTTAACATAACGTTAGAATAAATATTACTGAACTACAAACTAAACAACTGTTATATTGTAAAGAGTTTTGTTTGTTTTACCACTGAAATTAGAGTGGCTGACAGGCCATCAATTTATATTATAGTACATGTAAACTAGTTTATGAACTTGAATATGGGTGATTGATTGTTGTTGCTGAAACAAATTTTAACTTTGTAAAATTTGTAATTAGTAAAGTGCAAATAAAAAAGCAATTAGTGAGTTTTGTTGAGTCCAAAAATGGTAATTACTCTTCCCTATAATACTTTGTTAAAATAAATATTAATTGCCCAATAATAAAATTATTACTAACATATTGTAATAGGTGAATGGTTATTAAACAAAATTTAAGAACAGTTGATAGAAATTTAACCTAATATATTTTAGAAATAGCTTTTTTTTTATCAAACACTATAATTTCTGTTAATAACAAAAGCAGTGTTTTGTTATAATACATAAAATAATAAAACAGGTGAATTATTTCATTAAATGGAAGTAAAGTAATGTAGGTAAGACAACGAAAAAGCTTTGTTTAAAGCTGTCACAAATTGAGCACTCATTTGGCGAAGGGAATGCAACAAAAAGACAAAATCGGCTTTTTCTATATAGTTTGAAACTTGTAGTGTTCTGTGAATAAAATAAATAATGTAAGAATAAAGTATTACTGTATATGAATTTTTAGTAATTTCGGAACGTCTCCTTGGTTGAACCATTGAACATATGCAGGTTATATTTTGTATACTCTGCAGGCGCTGAGCATTTAAGAATAAAATTAAAATGAAAACAAAAGCTACAGACTTGTTTAAATTTGAAATAAATTTAAAACAAACTATTTTATTCACAATAAATGGTAAAATTAGCTAAAAGAGACTTTGAATAATGATGAACGTTTATATATATATATATATATATATATATATATATATATATATATATATATATATATGTCAACTTAGGTTTAGGGGTAGTTTTTTTAAAATTATTTGATTGAATGTGACAATAGTTGAGTCGATCAGAAAAATATTTTTCGATAAATAATTATAATGACATAGTTATATTATTCATTGTAACTTCTAAAGTGTACATAATTATGTGTAGTAAAATCCTTGCCATTAATTGGTAGAAGATGTGTTTACAAGTTGATGTGTTCTTTTTAGACCATACAATAAAACTACCTGAAAATATAGATAGCTGGATATAATTAAATTGCCAAATGGAAAATACCCCCTCATTAGGGCAACTGAAAACCATATTGCAATGTTAGAATACCCAAATATACTGAAATTAACGTATTTAAAGTACCTAGTTAATAATTTTGATGTAATAAAATCTTCATCTTATTTTATATATTAAATTAAATAATTTAAGTCTTTCTATACATATTTCCTTTAGAGATATTATTTCATTGGTTACCATCAATTTCCGGGCATTTTGTAATGAAAAATGTTTTTCAAACGCCTAGTACGGGTAGATTATGTAAACCACAGTTTGAGAAAGTCAAAGTTAATCCTCTTCCTGCGACGTCACCATTAATTCCGTCAATCAGAGTTACAGTAATCCCGTGGTGCCTGGTTAGGCTTTATTTCGTGACGTTCGTGTTGCACGTATATGAGATTGATGCCACTAGTGTACGAGAAACACGATTAGACAAGTGGAACAAAATGTGTCGAGCAATCTCCATCTTGTCGTATATTAGGACTGAAAAGACTAACAAGGGTAGCTTGTTTCAAGTTTCAGTATTTTTCGTTTGCCACCTTTAAGAAAGTAGTTTATGTGTCAAAGATAAATAAGATAACTTCTGAAAAACATAATTCCCCAATTACTAATCTGATACTCACACCAGATGGCGGTTTGTATATAGTGACTTTACACTGACAACTACAAAGTAAGTTCGAAATTATTTTTAAAATACATTAAAAATTGTTCTAATATTAACCAAATAAATTCATTATGTTTATAGTTTCGAAAGAAGTGGACATACAAAATAATAATTCTAGTACACATGTATTACTAGAAACTGAAACTTTACCCAGCCTCCTATTTCAATAAATATTATAAAAAAAAACAAAATCTGTAAGTTACTTTTCGCATTTGTACAGCTGCTAGATTTGGGAGCAAGTAAAACAAAAAATAATAATTTTTCTCAAAGTATATTTATTTATATACTTTATTAAAGACTTTTATGTGTTAGCTAGTAAGTTCGTAAAATCTGAAAGACAAAAGACGGATAAATACGACGACAGTAGTCAAGGGGCACCAGTAGCCTTGTCCATTTGTTCAAAGGACTAAAAAAATGTAAGTTTTAGGGACATATAAAATCGAGCATGTTAATTCACGCACTCACGAATCCAACCTCAAATTCATATTCCCGAACTCTTTGACTAGTCTTAGCTCCAATACGGAGAGGGTTTGCCACAAGTAGTAACAGTATTAAAAAGCCCTTAAATATTACTGCAAGGGTTATCAGCGGCCCGCTCCTAACATTAGAAGGGTTATGTAGCACCTTATAATTAAACGTTTCAAGCGCTTATCTAGAGATGCTCAGAACCAGTACAACTTTCCAAATGATAGCACAGTATTAATTTTATGCAACCGAAAACTTTAGTAAATCTTGTAGTCCTATTAGAACAATGTCCAGATATAAGGCTGTATGCATTTTGTCCATTACAAAACACAATGTATATGTTTGTCTGTGTGCAACATATCGACCCATAATTATTTGTAAATTATTATATGATATGTATAAAATAAATTTTACGGGCATAAAACGTTAGTTAAATATCATTGTGGTCAGGTAAGAGAATAAAATATACGGTCTGTTACTTAACATATTAATATTTTCTGGTAGCTTCCTCTTATCTACTTTTATGAAAAGAAAACAATGAAAATATTGTTTATACGGATATGGTGAAAATATGCAAGCGATCGATCAGTAACAGTTGACAGTTAGATTGTTTTTTGCGGTTTCAGTGATGTTTATAAAAACAAAATACAAAAACTGAATACAGAAACTCACTCTATAGTCTACAAAAGGCAATAAGTGGTTTTAGAATTTGCAAAAAGCATTCACATAACGAGTTTCCGTCTGTGTAAATGCAAAAGATACAATCAAATAAATCTATAACATGTGAATTGTTGTAAAAAGTATAAAATAACATAATGTATACAGAGGAATTTTTACAAATATGCTACAGGAAAATTCAATTAACAATAATGAATACAAGATTATTCACAGCCTCACAATGTTTGCATTTCCTATATTATTCAGTCGTAAAAACACATTTCCATGATTAATAATAAGTAATCTGATATATTTCTATAAATATTAAACATTGTTGCAGTATAAAACAAGATTACATACCAGTAACAACTAACGTGAATGTTGCAATGTAATAAGATTTAATTACAAGCTATTTCAAATTTATTCTTAAAAGTAATTTTTATTTACTGAATGGTTAACCAATTATTTATTAAATGTAAATATGTAAGCAACATTCAGCTAGAATATTTCTAGCCTTAATTCAGATATTGTTTTTTTCCAAATAATAAAACAATCACTTGTAAATATTTTACAAACATGCCTGTAATAGCACTTACTTCTATTGGTTGAGGACGGCCGTTTCGGGAGATGTGTCCCATTGTCAACTCAGCCGTAACTCTCTCAGACTGTCCTCAACAAATATAAGTAAGTGATACTATAGGCAAGTTTGTAAAATATTTATAAGTGTTTTACTGAAAACTAATAGTTCACGTGAAGATGGAATCAATAAATATAAATAAAACAAACTAAATGTTAAGCGTATGAGGTTTTGGATCTATGTTTATATTAAATTTATTTAATTTCTAATTATGGAATCACTTCCTGAACCACTATTCTTATCAAAAAAATTACAACAATCAAGTAAAATCAACAAAGTGTATGAAAAACGAGTACAATTTTCCATTGGAATTTTTCAGTACAGTAATGATTAAATAAGAGTCCTAAAAAAGCTTAATTTATAAGTAATTGTTTAAATTATAACTTCAAGATCAAGCATTTAATATAGCTATTTCAGGAGATAGCTCTTGGTAACATTTTCAAATAAAAGAATTGTAATAAAGGTTTTGATAATTTTTTCTATGTTAAAAACTATCTATTACTCTCTCGATCTCTCTCTTTTCCTTACTGAAAGATATCTGATTTTAAAATATCTTATTAGATGATATAATCCTGTTTTCTATTTCATGTAGGGAGGAGGCTGTCTTAAGCCTTGAATATGAAATGTTAACATTTTTTTTAACCTTAAACAGTGTCAAATCATCTCGGTTGTAGCAATTTGGCCAAGATATCCAACAAGAACCCCAGAATTAATTTAAAGTAAATTTGCTTTGAAATTCACGATGTTCAAAATAAATAAAACTCTCTCATTCAGAATTCAGTATCTTATCTCAGCCAACTATAGATAATGGTTCTGTCTTACTCGGAAACTGGGGAAGGGCTAGTTCCAAGTTATCACCCTTAAAGTTCCCCAACGTTTAGGCGCTCTAAATTAATAGGTAATACCAAGGAAACTTCGTGGGGTAGCTTCGTGAAGGTTAGGGATTTGAGAGTTTTTATACCCACTTGAAATTCAACATACTTCCTTCTCCTCGGGTAAGAGCCGAACCATTTTCGCAGCTCACAGGGTTGCAACAATGGTACCCAAACGTGGGGCTATCATTGAAGTCGTTTTGTTCAATTTATATAGCAAATTGAATAGTAATTGGGATTAAATGAAGTAGTATTATGTATTTGTAGTTGACGTTACTTAGAGTATTTAATGTATTTTTGTGTTACGTAGTTTTGTATTGTTAGGGAAATATTGTTTCCCTACAGCGCAAGTTTTATCTTGACTTGTTGCAAATAATTATTTTGTCTTGTTGCAATTATATGAATTAGGTGTATTTATACTTTTTTTTGCCTACGTTGTAAATATAAATGTGTAACGTATTATGAAATCAGAATTTGCCTACGAGTTGAAGGTTACGGGTTTGTCTGTTGAAGCCAATGTCGAACAGATGAGGAGACAATTTTCTTAAGCGCTGACTAGCAACGTTGAGATGGACCTACTGCTGTAAATCTTGGATCCAGCTGATATTGAAACCGGGGGAGTGTCGTTTCCTGAAGTTGCGGGTAAATCGAAGAGCACCGCTACAACTAGATTAAAAACGGTAGATAAAGCCACCTACAAAGAAGCTGCTCTTGGGGAAAACTTAGTTAAAGGTGAGCTGTGGCAAGAGACCAGGAAGGAAATCAAATCTTCAATAACCTTCTCACGTGGAAGATGCAGCTGAATATGGAATTGACACTGATTGGGTGGCGCCACCTTAGTGTTCTGTGAACAATGTATTTTCTGAACCCATTCCTCAACTATAAATATAAGATCGGTTGAATTGCTAAGATGTGTTAGTAGAGATTGCGGCGGGATAGTCAGGTCACTTGAGTCGTGGGAAAACCCAGCCTTCAGGCGGTCTTACGTCATTAACCCTTTCAACCCTTTAGCCTTCAGGCGGTCTTACGTCATTAACCCTTTCAACCCTTTCAACCCTTTAGCCTTCAGGCGGTCTTACGTCATTAACTCTTTTAATCCTATTAACCCTTTTAACCCTTTCAACCCTTTCAACCCTTTAGCCTTCAGGCTGTCTTACGTCATTAACCCTTTTAATCCTTTTAGTTAACCCTTTCCCTTTCAAGACTGGTGCCGTCGATTCTGAAAAAAATCGTTTTACCTGAGCCGTATTCGAACCCCGTATGTTTGTGTTTAGAACCATCAACGCTAACCTCTCGGCTAACTTGTCCAAACAATAGAGACGCTTTTATTTGTGCTATATGACCAGTATTGTCGTTAGTCTTCTTGCATGATAGGATGTCATTGATCCTTTCTCAAGAGTTGAAAGGGTTGAAAGGGTTAAAAGGGTTGAAAGGGTTAAAAGGGTTGAAAGGGTTAAAAGGGTTAAAAGGGTTAAAAGGGTTGAAAGGGTTAAAAGGGTTAAAAGGATTGAAAGGGTTAAAACGGTTAAAACGGTTAAATGGGTTAAAAGGGTTAAAAAGGGTTAAAAGGGTTAAAACGGTTAAAACGGTTAAAAGGGTTAAAAGGGTTTAAAAGGGTTAAAAAGGGTTAAAAGGGTTAAAAGGGTTGAAATGGTTAAAAGGGGTAAAAGGGTTAAAAGGGTTAAAAGGGTTAAAAGGGTTGAAAGGGTTAAAAGGGTTAAAAGGGTTAAAAAGGGTTGAAAGAGTTAAAAGGGGTTAAAAGGGTTGAAAGGGGTTAAAAGGGTTGAAAGGGTTAAAAAGGGTTGAAAGGGGTTAAAAGGGTTAAAAGGGTTGAAAGGGTTAAAAGGGTTGAAAGGGTTAAAAGGGTTGAAAGGGTTAAAAGGGTTGAGCGGGTTAAACGAAAGGGTTGAAAGGGTTTGAAGTCCAAGTTGACCTGATGTCAAAAATCGTCGTATTCGTACCTTCTGCGCCCCGTCTTGAGGAAATAATGTCTTTAGGCGTAATCAACATGCTAGTACTGTATGAACTTGTTTACTTCCAAGCTTAATTGTTTTCTTTATTATTTATAATTCTTATAAATCAAACGAATATAAATAGAATATTGGAGTTTTATTATTTTATTTTTCTAAAACAAGACGTTTGGCTCGTTATATGAAATATATTCTTGTTTAAAAGACAGTAAGTTATACACTGTGTATAAACACTGATATTTCAACACGAAAATATAAATGACATTATTTGCAAGTAAAACACATAGTACAGGAGTATGTTACATCTAAGTATAAATTAAATGGTCATTAAGTTTTAATCATTCAATTAGCATATATAGTATTATATTTTTTTAATTAAAGAAATTAAACTTTATAAATAGAATATAAGAAAAGTCAATTACAATATACGTGATTCTTTGTTGATAAAGTATGTGGCAATTCCTAATCCAGAGGTATCCGACAGAGGGTGGTGGAGTGGTGCCTTAGCCTATATTAATTTACCCGATGACGCCGTATTCGAAACCCTTTAAAAAATCTGGTACCTCCCAAACGCCTCAGGTCTTGTCACTGCCTCCCAAACGCCTCAGGTCTTGTCACTGCCTCCCAAACGCCTCAGGTCTTGTTATTACTGTATTCAAGAGATACTGATTCTGTACCTCCCTTATCCAAACGCCTCAAGTCCGATACCTTCCTGGTCATTGACTCAACCCTGTACCTCCCTTATCCAAATGCCTCAAGTCTTATCATTATCCGTACTCTGTAAATTAATTATTGGTTTTACATAGGCTAATGACAGATCACAGACAATTAATTCATGCTCTAAACGTTTTACATTTCTTTCTGAAATTCTTTTCCCAGAGCTCGTTTTTATCACCAATATACAACGTGATTTACAATTTTAAAATTCATAACATTACAAAAAAAAACATAATAAAAAAATCAACAATACCGAACTTTTAATAAATAATCTTATTTACAAGTCATTTTAGTTAATTGTCTGTGATCTGTCATTAGTCTATATAACAGCATTTACAAAATCAAAGTCGTTTATCAGATTTACTGTCGCTTCGTTTCTAGATTATTTTTGTCAATAAATGCGTAGATGCTGACTTGTTTCGTAAATTACTTTTGTCGTGATTGTTACTTTTGCCTTTGGCAGAGAAAACGAATTGAAATATCTCAAACTGTTCTAGTTTCAGTAGAGAAAACGAAACTGAAATTGCTCAAACTGTTTATTCTAGTTTTACTATATAATTAGGAATTTCCTACTTCAACACAATAGCAGTTGATTGTTGGTTCAGTTGTTTGCTAGACTTTCTTAGAGGTAAGTCAAGGTTTTGTTATTGTCAATATTTTAACTAATAACCACAAAATAACTTTATTTATTCACTTCTTGAGCTACTGTAGCCTATGTTATAATATCTTAAATTATAAACCCAAAAACAGAGGATATCAACCTTAATTCTAGACATGTTCGTGTTATTCTTCGTATGCAAAATACTATACAAAGTAAGTTTAAAAACATGTAAAGAATCCCTTTGTCGTAATTCTTAACTATGTATTTACACATTAATTTCTACTACAATTAATTTTAATACGTTAATTACTACCGCATCTACTCTATGACTTTATTCCCATACAAACACTCAAATGCTTTTTGAGTTAAGTGATAAAGTTTTCGATTACCTATTGAACTCTTTCAAATCCTTCTATTAGTTCATACCATCGTTACATATAACTTGTTTAAATTTTCAACCGTTAATAAAATACTTAATAAGTTAAATACACATTATTACAAGTAATATAAACAAACATGTTTAAAACCAATTCCCACTTAGGTCAACAAAGAAATATTTTATGTTAATTAATTTTTTTTATTAAATAATCACAATTAATATTAATAAAGTAACATAACCAATGTGTTAAAACATCTGTTCTACAACATGGCCTACAATTTAAATCAGCTGTTTTATGAAATTATATGTTATCATTTGTTTTAGGTCAAGTGGGGAGAAAAAACTATATTAAATACCTTGCCCCTTTTGTGAAACATTTTTCTAAAATATAAATCTAAAATATTTGAGAAACTGTATTACCATGAAGTGCTATCTACTACAAGTTTAAAAATGTTGAATAAATGAATTTACTATGGTGCTTTTAATAATTCTACTTATTTGTTTTCATATTTTGCGATTACATTTTTATAAATATTGTATATTTAATATTTTATATTTTTGTTCTCAGTTTATTAGTGTATTATAAATTGTTAAATTGGCTTTCATGTTAAATAAAGAGTCAAATACACAATATTACAAGTAATATAAACAAACATGCTTAAAAACAAATTTCCACTTTGATCAACAAAGAAATATTGTATGTTAATTAATTTTTTATTGAATAATTACAATTAATATTAATAAAGTAACATAACCATTGTGTTAAAACACCTGTTCTACAACATGGCCTACAATTTAAATCAGCTGTTTTATGAAATTATATGTTATCACTTGTTTTAGGTCAAGTGGAAAGAAAAAACTATATTAAATACCTTGCCCATTTTGTGAAACATTTTTCTAAAATATAAATCTAAAATATTCACAACATTCCGACTCTCATGACATTCCTGTTAAACATTAATCTTATATTAAAGTTAAAATAATATATACTCCAAACATGATGTAAAATCTTAACCTATTTAAAAGTAATTTCTGTGATATCAACACAGTTGATGAAGTGTTATAAGGAATTGAAAGAAAATAATGTAAAGCATATAAAAACTTAAAGAGAGTTCAAACTATTAAATGATGGTACAGTCAGATCCAGAAGATTTACTGATGAATCGAATTTGTAGTTATTACAGGGTATAAACGAAAATTTACGAAATTATTACCAACTGAAAAATATATTATGTGTTACATGTTCATATTCTTAGTGTATAAAAGAAATATTTTATATTGATTGTTGTTTATAAAGAAAATTAGTATTAAATAATTCTTATGGCCTTTTCGAACAATTTGCATGGAATAATGTTTTTTCAATTATGTGATAAAAAAGGTTTTGACAATTTAAGAGTATTTCTTAGCTAGTAGCAATTTATCAAGCAATAATTATAAACTATTAATAAAATAATACTTTGTATTTACAAAGTATTTTCATTTACATTAATTTTGTCAGTTTAAATTCTAAAGTTAACAGGTTTTCATTGAAAAATATATAGTCTACATAGGTTAAACACAATATTAGCAATTTCTAATGTTGCATATTGACATTATAAAATAAATCTGTAACAAATGTTTAAATTTATATAAAATATATTTATAAGCTGCATTAATTAGTTGCTATTTGTTGTTTCATGCTACGTCAATGGAAGGGTTGGTGATCTATACGGAGGTAACCATTCCTTAACCAAATTGACCTGATGATGTCAAAAATAGTCGTACCTTGTGTGTCCTGTCTTGAGGAAATACTCAACCCGATACGGACTTGCTACCCATTTCCTACCCTTATTCGAACCGTGGATGGCAAAGATCTTGCTCGGTTATTTACGTAGTCCTGCCTTTATAGTGCTACGACTGTCTCACAGGTAAGTTCTAATTTAGTATTTCATTTGAAAAAAATGTTTGTCTAAACTATGGCATAATATTTAAAGCTAAGTAAAACCAATTTTATTTTGTTATATACCACAAGACATGTGTTTACAAAATATTTTAAGTTTAGTTTATAACGATGACCTTGGAAGATTAAATGGTCTTTCTCTTCAATTTAGATTGTCACACAAGACGACAGTATTATATTTTCTATAATCAAATATAAATATTTTTTAGAATTATTCTTTTAGAAAGATTTTATGCCGCTTATGTTAACTTTGTGCTTAGTTTAGATCACCTATATTTTAAATCACTGCAACCTATATGTACAGTGCTTTTCAGAGATGAATCTAGACATGCTTAATGCATGTTTTGTCTAAGTAACAGTTTTGGCAAGTTGATATTTTAATCGTATAGATTATTCTCTAACAAAGGGCCCATACCTTATTTATAATCATGTTCTATTCTTCTTATGCATATAGATACGATTCTGTTCCGAAATATATAATTTGACATTTTAAAATAACATTAAATAAGTCGTACATATCATCCTGTAACAGATCTTATGGATGCCTAAACGGCTGAACAGAAGTTAAATTTAAAGAGTTTTTTTAACCTAGGATGGTTCTTGTGAGGTTTGGTATAGGTCTAGGAGCGTTCATAAACCGATGTATCTTATGAATGCCTAAGCCGATGTTAATTTGAACGGTTTACATTAACCATAAACAATGCACCAATCATTGACAAACATACTTGATAGTCACACGAATAACTATACGTTGAGATAAACTTTGTATGTTAACCACTTAATGAAATGAAACATTGTCTATCCTATTGCAGTAAATGAAATGAATTATTTAAGTGTTTGATTTTCTTATTGTTTTAGGTCAAGTGGAAAGAAAAAACTATATTAAATACCTTGCCCCTTTTGTGAAACATTTTTCTAAAATATAAATCTAAAATATTTGAGAAACTGTATTACCATGAAGTGCTATCTACTACAAGTTTAAAAATGTTGATAAATGAATTTACTATGGTGCTTTTAATAATTCTACTTATTTGTTTTCATATTTTGCGATTACATTTTTATAAATATTGTATATTTAATATTTTATATTTTTTGTTCTCAGTTTATTAGTGTATTATAAATTGTTAAATTGGCTTTCATGTTAAATAAAGAGTCAAATACACAATATTACAAGTAATATAAACAAACATGCATCTTAATAGAAAAAACTGCACTTTTATAATTTAATTCTATAAACTTCTCTAATTAAAAACAATATTATTTTCTGTGTAATTTAAGTGAATAGAAAACAATTGTATTTTTTGACTGACATGTATTTTTATTGAAATAATTAGTCTTTTAAAAATGGAAAGAAGCTAAATTACAAATAATATTGTGAATTTGATTCACGTAGTGGGTAAAATAAATATTATGTATTGTAATAATACATAAATCGTTTGTAATAGACTTTTCTAGTATTGTATTTTTAAAGTTCAAGCATTGTACTATCGCATTGTAATAGAAGGAATATTCATTTTAAAGGAAATGGAGGAATCGTTTTCAAATGCCAAGTTGGACAAAACACAGTGTAAGTATATTTTTAACAGGTACATACATGCATACTTACATACATACATAAATACATACATATATACATAAGTACTTGATTTTCTGTCTGAGTTCCGAACGATAATTGTTCATATTAGCATTTTTCATTATTATAATTTTCATTAATGTTATTTCATTGCGTTAATACCGTTTCAAAGTTAATTAACAAAAGAGTACCTATGTTCTTCATCTAAGCATTGTTCCTTCACTTCTAAGCATTGTTATCTTTATTTTTATTGATATCTAAATTTTTACTGTGTGTAAAATGACAAGTTTAATAGAATTTAAATGATAAGAGTAAAATTCTTGAGAATTCATCTATGTGTGACTAAAATTCACCAGATATCTTGAATTTTGAAACAGACAAGTCAATTGTTCCATTAACAAGTGAAAATGCTTTAAAAGAAGCTCTCACAGATATCATTCAAAATTTGTTGCACTAATCTTTAAAAACAGAGAAACATAAGTATTTAGAATAGATAGGAGTTATAAATATTTGATTTTGCTACAAAAGAAACAATTTTGTACATTTGTCTACAAAAACTTGTTGACATAAATGCAACAATGGTTGCCGTATTTAAAGACAATGCTATTTTTGCTCTGTAGATCTCATTAGGAACGATCGATTAAACGGGCATTTCTACTATCCTGAGCAACTATCTTCAATTATCTTTATACACGAATACTTCACATAGTGGGTAATAGAATTGTTTGTATCATTTCTTTAATTTATAATAAATATTATGTATTGTAATAATACATAAATCGTTTTTAATAGACTTTTCTAGTATTGTATTTTTAAAAAAATCAATCATTGTACTAATGCATTGAAATAGAAGGAATATTCTTTTTTTTTTTTTTTTTTTTTTTTTTTAAATGAAATGGAGGAATCTTTTTCAAATGCCAAATTGGACAAAACACAGTGTAAGTATATTTTTAACAGGTACATACATGCATACATACATACATACATATTTAATCACTATACTAATGCATTGTAATAGAAGATATATTCTGTTTTAATGAAATGGAGGAATCGTTTTCAAATACCAAATTGGACAAAACACAGTGTAAGTATATTTTTAACAGGTACATACATGCATACATACATACATACATATATACATACATATATACATATAAGTACATAAAAATATTTTTCGATGTTTCGATTGCAGATTTAAAAGTATTCTTATCTGTGTAAGCTTTCTTGACAATAGTTAACATTAGAAATAACCTAGGCTTTCTAGGCAGTATAATATAGAAAATATTTCAACTGAAAATGTCTAATAATGAAGTACAACTGCTGTATTCCTGAATAATAGGAAAATTAAGCCTATTATTAATTTCTAAGACAACTGTTGAGGATATTATTATAAAGTATTGAGAAAAGGGTTGAGGAAGGGGTTAAGAAATGATCAATGACCCTGGATAATGTCCACCTGAGACAATTCCGAGCTCTGTACAAACTATCACGTGACATGATTTTGTCAAGAAAGAAGACTCACAATACGCCCATGATTTTGTTAAGAACGGATTTAGGGGAAAAGGGTTAAGGAAAGGTATTTAATATAACTTTTGAAAGAAGTATTTAAATCATTTTAAATATTTAGTGTTGTAAATATATGTACAAATTATTATTATTATTTTTAATTCACCTACTAATCATTAAGCGTTATCAAAGACATACTATCATTATTGCTATCAAGTTAACAAATAGTCATTGCCACAGGTAGCTTCAGTAATCCAATATTTTTGTGTATTATTACAATACATAATATTTATTTTTAATTAAAGAAATTAATACAAACAATTCTGTTACACACTACGTAAAACTAGTTTATAACAATATTATTTTTAATTAAAATTCATTACATTTTTTAAATACTATTGTTTTCAATGAAAGAAATTATATATTATTAAATTGTTTTGCTCTTCAAACTTTGTATAAGTAATATCAAAACGAAAATTACATAATTACATTTAAAAAGTACAGTTTTTTTTCAAAAGACTATGCAAATCATTTAATTAATAAATATTTTCATGTTAAAGTACCAAAGTATTTATAAACTGTATGATTTGCATATGCAATATCAAAATACTATATTTGTAAAAATACTAATAATTCAATTCTACTATAGTTGATGAATAAAAATACTCACTGTATTAGTGTTCAGAAAAAGATCATCTACGTTCTTCGAAGAAATTCAACCATTTCTCTTCACTCTTAGTTCCAATTCAACTGTTCGTTCAAAATTGTCTACTTGTTTATTAGCAATTTCTCAAAATTTCCAAAGTTGTTTTTCAAGGTTGAGATGAGTCACTTGAGTCCTTGGAAAAAAGCCTTCAGGCGGGCATTAGCTTACGTCATTAACCCATTTATTTAATCCTTTCGTTTAACTCTTTCATTTAACCCTTTCAACCCTTTCATTTAACCCTTTTCCTTAACCCTTTCACCCCTTTTCCGCTTAACCCCCCACCTAACAGTAGGTTAGGTTAGAAGCACTCTGGCTAGCTTAGGTTAGTGGGTTGAAAATAATTTTTCTAAAAACTACCCCTCTAGACGTGGTTGAACACCCAACAGTAGGTTAGGTTAGAAGCACTCTGGCTAGCTTAGGTTAGTGGGTTGAAAATAATTTTTCCTAAAAACTACCCCTCTAGACGTGGTTGAACCCTCCCCCAAGGCTACGATCAAGGTCACATCGACCACCTGCATCATCCAAAACCACCCCTAACTTCTACAACCACAGGTCAGTGATGCCCGTGATGGAGATACGACCAACCTTTGAAAGTTAGGGGTGGTTTTGGATGATGCAGGCGGTCGATGTGACCTTGATCGTAGCCTTGGGGGAGGGTTCAACCACGTCTAGAGGGGTAGTTTTTAGGAAAAATTATTTTCAACCCACTAACCTAAGCTAGCCAGAGTGCTTCTAACCTAACCTACTGTTGGGTGTTCAACCACGTCTAGAGGGGTAGTTTTTAGAAAAATTATTTTCAACCCACTAACCTAAGCTAGCCAGAGTGCTTCTAACCTAACCTACTGTTAGGTGGGGGGTTAAGCGGAAAAGGGGTGAAAGGGTTAAGGAAAAGGGTTAAATGAAAGGGTTGAAAGGGTTAAATGAAAGAGTTAAACGAAAGGATTAAATAAATGGGTTAATGACGTAAGCTAATGCCCGCCTGAAGGCTTTTTTCCAAGGACTCAAGTGACTCATCTCAACCTTGAAAAACAACTTTGGAAATTTTGAGAAATTGCTAATAAACAAGTAGACAATTTTGAACGAACAGTTGAATTGGAACTAAGAGTGAAGAGAAATGGTTGAATTTCTTCGAAGAACGTAGATGATCTTTTTCTGAACACTAATACAGTGAGTATTTTTATTCATCAACTATAGTAGAATTGAATTATTAGTATTTTTACAAATATAGTATTTTGATATTGCATATGCAAATCATACAGTTTATAAATACTTTGGTACTTTAACATGAAAATATTTATTAATTAAATGATTTGCATAGTCTTTTGAAAAAAAACTGTACTTTTTAAATGTAATTATGTAATTTTCGTTTTGATATTACTTATACAAAGTTTGAAGAGCAAAACAATTTAATAATATATAATTTCTTTCATTGAAAACAATAGTATTTAAAAAATGTAATGAATTTTAATTAAAAATAATATTGTTATAAACTAGTTTTACGTAGTGTGTAACAGAATTGTTTGTATTAATTTCTTTAATTAAAAATAAATATTATGTATTGTAATAATACACAAAAATATTGGATTACTGAAGCTACCTGTGGCAATGACTATTTGTTAACTTGATAGCAATAATGATAGTATGTCTTTGATAACGCTTAATGATTAGTAGGTGAATTAAAAATAATAATAATAATTTGTACATATATTTACAACACTAAATATTTAAAATGATTTAAATACTTCTTTCAAAAGTTATATTAAATACCTTTCCTTAACCCTTTTCCCCTAAATCCGTTCTTAACAAAATCATGGGCGTATTGTGAGTCTTCTTTCTTGACAAAATCATGTCACGTGATAGTTTGTACAGAGCTCGGAATTGTCTCAGGTGGACATTATCCAGGGTCATTGATCATTTCTTAACCCCTTCCTCAACCCTTTTCTCAATACTTTATAATAATATCCTCAACAGTTGTCTTAGAAATTAATAATAGGCTTAATTTTCCTATTATTCAGGAATACAGCAGTTGTACTTCATTATTAGACATTTTCAGTTGAAATATTTTCTATATTATACTGCCTAGAAAGCCTAGGTTATTTCTAATGTTAACTATTGTCAAGAAAGCTTACACAGATAAGAATACTTTTAAATCTGCAATCGAAACATCGAAAAATATTTTTATGTACTTATATGTATATATGTATGTATATATGTATGTATGTATGTATGCATGTATGTACCTGTTAAAAATATACTTACACTGTGTTTTGTCCAATTTGGTATTTGAAAACGATTCCTCCATTTCATTAAAACAGAATATATCTTCTATTACAATGCATTAGTATAGTGATTAAATATGTATGTATGTATGTATGCATGTATGTACCTGTTAAAAATATACTTACACTGTGTTTTGTCCAATTTGGCATTTGAAAAAGATTCCTCCATTTCATTTAAAAAAAAAAAAAAAAAAAAAAAAAAGAATATTCCTTCTATTTCAATGCATTAGTACAATGATTGATTTTTTTAAAAATACAATACTAGAAAAGTCTATTAAAAACGATTTATGTATTATTACAATACATAATATTTATTATAAATTAAAGAAATGATACAAACAATTCTATTACCCACTATGTGAAGTATTCGTGTATAAAGATAATTGAAGATAGTTGCTCAGGATAGTAGAAATGCCCGTTTAATCGATCGTTCCTAATGAGATCTACAGAGCAAAAATAGCATTGTCTTTAAATACGGCAACCATTGTTGCATTTATGTCAACAAGTTTTTGTAGACAAATGTACAAAATTGTTTCTTTTGTAGCAAAATCAAATATTTATAACTCCTATCTATTCTAAATACTTATGTTTCTCTGTTTTTAAAGATTAGTGCAACAAATTTTGAATGATATCTGTGAGAGCTTCTTTTAAAGCATTTTCACTTGTTAATGGAACAATTGACTTGTCTGTTTCAAAATTCAAGATATCTGGTGAATTTTAGTCACACATAGATGAATTCTCAAGAATTTTACTCTTATCATTTAAATTCTATTAAACTTGTCATTTTACACACAGTAAAAATTTAGATATCAATAAAAATAAAGATAACAATGCTTAGAAGTGAAGGAACAATGCTTAGATGAAGAACATAGGTACTCTTTTGTTAATTAACTTTGAAACGGTATTAACGCAATGAAATAACATTAATGAAAATTATAATAATGAAAAATGCTAATATGAACAATTATCGTTCGGAACTCAGACAGAAAATCAAGTACTTATGTATATATGTATGTATTTATGTATGTATGTAAGTATGCATGTATGTACCTGTTAAAAATATACTTACACTGTGTTTTGTCCAACTTGGCATTTGAAAACGATTCCTCCATTTCCTTTAAAATGAATATTCCTTCTATTACAATGCGATAGTACAATGCTTGAACTTTAAAAATACAATACTAGAAAAGTCTATTACAAACGATTTATGTATTATTACAATACATAATATTTATTTTACCCACTACGTGAATCAAATTCACAATATTATTTGTAATTTAGCTTCTTTCCATTTTTAAAAGACTAATTATTTCAATAAAAATACATGTCAGTCAAAAAATACAATTGTTTTCTATTCACTTAAATTACACAGAAAATAATATTGTTTTTAATTAGAGAAGTTTATAGAATTAAATTATAAAAGTGCAGTTTTTTCTATTAAGATGCATGTTTGTTTATATTACTTGTAATATTGTGTATTTGACTCTTTATTTAACATGAAAGCCAATTTAACAATTTATAATACACTAATAAACTGAGAACAAAAAATATAAAATATTAAATATACAATATTTATAAAAATGTAATCGCAAAATATGAAAACAAATAAGTAGAATTATTAAAAGCACCATAGTAAATTCATTTATCAACATTTTTAAACTTGTAGTAGATAGCACTTCATGGTAATACAGTTTCTCAAATATTTTAGATTTATATTTTAGAAAAATGTTTCACAAAAGGGGCAAGGTATTTAATATAGTTTTTTCTTTCCACTTGACCTAAAACAATAAGAAAATCAAACACTTAAATAATTCATTTCATTTACTGCAATAGGATAGACAATGTTTCATTTCATTAAGTGGTTAACATACAAAGTTTATCTCAACGTATAGTTATTCGTGTGACTATCAAGTATGTTTGTCAATGATTGGTGCATTGTTTATGGTTAATGTAAACCGTTCAAATTAACATCGGCTTAGGCATTCATAAGATACATCGGTTTATGAACGCTCCTAGACCTATACCAAACCTCACAAGAACCATCCTAGGTTAAAAAAACTCTTTAAATTTAACTTCTGTTCAGCCGTTTAGGCATCCATAAGATCTGTTACAGGATGATATGTACGACTTATTTAATGTTATTTTAAAATGTCAAATTATATATTTCGGAACAGAATCGTATCTATATGCATAAGAAGAATAGAACATGATTATAAATAAGGTATGGGCCCTTTGTTAGAGAATAATCTATACGATTAAAATATCAACTTGCCAAAACTGTTACTTAGACAAAACATGCATTAAGCATGTCTAGATTCATCTCTGAAAAGCACTGTACATATAGGTTGCAGTGATTTAAAATATAGGTGATCTAAACTAAGCACAAAGTTAACATAAGCGGCATAAAATCTTTCTAAAAGAATAATTCTAAAAAATATTTATATTTGATTATAGAAAATATAATACTGTCGTCTTGTGTGACAATCTAAATTGAAGAGAAAGACCATTTAATCTTCCAAGGTCATCGTTATAAACTAAACTTAAAATATTTTGTAAACACATGTCTTGTGGTATATAACAAAATAAAATTGGTTTTACTTAGCTTTAAATATTATGCCATAGTTTAGACAAACATTTTTTTCAAATGAAATACTAAATTAGAACTTACCTGTGAGACAGTCGTAGCACTATAAAGGCAGGACTACGTAAATAACCGAGCAAGATCTTTGCCATCCACGGTTCGAATAAGGGTAGGAAATGGGTAGCAAGTCCGTATCGGGTTGAGTATTTCCTCAAGACAGGACACACAAGGTACGACTATTTTTGACATCATCAGGTCAATTTGGTTAAGGAATGGTTACCTCCGTATAGATCACCAACCCTTCCATTGACGTAGCATGAAACAACAAATAGCAACTAATTAATGCAGCTTATAAATATATTTTATATAAATTTAAACATTTGTTACAGATTTATTTTATAATGTCAATATGCAACATTAGAAATTGCTAATATTGTGTTTAACCTATGTAGACTATATATTTTTCAATGAAAACCTGTTAACTTTAGAATTTAAACTGACAAAATTAATGTAAATGAAAATACTTTGTAAATACAAAGTATTATTTTATTAATAGTTTATAATTATTGCTTGATAAATTGCTACTAGCTAAGAAATACTCTTAAATTGTCAAAACCTTTTTTATCACATAATTGAAAAAACATTATTCCATGCAAATTGTTCGAAAAGGCCATAAGAATTATTTAATACTAATTTTCTTTATAAACAACAATCAATATAAAATATTTCTTTTATACACTAAGAATATGAACATGTAACACATAATATATTTTCAGTTGGTAATAATTTCGTAAATTTTCGTTTATACCCTGTAATAACTACAAATTCGATTCATCAGTAAATCTTCTGGATCTGACTGTACCATCATTTAATAGTTTGAACTCTCTTTAAGTTTTTATATGCTTTACATTATTTTCTTTCAATTCCTTATAACACTTCATCAACTGTGTTGATATCACAGAAATTACTTTTAAATAGGTTAAGATTTTACATCATGTTTGGAGTATATATTATTTTAACTTTAATATAAGATTAATGTTTAACAGGAATGTCATGAGAGTCGGAATGTTGTGAATATTTTAGATTTATATTTTAGAAAAATGTTTCACAAAATGGGCAAGGTATTTAATATAGTTTTTTCTTTCCACTTGACCTAAAACAAGTGATAACATATAATTTCATAAAACAGCTGATTTAAATTGTAGGCCATGTTGTAGAACAGGTGTTTTAACACAATGGTTATGTTACTTTATTAATATTAATTGTAATTATTCAATAAAAAATTAATTAACATACAATATTTCTTTGTTGATCAAAGTGGAAATTTGTTTTTAAGCATGTTTGTTTATATTACTTGTAATATTGTGTATTTGACTCTTTATTTAACATGAAAGCCAATTTAACAATTTATAATACACTAATAAACTGAGAACAAAAATATAAAATATTAAATATACAATATTTATAAAAATGTAATCGCAAAATATGAAAACAAATAAGTAGAATTATTAAAAGCACCATAGTAAATTCATTTATTCAACATTTTTAAACTTGTAGTAGATAGCACTTCATGGTAATACAGTTTCTCAAATATTTTAGATTTATATTTTAGAAAAATGTTTCACAAAAGGGGCAAGGTATTTAATATAGTTTTTTCTCCCCACTTGACCTAAAACAAATGATAACATATAATTTCATAAAACAGCTGATTTAAATTGTAGGCCATGTTGTAGAACAGATGTTTTAACACATTGGTTATGTTACTTTATTAATATTAATTGTGATTATTTAATAAAAAAAATTAATTAACATAAAATATTTCTTTGTTGACCTAAGTGGGAATTGGTTTTAAACATGTTTGTTTATATTACTTGTAATAATGTGTATTTAACTTATTAAGTATTTTATTAACGGTTGAAAATTTAAACAAGTTATATGTAACGATGGTATGAACTAATAGAAGGATTTGAAAGAGTTCAATAGGTAATCGAAAACTTTATCACTTAACTCAAAAAGCATTTGAGTGTTTGTATGGGAATAAAGTCATAGAGTAGATGCGGTAGTAATTAACGTATTAAAATTAATTGTAGTAGAAATTAATGTGTAAATACATAGTTAAGAATTACGACAAAGGGATTCTTTACATGTTTTTAAACTTACTTTGTATAGTATTTTGCATACGAAGAATAACACGAACATGTCTAGAATTAAGGTTGATATCCTCTGTTTTTGGGTTTATAATTTAAGATATTATAACATAGGCTACAGTAGCTCAAGAAGTGAATAAATAAAGTTATTTTGTGGTTATTAGTTAAAATATTGACAATAACAAAACCTTGACTTACCTCTAAGAAAGTCTAGCAAACAACTGAACCAACAATCAACTGCTATTGTGTTGAAGTAGGAAATTCCTAATTATATAGTAAAACTAGAATAAACAGTTTGAGCAATTTCAGTTTCGTTTTCTCTACTGAAACTAGAACAGTTTGAGATATTTCAATTCGTTTTCTCTGCCAAAGGCAAAAGTAACAATCACGACAAAAGTAATTTACGAAACAAGTCAGCATCTACGCATTTATTGACAAAAATAATCTAGAAACGAAGCGACAGTAAATCTGATAAACGACTTTGATTTTGTAAATGCTGTTATATAGACTAATGACAGATCACAGACAATTAACTAAAATGACTTGTAAATAAGATTATTTATTAAAAGTTCGGTATTGTTGATTTTTTTATTATGTTTTTTTTTGTAATGTTATGAATTTTAAAATTGTAAATCACGTTGTATATTGGTGATAAAAACGAGCTCTGGGAAAAGAATTTCAGAAAGAAATGTAAAACGTTTAGAGCATGAATTAATTGTCTGTGATCTGTCATTAGCCTATGTAAAACCAATAATTAATTTACAGAGTACGGATAATGATAAGACTTGAGGCATTTGGATAAGGGAGGTACAGGGTTGAGTCAATGACCAGGAAGGTATCGGACTTGAGGCGTTTGGATAAGGGAGGTACAGAATCAGTATCTCTTGAATACAGTAATAACAAGACCTGAGGCGTTTGGGAGGCAGTGACAAGACCTGAGGCGTTTGGGAGGCAGTGACAAGACCTGAGGCGTTTGGGAGGCAGTGACAAGATCTGAGGCGTTTGGGAGGTACCAGATTTTTTAAAGGGTTTCGAATACGGCGTCATCGGGTAAATTAATATAGGCTAAGGCACCACTCCACCACCCTCTGTCGGATACCTCTGGATTAGGAATTGCCACATACTTTATCAACAAAGAATCACGTATATTGTAATTGACTTTTCTTATATTCTATTTATAAAGTTTAATTTCTTTAATTAAAAAAATATAATACTATATATGCTAATTGAATGATTAAAACTTAATGACCATTTAATTTATACTTAGATGTAACATACTCCTGTACTATGTGTTTTACTTGCAAATAATGTCATTTATATTTTCGTGTTGAAATATCAGTGTTTATACACAGTGTATAACTTACTGTCTTTTAAACAAGAATATATTTCATATAACGAGCCAAACGTCTTGTTTTAGAAAAATAAAATAATAAAACTCCAATATTCTATTTATATTCATTTGATTTATAAGAATTATAAATAATAAAGAAAACAATTAAGCTTGGAAGTAAACAAGTTCATACAGTACTAGCATGTTGATTACGCCTAAAGACATTATTTCCTCAAGACGGGGCGCAGAAGGTACGAATACGACGATTTTTGACATCAGGTCAACTTGGACTTCAAACCCTTTCAACCCTTTTAACCCTTTCGTTTAACCCGTTCAACCCTTTCAGCCCTTTTAACCCTTTTAACCCTTTCAACCCTTTTAACCCTTTCAACCCTTTTAACCCTTTCAACCCTTTCAACCCTTTTAACCCTTTCAACCCCTTCAACCCTTTTAACCCTTTCAACCCTTTTAATCCCTTTTAACTCTTTCAACCCTTTTAACCCTTTTAACCCTTTTAACCCTTTCAACCCTTTTAACCCTTTTAACCCTTTCAACCCTTTTAACCATTTCAACCCTTTTAACCCTTTTAACCCTTTTAACCCTTTTTAACCCTTTTAACCCTTTTAACCGTTTTAACCCTTTTTAACCCTTTTTAACCCTTTTAACCCTTTTAACCGTTTTAACCGTTTTAACCCTTTCAACCCTTTTAACCCTTTTAACCCTTTCAAGCGTTTCAACCCCTTTAACCCTTTCAACCCTTTTAACCCTTTCAATCCTTTCAACCCTTTCAACCCTTTTAACCCTTTCAACCCTTTCAACCCTTTTAACCCTTTCAACCCTTTCAACCCTTTCAACCCTTTTAACCCTTTTAACCCTTTCAACCCTTGAGAAAGGATCAATGACATCCTATCATGCAAGAAGACTAACGACAATACTGGTCATATAGCACAAATAAAAGCGTCTCTATTGTTTGGACAAGTTAGCCGAGAGGTTAGCGTTGATGGTTCTAAACACAAACATACGGGGTTCGAATACGGCTCAGGTAAAACGATTTTTTTCAGAATCGACGGCACCAGTCTTGAAAGGGTTACGGGAAAGGGTTAAAAGGGTTAATGACGTAAGACCTGAAGGCTAAAGGGTTGAAAGGGTTGAAAGGGTTAAAAGGGTTAATAGGATTAAAAGGGTTAATGACGTAAGACCGCCTGAAGGCTAAAGGGTTGAAAGGGTTGAAAGGGTTAATGACGTAAGACCGCCTGAAGGCTGGGTTTTCCCACGACTCAAGTGGCCTGACTATCCCGCCCCAATCTCTACTGGCAACGGTCTCAACCTTCGAAATTTGGGACTCCGAACCAGTTGATTCTAGAGTTCCCATTATATCCTTATGAAACTAAGCATGGGCCCAGACAAACTGATTTCTCAGTACTGCATAAGTATCTGTGAAATGACAGTGGTTATCTAAGACAACGTACATTTTAGTTTTTATTGGAGCGATTTTAGTTGCGCATGTATTTCCCCCCCTAAACTATGTAGATTTCTCTTTGCAGTTGCGTGAATCAATTTTACATGATTTGTCCCAAGTCTGCGATCTGCGCCTATGACGAGTTTACATTGTGGAAACTAATTTTCCAAATTTCTATATGAAGTTCATGGAACTTAGTAGTAGGAGACGGATACGTAGAAGCTGTTATATATATATATATATATATATATATATATATATATATATATATATATATATATATATATATATATATATATATATATATATATAAAATATGGTGATATGTTTTCTTGTAATATATTTAATAAATAAAATATATTTCAAAAACAAGAATACTTTTTTTGCATATATTATTCAAAGGTTTTTGCCGATAAAATAGTACCAGCATCTTCAGGAAAATAATTATCTTACAAAATATTTTGTTATATATATATTTAGGAGTAAATCCGTTCATTCTGCAGTGCATAAAATCGTAGCGAACTCTTGAACAGGGCCACCAGGCCCAACACCAACAGGGCTCGCTCTTCAACTGTTGTTGGGTTCACCTCGTCAATGCTAAATGAAATTATAGCAAAACGTCGGAACTGCGATATTATGTACTGCAGAATGGACGGATGTACTCCTGATAGTAACTATTTGTTATATTTTTCCTTCCGTGAAGGAATACGTATCAGCATATATATATTTATATATGCAGCCGTTAATAGTCATAATTCGTTAATAGGCAGGGAATTCGAATAAGACTCTGGGATGTAAAACGTTAGTTTACAAATACGTGAGTTTTAAGGATGGCCTGAGTAGCCCCTTAAAGATTACAACTCTCTGTAAATAAGAGTGTATTTCAAATTGAGCTCTAAGCTAAGGAATGATTTTCACATCTGTTATTGAAGGGATAATAAAACTTTTTAAAATAAAGAACCTCTTAAAAGCGTTACTAAGTGTAATAGATTTGTGTTTGAAGAAAGCGCGTTGATTTCTGTTAAGGTTTATTGGTAAATATGAAACCGGACAAAGCAGCGGGTGTATTATGGTCAAGAAACACCCAACCTTAGCCTTGAAATATGCTCCTATGTTCTCTCACTGATAACTCACGATTTGATATTATCCCTTGGGAAATTAATGTTACGGACAAGTTAGTATATATAACGTACAGAGTGGTACGGTGAAATTATATATATATATATATATAAGAAGAATGTGAATTAATAGAAGGAATTTAATAATAATTAGTATTTCCTAATAATCGTCCTTGATAGCAACTTGAGCGTCCATTACATTACGTTAGGTTACTTTACGTTTCCTTAGGGTAGGTAATATTTTCCGTATTTCGAGGTAAAACCTAACATTTGACGAGCGAAAGCTATTAAAAGTCTGAAAGGAACGATGATCACAGAAGAGTCCGAACTTCTACAAGTTCACAGTAACTTGCAACATCAACACGCTATCCTCTGATTCTTCCCTTTATCGAACATATGTTCCCGTATTTAAGCAAAACCCGGCGACATTTCACAACGGGAAATGTTATAACTAAGGGCCTAAACATCCCGTTGCTATGGAATCAAAGTGTGTCTCTGTGGACGATCGATCAATAAACAGTCATTTTTTTATTAGTTTCTTCGATGGCCTTTGATGACCTTTAGATAGTTTTGTCACCGATGTTACTGGAGATATTTTTATATTCACCACAACCATTGTAGGAATACTTGTTCGCTACATTTTTCACATAGCCTCAAAATAAATGAGTGCTATGACGATATCTGAATAACGAAATTTTAGAAATAAAATATACACACTTCCCTAGTGAAGCAAATTGTTACTAAAAAGTTTATAAAATCGTTCAAGTTAAAAAAATACAGTACGTTCAAATTTTAACAAATGTTTTGTTAAAATAGAATAATGATTTTATCAATATGAAAATAAATGTTATTATTTTATAATTTATCTCGTTTAGTTTACAATAAAGCATACTTCTTATCTACAAATGTTTTTAGATAGTCAACATTTCTATAATTATTGAAATCATTTTACTTTTAACGTAATATCGGTCGGTTGAAGAAATTCTTTTCTGTAGACCTAATCGGTTAGTTTTTAAAAACATAATTGACTTGTTAGAAACATTAACTCTGTTATATTTTGGGTTGGTTAAAAATACTAATAATATGATGGACACACAACATTTTTTTAAATCAACTATGCTTCTTTAATTCGAAATAATGAGATTTGTTGTCATGTTTTATGACATTATTTAAAGGTGGGTCAACAGGTTCTGATCTCAGGCCTAAAGAAGGCAGGAAATAGTTTTCCAAACGTCTCTTAGTTTTACTGAAATAAAGGATAATTGACAAGTCATCCACATTTTTCTTGATACTGTTCCATTGAATTTTGTCAAATACCTGTAGAGTAATCATTGACGTGTGAGTGATCAGTTAGAAAAATCATTGTTAAAATAATCGATTGGTTAGAAAAAACATGTTTTATGGATGTGATGCATGTGTGTAATATATATGTCATTGGTTGCTGGAGAAAAAACTATTGTCAGAAATACCTGCGATTGTTGTCGGAAACGTTTTATCACTGGTGAGTTGGTTACAAAAGTCTCTGGTTTATAATTAGAGCGTTAAACATATCTCCTGGCTGTATTTTGTTGGTTAGAACAAGCATGGGTTTGTACTTCATCGCTTGGAATAATATTTGGTATGTAG
Organism: Prosapia bicincta; assembly: GCA_036971475.1. Taxonomy (NCBI): domain Eukaryota; kingdom Metazoa; phylum Arthropoda; class Insecta; order Hemiptera; family Cercopidae; genus Prosapia; species Prosapia bicincta. The sequence continues at coordinate 74,105,680 of JBAIZL010000010.1, read as the reverse complement.
GATTAATTGACTGCTTAAAAAGTGATTAAAAGCTTGGAAAAATGTTAATCAGAGATGGTGGTTTAGAAAAGTCTGGTCTATAATTAGAGGGTTAAACATATCTCCTGGCTGTATATTATTGGGTGCTTAGCAAAATCATCTGCCTGTCATTGGTCGCTTAATAAAACCTTCGGTCTCTCTTATGACTGGCTACTTTCAAAAAATAATTATAGGTATTTAAAAATAGTCTTCTAGAAACCCCTCGGCACATTTAATTAGTATAATTTGATTATTATGACTTTTACATAATGTATTTAACCTTTTATCTTGTGTTCTCTTGCGTTTGGTCTGGTTATAGAGGTCACAAGATAATATAAAGTTATAGTTTTTATCTTATCTTATATATATATATATATATATATATATATATATATATATATATATATATATATAAATATAAAATACGTTTTCTTGTTTAATAATTTAAAACAACACAGGTTATTCAAATACAAGAATATTTATTATTTTATATCCAAAGCTTTTCGTTGGCAAACAGTACCAACATCATCAGGAATCTTATTCCTGATGATGTTGGTACTGTTTGCCAACGAAAAGCTTTGGATATAAAATAATAAATATTCTTGTATTTGAATAACCTGTGTTGTTTTAATACATATATATATATATATATATATATATATATATATATTATTATTATTATTATTATTATTGTAATTTTCATTCCTGATGATGGTGGTACTGTTTACCAACGAAAAGCTTCGAATATAAATTAATAAATATTCTTGTATTTGAATAGCCTATGTTGTTTTAAATTATGAATCAAGAAAACATATTATATATATGTATATATATATATATATATATATATATATATATATATATATATATATATATATATATATATATATAAATGTATGTATGTATGTATGTATGTATGTATGTATGTATGTATGAGCCTTATGCGTTACTAAAACACTGATCCGATCGCCATGAAACTTGGGAAATTGTAGAGTACATTCCTGGAAAGGTTTCTGTCACAGTAAGTTTTAAGGGCGTAGCAGGAGGGCACAGAGGACACGTGACCCCCTCCCCCCAAACCAAATAATTTTAGCAAAAAAATATAATATAAACAGCACTATGTTTTAAGTAAAACAGCTTCCCTCTCAGCAACAAATTTCTTTCAACTAGTATTTTGCAAGTACCAAAGTAGCATACAATATGATTTTCCATCTAATCCTATCCTAAGAGATTTTGTTGAATTCATTCCTGAGCAACACTCAACAAATTAAAATTATTTTCCAATATATTTCAAACAATATAAAAAAAATATATAAGCGCAGCTATTATTATTATGTTGATAAAATACCAAAATAAATTCAACTAATATTAACACACCATTCATTGACTTTTAGGGGGTAGGAAGTTCACCGGGTCAGCTAGTAGATTATAAAAGAAAGCCCTTTGCCAGATGTTTTAAAAACTCTGATACACTGTGGGGAATACAGCCTTTTCAAATCGAATATTGGATACAGATATTTCAGGGAGCCAGTCTGTCGTCGCCGTGTTATCTGAAGCTTCACCACGCGGGAAGCCTTGTTTGCTGACAGGCCATTTAGCCCGTCCCTATTATTACGAGCTTACAGGTATTGTGTTTTAACATGTGTGTTGATAACGCTGTGAAAGCTTGTCTGTCTTTAGACAGGTTTGCTTTACCTAAGTAACCTTTGCTATTCACTAGCACAAACAAAACAGGATTTTATTTTGTATAGATTATTTAACGGTTTTAATTTGTTTACGAATTAGTTTGTGTCGCCTTAATATTTTAGAGAATAGACATTAACAGTATCTAAACACTGCCTATAGTAGTTCTATTTGTTCAAAAGTGGGGAGATGTATACTTTTATAGACATGGACTGTAACTGATCTTCTGATTGTTATTAAAGCCGCGTTTACACTGCAGTTTGCAACTAAAATGTATCACACTATTAGGTGTTGATTGTAGCATTTTAGGTTGAACAAGCTATTTTTGCGTTCTGAAGTGTTTGAAACCTTCTATTTAGGATAGTGTATTCAGGATTTCAGATGGGGAGAGTGGAGGACGTAGTTACAGCTGCAAGTGCAAGTGCTTATTATATATTGGTTATGTTAAAATATAGAAGACACTGAGTAAGACCCAGATATAGTGGAAGAACCTAGGTCGGAACAGGGGTGACATTGATCATCTGTCAGGAGAGTGGAAGACATAGTTGCAGCTGCAAGTGCAAGTGCTTATTATATATTGGTTATGTTAAAATATAGAAGACACTGAGTAAGACCATCGCTATGAGCAAGAACCAGATATAGTGGAAGAACATAGGTCGGAACAGGGGTGACATTGATCATCTGTCAGGAGAGTGGAAGACATAGTTGCAGCTGCAAGTGCAAGTGCTTATTATATATTGGTTATGTTAAAATATAGAAGACACTGAGTAAGACCATCGCTATGAGCAAGAACCAGATATAGTGGAAGAACATAGGTCGGAACAGGGATGACATTGATCCACTGTCAGGAGAGTGGAAGAAATAGTTGCAGCTACAAGTGCAAGTGCTTATTATATATTGGTTATGTTAAAATATAGAAGACACTGAGTAAGACCATCGCTATGAGCAAGAACCAGATATAGTGGAAGAACATAGGTCGGAACAGGGATGACATTGATCATCTGTCAGGAGAGTGGAAGACATAGTTGCAGCTGCAAGTGCAAGTGCTTATTATATATTGGTTATGTTAAAATATAGAAGACACTGAGTAAGACCATCGCTATGAGCAAGAACCAGATATAGTGGAAGAACATAGGTCGGAACAGGGATGACATTGATCCACTGTCAGGAGAGTGGAAGACATAGTTGCAGCTGCAAGTGCAAGTGCTTATTATATATTGGTTATGTTAAAATATAGAAGACACTGAGTAAGACCATCGCTATGAGCAAGAACCAGATATAGTGGAAGAACATAGGTCGGAACAGGGATGACATTGATCCACTGTCAGGAGAGTGGAAGACATAGTTGCAGCTGCAAGTGCAAGTGCTTATTATATATTGGTTATGTTAAAATATAGAAGACACTGAGTAAGACCATCGCTATGAGCAAGAACCAGATATAGTGGAAGAACATAGGTCGGAACAGGGGTGACATTGATCATCTGTCAGGAGAGTGGAAGACATAGTTGCAGCTACAAGTGCAAGTGCTTATTATATATTGGTTATGTTAAAATATAGAAGACACTGAGTAAGACCATCGCTATGAGCAAGAACCAGATATAGTGGAAGAACATAGGTCGGAACAGGGGTGACATTGATCCAGTGTCAGGAGAGTGGAAGACATAGTTGCAGCTGCAAGTGCAAGTGCTTATTATATATTGGTTATGTTAAAATATAGAAGACACTGAGTAAGACCATCGCTATGAGCAAGAACCAGATATAGTGGAAGAACATAGGTCGGAACAGGGATGACATTGATCCACTGTCAGGAGAGTGGAAGACATAGTTGCAGCTGCAAGTGCAAGTGCTTATTATATATTGGTTATGTTAAAATATAGAAGACACTGAGTAAGACCATCGCTATGAGCAAGAACCAGATATAGTGGAAGAACATAGGTCGGAACAGGGATGACATTGATCATCTGTCAGGAGAGTGGAAGACATAGTTGCAGCTGCAAGTGCAAGTGCTTATTATATATTGGTTATGTTAAAATATAGAAGACACTGAGTAAGACCATCGCTATGAGCAAGAACCAGATATAGTGGAAGAACATAGGTCGGAACAGGGATGACATTGATCCACTGTCAGGAGAGTGGAAGACATAGTTGCAGCTGCAAGTGCAAGTGCTTATTATATATTGGTTATGTTAAAATATAGAAGACACTGAGTAAGACCATCGCTATGAGCAAGAACCAGATATAGTGGAAGAACATAGGTCGGAACAGGGATGACATTGATCCACTGTCAGGAGAGTGGAAGACATAGTTGCAGCTGCAAGTGCAAGTGCTTATTATATATTGGTTATGTTAAAATATAGAAGACACTGAGTAAGACCATCGCTATGAGCAAGAACCAGATATAGTGGAAGAACATAGGTCGGAACAGGGATGACATTGATCATCTGTCAGGAGAGTGGAAGACATAGTTGCAGCTGCAAGTGCAAGTGCTTATTATATATTGGTTATGTTAAAATATAGAAGACACTGAGTAATACCATCGCTATGAGCAAGAACCAGATATAGTGGAAGAACATAGGTCGGAACAGGGATGACATTGATCCACTGTCAGGAGAGTGGAAGACATAGTTGCAGCTGCAAGTGCAAGTGCTTATTATATATTGGTTATGTTAAAATATAGAAGACACTGAGTAAGACCATCGCTATGAGCAAGAACCAGATATAGTGGAAGAACATAGGTCGGAACAGGGGTGACATTGATCATCTGTCTGGAGATTTGAGGACAGATGCTAGTTTTAAAAACATTTTGAGTATGGCAGTGTCTCAGTCATGAGGCGATATCCTGTCTGGAGATCAAGTACTAGATCTGCCCAGTAATCATTACAATAAAAATATCAAAACCAAAAGTTCTTCAATGATTGCCTGGCAGCAGATAACTATTTTATCATAATGGCATAGACCGAATGTTGTCTGTTGAAGGTTCTTGAAATTTGATCTGCTACATAGTGTGTTTGCCCACAATGTAGCCACTGCGTGCGCGCGTGTGTTTTACATTGTGTATTCATAATAACATAATGAAGGATATAATTATGTTAAATAATAAAAGAGGTGTTTTAAACCATTTCTGACATAGGTTACGCGCAGATTTATCAGATCTATCGACTGGTATAGGGACGCGAAATAATGTTAAAATAGCCCCGAGAGGGGTTTATATTCACAGAGGGATTGCAGCCATCCAGGCAAGTAGATAAAGGCTTATTCCACCTTTTGTGGACGCGTTGGTAGCAAACATTGGATTCAAGATAAATATTTGTACATAACGGTAGAACGCAATGTTAGGTACTTTTACCTTATCTTCCAACACGCCGGCACTATTTAAGTTTTAAATTACGTTTTCATGGGATGCTGTCATATTGTCATACAATATGCAGTGTTTTATAGAATACGGTCCCTTACTTCGTTTTGTATATTGCTTTCGGGACAATTTGACATTGTTTGACAACATTACATGGTCCTTATTTTAGGGCCAAATGGGCGCTCGGGGCCCAAAACTCGCCCAACCCTCGTGGCTAGTAAACTACTCAGTCTAAAACAATGCTTTTGCTGTAGTACCCTAGAATAATCATTTCTGCTCGTATACCAAGCTAGCAGTAAGTGATAATATCGGAAATCAGAAAATTTATTAAAAATCGGAAATCAGAAACTTATTAAAAATCGGAAATCAGAAATGAAGCATTACGATAGTGTCGTGCTAAGAACGTGATGAAAAACTTGGCAAGGAAGAAAGTCTGTCAGGGAAAACTTCGTGGTAGATCATGCAGGAAGCCTGAGGTTAGGATGTGCTAAGGGGTATGGAAGGATATTACCTTACAGGCCCTTGTTAATGAGTCTGTAATAGGCAGTCACATGCACGTCTGCTGCATATTTGAAATGGGCATACAGAACTTAAGTCAGCTTGGGCTACTGCGGAACTTGGGAAATGCCTCTAGGGAGCGCGCTGTCTGAACAGCGGCTGTCTGTATCTGTTGTGGGTGTGTTTACCCAGTGTGGTTATAGGTTATATATCATCAGTGTTTCAATTTTATATTTCCTCTCTTATTTTAAAGCATCTTTTTTTGAAATTCCACAAATAACTATTTTACTTATTCTGTTTATATTTTATAATTCACCGTAGTCCTTCGGCAAGTTAGGGCTTCCGAGCCCAGCTTAAAACTGCTTCTCACAAACATTTTACTTGCGTTATGTCGCATTAATTTAAGTCGTCTTTAAAAATATAAGATAAAATGTATTCCTTTGGGTTTTAAGACTTTGATATAGGTATTCAACATTTCTTTAGAATAAACTGTATAGTTTTTCTAACACTTCACTACTCAAGTCAGGGATATTAGCACTTTATTCGAACACACGAAAGATGCGTACACCAGGAATACTGCAAAAGATGCGTACAGAATCATGTTTTGACAGATGACGAGAGTACGCTATAACGTCAGAACATTGTGATAGGCGAAAGATGCGTACAAAGAAATATGCATACACCAGGAATATTGCGAAAGATGCATACAGGATCATGTTTTAACAGATGAAGAGAGTACGCTCTGACGTCAGAACATTGTGATAGGCGAAAGATGCGTACAAAGAAATATGCATACACCAGGAATATTGCGAAAGATGCATACAGGATCATGTTTTAACAGATGACGAGGTAAGCTATGGCGTCAGAACATTGTGACAGGCGAAATTTGCGTACAACGTTTAGGAGAACAAGGATCTTTTAAAATCATTGAGCTACATAAATGAGCTTACCTCTGAGTGTCGTTTAGTTTCTCGGGACTGGAGATCATTTAAGACTATACTTTATCTACTATACCTGATTTTCATCACACTTTTCCAGGCTTCAGACTGGCAAAATAATAGAGATATTTTCGCTTTTATTTTGCCGTGTTTATAATCAGCTTGAAGTCTCGTTATTTTGTTGTTCTTTTATATTTGCAATTAAAAAATGTTTCATTTTACAGAATGTTTTAATTTTAATCTATATTACAACTTGACCAATTTATTTGATTTTACCATCTGATTTCTTGGGGCTAATCTAATCCATTTTTTGGATTTAGGAGAGATAACAAGACATTAGTTTTTAGTTTCTAAGTATTTTTGTAGTTAAAAAAAAAATTTCTTTCGATTTATATAGTTTATTTTTCTTTTCTTTCATACAGTCTCATGTGCATAGGAGTCGAAGTTTCAGCCTCTTTTGATAAGTCTCTTTCGATTAAATCGAGATTATCACCTCGGCAGTTAAAAGCAAAGTGACCACTGACAAAGTGGAAAAAATCTTTTGTCCCATTTTGACTGGGAGATTCCAAAACTTTGAAAGCTATTAGCAAATAGTTTAGGCGTAGATGAACTGGGTTGACAACTGGAGTTTGGTTTGTACGCTTTTTTCGTTTGTCAAATTTACGAATTACCATCGTTAATTGCTATTGTTTCTTCTTGTACGCATGTTTCGCTGTACGCATTTTTCGTGCCACTCTTTATTTCTATCTTGAGGTATAGGGCGTCTCAGGTTGGGTTGAGGCAAGCCAGATAGCTGGGGATTAGGACTGGCCTGGGCCTATCAATAGAACAGTCCTTGTGCCTGGGACAGTCCGGCAAGAACATCCAATTAGTGACGCATCGCCAATTACTTCACTTAAAAACCTTAAACTAATAAATACGCATTATATGGGAAAACATTAATACGGGGGACTTAATTACTACTAAATAAACAATTGTGTGTTTGTCTCGTGTTAATCGGCCAACTATGAGTGTAATTACCTATACCGAAGGAAAGTTACCCTATACGAAGCTTAACCGGTAATCACACTTAAATTCGCCCGATTAACACGAGACAAACACGCAATTGTTTATTTAGTAGTAATTAAGTAACCCGTATCAATGTTTTTCACATATAATGCGTACTTATTAGTTTAAAAGTTTTAAGTGAAGTAATGCGTCACTAATGGGATGTTCTTGACGGACTGTCCTAGCCTATTGATAGACTTAGGCCAGTCCTATTCCCCCAGCTACCTGGCTTGGCTCGTATAGTAAGTCATACTAACTTAGGACATTTTTGTTTTGAAGTTGATATCCGTGTTCTTGAAGGAAAACGCTATTGAAACACTGTAACTTTTAACAGAGTAAAACCATTCTCGTTACTCTCATAGTGTATTGCGCCCAGTGAAAGTGATCACTGATATGCCGGATCTTGTACTTCAAATATGTTACGAGCAATGTCTATCTACAAGCCCACCTATATAACATAGGACTAGCGGATATTTGCCCTCTGTGTGACCGTCAAAAGATGGACGGCACACATCTTCAGATTCCACAGCTTTGCTAAGATGTGGAAGAACGAAGTCAGCATCGTCTCTACTGGGAGACTAGGCGGAGAATGGCAGAAATGCCAAGACCTGCCATTGGAGAAAGTAAAGTAAGTGTACTCCAAATATGTTACGAGCAATGTCTATCTACAAGCCCACCTATATAACATAGGACTAGCGGATATTTGCCCTCTGTGTGACCGTCAAAAGATGGACGGCACACATCTTCAGATTCCACAGCTTTGCTAAAATGTGGAAGAACGAAGTCAGCATCGTCTCTACTGGGAGACTAGGCGGAGAATGGCAGAAATGCCAAGACCTGCCATTGGATAAAGTAAAGTAAGTGTACTCCAAATATGTTACGAGCAATGTCTATCTACAAGCCCACCTATGTAACATTGGACTAGCGGATATTTGCCCTCTGGGTAACCGTCAAAAGATGGACGGCACACATCTTCAGATTCCACAGCTTTGCTAAGATGTGGAAGAACGAAGTCAGCATCGTCTCTACTGGGAGACTAGGCGGAGAATGGCAGAAATGCCAAGACCTGCCATTGGAGAAAGTAAAGTAAGTGTACTCCAAAAATGTTACGAGCAATGTCTATCTACAAGCCCACCTATATAACATAGGACTAGCGGATATTTGCCCTCTGTGTGACCGTCAAAAGATGGACGGCACACATCTTCAGATTCCACAGCTTTGCTAAGATGTGGAAGAACGAAGTCAGCATCGTCTCTACTGGGAGACTAGGCGGAGAATGGCAGAAATGCCAAGACCTGCCATTGGAGAAAGTAAAGTAAGTGTACTCCAAATATGTTACGAGCAATGTCTATCTACAAGCCCACCTATATAACATAGGACTAGCGGATATTTGCCCTCTGTGTGACCGTCAAAAGATGGACGGCACACATCTTCAGATTCCACAGCTTTGCTAAAATGTGGAAGAACGAAGTCAGCATCGTCTCTACTGGGAGACTAGGCGGAGAATGGCAGAAATGCCAAGACCTACCATTGGATAAAGTAAAGTAAGTGTACTCCAAATATGTTACGAGCAATGTCTATCTACAAGCCCACCTATGTAACATTGGACTAGCGGATATTTGCCCTCTGTGTAACCGTCAAAAGATGGACGGCACACATCTTCAGATTCCACAGCTTTGCTAAGATGTGGAAGAACGAAGTCAGCATCGTCTCTACTGGGAGACTAGGCGGAGAATGGCAGAAATGCCAAGATCTGCCATTGGAGAAAGTAAAGTAAGTGTACTCCAAAAATGTTACGAGCAATGTCTATCTACAAGCCCACCTATATAACATAGGACTAGCGGATATTTGCCCTCTGTGTAACCGTCAAAAGATGGACGGCACACATCTTCAGATTCCACAGCTTTGCAAAGATGTGTAAGAACGAAGTCAGCATCGTCTCTACTGGGAGACTAGGCGGGGAATGGCAGAAATGCCAAGACCTGCCATTGGAGAAAGTAAAGTAAGTGTACTCCAAATATGTTACGAGCAATGTCTATCTACAAGCCCACCTATATAACATAGGACTAGCGGATATTTGCCCTCTGTGTAACCGTCAAAAGATGGACGGCATACATCGTCAGATTCCACAGCTTTGCTAAGATGTGGAAGAACGAAGTCAGCATCGTCTCTACTGGGAGACCAGGCGGAGAATGGCAGAAATGCCAAGACCTGCCATTGGAGAAAGTAAAGTAAGTGTACTCCAAATATGTTACGAGCAATGTCTATCTACAAGCCCACCTATATAACATAGGACTAGCGGATATTTGCCCTCTGTGTAACCGTCAAAAGATGGACGGCATACATCGTCAGATTCCACAGCTTTGCTAAGATGTGGAAGAACGAAGTCAGCATCGTCTCTACTGGGAGACTAGGCGGAGAATGGCAGAAATGCCAAGACCTGCCATTGGAGAAAGTAAAGTAAGTGTACTCCAAATATGTTACGAGCAATGTCTATCTACAAGCCCACCTATATAACATAGGACTAGCGGATATTTGCCCGCTGTGTAACCGTCAAAAGTTAGACGGCACACATCTTCAGATTCCACAGCTTTGCTAAGATGTGTAAGAACGAAGTCAGCATCGTCTCTACTGGGAGACTAGGCAGAGAATGGCAGAAATGCCAAGACCTGCCATTGGATAAAGTAAAGTAAGTGTACTCCAAATATGTTACGAGCAATGTCTATCTACAAGCCCACCTATATAACATAGGACTAGCGGATATTTGCCCTCTGTGTAACCGTCAAAAGATGGACGGCACACATCTTCAGATTCCACAGCTTTGCAAAGATGTGTAAGAACGAAGTCAGCATCGTCTCTACTGGGAGACTAGGCGGAGAATAGCAGAAATGCCAAGACCTGCCATTGGAGAAAGTAAAGTAAGTGTACTCCAAATATGTTACGAGCAATGTCTATCTACAAGCCCACCTATATAACATAGGACTAGCGGATATTTGCCCTCTGTGTGACCGTCAAAAGGTGGACGGCACACATCTTCAGATTCCACAGCTTTGCAAAGATGTGTAAGAACAAAGTCAGCATCGTCTCTACTGGGAAACTAGGCGGAGAATGGCAGAAATGCCAAGACCTGCCATTGGAGAAAGTAAAGTAAGTGTACTCCAAATATGTTACGAGCAATGTCTATCTACAAGCCCACCTATATATAACATAGGACTAGCGGATATTTGCCCTCTGTGTGACCGTCAAAAGATGGACATCATACATCTTCAGATTCCACAGCTTTGCAAAGATGTGTAAGAACGAAGTCAGCATCGTCTCTACTGGGAGACTAGGCGGAGAATGGCAGAAATGCCAAGACCTGCCATTGGAGAAAGTAAAGTAAGTGTACTCCAAATATGTTACGAGCAATGTCTATCTACAAGCCCACCTATATAACATAGGACTAGCGGATATTTGCCCTCTATGTAACCGTCAAAAGATGGACGGCACACATCTTCAGATTCCACAGCTTTGCTAAGATGTTGAAGAACGGAGTCAGCATCGTCTCTACTGGGAGACTAGGCGGAGAATGGCAGAAATGCCAAGACCTGCCATTGGAAGTAAAGTAAGTAAGTGTACTTCAAATATGTTACGAGCAATGTCTATCTACAAGCCCACCTATATAACATAGGACTAGCGGATATTTGCCCTCTGTGTAACCGTCAAAAGATGGACGGCACACATCTTCAGATTCCACAGCTTTGCTAAGATGTGTAAGAACGAAGTCAGCATCGTCTCTACTGGGAGACTAGGCGGAGAATGGCAGAAAAGCCAGGACTTGCCATTGGAAGTAAAGTAAGTGTACTTCAAATAAATTTACGAAAAACTTATAGTGATAATGCGATCTTAATCAAAGGCGCCTTGTATTCCTGGACTGCAACCTGTTTTAAACTAAATGAGTGCTAGCGAGGAACAAGCGAAGATCGTCTTATATGAGATCGTAAACGTTTTGTCTAAATAGTTCGTTTTCATAAGTTTACTTAAATTACAAATTTGCAAATAATTTATCGTGTAAACTTATTCTTTGCATCGATTACATTCGTCTGGTACACTAATATTAAGAATAATAATGCGATTGTTACAATCTTGTGAGTTTTTTTTTCGATAGTTTTCGAATATTTTCTAAAGCTCTAGATTTCCAAGATTTTCGATCCCAAATATTAAATCATCAGTAAAAACATGCCACAATATGTGTCAATATTCAAAAGTTGTATTTTTTAATCTCTGGTGCTACCTTGTGTTGCTCATATATGAGAACATAATTTTTAATCAAATCACGAGAAATAATAGCCGAAATTCGTTATCAGAGGGGACACACGAAACGTTTTTAGATGGATTACAACTCCGCATACACGCGTCTCTTGTTTCCATAGCAACGAGAGATTTAGGACGTGTAGTTTACTTTATATCACGTTGAAATAACACAGGGTTTTTGTTTTATTGTGGCCAATATCTTGCCCATACTGACACAACTCGGGTTACGAATTACTTTCCAGTATTGCAAGAACAGACCACAAACTCTAGTTAATTCAAAGGGAATTTTCCCCCTTTGAACACCTTTCTTTTATGTCTCTCTTTGTAGCGATGAGTGAAAGTTTGTAGCTTTGTAAACAGCAAATATATTTTTAGGTGACCATTAGAGTATTTTCTCTTACCGATCCGTATACGTATATGTTATACACATGTTCAACTAAGGTTAACACCTATTTTACCACATGCTGTGTGTGTGTGTGTGTGTGTGTGTGTGTGTGTGTGTGTGTGTGTGTGTGTTAACATATAATGGTCGAGTATCTACATTGAACTGTGGTTTACACGGCAATAGTGGTTAACACACATCTTGGTACTTACGTATTATACGGAGGGCACTAACATAAGTACGTAGTAATGACATATTAGAGAGCCGTGAAAGATTTCTCGCATTGGTTTCAAAGAATTAACAAATTCAGTTATTCCTGGAGTTAAGTAAAATACATTTTCCTACTTTTTGTATGCAAAACACTTGACTTTTTTTGTGATGTAACCATTTTATGTTATAATCATACAGTTTGTAAGTTATTTAATGCCACTTGTACTTACGGCCCTGAGGAAAACTTTATACAAAGCACATGACTGTCTTAGAAATCCTAGTGAAGACCCCTGCGTTACACCATGGCTAACTCACGTTTTGCCCACATCTTACTATGTTCAATACACTCTACTTTAACTATGGTTAAAGCATGTTACATTACACGTATAGCTGCCGTTTTTTTCAAACGTAAAACTAGGGTTAACCTGTCTCTGTACACATATAATTATTATGAATACACTTTACCTCTCGTGTTTAATTATGGCGAACAAACAGAATATTATAGTTAACCTACGTTTTCCCTCTCGTTTAACTATATTGTCTTTTACGTTAAACCATGGCTAACCCAAGTTTTCCCACACATATACAGTGTTTAACACAAGTTCTCATAACCGCTTGTTTAAGACGTTTTTAAACTTTTAAAGCCATTAGTTAAAGTGCCAATACTGTGGATGTCTTTTTAATGAATTTTAAGTTCTTCGATAAGACCTGTTTCGTTTTACAAGAGACATTCTGTTATGGCACAATTCTCTTCATTAACGTTTGCAATTAATCAGTCATACAAGAAACAGTTCATGTTATTCATATGTTATGAGGTTAAGCGATATTAAGTTTAGAACTTAGGCTAATATTAGACATTCGAATGCGGGTTTGAACTTATCAACTCTTAACTGTCCAGTGTATAGTGTGGACCACGTAACCGTGCACTTGTCCTTGCGAGATCGCAGTAGGCGAGACGGGAGGTAGAGGGTCAGTATAAATACTTTCCTACAAGCATGATAAGGACTGTTAAAACACTGAATTGCATGAGACTTCAATATTAGATAAAGTAAATGATAATTAGCTTCGGTCTGAAATAATAAACAATCTTGAAATATGTGTAGACATATCGGATGCAGAGGTTGTTGAAGTGTAGAACATTCTGAATTTGTAACATGTTTTTAGAAGTGGTAGTACAAGAGAAAGCGGGAGTGAGCAAGTGGACTGATACGTGGTAGTAGACTGGCATCGTTTTGGGAATTTTAATTATTAATAACAACTTGTTATTCAATAAGTTTCGATTGTAATGTTCACTATTTATGTTTCTTGACCAGTTCGTTTACCACATTTTTTTGACCGCATTTTTTAGTGCAGCGAACTGAAAACATTTTTGTACACATGTAAATACAAATATATTTTCACTGTATATAAGAGACAAGATTACTTGTCTGTCACGGTATAGATCGTTCAGTGTTGCAGGTTTTGCCTAGTCCCTTGACACTTAGGTCCCTGATATCGAAGTTTTGTACAGGAAACTTTAGCAATAATTCGATCTTATCTATAGAGACTGCATTACAACTTTAAGCAGATGGAATAAATTATGGCGTCAATGCGGATATATCGCCTCTACCACCTGTCCCACAGTTGTACTCGAATTGTAAACAGTTTGATCACAAATAAAAATCAACAACAAAATAGAGCCTTCACAGAAGTTTTAAAAGGATTACATTTATGTATTTTGTATTGTTGTCAGTTTTGTATAAAAAACGACACAAAATTTGTTAGAATATTTATAGACTACGGTGTTATACATTGTCCTATACTTCATTATGTAAACAGAGCTTATTGCACGCTTGTAAAACACATACTTTTACAGATAAATGTAAATTAATATGTAAACATTTGCATAAAGGAGCACTTACTTTTTGTTTCAATGAGGACTTTGTTTTGGTAGATGTGTACATTATCAAATAGGACGGTAACTAACTTCGTAGTTGTTTAGAATTAGAGACAGGATGAGGTAGGTGAGAGTGAGGATGGGCGGCTATGTTAGGTGATTTTGAGTTAGTTTTGGAGTAAAATTTCAAAACGTGTGTGCATTATGTTGCAACTGGTTATGTGAGCCTAGAGTTTTCAGATATATTTGTATGTTTCCTACTGTTCAGTTGAGCGAAGCCTGTTGTTATTTCAAGTTTGATTGAAGAGTTTAATTGGGAGTACGATTGAAGTTTTAAAAATGGAGTTAATCCGAAACGCGTCAGCAGAGGAGAATATTGATAAGCTAGGAATGGTAGAAAAATATACTCAAATATATATGATGTTATTTCGTTTACCTTTTGGAGTTTTGTTGGTTTGTTGATATGCTGTAGTTGTGGCATGTGATATGAGATGTTCAGGAAAGTGTTATCGAGTTTTATGATTTATTCTCGGTTTAATTATTTTTAATAACGTACTTATTGTAATGTTCTTGGTACGTATGTAGAAACTAGCAGCTCAAGTTGAAGATGGAATTAAATAATATCACAAGAAATGTTATAGTTACAGCTGATTCATGAAGTTGGGTGAAGATTTGGGTGGTTTCATTAGGTTTGGAGGCTCTTATTTCTTAGCTGGTGATCATCCTCTTCATGGAGATTTTCCGATGGGCCTGACTTTATTTGTGGCAGATCTGAATAGTTGGACAGAAGACAATCCGAACCACAGAATGGGGCAAAGAATGACTTCTCACAGCGCCCCCCTTTATACTACCAATTCTCTACCTACTTACCCAATCGACTCATGGGAGGTCCAAGATAAAAAATTCAGACTTTAATCGTCCGATCGTTTTCATTAGACTTCCATATGTAAGTATAATTTTGAGAGGTAGAGTTATGCAGATTGTTGTAAATATTGAGTCAAGTTACTGGACGATAAGAAGTAAGGAGGAAACTATACAGTCATGAAGTAAATAACTCATAAGGGAATGTTCCGGAGGAAACGCGATCCAACCAGTGAGAAGAAACGAAAGACTCAAGAGGTATTGGTTACACCCCCAAAACAAACAAAATATGAGAACATTATCTGCTCAATATCTTACCTATTCAAGCTTATAAACTTACATTATATCCAGATCCCACTTTAAAAATAATAATAAAATACGAAAATATTTTACTATTTTGTTAGTAACAAGATATTAACATTAGTATTTTGTTGCTTACTGGGCTATTGAAATATCGCGCAGCACTTGAACCGTCACAGGCGATGAGTTTTATGTGGAACCATTGAAATAGCTCGACGCTTCTTTTTAACTTGAATCGATAGTCTACAATTCGCTCACAAACAAGTCAAACTGAATCAGTGAATTCGTTCGTTCTAAAAAACTGGATCACAGCCAATGAATATTCATCTTGGGGGTGGTTGAAAAGTTTTTCCCTTGAAAGTTACTTGTGAGTGACGGAAGCAAACTAGTAGTTTAAGCTCTTCTTTTCTGAATCAAAACGTCTACAGCATATAACGATTCAAGTCGATCTTCGATAACGAGACCCCATTTATCTTTATAAGATAATAGGTTATTTTAATTATTAATAAGCTATAATGGTCTTATGATTTAGCCTGTGCTCAGTTCAGTCCAGCTAACTGGGGGCTGTCATGGTAGGTAGCCAGGCGCGGATACAGAGATTATTGTGCCCTCAACTTACATGATTTTTGTTAAATATATATTCATTCATATATATATATATATATATATATATATATATATAATATAAAAATTAAAAATATTTCATAAACAAGAATACTTTTAATGAATATATTTATTCAAAGCTTTTCGCCGATAAAATAGTATCAGCATCTTCAGGAAAATAATTATCTAATAAAAAAGAATTTAATATATATATATATATATATATATATATATATATATATATATATATAAATATAAAATACGTTTTCTTGTTTAATAATTTAAAACAACATAGGTTATTCAAATACAAGAATATTTATTAATTTATATCCAAATCTTTTTTTGGCAAACAGTACCAACATCATCAGGAATCAAACATTGGTAACATCAAAATTCCTGATGATGTTGGTACTGTTTGCCAACGAAAAGCTTTGGATATAAATTAATAAATATTCTTGTATTTGAATAACCTATGATGTTTTAATATAAATATATATATATATATATATATATATATATATATATATATATATATATATATATATTTTTTTATTTATTTTTTAACCCGTGTTCGACCGGAAACTATTTCTTAACTGTAAAAAGTGGGAAAATTAAATTTGAGTGACTGTAGGTTCATAACTATGCATCCTTTTAGAATTTATTTATAATTATTAGCTTATCAGTAGTCGATTTATATTTACAAATTCTTTTATTAGTCGGTAGACATTCTGTCAACTCACAAATATTTAAAAAAATTAGAAACAACTTATATCACACTTTTACTTGGCAAAAAAATACGTTGAATAATGATAAAGTGATATCCCTAAAATATTTGCTATTAGGAAAGTAATTATATGATTTAAAAAAGTGCGTCATCTTTCTATTTTTTTGTTCGAAAATGTTAATATGGTTAGATGAAGGATTTCATTTTTGTATTGAGTATTAATTGAGTATACAACTGGCAGTCAAAAATCCTTAGTTGCGCGGTGTTTTTATCCCACCGTAGAGGCTTTTTTAAAAATACGTAAAAAAAAAGTTAAATAATTATAGTGATGTATAATATATCAAATTAATCACAAAAATGCACAGAATAAAACTATCATAAGGAAATATGTGACTCAACATTTTATTTCCATGGTTACAGCTCCAGAAAAAAAATGCATATTTTGAAAGCACACATTTTAGTTTTTGACATTTTATCACTAAGAATCACAAAAGAATACTCACAACTTAACATATACAAAATAAAGCTACATTTATGTAGAAAAAAAGGTTCCAGTCATATGTACACTTATTTCTAACGGGTAAAAAGTTATATTCACAAACATATATACAAAACAACGCCGAAAAAACAGTCAGTTTAGTCGGGTTACTCGGATTCAGAGACTTTCCTTTTTTTTACAGACTTAGTAGGCCTGTAAAAGTGCTTCAATGTTTTGTAACAAATTGGGTGTATGCCTACATTGCATCCAGGGCACCAGTATACACTTTTAACCCTCTTTACATCTTTTTTATCTACACAAATTGCACAAACACGGTATTTGCGTACGGGTAAGTGCTCCAAGAAATGTTCCCTATTACTAGTATTTTTTGGTAGGCCTACTTACAGACAAATGATAGATGGACTTGTCACTATTGTCTACCCCTCCCATATTGTGATCATATCTGTCAATCATGATTTGTTTCACTGCCTGAAGACCAATGCTTGCTTCTTATCATCTTATCCTCAGCATGACAACCGGCACTAATCAAGTAAACTGGTTTACGGCTTTTCTTGTGTTTATATTTTACCAATAAAACTTTGCCTCTGTTAGGCCTATACCGGTAATAAACACTTTTTTCAATTCCTAAATTCACATTCTTTACATTTACAGGCAGATCTTTAGTATTTTTATTGACAGTTCCTGTCAAAAAAGTATTTCTTGAAGCTAGTTCTTGGGCAAGAGGCAGTTTTGTATACCAGTTATCAGTAAACACATGGCATCCCTTATCAAGGAGTTGACAAATTTGCAACCCATTGACAACAACTTTTTGTGTAAAAGGATCATCTCCATTAGCCAAAAAATCTTTCCTACTGTATAGTGAAACATTTAGTATATAACTGGAGTCACTATCACATGTCTCAATTTTTTTTATACCGGATCTGCAGTGTTTTTTCTTAGGTAGGTACTGTATAAATTTGCAGCGGTTCTTCATGCCTATCAAACTTTCATCTATCGAAATGTTTTGTTTGGGTATGAAATACTTTTTCATTGCAGCATTCATATGATCAAGAAGAGGCCTAACCTTTTGCCAGGGATCGTAGCCCGGTTGACCCTGACGTCTTCCGGTATTTCTTCCACGTCTGAAATGTCACTCCAACTATCAGCATCATCACTATCACATTCTAATAGTTCCCTAATGTCACTTGAAGTAAGGTGTCCATGATTATATTACAATAAAACAGATCGACATAACCTTAGTGCACAACAAGCAACAAAGACGGGAGCATATACTTCAAAAACGTAAACATTACGTCAGCTCACAGCTGTCTGTCGGGGGATATTTAGCAAGGCCATAGACATAAAAATATTCTGGGTGAACATAAAATGAAAGTCCACATCCTTTTGAATCTGACTGTGTAATGTACTACGCAAACTGATTATTAGATGCCGAGAAAAACATCGATTATAAAGCAACCGTTCGGTCGCCGTGTAAGACGGCGATGCCACTCCACGTAAAGCGTCTGTCGCCGTCTCATGCGGCGATTGCCAGTTGTAGGGTTAAATTGGACTAATAAGACATTCGAAACAATTTTTTTAAAAATAACATCCCAAAAATTTAACAGATGACATTAAAATATTTTTTAAAATTAATTTTTCTCAAAATTCTAATCTAAAGGGGGGGGCGATAGTCTTCATCGCTTCTACCATGGATCCGCGCCTGTAGGTAGCCGAGAGGTCCTGGATACATCATACAAACTACTGTTCTTTGTAACTACAAACCACTATACTTTGAATTTATCTCTTACTACCTGATCCGGCGAAATTCGTATCGCCAAAATGGCGAGTTGAAATTAGCTAAATTTAAACTTAGTGTGTTATTGACATTTTAATAGCTGTACTTATAGAAGTCGACTGAGGAAAGTGTGACAATAAACATTCTTGACTAAATGTTATTTATTGATGTGCGTTCGGATAAACAATATTATTTGTATATTATTTGAAATGTGTTGGAAAATAATTATAGATTGTTGAGTGTTGCATAGCAACCAAAACTTGGATTGAATTCAATGAAATGTCTTAAGATAAGTTAAGATAAAAAGTAATATTTTATGCTATTTTGGCACTTATTAATTAATTAATTATTGGAAAAATTATGTCGCCCGATACCTTCCCAGGAATGTACTCAACAATTTCCCAAGTATATATATATATATATATATATATATATATATATATATATATATATATATATAAAGAACTTAGTCAAAATACAAATACAAGAATTATAATTGAATTTACAATTCAAAGCTTTTCGTTGGCTAACAGTACCAACATCATCAGGAATATTAAACAATTAAAATTCACATATGTGCAAATTAGATCAAATAAATAGCTATGCCAAACCAATTACAATGTTGTTAAAAGTTTTTTACTTTGCTGCCCTAACATTACAAACAGTGAATATATTATCAAATTTAGATTTTACTTGTATTTGTTCATTTATCAACTCATTATTAGTATTATATTTATGTATTTCTAAAGCTTCACAAATATTCATTCTCAGGCCTTTGTTAATTTCTTTTATACATAAAATACATAAATATAATACTAATAATGAGTTGATAAATGAACAAATACAAGTAAAATCTAAATTTGATAATGTATTCAGTGTTTGTAATGTTAGGGCAGCAAACTAAAAATGTTTTAACAACATTGTAATTGATTTGGCATAGCTATTTATTTGATCTAATTTGCACATATGTGAATTTTAATTGTTTAATATTCCTGATGATGTTGGTACTGTTAGCCAACGAAAAGCTTTGAATTGTAAATTCAATTATAATTCTTATATTTGTATTTTGACTTAGTTCTTTATTAATACACAAGAATACATATTGCGATATATATATATATATATATATATATATATATATATATATATATATATTACATATATACATATACATTTTTCTGGAGGCATTTCTGTTTGTGTTTCTTAAGGTTTGGTGTAGTATGATTTTCATTACAATTGGTTCCGCAATTGTCTTATGACAGGAATGGGCGTAAGATAAGTATTGGTTTGTCTTTTTATTTTCCGTCTCTACATATTTTAGTAATATTACTTCTATTATTCCGATTATTTTTATTAATATCTTTACAATTAATTATTCCTCAATATTTACAAAATCGAGTTAATTCCAATAATCTAGAATAAAATTTTTGTTTAGAATAATAAAGAATTATAATATGAAATTTCGAAAAAGATTTCACACGTGATTCGATCATAATCTCAGTAATGTTTCTCTTTAGAAAATCAGAAGACGTTAAAACGTATTTGCCTTAAAATATTAGAAATACGATTTCATGAAATGGTTTGGTGAAGAGCGGATTTCGGCTAGGCGTATTTAAGTCATTAGATTCTTAGAAGTAGTGATTTCTAACCTGTGTCCCTTCTATTCATGTCTTCTGCCCGGAGGTACGAAGTAGCAGGGATAGTTGTTCCGTATATATGTCCCTTTTACTGTATCCTGTCCGTCAGTAATAGCCTATTCCTCATTTAATATGTCCGTAACGTCTGCCTTTAGACCCTCCCATTTCGTGTTGGATTCCATTAATTTTATTTAATTAACGTATGGAAAATGACTCACTAAGTAAGATAACGATTATTGCCTTTGTAACACGTTTTATAGGGTGGGTGATAAAATGGAATCTGCGCATGCGCGTCACATTTGTAACACGTTTAGAATTAAACTTGTAAAACCGTTTTATTACATAGACTTTAAAAAAAAGTTTTAGAACCTGTCATTTAAACAAGTAATATAATTTTTCTTTAAAATCAGTTCCGTCTTGAGTGAACAAAGAATTTTTTTTTTTAGTTTCATTTTATTTTATAATTACAACTAGTATATACATATGTCAGAAGAACATAGGGCCTAATTAAGTGACAAAATAGAAAACGAATTTCCTTGCAATTTTCCATTCTCCTTTCTATGTATGAAGTTGGACTGTTACTTTTGTTTGTTACTATTTATACGCTTCCTTTTTTTCGTCGTTTCATTGTGTTGTAGTTTCTCTTCGCTTTCCTTTCGCATTATACATTTGTGAAGCAAGGTTCGGTACCGTTAATCCAGTTTGTTTGTTTATTTTGTTTCTTTCGTCCATTTGTAATCCCAGAGCATTATTTATGATATTGTGTCGTAACAATGGCAACAATCTAAGTTTGTACAACGGAGGTTTCCATGACAACCAGATAGAGGCAAAAGAAAAATTCATATTTATCTTTGAAAAATAGATGTCTAACTATGAGAATCTAGTGTCAGTGGTATAGCGCTAGACCTCGAGCATGAAGATACTCAGTTCAAATTCGACCTATGACCTATACCCACCCCCCAATTCTTATAATTTAAATATTGAAAACATATTTGAAATAACTGTATTAGGATCAATAATTGTCATCCACTACAGGTTACAAAAACAATATTTGAACGTGATTGGATGAATAAAAACGTATCTTATTAAAGATTGAAAATGTGTACAAGATATATAGACCCCTTAAAAGTAGAGTGTAACCTAATATAAGCATATATAATACCAAGAGCACAGTGCTGCAATATATTACAATGAAAATATTGGAAAGAACCCCAATACCACAAAAGTTATCAAAAATAGCAAATAAAACAAGTTACTTAAGATTAAACCTCATTCTATTAGATTAGATCACTCTTGTTTGTAACTTCTTGTTTGCTAGATTGTAATTTTGTAATAAGACCCTCTGATGATGCTGGCATGGTCATCGAAATTTACATAAGGGTTTAATCTTAAGTAACTTGTTTTATTTGTTATTTTTGATTATTTTTGTGGTATTTGGGTTCTTTCCAATATTTTAATTCTAATAGAGGGAATTGAAAAAAGGTAAATACTTTTCTTGAAAATAAAAATTATATTTCAAATAAGTTACCGTAAGTTTCCTTATTACGTTTATGCCCTCGAATGTGATCGCATAATATTAGTTTTAATTTAAGTAGGAGGTTAGGTTAGGATGCTATTTGAAGAGACAAAGCTACGCCTACGTTTGTAACTGCAATAAGAAGTTCGTAGTCTTGATAAGTTACATTTGATTCCTGTCTACCATCACCATTCCCCTCGCTTTCCCGCTATCGCTGTGTTTGTAGATCCCTCCCAGCAAAATTGTCTGAAGCGCCTACTTTCATAACATATACAGGATTTGGCAAACACTGTAGGTCCCCTCCTGTTTCCAAACTCACCCCGAAGTCCTTCTGTGACCGTGGATTACGCATTAGTTTTCCTCCTGTCGATACCCTCGTCTCCTAGATGAAGTTGTAGTTTAGGTTATAGGTAGTAGTTTCTAAGTTGTAAGTTTCTTAGTTTATAAGAGACCTTAGGTTATAATTCGTCCCATTGTCCCCATCGTTCAGCTCCATTGTACATTGTACAATCAATAGATAGGAGCGTGTTATTATTTTGAGGTTAGTCTTAGTCATAGGTTTAGTGTAGCTCATATAAGTCTAGCTTGGATTGTTCTTGACCATTGTACAATCATTAGATAGGACCGTGTTAATATTGTGAGGTTAGTCTTAGTCTTAGGTTTAGTGTAGCTCATAAGTCTAGCTTGCATTGTTCTTGACCATTGTACAATCATTAGATAGGACCGTGTTAATATTGTGAGGTTAGTCTTAGTAATAGGTTTAGTGTAGCTCATAAGTCTAGCTTGCATTGTTCTTGACCATTGTACAATCATTAGATAGGAGCGTGTTAATATTTTGAGGTTAGTCTTAGTCATAGGTTTAGTGTAGCTCATAAGTCTAGCTTGCATTGTTCTTGACCATTGTACAATCATTAGATAGGAGCGTGTTAATATTGTGAGGTTAGTCTTAGTAATAGGTTTAGTGTAGCTCATAAGTCTAGCTTGCATTGTTCTTGACCATTGTACAATCGTAATATAGGAACGTGTTAATATTGTGAGGTTAGTCTTAGTCATAGGTTTAGTGTAGCTCATATAAGTCTAGCTTGCATTGTTCTTGACCATTGTACAATCATTAGATAGGAGCGTGTTAATATTGTGAGGTTAGTCTTAGTCATAGGTTTAGTGTAGCTCATAAGTCTAGCTTGCATTGTTCTTGACCGTTGTACAATAATAAGATAGGAGCGTGTTAATATTGTGAGGTTAGTCTTAGTCATAGGTTTAGTGTAGCTCATAAGTCTAGCTTGCATTGTTCTTGACCATTGTACAATCATAAGATAGGAGCGTGTTAATATTGTGAGGTTAGTCTTAGTCATAGGTTTAGTGTAGCTCATAAGTCTAGCTTGCATTGTTCTTGACCATTGTACAATCATAAGATAGGAGCGTGTTAATATTGTGAGGTTAGTCTTAGTCATAGGTTTAGTGTAGCTCATAAGTCTAGCTTGCATTGTTCTTGACCATTGTACAATCATAAGATAGGAGCGTGTTAATATTGTGAGGTTAGTCTTAGTCATAGGTTTAGTGTAGCTCATAAGTCTAGCTTGCATTGTTCTTGACCATTGTACAATCATAAGATAGGAGCGTGTTAATATTGTGAGGTTAGTCTTAGTCATAGGTTTAGTGTAGCTCATAAGTCTAGCTTGCATTGTTCTTGACCATTGTACAATCATTAGATAGGAGCGTGTTAATATTGTGAGGTTAGTCTTAGTAATAGGTTTAGTGTAGCTCATAAGGCTAGCTTGCATTGTTCTTGACCATTGTACAATCATTAGATAGGAACGTGTTAATATTGTGAGGTTAGTCTTAGTCATAGGTTTAGTGTAGCTCATAAGTCTAGCTTGCATTGTTCTTGACCATTGTACAATCATTAGATAGGAGCGTGTTAATATTGTGAGGTTAGTCTTAGTAATAGGTTTAGTGCAGGCACATAAGTCTAGCTTGCATTGTTCTTGACCATTGTACAATCATTAGATAGGAGCGTGTTAATATTGTGAGGTTAGTCTTAGTCATAGGTTTAGTGTAGCTCATAAGTCTAGCTTGCATTGTTCTTGACCATTGTACAATCATTAGATAGGAGCGTGTTAATATTGTGAGGTTAGTCTTAGTAATAGGTTTAGTGTAGCTCATAAGGCTAGCTTGCATTGTTCTTGACCATTGTACAATCATTAGATAGGAGCGTGTTAATATTGTGAGGTTAGTCTTAGTAATAGGTTTAGTGTAGCTCATAAGGCTAGCTTGCATTGTTCTTGACCATTGTACAATCATTAGATAGAAGCGTGTTAATATTGTGAGGTTAGTCTTAGTCATAGGTTTAGTGTAGCTCATAAGTCTAGTTTGCATTGTTCTTGACCATTGTACAATCATAAGATAGGAGCGTGTTAATATTGTGAGGTTAGTCTTAGTCATAGGTTTAGTGTAGCTCATAAGTCTAGCTTGCATTGTTCTTGACCATTGTACAATCATTAGATAGGAGCGTGTTAATATTGTGAGGTTAGTCTTAGTCATAGGTTTAGTGTAGCTCATAAGTCTAGCTTGCATTGTTCTTGACCATTGTACAATCATAAGATAGGAGCGTGTTAATATTGTGAGGTGAGTCTTAGTCATAGGTTTAGTGTAGCTCATAAGTCTAGCTTGCATTGTTCTTGACCATTGTACAATCATTAGATAGGAGCGTGTTAATATTGTAAGGTTAGTCTTAGTCATAGGTTTAGTGTAGCTCATAAGTCTAGCTTGCATTGTTCTTGACCATTGTACAATCATTAGATAGGAGCGTGCTAATATTGTGAGGTGAGTCTTAGTCATAGGTTTAGTGTAGCTCATAAGTCTATCTTGCATTGTTCTTGACCATTGTACAATCATTAGATAGGAGCGTGTTAATATTGTGAGGTGAGTCTTAGTCATAGGTTTAGTGTAACTCATAAGTCTAGCTTGCATTGTTCTTGACCATTGTACAATCATTAGATATTAGCGTGTTAATATTGTGAGGTTAGTCTTAGTCATAGGTTTAGTGTAGCTCATAAGGCTAGCTTGCATTGTTCTTGACCATTGTACAATCATTAGATAGGAGCGTGTTAATATTGTGAGGTTAGTCTTAGTAATAGGTTTAGTGTAGCTCATAAGGCTAGCTTGCATTGTTCTTGACCATTGTACAATCATTAGATAGGAGCGTGTTAATATTGTGAGGTTAGTCTTAGTCATAGGTTTAGTGTAGCTCATAAGTCTAGCTTGCATTGTTCTTGACCATTGTACAATCATTAGATAGGAGCGTGTTAATATTGTGAGGTTAGTCTTAGTAATAGGTTTAGTGTAGCTCATAAGGCTAGCTTGCATTGTTCTTGACCATTGTACAATCATTAGATAGGAGCGTGTTAATATTGTGAGGTTAGTCTTAGTAATAGGTTTAGTGTAGCTCATAAGGCTAGCTTGCATTGTTCTTGACCATTGTACAATCATTAGATAGGAGCGTGTTAATATTGTGAGGTTAGTCTTAGTCATAGGTTTAGTGTAGCTCATAAGTCTAGCTTGCATTGTTCTTGACCATTGTCCAATCATAAGATAGGAGCGTGTTAATATTGTGAGGTTAGTCTTAGTCATAGGTTTAGTGTAGCTCATAAGTCTAGCTTGCATTGTTCTTGACCATTGTACAATCATTAGATAGGAGCGTGTTAATATTGTGAGGTTAGTCTTAGTCATAGGTTTAGCGTAGCTCATAAGTCTAGCTTGCATTGTTCTTGACCATTGTACAATCATAAGATAGGAGCGTGTTAATATTGTGAGGTTAGTCTTAGTCATAGGTTTAGTGTAGCTCATAAGTCTAGCTTGCATTGTTCTTGACCATTGTACAATCATAAGATAGGAGCGTGTTAATATTGTGAGGTTAGCCTTAGTCATAGGTTTAGTGCAGCTCATAAGTCTAGCTTGCATTGTTCTTGACCATTGTACAATCATAAGATAGGAGCGTGTTAATATTGTGAGGTTAGTCTTAGTCATAGGTTTAGTGTAGCTCATAAGGCTAGCTTGCATTGTTCTTGACCATTGTTCAATCATTAGATAGGAGCTTGTTAATATTGTGAGGTTAGTCTTAGTCATAGGTTTAGTGTAGCTCATAAGGCTAGCTTGCGTTGTTCTTGACCATTGTACAATCATAAGATAGGAGCGTGTTAATATTGTGAGGTTAGTCTTAGTCATAGGTTTAGTGTAGCTCATAAGTCTAGCTTTCATTGTTCTTGACCATTGTACAATCATTAGATAGGTGCGTGTTAATATCGTGAGGTTAGTCTTAGTCATAAGTTTAGTGTAGCTCATAAGGCTAGCTTGCATTGTTCTTGACCATTGTACAATCATTAGATAGGAGCGTGTTAATATTGTGAGGTTAGTCTTAGTAATAGGTTTAGTGTAGCTCATAAGTCTAGCTTGCATTGTTCTTGACCATTGTACAATCATAAGATAGGAGCGTGTTAATATTGTGAGGTTAGTCTTAGTCATAGGTTTAGTGTAGCTCATAAGTCTAGCTTGCATTGTTCTTGACCATTGTACAATCATTAGATAGGACCGTGTTAATATTGTGAGGTTAGTCTTAGTCATAGGTTTAGTGCAGCTCATAAGTCTAGCTTGCATTGTTCTTGACCATTGTACAATCATTAGATAGGAACGTGTTAATATTGTGAGGTTAGTCTTAGTCATAGGTTTAGTGTAGCTCATAAGTCTAGCTTGCATTGTTCTTGACCATTGTACAATCATTAGATATGAGCGTGTTAATATTGTGAGGGTAGTCTTAGTCATAGGTTTAGTGTAGCTCATAAGTCTAGCTTGCATTGTTCTTGACCATTGTACAATCATTAGATAGGAACGTGTTAATATTGTGAGGTTAGTCTTAGTCATAGGTTTAGTGTAGCTCATAAAACTACCTTGCATTGTTCTTGACCATTGTACAATCATTAGATAGGAACGTGTTAATATTGTGAGGTTAGTCTTAGTCATAGGTTTAGTGTAGCTCATAAGTCTAGCTTGCATTGTTCTTGACCATTGTACAATCATTAGATATGAGCGTGTTAATATTGTGAGGTTAGTCTTAGTCATAGGTTTAGTGTAGCTCATAAGTCTAGCTTGCATTGTTCTTGACCATTGTACAATCATTAGATATGAGCGTGTTAATATTGTGAGGTTAGTCTTAGTCATAGGTTTAGTGTAGCTCATAAGTCTAGCTTGCATTGTTCTTGACCATTGTACAATCATTAGATAGGAACGTGTTAATATTGTGAGGTTAGTCTTAGTCATAGGTTTAGTGTAGCTCATAAGTCTAGCTTGCATTGTTCTTGACCATTGTACAATCATTAGATATGAGCGTGTTAATATTGTGAGGTTAGTCTTAGTCATAGGTTTAGTGTAGCTCATAAGTCTAGCTTGCATTGTTCTTGACCATTGTACAATCATAAGATAGGAGCGTGTTAATATTGTGAGGTTAGTCTTAGTAATAGGTTTAGTGTAGCTCATAAGTCTAGCTTGCATTGTTCTTGACCATTGTACAATCATAAGATAGGAGCGTGTTAATATTGTGAGGTTAGTCTTAGTCATAGGTTTAGTGTAGCTCATAAGGCTAGCTTGCATTGTTCTTGACCATTGTACAATCATTAGATAGGAGCGTGTTAATATTGTGAGGTTAGTCTTAGTAATAGGTTTAGTGTAGCTCATAAGTCTAGCTTGCATTGTTCTTGACCATTGTACAATCATAAGATAGGAGCGTGTTAATATTGTGAGGTTAGTCTTAGTAATAGGTTTAGTGTAGCTCATAAGTCTAGCTTGCATTGTTCTTGACCATTGTACAATCATAAGATAGGAGCGTGTTAATATTGTGAGGTTAGTCTTAGTCATAGGTTTAGTGTAGCTCATAAGTCTAGCTTGCATTGTTCTTGACCATTGTACAATCATTAGATAGGAGCGTGTTAATATTGTGAGGTTAGTCTTAGTAATAGGTTTAGTGTAGCTCATAAGTCTAGCTTGCATTGTTCTTGACCATTGTACAATCGTAATATAGGAACGTGTTAATATTGTGAGGTTAGTCTTAGTCATAGGTTTAGTGTAGCTCATATAAGTCTAGCTTGCATTGTTCTTGACCATTGTACAATCATTAGATAGGAGCGTGTTAATATTGTGAGGTTAGTCTTAGTCATAGGTTTAGTGTAGCTCATAAGTCTAGCTTGCATTGTTCTTGACCGTTGTACAATCATAAGATAGGAGCGTGTTAATATTGTGAGGTTAGTCTTAGTCATAGGTTTAGTGTAGCTCATAAGTCTAGCTTGCATTGTTCTTGACCATTGTACAATCATAAGATAGGAGCGTGTTAATATTGTGAGGTTAGTCTTAGTCATAGGTTTAGTGTAGCTCATAAGTCTAGCTTGCATTGTTCTTGACCATTGTACAATCATAAGATAGGAGCGTGTTAATATTGTGAGGTTAGTCTTAGTCATAGGTTTAGTGTAGCTCATAAGTCTAGCTTGCATTGTTCTTGACCATTGTACAATCATAAGATAGGAGCGTGTTAATATTGTGAGGTTAGTCTTAGTCATAGGTTTAGTGTAGCTCATACGTCTAGCTTGCATTGTTCTTGACCATTGTACAATCATAAGATAGGAGCGTGTTAATATTGTGAGGTTAGTCTTAGTCATAGGTTTAGTGTAGCTCATAAGTCTAGCTTGCATTGTTCTTGACCATTGTACAATCATTAGATAGGAGCGTGTTAATATTGTGAGGTTAGTCTTAGTAATAGGTTTAGTGTAGCTCATAAGGCTAGCTTGCATTGTTCTTGACCATTGTACAATCATTAGATAGGAACGTGTTAATATTGTGAGGTTAGTCTTAGTCATAGGTTTAGTGTAGCTCATAAGTCTAGCTTGCATTGTTCTTGACCATTGTACAATCATTAGATAGGAGCGTGTTAATATTGTGAGGTTAGTCTTAGTAATAGGTTTAGTGCAGGCACATAAGTCTAGCTTGCATTGTTCTTGACCATTGTACAATCATTAGATAGGAGCGTGTTAATATTGTGAGGTTAGTCTTAGTCATAGGTTTAGTGTAGCTCATAAGTCTAGCTTGCATTGTTCTTGACCATTGTACAATCATTAGATAGGAGCGTGTTAATATTGTGAGGTTAGTCTTAGTAATAGGTTTAGTGTAGCTCATAAGGCTAGCTTGCATTGTTCTTGACCATTGTACAATCATTAGATAGGAGCGTGTTAATATTGTGAGGTTAGTCTTAGTAATAGGTTTAGTGTAGCTCATAAGGCTAGCTTGCATTGTTCTTGACCATTGTACAATCATTAGATAGAAGCGTGTTAATATTGTGAGGTTAGTCTTAGTCATAGGTTTAGTGTAGCTCATAAGTCTAGCTTGCATTGTTCTTGACCATTGTACAATCATAAGATAGGAGCGTGTTAATATTGTGAGGTTAGTCTTAGTCATAGGTTTAGTGTAGCTCATAAGTCTAGCTTGCATTGTTCTTGACCATTGTACAATCATTAGATAGGAGCGTGTTAATATTGTGAGGTTAGTCTTAGTCATAGGTTTAGTGTAGCTCATAAGTCTAGCTTGCATTGTTCTTGACCATTGTACAATCATAAGATAGGAGCGTGTTAATATTGTGAGGTGAGTCTTAGTCATAGGTTTAGTGTAGCTCATAAGTCTAGCTTGCATTGTTCTTGACCATTGTACAATCATTAGATAGGAGCGTGCTAATATTGTGAGGTGAGTCTTAGTCATAGGTTTAGTGTAGCTCATAAGTCTATCTTGCATTGTTCTTGACCATTGTACAATCATTAGATAGGAGCGTGTTAATATTGTGAGGTGAGTCTTAGTCATAGGTTTAGTGTAACTCATAAGTCTAGCTTGCATTGTTCTTGACCATTGTACAATCATTAGATAGGAGCGTGTTAATATTGTGAGGTTAGTCTTAGTCATAGGTTTAGTGTAGCTCATAAGGCTAGCTTGCATTGTTCTTGACCATTGTACAATCATTAGATAGGAGCGTGTTAATATTGTGAGGTTAGTCTTAGTAATAGGTTTAGTGTAGCTCATAAGGCTAGCTTGCATTGTTCTTGACCATTGTACAATCATTAGATAGGAGCGTGTTAATATTGTGAGGTTAGTCTTAGTCATAGGTTTAGTGTAGCTCATAAGTCTAGCTTGCATTGTTCTTGACCATTGTACAATCATTAGATAGGAGCGTGTTAATATTGTGAGGTTAGTCTTAGTAATAGGTTTAGTGTAGCTCATAAGGCTAGCTTGCATTGTTCTTGACCATTGTACAATCATTAGATAGGAGCGTGTTAATATTGTGAGGTTAGTCTTAGTAATAGGTTTAGTGTAGCTCATAAGGCTAGCTTGCATTGTTCTTGACCATTGTACAATCATTAGATAGGAGCGTGTTAATATTGTGAGGTTAGTCTTAGTCATAGGTTTAGTGTAGCTCATAAGTCTAGCTTGCATTGTTCTTGACCATTGTCCAATCATAAGATAGGAGCGTGTTAATATTGTGAGGTTAGTCTTAGTCATAGGTTTAGTGTAGCTCATAAGTCTAGCTTGCATTGTTCTTGACCATTGTACAATCATTAGATAGGAGCGTGTTAATATTGTGAGGTTAGTCTTAGTCATAGGTTTAGCGTAGCTCATAAGTCTAGCTTGCATTGTTCTTGACCATTGTACAATCATAAGATAGGAGCGTGTTAATATTGTGAGGTTAGTCTTAGTCATAGGTTTAGTGTAGCTCATAAGTCTAGCTTGCATTGTTCTTGACCATTGTACAATCATAAGATAGGAGCGTGTTAATATTGTGAGGTTAGCCTTAGTCATAGGTTTAGTGCAGCTCATAAGTCTAGCTTGCATTGTTCTTGACCATTGTACAATCATAAGATAGGAGCGTGTTAATATTGTGAGGTTAGTCTTAGTCATAGGTTTAGTGTAGCTCATAAGGCTAGCTTGCATTGTTCTTGACCATTGTTCAATCATTAGATAGGAGCTTGTTAATATTGTGAGGTTAGTCTTAGTCATAGGTTTAGTGTAGCTCATAAGGCTAGCTTGCGTTGTTCTTGACCATTGTACAATCATAAGATAGGAGCGTGTTAATATTGTGAGGTTAGTCTTAGTCATAGGTTTAGTGTAGCTCATAAGTCTAGCTTTCATTGTTCTTGACCATTGTACAATCATTAGATAGGTGCGTGTTAATATCGTGAGGTTAGTCTTAGTCATAAGTTTAGTGTAGCTCATAAGGCTAGCTTGCATTGTTCTTGACCATTGTACAATCATTAGATAGGAGCGTGTTAATATTGTGAGGTTAGTCTTAGTAATAGGTTTAGTGTAGCTCATAAGTCTAGCTTGCATTGTTCTTGACCATTGTACAATCATAAGATAGGAGCGTGTTAATATTGTGAGGTTAGTCTTAGTCATAGGTTTAGTGTAGCTCATAAGTCTAGCTTGCATTGTTCTTGACCATTGTACAATCATTAGATAGGACCGTGTTAATATTGTGAGGTTAGTCTTAGTCATAGGTTTAGTGCAGCTCATAAGTCTAGCTTGCATTGTTCTTGACCATTGTACAATCATTAGATAGGAACGTGTTAATATTGTGAGGTTAGTCTTAGTCATAGGTTTAGTGTAGCTCATAAGTCTAGCTTGCATTGTTCTTGACCATTGTACAATCATTAGATATGAGCGTGTTAATATTGTGAGGGTAGTCTTAGTCATAGGTTTAGTGTAGCTCATAAGTCTAGCTTGCATTGTTCTTGACCATTGTACAATCATTAGATAGGAACGTGTTAATATTGTGAGGTTAGTCTTAGTCATAGGTTTAGTGTAGCTCATAAAACTACCTTGCATTGTTCTTGACCATTGTACAATCATTAGATAGGAACGTGTTAATATTGTGAGGTTAGTCTTAGTCATAGGTTTAGTGTAGCTCATAAGTCTAGCTTGCATTGTTCTTGACCATTGTACAATCATTAGATATGAGCGTGTTAATATTGTGAGGTTAGTCTTAGTCATAGGTTTAGTGTAGCTCATAAGTCTAGCTTGCATTGTTCTTGACCATTGTACAATCATTAGATATGAGCGTGTTAATATTGTGAGGTTAGTCTTAGTCATAGGTTTAGTGTAGCTCATAAGTCTAGCTTGCATTGTTCTTGACCATTGTACAATCATTAGATAGGAACGTGTTAATATTGTGAGGTTAGTCTTAGTAATAGGTTTAGTGTAGCTCATAATTCTAGCTTGCATTGTTCTTGACCATTGTACAATCATAAGATAGGAGCGTGTTAATATTGTGAGGTTAGTCTTAGTAATAGGTTTAGTGTAGCTCATAAGTCTAGCTTGCATTGTTCTTGACCATTGTACAATCATAAGATAGGAGCGTGTTAATATTGTGAGGTTAGTCTTAGTAATAGATTTAGTGTAGCTCATAAGTCTAGCTTGCATTGTTCTTGACCATTGTACAATCATAAGATAGGAGCGTGTTAATATTGTGAGGTTAGTCTTAGTAATAGGTTTAGTGTAGCTCATAAGTCTAGCTTGCATTGTTCTTGACCATTGTACAATCATAAGATAGGAGCGTGTTAATATTGTGAGGTTAGTCTTAGTCATAGGTTTAGTGTAGCTCATAAGTCTAGCTTGCATTGTTCTTGACCATTGTACAATCATTAGATAGGACCGTGTTAATATTGTGAGGTTAGTCTTAGTCATAGGTTTAGTGCAGCTTATAAGTCTAGCTTGCATTGTTCTTGACCATTGTACAATCATTAGATAGGAACGTGTTAATATTGTGAGGTTAGTCTTAGTCATAGGTTTAGTGTAGCTCATAAGTCTAGCTTGCATTGTTCTTGACCATTGTACAATCATTAGATATGAGCGTGTTAATATTGTGAGGTTAGTCTTAGTCATAGGTTTAGTGTAGCTCATAAGTCTAGCTTGCATTGTTCTTGACCATTGTACAATCATTAGATAGGAACGTGTTAATATTGTGAGGTTAGTCTTAGTCATAGGTTTAGTGTAGCTCATAAGTCTACCTTGCATTGTTCTTGACCATTGTACAATCATTAGATAGGAACGTGTTAATATTGTGAGGTTAGTCTTAGTCATAGGTTTAGTGTAGCTCATAAGTCAAGCTTGCATTGTTCTTGACCATTGTACAATCATTAGATATGAGCGTGTTAATATTGTGAGGTTAGTCTTAGTCATAGGTTTAGTGTAGCTCATAAGTCTAGCTTGCATTGTTCTTGACCATTGTACAATCATTAGATATGAGCGTGTTAATATTGTGAAGTTAGTCTTAGTCATAGGTTTAGTGTAGCTCATAAGTCTAGCTTGCATTGTTCTTGACCATTGTACAATCATTAGATTTGAGCGTGTTAATATTGTGAGGTTAGTCTTAGTCATAGGTTTAGTGTAGCTCATAAGTCTAGCTTGCATTGTTCTTGACCATTGTACAATCATTAGATAGGAACGTGTTAATATTGTGAGGTTAGTCTTAGTCATAGGTTTAGTGTAGCTCATAAGTCTAGCTTGCATTGTTCTTGACCATTGTACAATCATTAGATATGAGCGTGTTAATATTGTGAGGTTAGTCTTAGTCATAGGTTTAGTGTAGCTCATAAGTCTAGCTTGCATTGTTCTTGACCATTGTACAATCATAAGATAGGAGCGTGTTAATATTGTGAGGTTAGTCTTAGTAATAGGTTTAGTGTAGCTCATAAGTCTAGCTTGCATTGTTCTTGACCATTGTACAATCATAAGATAGGAGCGTGTTAATATTGTGAGGTTAGTCTTAGTAATAGGTTTAGTGTAGCTCATAAGTCTAGCTTGCATTGTTCTTGACCATTGTACAATCATAAGATAGGAGCGTGTTAATATTGTGAGGTTAGTCTTAGTAATAGGTTTAGTGTAGCTCATAAGTCTAGCTTGCATTGTTCTTGACCATTGTACAATCATAAGATAGGAGCGTGTTAATATTGTGAGGTTAGTCTTAGTAATAGGTTTAGTGTAGCTCATAAGTCTAGCTTGCATTGTTCTTGACCATTGTACAATCATAAGATAGGAGCGTGTTAATATTGTGAGGTTAGTCTTAGTCATAGGTTTAGTGTAGCTCATAAGTCTAGCTTGCACTGTTCTTGACCATTGTACAATCATTAGATAGGAACGTGTTAATATTGTGAGGTTAGTCTTAGTCATAGGTTTAGTGTAGCTCATAAGTCTAGCTTGCATTGTTCTTGACCATTGTACAATCATTAGATAGGAACGTGTTAATATTGTGAGGTTAGTCTTAGTCATAGGTTTAGTGTAGCTCATAAGTCTAGCTTGCATTGTTCTTGACCATTGTACAATCATAAGATAGGAGCGTGTTAATATTGTGAGGTTAGTCTTAGTCATAGGTTTAGTGTAGCTCATAAGTCTAGCTTGCATTGTTCTTGACCATTGTACAATCATAAGATAGGAGCGTGTTAATATTGTGAGGTTAGTCTTAATCATAGGTTTAGTGTAGCTCATAAGTCTAGTTTGCATTGTTCTTGACCATTGTACAATCATTAGATAGGAGCGTGTTAATATTGTGAGTTATAACTGTATGAAACAACTGTGGCGTAATGTTTATTTTTAAATAAATAAAACCTCTAAACCACAAATAACATTTATATAAACCTTACGTACATTTCAATTGCTCAGCAATCATCTTCAGAGATATTTAAAAAATACAGAGTTGTATTTTTTAAATACCTCTGAAGATGATTGCTGAACAATTGAAATGTACATAAGGTTTAAATAAATGTTATTTGTGGTTTAGAGGTTTTATTTATTTAAAAATTGTGTTAGTCTTAGTCATATATTTAGTGCAGGCACATAAGTCTAGCTTGCATTGTTCTTGACCATTGTACAATCAATAGATAGGAGCGTGTTAATATTGTGAGGTTAGTCTTAGTAATAGGTTTGGTGTAGCTCATAAGTCTAGCTTGCATTGTTCTTGACCATTGTACAATCATTAGATAGGAGCGTGTTAATATTGTGAGGTTAGTCTTAGTAATAGGTTTAGTGTAGCTCATAAGTCTAGCTTGCATTGTTCTTGACCATTGTACAATCATTAGATAGGAACGTGTTAATATTGTGAGGTTAGTCTTAGTCATAGGTTTAGTGTAGCTCATAAGTCTAGCTTGCATTGTTCTTGACCATTGTACAATCATAAGATAGGAGCGTGTTAATATTGTGAGGTTAGTCTTAGTCATAGGTTTAGTGTAGCTCATAAGTCTAGCTTGCATTGTTCTTGACCATTGTACAATCATAAGATAGGAGCGTGTTAATATTGTGAGGTTAGTCTTAATCATAGGTTTAGTGTAGCTCATAAGTCTAGTTTGCATTGTTCTTGACCATTGTACAATCATTAGATAGGAGCGTGTTAATATTGTGAGTTATAACTGTATGAAACAACTGTGGCGTAATGTTTATTTTTAAATAAATAAAACCTCTAAACCACAAATAACATTTATATAAACCTTATGTACATTTCAATTGCTCAGCAATCATCTTCAGAGATATTTAAAAAATACAGAGTTGTATTTTTTAAATACCTCTGAAGATGATTGCTGAACAATTGAAATGTACCTAAGGTTTAAATAAATGTTATTTGTGGTTTAGAGGTTTTATTTATTTAAAAATTGTGAGTTAGTCTTAGTCATATATTTAGTGCAGGCACATAAGTCTAGCTTGCATTGTTCTTGACCATTGTACAATCATAAGATAGGAGCGTGTTAATATTGTGAGGTTAGTCTTAGTCATAGGTTTAGTGTAGCTCATAAGTCTAGCTTGCACTGTTCTTGACCATTGTACAATCATTAGATAGGAACGTGTTAATATTGTGAGGTTAGTCTTAGTCATAGGTTTAGTGTAGCTCATAAGTCTAGCTTGCATTGTTCTTGACAATTGTACAATCATTAGATAGGAACGTGTTAATATTGTGAGGTTAGTCTTAGTCATAGGTTTAGTGTAGCTCATAAGTCTAGCTTGCATTGTTCTTGACCATTGTACAATCATAAGATAGGAGCGTGTTAATATTGTGAGGTTAGTCTTAGTCATAGGTTTAGTGTAGCTCATAAGTCTAGCTTGCATTGTTCTTGACCATTGTACAATCATAAGATAGGAGCGTGTTAATATTGTGAGGTTAGTCTTAATCATAGGTTTAGTGTAGCTCATAAGTCTAGTTTGCATTGTTCTTGACCATTGTACAATCATTAGATAGGAGCGTGTTAATATTGTGAGTTATAACTGTATGAAACAACTGTGGCGTAATGTTTATTTTTAAATAAATAAAACCTCTAAACCACAAATAACATTTATATAAACCTTATGTACATTTCAATTGCTCAGCAATCATCTTCAGAGATATTTAAAAAATACAGAGTTGTATTTTTTAAATACCTCTGAAGATGATTGCTGAACAATTGAAATGTACATAAGGTTTAAATAAATGTTATTTGTGGTTTAGAGGTTTTATTTATTTAAAAATTGTGAGTTAGTCTTAGTCATATATTTAGTGCAGGCACATAAGTCTAGCTTGCATTGTTCTTGACCATTGTACAATCAATAGATAGGAGCGTGTTAATATTGTGAGGTTAGTCTTAGTAATAGGTTTGGTGTAGCTCATAATTCTAGCTTGCATTGTTCTTGACCATTGTACAATCATTAGATAGGAGCGTGTTAATATTGTGAGGTTAGTCTTAGTAATAGGTTTAGTGTAGCTCATAAGTCTAGCTTGCATTGTTCTTGACCATTGTACAATCATTAGATAGGAACGTGTTAATATTGTGAGGTTAGTCTTAGTCATAGGTTTAGTGTAGCTCATAAGTCTAGCTTGCATTGTTCTTGACCATTGTACAATCATAAGATAGGAGCGTGTTAATATTGTGAGGTTAGTCTTAGTCATAGGTTTAGTGTAGCTCATAAGTCTAGCTTGCATTGTTCTTGACCATTGTACAATCATAAGATAGGAGCGTGTTAATATTGTGAGGTTAGTCTTAATCATAGGTTTAGTGTAGCTCATAAGTCTAGTTTGCATTGTTCTTGACCATTGTACAATCATTAGATAGGAGCGTGTTAATATTGTGAGTTATAACTGTATGAAACAACTGTGGCGTAATGTTTATTTTTAAATAAATAAAACCTCTAAACCACAAATAACATTTATATAAACCTTATGTACATTTCAATTGCTCAGCAATCATCTTCAGAGATATTTAAAAAATACAGAGTTGTATTTTTTAAATACCTCTGAAGATGATTGCTGAACAATTGAAATGTACATAAGGTTTAAATAAATGTTATTTGTGGTTTAGAGGTTTTATTTATTTAAAAATTGTGAGTTAGTCTTAGTCATATATTTAGTGCAGGCACATAAGTCTAGCTTGCATTGTTCTTGACCATTGTACAATCAATAGATAGGAGCGTGTTAATATTGTGAGGTTAGTCTTAGTAATAGGTTTGGTGTAGCTCATAAGTCTAGCTTGCATTGTTCTTGACCATTGTACAATCATTAGATAGGAGCGTGTTAATATTGTGAGGTTAGTCTTAGTAATAGGTTTAGTGTAGCTCATAAGTCTAGCTTGCATTGTTCTTGACCATTGTACAATCATAAGATAGGAGCGTGTTAATATTGTGAGGTTACTCTTAGTCATAGGTTTAGTGTAGCTCATAAGTCTAGCTTGCATTGTTCTTGACCATTGTACAATCATAAGATAGGAGCGTGTTAATATTGTGAGGCTAGTCTTAATCATAGGTTTAGTGTAGCTCATAAGTCTAGTTTGCATTGTTCTTGACCATTGTACAATCATTAGATAGGAGCGTGTTAATATTGTGAGTTATAACTGTATGAAACAACTGTGGCGTAATGTTTATTTTTAAATAAATAAAACCTCTAAACCACAAATAACATTTATATAAACCTTATGTACATTTCAATTGCTCAGCAATCATCTTCAGAGATATTTAAAAAATACAGAGTTGTATTTTTTAAATACCTCTGAAGATGATTGCTGAACAATTGAAATGTACATAAGGTTTAAATAAATGTTATTTGTGGTTTAGAGGTTTTATTTATTTAAAAATTGTGAGTTAGTCTTAGTCATATATTTAGTGCAGGCACATAAGTCTAGCTTGCATTGTTCTTGACCATTGTACAATCAATAGATAGGAGCGTGTTAATATTGTGAGGTTAGTCTTAGTAATAGGTTTGGTGTAGCTCATAAGTCTAGCTTGCATTGTTCTTGACCATTGTACAATCATTAGATAGGAGCGTGTTAATATTGTGAGGTTAGTCTTAGTAATAGGTTTAGTGTAGCTCATAAGTCTAGCTTGCATTGTTCTTGACCATTGTACAATCATTAGATAGGAACGTTTTACATGTGATGGAAAACAAGTAATATAAAAATTTTTTTAAAGTAAATATCTACTTACATCAACAAAGACAATTTTTATGTTAGTTTCTTTTTATTTTATAATTACAATTAATATAAATGTGTATATACATATGTCAGAATAACAATATACTAAGTGGGAAAATAGAAAGCGGATATCCTTGCAATTTTCCATTTTCCTTTCTGTATAGTGTTGTACTATTATTTTTGTTTGTTACTATTTATATTTTTTTTATCGTCGCTTGCATTGTGTTGTAGTTTCTTTTCGCTTTTTCTTTTCCCATTGTCCGTTTATGAAGCAAGGTTAGGTACCGTTAATCAAGTTTGTTTTTTTTATTCTTTTCATTCATTTTTAATCCTAGAGCAATATTTATGATATAGTTTAGTAACCATGGCAACAATTTAAGGTTATACAATGAAGGTTGTTCATTTAGATTTTCAAGTTAATTTCTAGCTATGAGAAAGTTGGCTCACAGCCAAAAAGCGCTAGACTTTGATTATGAAGATAGTCAGTTCGAATCCGGCTAGACCCCTCAAGTTTAAAAAATTTAATTATTGAATAAATATTTTAAAAAACGGTGATAATATCAATTGTCATCCACTAAATTTTAAAACAAACGAATTTAACTTGATTGCACGAATAAAAACGTATTTTATTAACGCTTAAAAATTTGTACAAGATATATATATATCAGGAGAGTGTGAGCTAGTAGAAGGAATTGAAAAAAAACAGTCATTTAACTAGATCCGTTTCATTTTAAAAAAAATGTATTCCCACAGAACAATTACACGTTTTTCTACCTTCGCACTCAAAAGACGTCCTGCGTTGCAGAAACTCTCCTTAGATGGACCCCGATTACTAACAGCTCTGTTAGTAGGGTTTTAAAATGGGTCTAGTTTTTATTTACACCGGTAATGATTACAATGATTTACATTAAATTGGTTACTACGTCACTCAAAAATGTTTAGAACTCAATAATGTAATGCACTCAATAATATATTGCGCCCAATAATGTATTACGCTCAATAGTGTACTACGCTCAATAATGCATCACGCTCAATAATGTTTTGCGACCAATAATGTATTATGCTCAATAATGTCACACTCTCAATAATGTATTACGCTTAATAATGTATTGTGACCAATACATAATGGTCACATTACATTGAGCAGTAATGTATTACGCTCAATAATGTAATACGTTCAAAATATATTGCGCATAATAATGTATTACGCTTAATAATTCGTCATCCTAACATTGCAGCTTTGTCACTACTGATTTCTATGGCACAAGTTTTTGTTGTAGTCTTGAGGCAACCAGCCGGTACGAGTATTATCGCCTACGAAGGAGAGGAAAGGGTGGGGAAAATAAAGGAAGGGACATAAAACCCATTGGTACAGAATATGAAGAGGTACCATCCCGTGTGTAGGGGTCATACTCCCCTATAGGTTGCTTAAACTAGTTACCTGTTACATTATGTATCTAGTAGTTGTCGATCGGTCAAGGGTCAGTAAATTTCAGTTTTGTTACTAAAGAAAACACACCCCAGCTTAACGTATTTCTTACTAAATACATCGCACACTATATTCTGGGGCAAGACGTATTTAGATACGTGCGTCTAGAACACTGAATGCCTCTATTAAATATGTTTACGAGGCTTTTATACGTACGAATGCCTCGTAAATTTAGACTTCTAACGGGCATTTCGGTATTGATTTCGACCTTTCATGTCACTGATATAGCGAGAAATAAAATGAGGTAGAAATTCCTCTCATTAACACAAAATGTAATGATAAAACTTCACGGTGACGCCTAAAAATTGGAAATGATGAAAAAAAATCACATAACTAAAATGTATAATTAAAGATTTCTACAATAGAACAATAGATTCAATGTAATAAAAAGAGAAATATGTATTCTGTACTCCATTAAACTATACTTATAAGGTAACCGGTCATGATAAATTTAGTCATTAAAAGAATAAAAATGTCTAATGTAAGCTAAACGATTGGCAGATCAATTTACCTACAACTTAGTAGTAGATGGGGTCGTCTTTCATTTAACGCATCAATGTCTGGCTGGTATTACTGAAAGTTATGCCAAACCAGCCAACCTTTTAAAACCAAACCCGTTTATACTTTATAATAAACGTAGACCCTAGTGTATTGTGTTCTTGTGTAACAAAGAACGATTATAATAATTAAATTCCTTCTATTAGCTCACAATCTCCTGATATACCTTGTACAAATTTACAATCATTAATAAAATACGTTTTTATTCACCCAATCAAGTTCAAATACATTTCGCTAAACTTATAATTGATAACAATTGATGTTAATATGGTTTTTACAAATATTTATTCAATAATTAAATTATACAAATTTGGGGTTGGATTCGAACTTAGTATCTTCATGTTCGAAGTCTAGCGCTTTGGTACTGAGCCAACCTTCCAATAGCTATTAATCCATTTTTCAAAGATGTATATGAATTTCTTTTTGCCCCTCATCTGGTTATCGTCGAAACCCCTATTCCACAATCTTAAATTGTTACCATGGTTACAATATCATTATTAATGCTCTAGGATTTGAAATGAATGGATGAAAAGAATAAACTAAACAAACAAACTGGATTTACGGTATCGAACCTTGTTTCACAAACGGACGATGAGAAAGGAAAGCGAAAAGAAACTACAACACAGTACGACGAAAAAAGAAAGGGTATAAATAGTAAGAAACAAAAATAACAGTCTAACACAATACATAGAAATAAAAATGGAAAATTGCAAGGAAATTCGCTTTCTATTTTGTGATTTAGTATTGTTATTCTGACATATGGATATACATATTTATTTTAATTGTAATTACAAAATAAAATGTAACTAAAATAACATTTTTCTGTATTGATTTAAGTAAAAATTAAATTTTTTTTCAATAATTTTTTTTATATAATATGTTCATTTGTTTTTATATGTGTGATCTTATAAAGTTTCATATGCGTGAGGTCTAATGGGTATTCTTTCAAAATAAATTTTAGGGTCGTAATAGCCATATTTTATTATTTACCTACATCGCTAGGTATAAAATTATGTATACGGCTAATTATGTATTGACTAATGACGTTGGTATAAATAGTCATTATTTATTACACTACAGTTCCAATATTTTGTTTTATTTCGTTAACCCTCTTCCCGCTATAAATTAGCAATGCATTGCAATCTAACAAAATAAGTTCAATTCCACCAACAGAAAGTGCCACGGGTATAAATTCCCTCAAGCAGGTGTAGGCTGCTTCGCCACTGTAAAGTACTTCTTTTACATAAGGCATCAAAGTCTCTTTCTTTAATTAAATGTCGACAGTGACATCACAGAGTTCTTTTTTCAAAAATAGAAGGAGGTTTGTTTTCCTTCATTAAAAGTTCAGTATTTTCTAAATTAAATATAAAACATTTAAACGAGATACAATTTTACAACGACAAATTATAATCAAAACTGAACGAAAAACAGTTTTTGATACATATACTCGACGTACCGATACCACTATGTTACCTTTTTCAGGAATCAAATATTAAATACCTATAACATCGTAGCCACATATACAATACCAACAATCCAAAATATATGACTAATGACACAATAATAAATAAATAAATAAAAATTATAAATTATTATAAAACAAAATTAAAACTTTTAAACGTAAACATATCAATTCCACACAAATTAAAATGTCAGCATGTTCACAGCCATGGTGAGTTCGTGTTAACAAATATGCAATTATTTTAGTTTGTGTTGGCTTAATATGTTTACATAGAAATGTTTTCAATTTCTTCTACTACTTCATAATCTCGCTATATATCTTGTACACATTTTAAATTGTTAATAAAATATTTTTTGTTCATTTACTTAAGTTCAAATACATTTCTAAAAATTTGTAATGGATGACACTTGATGTTAATACAGTCGTGGTGTCATCTATAACTTGATTTCATACAACAGATGGTTTCCTCTACGTTTAGAGGTTATGTGTAAATAATTCACTATATCCTTTACATTCAGACATATTGTATATTAAAATCAAGTATGTAAGTTTATTATTGGCTTGTTAATCAAATTTAAAATAAAACGTATAATACAGTATATAATTTTGAAATAACAATGTGAAGTTATAATGATTGTTGGGCTTTTAAAATAGTTAAATTCTATATTTTGTAGTTTAGGCTCTTATTAACGATCCTACAATACACATCTAAGGGAAATGTAACGATTAAAGCTTATATCTTTGCAAGCTTAGGCTTATATTATAGGTATTGTAATTTGTAGAGTTTACGATCCCTTCTATAGCCCCGCCATTAGTCTTGTGTAAAAACAAGTAATATAATTATTTTTAAAGTTAATTCCCACTTAAATCATCAAAGAAAAATTTTACTTTAGTTTTTTTTATTTTATAATTACAAATTATATAAATACAGTAAACTCCCGATTATCCGTGGGCGGATTAACCGGTTTGCGGATTATCCGGGGTCTGTCATTGTATTACAAATATCCAATTTTTATTCCAATCAGATTCATGTGTTTAAATTTCCAAACGGTGAATTACGACGTAAATACATATAAGGCTTAATAGAAGTTAAGATGAAGGGAATAGATATGTAAATATGTACGTACTAATTTTTACATTGAAAGGGAAGTATCCCGACGCGGGCCAGCGAAATAAAAGGGACGAGCAGACTACTGTATATAAGAGACAATGACAAAATGCTTGGACGCCCGAAAACCTAATGTGTATCATAGCATTGTAAACAAATGTCAGCTAATGTCGGCTATAAATAGTTTAGGACCTGACATATGCATTATCCATGTCTGTCATATACATTATCGATCTTTATGGCTTTGTGACACACGTGACACAAGTAGACATTGTGCGATAAAATGGTTCTCAAGAAATTTAGATCGCACATTAAAGCTAAATCAATGCTCACAAAAAAAAACAGACGAAAGTGACAGATTTTTTTGTTAAAAAGTGAAAGTATTATTTGTAAAGGAAATTACATATGTACATACATACTTACTTTTGACATATAGCCTACTTATGTACGTATTGTAAATAGTTAGACATATAAATGTACATGTTATAATCCGTCAAATACATCGACATTTTAAATTATTTTCTGTATTTATTTTGTCCTCTGAAGATTGTTTGTGAATTGCATTAACCGGCGTAATTATTTGTGTAACTTATGGCATAATAATCGATTATCGATAGTTTTGCGTATTCTTTGTTCATAGCGGATTATCCGGGGAATTCGTTATCCGGCGTTGCCGGGCCACCCTATTCCATGGATAATCGTGAGTTTACCGTATGTATATACATACGTATGTCAGAATAACAATATTAAATGGTAAAATAGAAAGCGAATACTATTGCAATTTTCAATTTTCATTTCTATGTATGACGTTGGACTGTTATTTTTCTTTGTTACTATTTAAGCTTATTTGCTTCCTTTTTCTGTCACTTGCATTGTGTTGTAGTTTATTTCCCCTTTCCTTTCGCATTCCCCGTTTGTGAAGCAAGTTTCGATATCA
The DNA here is from genome assembly GCA_036971475.1 of Prosapia bicincta. Taxonomy (NCBI): domain Eukaryota; kingdom Metazoa; phylum Arthropoda; class Insecta; order Hemiptera; family Cercopidae; genus Prosapia; species Prosapia bicincta. Next base: position 74,061,419 of record JBAIZL010000010.1, on the reverse strand, counting down.
TGAATTCAGTTTGTTTGTATATTTTATTTTTTTCATTCATATTTAATCCTAGCGCATTATTTATGATATTGTGTGGTAACCATGGCAACAATATAAGGTTCTGTATTGCGGAATTTAAGGCCCTGTTTATAAGGCCATACAACAGTTTACGTCAACAAAAATTTAACAAGAACGCGTGATGCTCTCTCTTACTGTACATTATTAAATACAGAAAAAAATTAATTTTTTATTATTAAAATCTACGAAATTAAAATGTTTTTATTCTATTTAAAATTATTATCTTCTGAAGTTATTATTTGATAACAGTTATATAAGATAAATATTGCTGATTATTATAAATGAGAAAATGTTATTTCCACACGTGCTATCTATAAACATAACCATAGATTATTTATTTATAGCCGTTATTCATGTATCGCTATTTATATAGTACTCTCCTTTTATGCAATATAATTTAATTATTATGTCAATCAATGTTTGTCTAGCGTGAACGAAAATTTTTTAAAACCCGGCTCATTCGAATTTCAGATTTTAACTTTATTGTTATTTTACTTATAATTTCCTTCCTGAAATTATGTGGTACAAGTTCTTTATGACAAAAAATTGGCCATTGCATACATTAAAAAATAGTATTCTGTGAAATGTTGTAGTAGTATAAGTACTTTTATTCGATAGTTTTACGTAATTTACACCATAGACCTATACTAATTCTCTTCGTATGAAAATATTAAAAACCTCTCTCCAAGGCAGAGCGTATAACTAATTAAATATTAAACAAACAAATTATACTAGCCTATGACATTATTGGTAGTGCTTTAAAAAAATACTTTTAGCTTCTAACGGTATTTTCTGAGTTTCTTCTCTTTCCTCGAAGGTCTCGTTCAAAACTTGTTACATAAGGAAAACTTCCCTTTGCGTCTGCCCAGTTCCCGCCCTCGTACCAGGATGCTACATCTTGAAAGCCACAAACAAACTTATCAGTACTTTCTGTGTCAGCATTCTAAGTTCAGGAATTTTCTAGTCACTTGTCACTTTTTAGTACATTCACTTTTAAATGAAGTATTTTCTTATCAGTAAACTAAATTTGTATATGTATACATGTGTAAAATTTCAATATGATGTCAATTTTAAATTAAATAAATAAATTTATTTTAAATATTGTTTGGCATTAAGAGAAATGTACACGAATATTGGTTATGGAAAGCATATATAAGAGAAGACAGCAAATAGAAGTTTTATATATATATATATATATATATATATATATATATATATATATATTGGACATAATATAGGCCTATAGAATGTAGTCCATTAAAATACGTCGAATATCCCGAGTAATTATACGGCACGATATCAGGCGTTTATTGCCCATGCCTATTTCTTTATTTACGACTAATAACCTCATAGATTTGCGATTTTATCAGTTTTTATTCAATTTAAATATAACGAGGTTATACAAATTTCATAGAGTAAGTTATTAGGGTGGTGCGGGCGATCTAGAGTTGTCGGGGGAATTTAATGAATAATTTAATTTTCTTTTTGAACGTATAACGTAATTTAAATCCCTTGAGGGGATATTAAGGTAAGAAAAGTTCCAAAGCTTTGAAGTTTTAGTGAAATTCGAGACACGCGAGACTAGAAATTCGGAGGGCTCGTAAAAATTCTGGAACAAAGTGAGTTAGAAACAATGTTTCCCAGAAATATCTTAGCAACTAAATTTCCTATGGTTTCATATTTCAAGCACAGAATATTCTTATTTTGTTTTCCTAAATAACCATTGAATTAAAATTAGAAAGGTATTGGAAGAAGGTTTGGGCATGGTGTTGCCACTTAACCAGAGGGATATATATTCTCGGTTGTCATGGAGATTACCAGTTTCTGATTGAACGAAAGCAACAAAATATAAATCTTCTGAGAAATATAAAATTTAATTATAGTAATAATTCGTATTAATTATATTATAACTGCTCATAGAAATGCAATAATTTCTTGGTTTGCAGCTGACTCCATCAGTGTAATTACAAATATGGGACTATTTTATAAAATAACATATGTCATAAGTCCCGGAATGTAGAAAGATAATTAAAATGTCCAGTAGGAGTGTTCAGGAAGTGGTGGTTAAAGCAGCTTTTCCCCCTTCTCTTCATCTAAGCACCGTCAGGAACTGGACTCAGTCGTTGTGAGGACCGATATATGTAGAAGCTAAACGGCGTCTCAGATTGAGTTAAGGCAAGCCAGGTAGCTGAGGCCCTGGGACCGGCCTGGACCTAAGAATAGGCTGGGACAGCCTGGCGAGAAAATCCTATTAGTGACGCATTGCCGATTACTCCACTTAAAAACCTTAAACTAATAAATACGCATTATACGGGAAAAAACGCTGATAAGGGTTTCTTAGTTACTATTAAACAAACAATTGCGTGTTAATCGGCCGACTTTAAGTGTGATTACCGGTTAAGCTTCGTATAGCGTTACCTATACGTCTCCTTCGGTATAGGTAACCACACTTAATGTTGGCTAATTAACACGCAATTGTTTGTTTAATAGTAACTAAGAAACCCTTATCAGCGTTTTTCCCGTATAATGAGACATTTTTTTATTAACCTGAGACAAACACGCAATTGTTTGTTTAATAATAATTAAGAAAACAGTATTAACGTTTTTCCCATATAATGCGTATTTATTAGTTTAAGGTTTTCAAGTGGAGTAATCGGCGATGCGTCACTAATGGGATGCTCTCGCAGGCCTGACCCTGCCTATTTATAGGCATAGGCCGGTCTTAATCCCCCAGCTACCTGGCTTGCCTTAACTTAACTTGAGACGGCGTATAGGTTTGACAGACACTAAGTTATTGATCTTCCCACTATACTTTGATTTAAAGTAGAATAGGAATGAGTCTGTGGCATGGTAGGGATGCGGTGTTGTCAGTTCGAACGCTGTGACTCTCAAGCCGTCATTATCAGCGGCAGAACGAATCAAGCTACAGCAATGTAAAATTACTCCACCACAGCTACGATGAAACTGAGCGACGAACGGAAGTTTTACGTCGAATTGGCAACAAGGCTCACCCACGCAGCAAGATGTGAACTTCCTATTCGTTCAGATGGTGGTATACCCTACTCCTTCTGGCCAATATCACCAACGTAAAATCCTATTCTGTTTTAAATCAAACTATAGTTGGAAGTATCCAGGATAATAGACATCGACAGGCTAAGTCTCTTGTGACTTATTATGCTGCACCACCCAATTCGTTTATTTTATTTTATATTGTTATGTGACTGATGGTTACAGTTAACAATAGGATAGAATTTAAACACAGAAAAGTTTACGTAAAATATGAAATGCAAATAATAACGCTAAAAACGTATATATAATTTCTTACGCGTTCTCCGTGAAATCATGAAGTTGTATTAATAAAACAATCTATGTTTTACAAATTACGCATCGCTGTAGAAAATCATAAAGTGTAACGAGATAGAACTACAACTCAAAGTGAAGTGCAGTAAATTCACTGCATTATGTTCTCAGAGTTACAAAGTTCAACCTTTGAACTTTCTCCCAACGTTGTGGAAGTCTTTACGTCTGGATTAAAAAAAAATAGCTTTAAACTTTGAATAACGCTCCCCCTGAAGATTTGTCTTTGACGCTAAATGCATATACTTTAGTTTCTATGAATGTTGTCTTGAACTAAAGCAATATCAAAACTACACTAAAAGTATATTGCATGTCATGGCAGTGACGTAGATTATAATGGAAGGGTAATATATATTTATTCATCTTTATTTCTGTTAGGATTATTTTTCTATATCTGAGTACAGTTTTATGCCTTTCCTAATGATACAATATTTTTCTCTCTGAGAGGAAAATATTGAAACGTTAGGAAAGCCAGAAAACTGAACTAAAATATAGAGAAGGGTAATATTTTTGTTTTCTTGGAATGTTTTTTTTTTGACTTCATGATGACCCAAAGCATTCAAAACGTTATTTTTCTATGGTTGCAGGATGCCTTTTCTGCACTACATCTAAAGATGTATATTTTTTAGGAGACTTACTAATCTGATGTAATTTATTATATTTAACTTTGAAGTTTAAAGGCAATTAGAAATTTTATTATCATCGTCTGTGAACAATAAGAGGGGATGTGAGTCGAATCGGTATAAACATGGACAGAAAACTCGTAAATTTTAAATTTCAAGGTGATTGTAGCTTCTGAAAGTGATTGTTACTGTAATAATAGTGGTTGCAACATGTTCTTGGTCATAATACCTTCCCTGAATACCACGTGTCCCAAGTACCTATCAGGTCTCTTGCAAGCAATGTTGGTAGTATAAATAGAAACATTTGTAATTATTATTTATATTTATTTACTAAAATAATAGATAATTATTTCTAGCTTTGGCCAGGCCTTGATGATGGTGCAAAAGGAGTCGTATCATTATAATACTACGACATAGTTGGGGGTGTCATCTCTGCTCCTCGAGACAATAGTATACTTTTGTATTATAAAAAATGGTTTTTCATTGTGGAAAACCAATTTTGGTTATTATCGTCAATCAACAGTAGAAAGTAAAGCAAAGTATTTTAAATAAAACAAAAAAAAATTAAACTTAAACAAAAAATGTAAAAACACAATAATAAAATACAAAACAAAAACAACATATATGATAAATAAATAGTATTTAAACATAATAATAATAATAATAATAATGAAACAATAAAGACATAAGAATAGTAATAAAACCAAAAGACATAAAGATAAATATATAACAACAACAAAGCAATAAATAGCAATAAATTTAAAACCATAAAGTTTAACAATTAATCTAAAAAAGTAAATAATTAAAAAATATAATTCTTTTCAATACAAATTTGTTGTTAACAATAAATGAATATCTAAAAACACAAACAAACATTAATACTTATACTATAATTAATAAATAAATTACTAAATATAAAATTCCAAATATTAAAATTTAAATAGTATATTTAGGTGACGAAGGAATGAGATGATACTGTCGATGGCCGCGGGAACGTCTATCAACACCACCTTGACTATTAAAAATGTCGCGGACATTTTATGAACCACCATCCTGATAACTATGAGTTAGACAGGAGCGACCAGCGCGAAGGCGTGTAACCACCACTTCCTCTCTACGTTTCCAACAGATAGACGACCTCCATGGACGGACGTTATCCTTAATTTCCCTCAGACAGTAGTTTAAGATGATGAGCACAATTTTGTGCCGAAATTGTATTTAGGTATTAGTAACAGTTCCAGATCGTCATTAAAATCAATATTATTAGAATTATTGCTCTTTATATATATATAAATAACAACTTGCGGATAGAAACGACCTGTAAATACTTTTTCATTGCATTATGCTGTTGTCTCTTTGCAATCTGTGAGTGAGTGTTAACTCTGCGATTGTTTTAATCGAGGCGTATCGCATTCAATAGTGCGATAACTAAAATCATTAAAATCGATGCCACCACATCTGTCAAATGCACAAACAGCTTCGTAACGCCCTTTGTTAATACGGCTTCGACAATTTCGCATTGTTAGCCATATGATAGTAGAACATTAATAGCTGTCAGAGCACCGGATCACAGTTCGCACTTTAAACGTACTGTTAAAGTATAGAAGGTACAAACAAAGGATGTACACAAAACTCACAAATTATTAATTTATTGACTCAGACGCGTTTTAATGAAATAGTCATCATCAGTGAGTACATCACCAGTCTGTACATCAACCTCTAACTTTCAACTCTGTAGCTCTAAGTACAACTTCAGTTATAAGTTAGAGTTTGTAATAGGAACACTCACTGATTGTGATGATGATGATGATGATGATGATGATGATGATGATGATGATGACTTTATCATTGAATCGCGTATGAGCTAATAAATTATTAACTTTTGAGTTTTGTGTATGTCTTTATTTGTATCAACATAATCTCACAATGTGTAGAAGGTTTAAAAGTGTCGAAGTAGGCCACTATTCAGGCTGCAACAGTTCCTCGTTATATATGACGTAAGCAACGGTAAGATTAAATTAATTAAACTAACAGATAAGTTTCGGAAAAAGGAAATGTATAATTTTTATTAAATATTGAACCTAAATTTAGTACGTTTTAGCAATAGCATTTTAACGTTTTATTTACCAATGAAGAAATACTGTGATGAATTAAGGTAAACGATAAACTTGAAGATATAATTCAGAAGTTGTATTTATCAATTTAACATTATATTCAACTAATTAACTACTTACGGGACTTAAAACATAAATACGTTAAAGTAAAACGTGCTTGAGCAGAACTGCTTGTTCACAATTATAATTACTTGAACAAAATGTAGCGGACTTGTCGCGTCATAAATCTGAGATATATTCTATGAGATTTATGCCTTTAATACAGTTTAAATGTTTAGTTTTTACGCATCCTTTTCTCGCAAATTGTTTGTTTTAAGAGATTGGAAAATCAAACTTTCAAGCGGTATTGGGCAACTGGTAATTGGAATTAGTAGACGTGTCCAAGGCTGGATTCGACGGCTTAGGCAAATGCTATCAAGGAGTTTGGTGCTTAAAAACCACTTTGTAAATGTCGCAGTATAAAAGAAGGAGATAATTAAAAATATAATACACTATTTAAATACAATAAACCTCGTCCAATACACTTTTTGCTTAAAATAGTAATTTCCTTCACACAAACTTCATAGTATGAGAATTTCTTGATGCAATTATTTAAACCAAATAAAACTCTTTCTTCTAACAATTTCACTCCCATATTTTCTGAGAAAGAATTACATATTTTAAATGTCTTGTACTATGGTATTGCGAGGTTAGGTTTTCAACAATCCTGATCTGGCGTTTTTCTGCTTTGTGGTCATGTGTTAGAAATGTAAACAGGCTTCTTATAGACTACCTCACAGGCCTGCTTCAACTTGTGGGAAAACTGCAGTGGAAAATGCGGAAAACGTCCTAAGGAAGATTTTCCGCTTCGTTACCTCGTTTCTTTGTCTCAAGGGAGTGATGCTGAAGAGGAAATATAAAGTTCTTGACATAGCTGAAGTCTCTCTTACTTCGATTAGCAAATTACTTTTATAGTTTCAACTCTAGTATAACTTCGTGGCCATATAGTATAGTTTTAAAATTATTTTGGGAGTTTAAATTATGTTGAAAAATAAAATATATTTAAATTAAAAAGTGTTACAAAAAAATACAAAGTGTATGCGATAGTTAGCTATAAATTAAAATGAAATAATATTTATTTAAATAATTGATTAAACAATTGTTTTACTATAAACTAACCGAGGGGGGATTCAGAATTTCCCTACACAAGGACTGTTTCCTAAGGTTTTTTTGTAAAGAAAAACAGATAATTTTGATGCGTTTTCTCTATTTGGTCGGAGTTAAAAATCAAGGTATGACGGTTGCGAGAGAACAAGACCTTCCTCATAAAAATACTGAAAGTGCTTTGATTTTTGAATTAGACATTAATGATACATGTTTATAAGAAAAAAATAATTTTCAAATATGTATTAATTTTTTAAAAAAGATTATTACCATTCAGGCAGTATTGTAAAGTAACGTGTCCTTATACTTCATGGGTAAACTTAATTCCCATTTATGAAATAATTTTGAAATGACTACTCATTTTACTGTTTTGGAATATCAGCTCGGTACTCATCGACCCCTGGGAATCTCTGCACTAATATCGATATAATAACTAGTTTGTATGTACCGTTCCGTAATAAGCTCAACAAGTAACACTATACACAAAAAAAATTTTAAGTCAATTCCTACTTACATGAACAAAGCCATTTTTTATTTCAGTTACTTTTTATTAAATAATTAAAATTAACATAAATTAAGTAACATAACCTATACGTTTAAAGAGCAGTTCTACCACATACCCTATAACAAAAAATCAGCGGATTTATGAAATCACACATTAAACTTGATATCACTTATTTTAAACTAAATGGGACTAAATAATTTTATTGCATACCTTGCTCCTTTTGGGAAAAGCTTATCTCCCATATAAAATTAAAATTAATTTATTGTTAAATAAATAATTAATTAATATTTGAAAAAAAAACTGTACTAAAGTCAAGCGACAGCCACAAGTTTAAAAACATGTATTTAAACTTGAGTGTATGAATAAAAAGTATTTGATTAGCGATTGAAAATTTGAACAAGGGTGCGATTTAAAAATTTGAAATACTTATATAGGCTACTTTATACAAACTAAAATTTATAGTAAAAGAGGCTCGTAGGGGCGGCCATCGTCCTTTGAAATCAATCTAGAAACATTGACGTATAACAATTTTGTAAAATAAAAAAAAAGAGTTTTGAGGTTTAGGGTTTGTCGAAAATTAAAACCTATGAACATTTCAGTGGAACAGTGAGTGATATCTTTGTGAAGTTTTTTTTTTTGAATACAATAACCAAAGTCTACTTTTATTTAACGGTTTGTATTTTTATTTTATACCAAAAGCTATCGATTCAATTATGATTAACCTTTATGACAACTTTTTCTTTCAAAGTTGTTTTCTAAGCGCAATGGACACTCCTAAAAGATTTGCATTTTTGTAATTCAATAACAATATCTGTAAGCAAACTTATATTCTTTTTTTACATTTGGCTGTTTTTTAATAATCATTTCCTTTATAAATAAACATACAGACAAATGGACAGATCCAATCAAGCATCAATTGTATCAACTTTTAGTTTGGTCCGTTGCTATCAATAACCAGATAATTCCCACCTCCCTTGAGCATTCTTTTACAATAGCACGCTCACAATAGTAGGCTCACAATAGCAGGCTCACAATAGCAGCCCAAAATTAGCATTCCCTAAATAGTAGGGCTCACAATAGCAGATTTACAAATTCAGGCTTGCAATAGCAGGCACGCAATAGCAAGCTCACAATCGCAGGCTTGCAATGGCAGGATCACGGAACGACTGAAAGCTCTTTTGTATTAAGTGGGAATTCAAATCTGAAAAATTTATTAGATTGTGCTCCTTACAGACCCAAGGAATTTTCCTCTAGGCACTTTATGGATTCCAATTTGAAAACTTTCTGAAATTACTTTCAGATTATATTATTCTAAGAGAGTGCTATAAAGTAGACAGTAATAAAGTTTTTACTGCTTTAAATTTTGTGCTATTTTTGTAATGACGTTAAAATAGCAAAAGAAGCAAGTGAATTATCCTTAAACTAAAAGCAAAAATAAACGAATCTTAAACCTTGTAACCTTATACAAGATGACTTGAATAAGCGGATTAAAAGTTCGTCTGAAACAATAAGAGCGAATTAAAATGCTTTTGAGTAATGTTTAAGCTTGCTGTAAATCGCATAGACTGCTTCAAATCAGTTTGCTTGGATTTTACAACTTGACTGTAGTTGCTTCGAATTGGGTACACATCCCTCTGCGGCTCAAGCAAGATACATTCTCTAATGCCAGTTTAATAATGGTTTAACCTGTCACAGACATGGTTACATTAACGTTCTGACAACTATAAAATATAGGAAAGAATGTTGTCTGAAGTGTGACATATACACGCACTCACAAACACAAATCCAATCATGTATGTAATATTTGGATGGTCATGTTCTTAGACCGAAACACACACACACACACACACACACACACACACACACACACACGCGCGCGCGCACACACACACACACACACACACACACACACACACACACACACACACACACACACACACACACACACACACACACACACACGCGCGCGCGCACACACACACACACACACACACACACACACACACACACACACACACACACACACACACACACACACACACACATACACATGCACACACACACACACACACACACACACACACACAAGTTTTATTTTTTATCAACACTGAATTTAATCAAAGCAATTGACATTGTACGATTTTCGTTCATTAATAAATGAATGTTTAACTAGAAAATCTGTAAAAACAAATATAATATATTTGTATTTATATTAATATATTACATAATCATATATAATGACGTCAAACCCGAGTATTTAATATTCAATATAATATTCTATAAATTAACTGGATTATTTACTCTTCCTTGGATCGTATTGCGTTGGAGTTTGTGTCTTTGATTTATAGTAGGTTTGGAGTCCCTGCCCTACTTTCAGAAGTGCTAGAGGTTCCTTTGCCTTCAATCGTATGTTTCGTCTCTATTTTCGACTGCAATTGTATATATTCTTTCTTCAATAGAAGATTTGTAGTTTCATTTCTGCCTTAGGTATTATTTGTGTAACCCCTTCTCTCGTTTCAGTACTACGAATTTAGGTTCTTATTTGACACTTGCATAAAGTTTGCGTTCTCTGTCCTTCCTTCAGTACGAATCTCGGAGACTCTTCCCTGTCTTCATCAGTGATTATGGAGGTTATTTTCTTGGTTTATTATTAAGTTCAGACTGATCTTCTCTGCTTTCAACATTCAGTTTGGAGTATCCTCTCTGCTATCCAATGGGATGTGTATAGTATCGTGTTCACTTTACTCCAGTATACATAATCCCGTACAAATTATTTCTACATGAATGATACGACTCTGGTACTTGATACATAATGCTGTCACAGTTAAACCACAGGGCAGTTTATGCTTTTGATTGGTCATCAGTCCATCAAAGATGTCAACACCTACATTTTCATGCATATAAGTCATGTCAAAACATAGATTCAAACTTGGTAAACAAAATATGTGGGTTGGTCCCTTCACTTCATTTTTAATGTAAAAAGTGCTGGAAATGTTTTTTTTCTCCCAAATAGGTGCTTGAAAAAGCCAAGTATAATCGAAGATCTGCCTGTGACACTTTAAAGTGTTTTATCCAAAATGAAGATTTGTCCATTGCGGCGCTGTTTCCACATTATACGTTAAACAATCTTTTACAACGGTATTAATTTACCCAACCTTTACTTACATTTCGTTTATAAATGCACACATTGCATTCAAATCTTCTGAACATCATGGTCAATACGATTAACTACTTACCTACTTAAAAAAAGGTGTATTTAGTTTTAAATTTTGACAAATCGTTTCCTTAAATTTTAACTAAATGAGAGTACATTTTACTATTTCCTAACTGGTTTTTGCTCCCTCAACTTGCTTTCAACCCCCTCCCATTTGGGAACCTATGGTCTGAAAGAACTAAGTGACCAGAAAGTACGAGAGCAGCCAAAGCCGATCTAAACACAATGTGAGTGCATAAAGGTTTGTTAAAAATAGAGAAACTTTCAGAATATATTATTTGACTAGAACTAAAACCCTGATACTTTTAACTATTCAACTGTCATTTACCACAGAAATGAGTCACAATCATACGTTTAAACTACATGCTAAACTTTGTGTATAACCAGAGAGGAACAAAGTAGCA
>JBAIZL010000010.1:74025002-74042502 GCA_036971475.1 Prosapia bicincta | reverse complement strand
TTTCTGTTTCACTCGGCTACCACTTTAACAAAGCTATAAATATTTAGATTCAGGACGGTTGAACGCATTTCTGTTTTATTTACTTTCAGCCAGCAATACATTTTACATTAATTCATTTCAATTTTTCACCGATTGTCTACATGTTGGCAGTGAGTCAGCAGAAAACGGTTGCTTTCTTTGACCATGTCGAATGGCTGCTTTCGGAAATGCGATGACCATGTCTGCTAAGAATGGGGTGCCAGGGTAAAGCGAGTGATAATTGGAACTAAATTAAAGACATGACCGGAGATCGATAGGAGTCATGGTGTCTAGTCAGCAAGATTAGGTGGTCATGAATCTCTAGTCTGTGAGATTGGGAGTCATGAGTCTCTAATATGATGACTAAGAAATAGCAAGCACTATGTGAGATGAGAATGGTCATAGATTTTTATTATGCGACGTTGAAAAGTAATATAACTCTAATTTGAGAGTGCGAAGGAATAAGTTTCAATTCTATAAGATTGAAAAGTATTGTGTCCCTAGTGTGAGAGATAGTGAGAGTAGTCACGGGTTTCTTCTTTACGAGATGTGAAATAGTTTAAGGTCATTAGTCTAAGACATTCTAAGTCCTTAATCCATGGGATTGGAGGTCATGAGTTTCTGATAATCGAGATAGGGAAGTCTAATGTGGCTCTGTGACATTAGGAGGTCAAGAGTCTCTAATTTGTAAGATTGTGAGGTCATGATTCTATAATGTGCGTGATAGGGAAGTCTGATGTGTCTGCAGTCTGCAAGGTAGGGAAGTTTCTTTGACTCTGTGACATTAGGAAGTCATGAGTCTCTAATTTGTAAGAATTAGAGGTCATGATTCTATAATATGCATGATAGGGAAGTCTGATGTGTCTACAGTCTGCAAGGTAGGGAAGTTTCTTTGACTCTGTGACATTAGGAAGTCAAGAGTCTCTAATTTGTAAGATTGTGAGGTCATGATCCTATAATGTGCGTGATAAGGAAGACTCATGTGTCTGCAGTCTGCAAGGTAGGGAAGTTTCTTTGACTCTGTGACATTAGGAAGTCAAGAGTCTCTAATTTGTAAGATTGTGGGGCCATGATTCTATAATATGCATGATAGGGAAGTCTGATGTGTCTGCAGCCTGCAAGATAGAGAAGTGTCTGCGTCTATGTGACATTAGGAAGTCATGAGTCTCTAATTTGTAAGATTTAGAGGTCATGATTCTATAATATGCGTGATAGGGAAGTCTGATGTGTCTGTAGTCTGCAAGATAGAGAAGTGTCTGCGTCTCTGTGACATTACGAAGTCAAGAGTCTCTTATTTGTAAGATTGTGAGGTCATGATTCTATAATATGCGTGATAGGGAAGTCTGATGTGTCTGTAGTCTGCAAGATAGAGAAGTGTCTGCGTCTCTGTGACATTAGGAAGTCATGAGTCTCTAATTTGTAAGATTTGGAGGTCATGATTCTATAATCCGCGTGACAGGGAGGTCTGATGTGTCTGGGACTCTGTGGTATTAGGAGGTCATGAGTCCCTAATTTGTAAGGTTGGGAGGTCATGAGTCTCTAACTTGTAAGATTAGGAGGTCATGATTCTATAATGTGCCTGATAGGGAAATCTGACGTATCTGTAGTCTGCAAAAGTAAGGAAGTGTCTGGGACTCTGTGACATTAGGAAGTCAAGAGTCTCTAATTTGTAAGGTTGGGAGGTCATGAGTCTCTAATTTGTAAGATTAGGAGGTCATGATTCTATAATGTGCCTGATAGGTAAGTCTGACGTATCTGTAGTCTGCAAAAGTAAGGAAGTGTCTGGGACTCTGTGACATTAGGAAGTCAAGAGTCTAATTTGTAAGGTTGGAAGATCATGATTCTATAATCTGCGTGATAGGGAAGATTTATGGGTCTACAGTCGCAAGATGGGAGATGTTTGGGTCTCTGTAACATTAGTATGTAATTTTTGGGACTGGGAGGTCATGAGTCTCTAATTTGCGTTATAAGTCTCTAGTATTCGAGAAAGGAAAAATTAGTGTATAATCTGCGAGACTGGATTACGTCTGCCTCTCTAGCCTGCTAGAATAGTCTTTTGTCTCTTTATGTGTTTTGGAAGACTTACTGATCTCTTGTAAATGCTCATGTGACACTGAGATAAGCTTGCTTCTTTCTGGTGTGAGACAAATATCTATAGGATGTTACTGTAAAGAATTGGGTGGAAACCGAGTAGATTCTGTTGGTGAGACATTGATAATGTCTATGTTCGTGTACACTGAGTTGTATCTCTTAATAAGTAGATGTACAGTATATTATGCTGGAGTCAAAGAGCGATACGTACTAGTTAAATGGAATAGTGATATGAAGAGAAAGGAATTAGGCCTCTGAGAAGGGAGAGGGTACAATCAAGACAGGACATGGTAAGCCATGGCATCAACTTGGTAAAGGCAATAGAAAGGAGAAATACTTGTGCTGAGTAGGGTCGCGAATGGAGGATATGGAAAATTATCTGCAAAGGGAGATGGAGCGAAATTATAACTCACGGGAATTAGAGAAATGTAGGCAGTAACAATATACGAGGTTCAACAACGTATGACTATCAGAAATATTAACCTGTGTTGTTGAACATTACAGTTCACGGCCCAAGTTACATAACGTCGCGCTTCTTTTGGGGCAGTTTTACTACATCCGTACATAGGAATTATATAACTTATATTTTTGTACTGTTGTCTGTTTCTGTGAGTTGAACGTATTCTTTTTTTTTTTAAAATACGAATATTTTTATCAAATGTTCATCCACCCTAAGAATGGGGAAGTAATCAACACCAGCTGACGTCACAGTTTAAAGGTCGGACGTGATGAATCTTTAGTCGTACAGCTGTTACTAATAACGGTAGTTAGGGTCGATCAGTTAGCCGTTACGTGGCTAGCCTAATGTATTTTTTTTTTTAATTTTAACGTTTGGAAACTAGTTTACCGTGGTAGGAAAGTACTACTTAACTCGTAATAATTTATAGTTTAACTTCTGTATACGAAATTGACTATCCAAATAAAACATTCGATATATACAGGTATTCGTTAGTGAGAAGTCGTTTTGCCAAGAATATTCCCGCCCGATCTTACTGCAGTATAAGATCGCGTGGGCAGTCACAAACCCAATAGAGTATAACATAGTGGGCAGTTGTATAGTAATAGGCCAATGTTGAGAGGGAAGAACGTTTTATAATGTTTCAATTTACAGTGTTTTAAGATTTATGTAGTTGAAAATCTATAAATGTTTCATCTGTGTGTTCAGAATGTTTCTCTTTCACCGTGTTAGATATCTGTATGAAATAGGCCTACAGTATGTTTATAACACTCTGTATGTTATGGTGGGTAATCTAATGCTAATGCTAGGCTACTATGTTAATGGGAACATATTGTATAAATATGGTAATAAATGAGTGTATTTAATAATGTAATTCCTTTCCAAGAAACATAACTGGAACCTACAGTACTAAATTTTAATCGAAGGACACTCAGTACGTCAATATGTTTCAATAAATAGAAATAGTATGCTTTAACAAATAGAAAATAAAAATAATATGTTTCAACAAATAGAAATAGTACGCTTAAACAAATAGGAAATAGGTATCATATGTTTTAACAATTGAAAAAAATATGTTTCAACAGATAGAAATAATATGTTTCGACAAATACAAATAGTACGCCTAAACAAATAGAAATAGTAATAATATGTTTCAACAATTGGAACAATATATTTCAACAGATAGAAATAATGTGTTTCGACAAATACAAATAGTACGCCTAAACAAATAGAAATAGTAATAATATGTTTCAACAATTGGAACAATATATTTCAACAGATGGAAATAATATGTTTCGACAAATAGAAATAGTACGCTTAATCAAATAGGAAATAGGTATCATATGTTTCAACAATTGAAAAAATATGTTTCAACAGATAGAAATAATGTGTTTCGACAAATACAAATAGTACGCTTAAACAAATAGGAAATAGGTATCATATGTTTCAACAATTGAAAAAATATGTTTCAACAGGTAGAAATAATGTGTTTCGACAAATACAAATAGTACGCTTAAACAAATAGAAATAGTAATAATATGTTTCAACAATTGGAACAATATATTTCAACAGATGTAAATAATATGTTTCGACAAATAAAAAGAAGATGTCTCAACAAATTGAAAATAAAAATATTATGTTTCAATAAATACTAGTGGTATGTTTTAACAAATAGAAAGAATATGATTCAAGAAATAAAAAACATAAACAATGTGTTTCAACAAATAGAAGAAAATATTATTGGAAACATATTCGTTTCCAATAATAGAAAGCGTGACAGTTCTTGGAATAATGTGAAAATTGTACCTAACAACCTCTCCAATTGTTTTCTGAGTTTAAAAATTGTAACAAAACTGACATAATGGCGTTTGAACAAGGAAAATAAACAATTAATTTTATGAAATTCTTAGTAATTGAGTTCTGAGTACACAAGATTACAAAAAAGCTATATAATAACTTTCTGTGTCAATAAACGAGGAAAATTGATGTTATAATATCATTGTTGGTTTCAAATATAAACTTTAAGAAAAGTATTTTATGTAAAAGGGTTTAAACAAGCTCTGCTGGAATTAAATGGTCGATAATATGGATAATAAGAGAAAAAGCAACTGTGCAAGATCTGATTGCTTCAAGAAATGCATGGCACATCGTACGTTTGAAATTTACATATTAATGAATCTTTGTAAAGTGATTAATATGTAAATTATCATTGTTCGTAGGGCGAATACTAATTATAATCCAAAAAATTTCCTTTTTCTAGAGCCTATTGCGTTTTTATTTCCTTAATTAAGTTTCTGTATTGTTACACTAGTGCTGATGTTCATATTATTATTGCTCGACGTATTCTTTCTCTTTCCGTTTAAACTGAGCAGACGGTACTAGGTGAAAGCCTAGGTCTTCTCTTCACTTTATTTCCTTAATTAAGTTTCTGTATTGTTACACTAGTGCTGATGTTCATATTATTATTGCTCGACGTATTCTTTCTCTTTCCGTTTAAACTGAGCAGACGGTACTAGGTGAAAGCCTCCTTAATTAAGTTTCTGTATTGTTACACTAGTGCTGATGTTCATATTATTATTGCTCCACGTATTCTTTCTCTTTCCGTTTAAACTGAGCAGACGGTACTAGGTGAAAGCCTCCTTAATTAAGTTTCTGTATTGTTACACTAGTGCTGATGTTCATATTATTATTGCTCGACGTATTCTTTCTCTTTCCGTTTAAACTGAGCAGACGGTACTAGGTGAAAGCCTCCTTAATTAAGTTTCTGTATTGTTACACTAGTGCTGATGTTCATATTATTATTGCTCCACGTATTCTTTCTCTTTCCGTTTAAACTGAGCAGACGGTACTAGGTGAAAGCCTCCTTAATTAAGTTTCTGTATTGTTACACTAGTGCTGATGTTCATATTATTATTGCTCGACGTATTCTTTCTCTTTCCGTTTAAACTGAGCAGACGGTACTAGGTGAAAGCCTCCTTAATTAAGTTTCTGTATTGTTACACTAGTGCTGATGTTCATATTATTATTGCTCGACGTATTCTTTCTCTTTCCGTTTAAACTGAGCAGACGGTACTAGGTGAAAGCCTCCTTAATTAAGTTTCTGTATTGTTACACTAGTGCTGATGTTCATATTATTATTGCTCCACGTATTCTTTCTCTTTCCGTTTAAACTGAGCAGACGGTACTAGGTGAAAGCCTCCTTAATTAAGTTTCTGTATTGTTACACTAGTGCTGATGTTCATATTATTATTGCTCCACGTATTCTTTCTCTTTCCGTTTAAACTGAGCAGACGGTACTAGGTGAAAGCCTCCTTAATTAAGTTTCTGTATTGTTACACTAGTGCTGATGTTCATATTATTATTGCTCCACGTATTCTTTCTCTTTCCGTTTAAACTGAGCAGACGGTACTAGGTGAAAGCCTCCTTAATTAAGTTTCTGTATTGTTACACTAGTGCTGATGTTCATATTATTATTGCTCGACGTATTCTTTCTCTTTCCGTTTAAACTGAGCAGACGGTACTAGGTGAAAGCCTCCTTAATTAAGTTTCTGTATTGTTACACTAGTGCTGATGTTCATATTATTATTGCTCCACGTATTCTTTCTCTTTCCGTTTAAACTGAGCAGACGGTACTAGGTGAAAGCCTCCTTAATTAAGTTTCTGTATTGTTACACTAGTGCTGATGTTCATATTATTATTGCTCGACGTATTCTTTCTCTTTCCGTTTAAACTGAGCAGACGGTACTAGGTGAAAGCCTCCTTAATTAAGTTTCTGTATTGTTACACTAGTGCTGATGTTCATATTATTATTGCTCGACGTATTCTTTCTCTTTCCGTTTAAACTGAGCAGACGGTACTAGGTGAAAGCCTCCTTAATTAAGTTTCTGTATTGTTACACTAGTGCTGATGTTCATATTATTATTGCTCCACGTATTCTTTCTCTTTCCGTTTAAACTGAGCAGACGGTACTAGGTGAAAGCCTCCTTAATTAAGTTTCTGTATTGTTACACTAGTGCTGATGTTCATATTATTATTGCTCCACGTATTCTTTCTCTTTCCGTTTAAACTGAGCAGACGGTACTAGGTGAAAGCCTCCTTAATTAAGTTTCTGTATTGTTACACTAGTGCTGATGTTCATATTATTATTGCTCCACGTATTCTTTCTCTTTCCGTTTAAACTGAGCAGACGGTACTAGGTGAAAGCCTCCTTAATTAAGTTTCTGTATTGTTACACTAGTGCTGATGTTCATATTATTATTGCTCCACGTATTCTTTCTCTTTCCGTTTAAACTGAGCAGACGGTACTAGGTGAAAGCCTCCTTAATTAAGTTTCTGTATTGTTACACTAGTGCTGATGTTCATATTATTATTGCTCCACGTATTCTTTCTCTTTCCGTTTAAACTGAGCAGACGGTACTAGGTGAAAGCCTCCTTAATTAAGTTTCTGTATTGTTACACTAGTGCTGATGTTCATATTATTATTGCTCCACGTATTCTTTCTCTTTCCGTTTAAACTGAGCAGACGGTACTAGGTGAAAGCCTCCTTAATTAAGTTTCTGTATTGTTACACTAGTGCTGATGTTCATATTATTATTGCTCCACGTATTCTTTCTCTTTCCGTTTAAACTGAGCAGACGGTACTAGGTGAAAGCCTCCTTAATTAAGTTTCTGTATTGTTACACTAGTGCTGATGTTCATATTATTATTGCTCCACGTATTCTTTCTCTTTCCGTTTAAACTGAGCAGACGGTACTAGGTGAAAGCCTCCTTAATTAAGTTTCTGTATTGTTACACTAGTGCTGATGTTCATATTATTATTGCTCCACGTATTCTTTCTCTTTCCGTTTAAACTGAGCAGACGGTACTAGGTGAAAGCCTCCTTAATTAAGTTTCTGTATTGTTACACTAGTGCTGATGTTCATATTATTATTGCTCGACGTATTCTTTCTCTTTCCGTTTAAACTGAGCAGACGGTACTAGGTGAAAGCCTCCTTAATTAAGTTTCTGTATTGTTACACTAGTGCTGATGTTCATATTATTATTGCTCCACGTATTCTTTCTCTTTCCGTTTAAACTGAGCAGACGGTACTAGGTGAAAGCCTAGGTCTTCTCTTCACTTTATTTCTTCGATTGTGGAAGTTTACATCAAAATTAAAAACCAGTTTTTTTAAAAACATAATTGCTGCAGTATTCAATTTTGTCTTTTCTGTAATCACGCGAATGCCTTAATTAAAGTACCGTAAATGTTTCGAAACTTCTTACGAATGTCATATTCCAAAATGTTTTAGAAAAACCTCCGAGTTTAGAAAATACACACAACGAGAAATGAAAAATCTTTAGGAAAAAATTTATTAAAAACATTTGCTCGTAGACCTGGAGCCAAATACCAAGAACCATCTTATTTAGACGTGGAACCATCTGACGTAGACTTGTAACTACCTTACATATATCTGAAACCATCTGACTTATACCTAGAACCACCATGGGTAGAACTGGAACCATCTGACGTAGACCTAGAATCACATTACATAGATGTAAAACCATCTGACTTATACCTAGAACCACCATGGATAGAACTGAAACCATCTGACGTAGACCTGGAATCACCTTACATAGATGTGAAACCATCTGACTTATACCTAGAACCACCATGGGTAGAACTGGAAGCATCTGACGTAGACTTGTAACTACCTTACATATATCTGAAACCATCTGACTTATACCTAAAACCACCATGGGTAGAACTGGAACCATCTGACGTAGACCTGGAATCACATTACATAGATGTAAAACCATCTGACTTATACCTAGAACCACCATGGGTAGAACTGGGACCACCTCGCCTAGACTTGTAACCACTTTACATAGATCTGAAACCATCTTACTTATACCTAAAACCACCATGGGTAGAACTGGAAGCATCTGACGTAGACCTGTAACCACCTTACATAAAAGTGAAACCATTTGACTTATACCTAGAGCCACCATTCGTAGAACTGGAATCATCTGACGTAGACCTGGGACCACCTTACGAAGATCTGAAACCAACTGACTTATTCCTTACACCACATGCGTAAAACTGGAACCAATTGTCTCAGACCTGTAACCACCTTACATAGATCTGAAACCATCTGACTTATACCTAGAACCACCATGTGTAGAAGCCATATGACGTAGACATGAAATCACCTTACGAAGACCTAAAACCATCTGAATTATACCTAAAACCACATGCGTAGAAACTACAAAACCAATTGACTTAGACCTGTAACTAACTTACATGGATTTGAAACGATCTGAATTATACGTAGATCAACCATGCGTAGAACTGGAACCATTTGACGTAGAGCTGAAACAACCTAACATAGACTTTGAACTAATATATGCAGAAGTAGAACCAACTTACGAAGACCTGGAACCATATTACGTTGATCTTTAACCATTTTAAGAGAACCTGAAACCACTTTCCATAAATCAGTCACCATCTAAGTTATACCTAGAACCACCATGAGTATAACTGGAACCATTTGACATAAACCTGTAACCACCTTACGAAGACCTGAAACTACCTTACGTAGATCTGGAACTACCTTACATAGATCTGAAACCATCTGACTTATATCTAGAACCCCCATGCGTAGAACTGGAACCATTTGACATAAACCTGTAACCACTTTACGAAGACCTGAAACTACCTTACGTAGATCTAGTACTACCTTACATAGATCTGAAACCATCTGACTTATATCTAGAACCCCCATGCGTAGAACTAGAACCATTTGACGTAAATCTGTAATCACCTTACGAAGACCTAAAATGACCTTACATATACCTAGATCCACCTTACAAAGACCTGGAAGCATCTTACTAAGTATCACCTCAATGCCAAATACTAACTTCAGTTAGTAGTTTATACTTTCCATACTTGTTACTAAAGTGTTCTAAATATAGACTAAGTGGTTGGAAAAGGTTAGCCTCGTAGTAGGTTTACCTCTTAGATTTTATCGTATGAAGTAGAGTTTAAGAATAAACTCTATTCAAGCTACAAATCCTGTTTTACGTAAAATAAAAATATCTTCTTTTACGCAATGAAATATCTTTATAAATAATAAAAGACATTTTGGGCCAACAAAAGATCAGCACCGTAAGTGGCACTTCAAGATACGTACTTCACCAGGCTATAAAGAGCTTGAGAGATAGACTTTCTGTGACACTCCCTCTACGCCCTGCAGAACACAAGTAACGTACGATCAGACGACACTATTAACTGCATTTTAAAGTAAGATCGTTTTATTATAAAGGCAAATTTTTAGTTGCAATAAAATTTACATCTGTGATTATATTATCAGTGGTATTTATCTGTGTAGAATGATCAGTAATAAATTATACCTTAACTTACTTAATTATAAACACGTTTTCATAAATATTTTTACAATTTTTTAGTAAATATTATCTAAAATTCCATTACTATATAATGTAAAAATAGTGCTATACATTACGCATGGTACAATACAATAATTGGTTACGTATATATTACGACATAATACCGTCAGCAGCAAATAATTGGTGACATATGTTTCGACATAATACCGTCAGCAGCAAATAATTGGTGACATATGTTTCGACATAATACCGTTAGCAGCAAATAATTGGTTACGTATATATTACGACAAAATACCGTCAGCAGCAAATAATTGGTGACATATGTTTCGACATAATACCGTCAGCAGCAAATAATTGGTTACGTAGGCCTATATATTACGACAAAATACCGTCAGCAGCAAATAATTGGTGACATATGTTTCGACATAATACCGTCAGCAGCAAATAATTGGTTACGTATATAGTACGACAAAATACCGTCAGCAGCAAATAATTGGTGACATATGTTTCGACATAATACCGTCAGCAGCAAATAATTGGTTACGTATATATTACGACAAAATACCGTCAGCAGCAAATAATTGGTGACATATGTTTCGACATAATACCGTCAGCAGCAAATAATCGATGACGTATATATTACGACATAATACCGTCAGCAGCAAATAATTGGTGACGTATATGTTTCGACATAATACCGTCAGCAGCAAATAATTGGTTACGTATATATTAAAACATAATACCGTCAGCAGCAAATAATTGGTGACATATGTTTCGACATAATACCGTCAGCAGCAAATAATTGGCTACGTATATATTACGACAAAATACCGTCAGCAGCAAATAATTGGTGACATATGTTTCGACATAATACCGTCAGCAGCAAATAATTGGTGACATATGTTTCGACATAATACCGTCAGCAGCAAATAATTGGTTACGTATATATTACGACATAATACCGTCAGCAGCAAATAATTGGTGACATATGTTTCGACATAATACCGTCAGCAGCAAATAATCGATGACGTATATATTACGACATAATACCGTCAGCAGCAAATAATTGGGGACGTATATGTTTCGACATAATACCGTCAGCAGCAAATAATTGGTTACGTATATATTAAAACATAATACCGTCAGCAGCAAATAATTGGTGACATATGTTTCGACATAATACCGTCAGCAGCAAATAATCGATGACGTATATATTACGACATAATACCGTCAGCAGCAAATAATTGGTGACATATGTTTCGACATAATACCGTCAGGAGCAAATAATTGGTTACGTATATATTACGACATAATACCGTCAGCAGCAAATAATTAGTGACATATGTTTCGACATAATACCGTCAGCAGCAAATAATTGGTGACGTATATGTTTCGACATAATACCGTCAGCAGCAAATAATTGGTGACGTATATGTTTCGACATAATACCGTCAGCAGCAAATAATTGGTTACGTATATATTACAACATAATACCGTCAGCAGCAAATAATTGGTGACATATGTTTCGACATAATACCGTCAGCAGCAAATAATTGGTTACGTAGGCCTATATATTACGACAAAATACCGTCAGCAGCAAATAATTGGTGACATATGTTTCGACATAATACCGTCAGCAGCAAATAATTGGTTACGTATATAGTACGACAAAATACCGTCAGCAGCAAATAATTGGTGACGTATATGTTTCGACATAATACCGTCAGCAGCAAATAATCGATGACGTATATATTACGACATAATACCGTCAGCAGCAAATAATTGGTGACATATGTTTCGACATAATACCGTCAGGAGCAAATAATTGGTTACGTATATATTACGACATAATACCGTCAGCAGCAAATAATTAGTGACATATGTTTCGACATAATACCGTCAGCAGCAAATAATTGGTGACGTATATGTTTCGACATAATACCGTCAGCAGCAAATAATTGGTGACGTATATGTTTCGACATAATACCGTCAGCAGCAAATAATTGGTTACGTATATATTACGACATAATACCGTCATCAGCAAATA
Organism: Prosapia bicincta; assembly: GCA_036971475.1. NCBI lineage: Eukaryota > Metazoa > Arthropoda > Insecta > Hemiptera > Cercopidae > Prosapia > Prosapia bicincta. The sequence goes on along the minus strand of JBAIZL010000010.1, from coordinate 74,030,506 downwards.
ATTGGTGACATATGTTTCGACATAATACCGTCAGCAGCAAATAATCGATGACGTATATATTACGACATAATACCGTCAGCAGCAAATAATTGGTGACATATGTTTCGACATAATACCGTCAGCAGCAAATAATTAATGACGTATATGTTTCGACATAATACCGTCAGGAGCAAATAATTGGTTACGTATATATTACGACATATTACCGTCAGCAGCAAATAATTAGTGACATATGTTTCGACATAATACCGTTAGCAGCAAATAATTGGTGACGTATATGTTTCGACATAATACGATCAGCAGCAAATAATCCGCAGCTTACGTTTTGTATATTTTACTGTCTATTGCGATTGGTGGACCTTTTTACGTTTGGTTGATATCCACTTGCCAAAAGAAAATGACATTACACTTTTGAAAACGTGCAAAGAAAAAACCGTTTCAGAAACTACTGAACACTGAAACACAAACTTAACGAAATGGATAAATGCTAGGCACTGGTTAGGATCTCTAAATGTATCGAAAACGTTTTTTTGGGTATGTTTTTCAATAGTTTACATAAACTATAAGTGTTATGTGTGTAATTTGGTAATTCAAAGATTTAATTTCGTCTCGTCAATTTATTAAAGATGGAATGAAAGTTTGTCTCAAGTCTACTGAATAATTCGCTGAGCGATTTTATCCGAAACGTTCAAGCATTGGAGTAGGAAATTACTGTAATTGGCAGCAGTATAAATGCTCTTATTTCGGATATTGCCTTTATAACAACAAGCTGCAGGCGAAACTGGGAACATTTGTCCCACACTCGAATAGATTTTGCGCTTCTTTAGCGGTCTATGTTAAAATTAGGGATGGTCGATCCAGTGACTTTAACAGATAGGTGATTTTAGTCACAGTACCAAGAATGGATCAGTGACTTTTACCGGTGACTTTAGTACCGATAACAGGGTGTTCTGAGACTGCTCTGTATGGCAAGCATACCACACCGGTAAAGTGATTTTTATCGATACATTTTATTTAAAAATTAATTTCTTTAAAATTAAGAACAAACTACCGAGTGCGGAGTAGCGTCTACTGTACACAACACTGTCACTATCTTGAAACCTGACACAAATCGACCACCCACACACGACGTAAATGTGTAGAACCAGTGATAATGACAAATCAACCAATGACACCCGTGGTAAAATATCAGTACTTTTTTGTTAGCGACAGCGACATTTTGCCCAATTACATTAGAGACAACCCCCTCTTCCTTTCAGTCAACGACACTGCACGATAATCGGCGTCGTGAGCCGAGGGGTAACAGTGACAAATCAACCAATGACACTCGTTTCATTCAATGACTGCGACTTTTTGCCCAATCACAACGGAGGCAACTTCCGATCGATCCATTGTCACTGGAACTGGTATTTTCCATATTTTGTCACTGGTACCATCAACGACAAAAGAATTATCAGTGACTAGTTACTGTGACAGAAAATATCGACCATCTCTAGTTGAGGTTAGGTTTCAAGGCCGTTCATAGCTACATCCTTTCACTCGTGTAGTTTAGGTGGCCTTCCTGTACGCCAATCGAAATTCTTCAAGTAATATTTCCTGAATTTTTACACTATTATACTTTAGTAATAGTGGTATAATAATAATTATGAGGTTGAAAAATATCCATAAGGGAAACAATGAAAACCTTTATTGAAAGCTATGTGTCTATGGTGCAATCAATTAGAATCGCACCCAACTGCATCAAAATAATGTATGCTGCGTGCTAAGGCAAAAATGCAAGTAACGTTAGGATCTAGTGAGTCTATGTCTTTAAAAACATTTAATGAGCGATGTATAATTCTATGGTATTTTGTGTGTGCAGTTTTGTCGTTAAATAGAGTTTTACCTCTGAAGATGTGGGGCTTATGTAGAGACAATTAACATGGAACGTTGATTTTATAAAAATGCGAGGTTAATTAATTGTTTAATAATAATCCATTATTGAAGTTTTTTGTAGATTTGTATATGAATATTACATATTTTGCTTCTTATTTTTTTGAGGGCGTATATAGTTCCAAGGGGCCTTGTAAGCAATGTGTTATATTGCTATATTTGTATTAGTATAAATAAATATTTAATAATAAAAATTATTTTAAAATTAACGTATGAATATAAGACTTGATCTATGAAAACACCACATAATGTAATTGGTACCTGATTCTGCAGTAAGAAATGAGAAAAATTTTACGTAAACATAGGTCCAATTTAGTGGAATTCTCCTTTAGGTTTAAAATAGTTAAAAGATGTTGAAAGTAGAGCCAGTGTGCTGCGCTAGTGCACGTGTAGAAAGAAGGCTTTCGAGATACCTCCTGCAATACATGTTTCTTTCCTTAGGTATCCTTTGGTAGAAAAGGTCTAATCCATGTGTAGACTATGCTCCTGATTATGTACTTTGCTATATTACAGACCTTGAGGTTTAATTTTCTTAAATCCAATTTTTACAAAAAATTAAAAATACTATAGAGATATAAAAAGTAAAAGTAACATATCAAGGGAAATCCACTCTAGCTTGGATAGTATACATTGAACTAGAGAAAATGACTAGTTTTCAAGTTAAATTGTATTTACCTGTTACTTTTATTACAAAATTTGTAATTGTTCAATAATTACTAACTAATAGAGATTAGTTTGATCTAATCTCTATTGGTAAGTTTCAACTAGAAGCTACATTAGTTTAAATATCTCTGCGTCCGAATCGCCAAAACATTTGTCTCGCAAGAAATCTGACAGAGATAAATTGTTCAGTAGGAACTGAATGCCTGAAGTGTGGCACGCATTCAAAAGTATTTAAGCTGAAACTATGGTCAAGGAGTGTTGAACCAATTACCTCAGGTCAAGGTACAGCCATAGAAATACGTTTATTGTAGTTAAACATTGGATCGCCGCTTTATTAAGGGTTGATTTATTGGGAATCGGGAGGTGGTAAGTTCGGTAAAGCTTATCTCAGGGTTGCCTGGTTATCTCTACGAGAAATTATACAAAGATAGCCTATAAGATTGATCTTTAATGAAAATTATAAAAAATAAATATTAGGGAAAGAAAACTAAGATAACATATTATAATATAGAACGCCGTTTTCGTCTTCTACATGTTGAGGTTTTTTAAAAAAAATATTTTTGTTGATATCATTTCGAAAAAATCAATGTCTTACTGAGATTTTTCAGCAGACGCATTTTACAGCACATAAGTGAATTGTTCAATGCTGTGAGTCACGGAGCATTACCTACAGTCCTTAAACATACATCCTTACCTTCTACATCTAGTCCTTACCTACGTTTTACAAATAATTGCACATCCATTATAATTACCCATTTATAACCCATTATAATTTATCAGTGGTGGCCGGTGCCTGAAACCTATGGGGGTTGCAGATCGTAAAGTGTTAGTTACCTTTAAGGCAAAGAAATAGTGAAAATAAATAGATGCTTTGTGATTTATTCTATTGTAGGAAATATATTGGCATTTTTTATTCTATTTTTATTTATCTAAGGCACCGGATCTCAAGTTATGGGTTTATTTATTAACAAACCAATCTTAATATTATTTTAACTGTGAATGTCTACAAACTCGAGGCGGAGCGGAGGGGAGATGCATATCTTCGGATGGAGCCGATCATAGCCGAACACTCCCGAGGTGGCAGCCCCTCTGCAACCAAAAGAACTTTACGGTGTTGCCTAGCTGTTTTAGTCTGTCTGGATCTTTCAAATGCTTTTCCTTCGTTAGGAGTTACGTTACTGGGTGTTGCAGGTTTCCCTGCAACCAGGCTGAACGAGACTGTCTGTGCAAAGATCACACGGTCGCTGTGGTTCTGATGTTTTTATTATTATTTATAATGATGGATCATGTTATATGGTGAATAATCACTCGGGACAACGTACATAGCCTAATAAATGAATTTATTATTTTTTTTGCTATTGATCTCTAGCTTGGTGATTGCGCAACCGTGCAACCTGGCACCGAACTGCCACTGGTATTTACCTAATTCAATCACTTATTGTCTCATACTCGTTTCAATGACAAAGTCATCATCATCAGTGAGTGTTGCTACTCACTGTTAGTTAGAGTTTGTAATAGCAACACTCACTGATGATGATGACTTTGTCATTGAAACGCGTATGAGTCAATAAATAACTAATTTTTGAACTTTGTGTGTCTTTTATTTGTTTTATCTTTAGAAGTACTATTTCAAATTTTAATTCAAACGTTTCTTATATAGCAAATAGCAAAGCTCCCCACCCCTCCTCTCCTACTAACCAATCACATTTCATCTACGTACGTCAAGCTCTAAAGGGGGGGCACTTAGCTACTTCTTACAAATAAAACCTTAATAATTAACATACGAAAACATTTTTCTCAATAGTACTACATTCTACTCTATTAAAGTATACAAATATAAAGAGCCCATCCCTAACTCAACTTTGTATACTTTAATTGATTAAGATAATATATAGCCTATGTAGTATGTATACAATGATTCTCCAATTTCGTATTTTTTTTTTTAGAAAATGGTTTTCTTTTGTTAAATATTAAGGTTGTATGTGTAAGGAGAGGCTAAGCACCGCCCCTTTAGAGCTTGACGTACGTATCATATGTGATTGGTAGAGATTGTTAGTAAGAGAGGAGTAGTGGAGAGCTTTACTATATAAGAAACGTCTTAATTTAGGTTTAAATAGTACTTCTGAAGATGATTACCATGTAATCGAAATGTACATAAAGTAAATGTGGTAAATTAGAAGATTTTATATTGTGGTTAGTAGGTTTATTTATATAGATAAGCCACCGATATTATATTGCAGCCATCTAGTAGTAAGTTATAATAAAAGATTCATGTATCTAGAACATCGTTTATTTTAAAGCTTTTGTAAAATTTATGCTATATGAGAGAGAGACGGAATAATATCTTAGTTAAAAAAGAAATAAATTTACATCTTAGGCTTTTAAAACATTTTGACAATTTCTAGTATTCAATGGTTGACGTCATGACTTTTGCAAACCTTCAGTATAACCCTTGTTTACATGATGCTCGGATTTGTGTAGCACCGAACTGTAAGTAGAAATAATCGTGCGTAGGAAATGTCTTGAAAACCGTTGCTTAGCGACGAGCGGTCATGTGCAATCTTGTCAAACGCGCCCGGTTCAATTTAATTAATAACCCCAAAACCATTATGCAAATACAGTAGAGTCATTCTTAACTTGTCGAAGAGTGTCGGCGAGGGAAAGTAGTCCGAATTTGGGAGATCGCAACTTGTTTTTCTTGAGAAATCCTTCTAGTTCGCCATATTATTTTAGCTATAGAACCAGATTATATTTTAATTTTAGTGTGTAGTTTGTGCAGAAAAAGTTGAAGACAATTGTTATTTTAGGTTTTCAGTAGGAATGAGATTTTGGGCTTTGGTAGCCAAGCCGTTCTCAATAGAAAGTACTAAGTGGCATTAGGTAATAGATTCATGTCGTTAACCAGTTAA
>JBAIZL010000010.1:73982502-74012502 GCA_036971475.1 Prosapia bicincta | reverse complement strand
TGGCGACGGGACCAGAAAGAATATTGCCGGAACTGATCAGGCATTGCTTCCCGAAAGTAAATATGCACTGTAAATATGCGCTGTAAATGGTGAAGAAACTTCAGAAAAATGGAGACCATTTTATATTCCTCCCATACACAAGACATGCTCGAAAACCGATCCGGAAAATTATAGAGGAATCGTTGTTAAACTAAAAATAGATGAACTACTCTAGTGTTTTGTGAAATTTGATAGAAATGGACATGAGACAAACAACTACAAGTAAAACAGGTTTTAAAGCTGGTCGATTCACTATAGACATCATATTCACTTTAAAAGTCATCCTAGAAAAAATACAAAGAAATAGAGAAACTCAGGTCTGTGACAGTGGTCCCGATTTCGCAGCTTTAGAAAGAATTGCAAGTCTTGAATGTAAACCAAATGTGTATTAAGGCCACGCAAATATATTGTGAGGAAAACTGCCAAAATCAAAATGGGTAACGAAATGACCATATCATCAAAACAACAAAGGGCTGCTGTTTATCACCCTTTTATTTAAGATCTATCTGGACAGATACCTAAAGAAATGGAGTAGAGAATGGAGAAATATGGGAATAAGGGTGGAAGAAGACAAGCTCTTTATACTATTCTTCGTAAGTGATCAGATCGTGATAGCGGAAACACTATCTTAGTTACGTGATAAGAAAACTGCAGGAGGAATATAAGGCAGCAGGCTTAATGGTGAACATTCAAAAATGTGGATGTCTAATAGTAGGCAAAATACGAGATTTGCGACCTTAGCTTAGAAAATAGCGAAATCAAGAGGGTAGAAACGTGCAAATATCTAGGGGCGATCTTTCATATGAAAGATAATGATGATGAAATCAGGGAAGGAATAAACAAAGACAGAGCAGTGACACGAACCTTAAACGTTTTTTCTGGCAAAAGACAATCACGAAAGAATCAAAGAAACACTATTGTAAAAGTATTGTTCAGAGCGTTACGTTCTACGGTTGAGAGGTATGGGATGTTACCAAAGCTAATAGTAGCAAACTAATACCAATGGGCTATTTACGATGATGCTGCGGTAAATCGAGACATGAAAGAGTCAGAAATGAACAAATACGTAACGAAATGGAAGTGGATAAAAATATAAGGGAGGAGATAGAAGGAAGGCAATTAGACACGTGAAGAGGATGGCAGAAGACAAGTGGTCCCGAAAGGTACTAGATTAGACTCCACCTGAGAAGAGAAAGAGAGGTCTACCCCAAAGATGTTGGAGTGATGGCATCTATGAAGTAACGATTGCAAAAAACTTGAATCATTTACGTATGACAGAAGAAATTGGAAATTGGGGACGGAGAGGCGGCGACAGCTTTTATGCTTCCAGAACTCTGTATGTTTCGCCAACACAGCATCATCTAACTAAGCTCAATATACAAAATTCAATCCTACTTAAACACCCTAATTGCTAGTTACAAAACCTTTAGTTTTTAAAATTAGTATTACATGCAATGTTTGATATTTTGTGACTGAACATAGATCACAAAAAACTTTGCTTGAGAAATATTTTTTTTAAAAACATTTGGGTGAAAGAAGAAAAACATTATCACCGATTGAGAAGTGTTGAATACAGCTAAAGGGGATCTACGACAAAATAAAAAAAAAATAATATGAAAAAAGGGTCGTTGTTGGTCCTTGTACGTGAATATGTCTCTTCATAGAAATGCAAACAGATTGTGAAAATCTTTTCAGAAAACTGAATTCCAAGCCGGTATCAATCGACCAGCCGACAGCTGTTTCATTGCATCCCAAGTTTATAACAGATTTTCCCATCTTGTAACCTATAAACAAATGTGTCTGCAAATATTTGTGTCGGGTAAGAAGAATGACTTTATATCATTGCACAAAATACATGTAGTTGATTACGTTTATTGTTAGCTGTAGAGGAATAAATAAGTGATGTTGCAGCATAATGTCAAGAAGCACGGCAAAATAGTTTAATCTAAGAACAAAATGCACTTGTGTTGCAAGAACTAATTTTAGATTCTTAGTTTTGTAACTTATTATTGTATTTTAATATATATTTGTATATGATGCTTATGTCCTTATAACAAACTTCATCCTTATATTCTTTTGTAAGCTTACTTTCGATACGGGTCTCGATATCTTATTTCCACACCAATATCACACCACTGGTATTATATTTCCCACTCTGTTTTGTCTGCCTTATATTTACCATAACCACTATGGTTTATGTTCTGACGCACACACACACACACACACACACACACACACACACACACACACACACACACACACACACACACACACACACACACACACACACACACACACACACACACACACACACACACACACGCACGCGCACACGCATACACGCGCGCGCGCGCGCACACACACACACACACTCACACACACATATGAGTGTGTGTGTGTAATAAATATTTGGTATATGAATTTAAATATGTAACATAAAGATTTTAAAGTCAATTCCTACTTAAATCAACAAAGAAAAATGATATATATATATATATATATATATATATATATATATATATATATATATATATAGTTACTTTTTACTTTATAATTAGAATTATTATAAATATCTCGTGCATATGTCAGAGTAACAATATTAGGTGCCAAAATAAAAAGCGAATTTCCTTGTTATTTTTCATTTTGATTTCTATGTATGGTGTTCGTATTTTTGTTTGTTACTATTTAAACGCTTCCTTTTTTTTGTTCGTGTGCATTTTGATATATTTTCTTTTAGCTTTTCTTTCGCATTGTCCGTTTTTGAAGCCAGGTTCAATATCGTTGATCCAGTTTGTTTGTTTATTTTATTCTTTTTAATTATTTTTAATCCCAAAGCATTTATTATGTTATTTTGTGGTAACCATGGCAACAACTAAAGGTTGTGCAATAGAAGTTAGCCATATAAATCTTTGAGAAATTCACTTCTAGCTATGGAAATTTGGCCCATTGAAAACAAGTTCTAGCCTTCGAATATGAAGATACTCTGTTCGAATCCGACCTAGATCCACCAAATATTTATAATTAAATTATATATTAAATATTTTTAGAAAACGGTATTAACATCAATTGTCATCCACTTCAGGTTAAAAAAATGTATTTTAACTTGATTGGATGAATAGAAACGTATTTAATTGACGTTTGAAAATTTGTACAAAATATATATCAGAAGAGTGTGACCAAATAGGATGTGTTTAATAATAATAATAATAATAAACGAAATTGCGCATGTGTTAGTATATTACAGTTTTATCTCTGTTTAGTTCTATCGCCAGCTTGTTAAAAAAGGAAAGTATTTAAATACGTTATTCAAAAAGATGTTTAGAGACATTCCGGTATTATTTATTTATTAAATAATGTTTCGGTGCTGCATTTACTGCTGCACATTTATATCGATTCTAAAATATTTTAAAAAAATAATAAACTACCTCTACTAAGAAGAAAATAGATAAGTATGATTAGCTTTATTTAATAATCATAAATAATTAAAAATACATTTACATTAATATTCAACATTTTACCATATTTATTGTTAGTATTTTTAATCATAAAATGTATTATGATAATTAAGATATAATGTACTAAATTTATAGAAATTAATGTTTTTTTATTCCTTTAGGTTTACAATGTAAACCCTTGTAACACAGGAAATATAACAAAATTACAAAACAGAAAAAACCCAAGAACATCCATTTAATTTAAATTAGTAAAGCATTGTTTTTTTGTACATTAAAGTCTATTTTTCTCTCCCTTGTTTGTTAAGGCAAACTGTTCTTAGACACGTCCCTCCAGCGCACCCTCTTTATGTTTTCTAATTTGTTCCCCTTTCGTTCTTGGTGAAATATTATCCTATGTAGCACTTATTTGGTTGCAGTGACGGTTGTTTTAGTTAAAAATCAATGTTTATATGTTTTAACTTTTAATAGTTGTAGATATCATGGTTAAAGATTTAAATTTGAGGTTTTCAATGAACATACATTTACTTAGATTTCAGTAATCCTAATAGTCCTTGGAATAAGAAATATATATATATATATATGCTCTTGAGATATATTGTAAGAGTGGAACTTTCTATTTTGTTAAAGCGGATTCAAATATTATACAAAATTACTAGATACTTCTATGCAGGTCAATATTTTTCTGTCAGACATCTCTGTACGTCTATAATTCAATTTTAATAGATTCCTACATCTTTTCCCGGTTTGGTTTTCCTTTTTCGTAAAATCGTTAAAAAGCCAAATATATTGCATATACTCTCCTAATTTTCTATAAACTCTACTGCAGCCATGAACTTGATGATCTAAAATCGTTAAAAAATGTCTCTTTAAATCTAAACACTTATATTATTTAAACGAGAAAATAGAATTGTTCACATTCCACACACAAAAAACAGCTGATTTACTACGAGTTGTGCCTAAATATATCAAATCAACTGAATGGATGTAATCAAAACTTCAAGAGACATATATATATTAAATATGGTGGTATGTTTTCTTGTAATATAGTTAATAAATTAAAAATATTAAAAAAAAGAATACTTTTAATGAATATATTTATTCAAAGCTTTTCGCCGATAAAATAGTACCAGCATCTTCAGGAAAATAATTATCTAATAAAATATTTTTACAAAATTTTATATATATATATATAGTGGGATATGAACTAAACAAGGAGTGAAAATAAGTTACATGTACTTAGTCACTTAAATGGGTAGCTTGAAGATTGATCACATGGGCCTTCATATTTAGTTTATTTTACGTAAATAAAAGTAACAGTGATTTTTGTTGGTTGACGTGAAATGCCCATGAAAGTTGACATATATTCTATTACCCGTCAGGAGTGACATAGCAGAGTTTTTATCCGTGTTTCTAAAAAAATGTGTTTAATAATATTAGTAGAGTACGATCGACATTCACTAAACTCCGTATAATTCACGAGAGCCTGTATAGGCACACGTAACACCTCATTCATTTTGCAAATTGTTATTTAGTTTCTGTTAGACAGTGATTCGTAAAACCGCTCGAAGAATTCGTCGGTGTGCCACCTCTCGTGTTACTAATATCTCGGAATAAATATTCAAGTGCTACCTTTCACATTTTAAATTTCATATTTGTAACATTTTTGCGTAATTTTTTACGTAAATATTAATATAATTTTAAATTAGGTATTAATCTAATTCAACTATTAACCAAGCGGGATATAGTGAAGTCTGTGTGTGTGCTTTTGTGTGCGCGTATGGGTGTGTGTGTGTGTGTGTGTGTGCGCGCGCGCGCGTATGGGTGTGTGTGTATGTGTGTGTGTGTGTGTATGTGTGTGTGTGTGTGTTTGTGTGTGCGCGTATGGGTGTGTGTGTGTGTGAGTTAAATTGATGCGTGAATAAGGGACTTGTCACAGCACTTATCTCACATATGCTGAGGAGCACGTTTCAATTCTGCATGTAAAAAGCGATAAGTCAATAATAATGATAAAAAATAAATCTATTGAAGCAGCAGTTCTAACAAACTTTGAAATATGCTAAAAGTGTTTGTGTTAAGGAAAACGTTTTCACTTCACGACAAATAACCTAATTAAATCGTAGCCAGTCCTTCAGAATTTGGGAGCAACTGTCTTGTTTTCCTTTGTGCCGTCTGTGAGCACCGGATTGGCAAGTCGAATACCAAACAGTGTTTGTTCTGTACGCGAGAGTATGAGGTAAGACGTGAGCAGTGAGAACAAGAGGAAGGTAATTAAAGTGCGCTAGACAACCCGGGTAAATAGCATTGCTGTGTGAAAAGATCAACATCTTAAACATCAACACAAAAACCTATGCTGTAGATTTATTTAAACTGGATTAAATTTTAAGCCTAAATAGCATTGAGTGAATATTTATGCTGGATTTCTTGTATGAAAATAATTGGAAACGCGATTTAATCTGAAAACTTTGATATTTTTTTAAAGATGCGTTTAAAAGTGTAAAAGGAGAACAAAGAATACCGGAAATGTTGAAGTGGATGGCAAGATATGCTGAGGTATCTTCTAAGAAGAGACCAATCCCTCAGGAAAGGAGGTTACGAATGTGGAAATGGAATCTAAACCTAGTGGTTGTATCTCCTGCAAACGTGTCCTATATCTGAACTTTAGAAATTCAGGGATTATGAGTGAAAAACTGAAGTTGCATTCCATGCCGTCTGGTAGAACAGATGCACAATCATATTCAAGTGGTCTAGATCAGGGCTTCCCAAACGTTTTGGTACCACACCCCCTCTTGCAATGAAATCCCCCTACGTACCGTCCACTTTACACTACAAATAAAGGTATGGGTATATGAAAAAGAAGCAAATATTATATATATTGAAAACAATTTATTTATTAATATAGAATTTCACAAGAAAAATGATATAACATTTCAAGTTTTAATTTGCAAGGTAAATTTTAATTGACATTTGTTAGTGATATGGTTGAGCTTGCATTTTTTACACTAGCATGCCTATTTGATGTCGTATTTTAGTAAAGGCACAATCCAAGTCATTAGTAACATCAAGTTTGATCCTATAATGTTAAATATATTTAAATTATTTTATCATTTTCCAACTGACCTCGTTCCCCCCTGACTTGCCTTCACGCTCTCCATTTTGTAAACCCATGGTCTAGATTGATTTATTTAATCTATAACACATATTTCATTATAACTCAAAATTGACTTACTCTTCAGGAAATTGTGATTACAACATATGTATGGCAAATCTGGTCAGCGGCGTACCCAGAATTTCGTCAAGAGGGGGCCAAGAGCATCAACCACAAGGGGGGACATCAACTCCGTTCTAAGATTCCCCCAAATCAGTCAAGTTACTTCAATGCATACTTTGTTTTACTTTAGGGCGAAAACTCAAAAACTGTGTATTATTAAGGGATATTTCTGAATTTTTTATTATTGATGCATTTAAATTTTATTAACATTTTATTTACTAATTAACTAATGCTTCTAATACTTCAGACACAAATAAAACTAAAAAATGTATTTATAAAACTTATTTATCTACCGATAATCTAACGTTGAAGCTATATTCAGTGCATGCGCACTATACGTTTTCCAATGAAGGACGATGTGCGTAATTTTGATTCTTTATAGGGTTGGCTCTATAGGGGGTTTGGGCTAGGTCCCATTGGCCTCTCCCTTCAGTTCGACCCCTGAATCAAGTACAAAATCAAGTACAAATATTTTATCAACATTCAGCAGAATGTTTAAAGGTTATGTCAATTTTTCCATAACTTTATAAAGGATTAATACCGCCTATCTTAAATTCAACCAAACGATATTTGATAAAAACGTTCAAGCAGAAGCTTTCGCTAGTACTGGAACAACCAGCTCATTTAGTGGGTCTTCTTAACATCCCCCGATTTAGACAGTAAATAAATAATTGGGTGAGCTTGTAAATATAGTTCTGTACGTAGAGATTAACTATCTCGAGCAGTTGTGTTGTCGCTTTATCGGAGAGGAGCTGTATCACGAGTTAGTCACATGTTTGGCCAACACTTGAACTAGGATGTGGTATTAAGAGCGTGCTGTGACGTATGTGCTTGCTGAAATATCTTTCTAGTTTACAACAATATTGTCATACATGGTTTTTAAATATTGTTTTTTTTTTATTGGCAAAGTAAGATATTTCATTAAGACTTGAATCCTAATTTATTTCTATTTATTTTGATATGGAATATAGTTGAAGTTACTTATACCGAGTTGTATTTATGTATATGGTATTTTTAACGTATTTGCTGTAAGTATTCAGTACCATCTAAACACACACAGTGGTAATGTGTTTTAACATATATACATGCACTGCAAACTAAAGCAGAATACAGAGCGCAGAAAAGGCAATTTGTAAGTGGTAATCTGAGATCTGTAGAACCGTTACTTTGTAACGACTGTAAACTAAACGCAGGTAAATATAGATTTTCTTAAAGTAAATTCCTACTTATATCAAAAAAACACAAATTTTATTTTGGTTACTTTTATTTTTATAATTACAATTAATATAAATATGTCAGAATAACAATATTAAGTGGTAAAATAGAAAGCTAATTTCTTTACGATTTTCCGTTTTATTTTCTATGTATGGTATTGGACTGTTAGTTTTCTTTGTTACTATTCTTACACTGTTTTTCGTCGCTTGCATTGTGTTGTAGTTTCTTCTTCGACCGTTGTGAAGCAAGGTTAGACATCGTTAATCCAGTTCGTTTATTTTGTTCTTTTCATTCATTTTTAATCCTAGAGCATTATTAATGATAGTGTGTGGTAACCATGGCAACAATTTAAGGCTGTGCAATGAAGGTTTCGACAAAAACAAGATGGGGGCAAAGGATAAATTATATACTTTTAAAAAAATGCATTTATAGCAATGGAAAAGATGGCTCATTGCTGAAGATTTAGACTTCGAAGATGAAGGTACTCAGTTCGAATCCCACCTAGAATCCCCTAATTTTTATAATATAATTATTGAATGAATATTTGAAAAAAACTGTATTAAAATCCTCATCCTCTATACCTTAAAAGAAATGTATTTGAACTAGATGGGGTGAGTAAAAACGTATTTCACTAACGACTGAAAATTTGTACAAGATATATATATCAGGAGTGTGAGCTAATAGAAGGAATTTAAAATGAATGTAAAAAGTATGCTTAAGGATTTATAGCGCGCGCGTGCGTGTATGTGTAAAATACGTTCCATTCACAATATTTATGCGATAGTTTTAAAAATATACAATAAGAATATTGAATGACTCTACCAACAAATTTATAAACATTTTCCTTTTAACTCTGATGAATTACTAGTTTACTAAACAGACTAGTTTCGGTGATGATGCTGCCATCATTGACAGTAAGCCCATCACTGATGCTAGTGATGAAGTTTTTCTTTGGGCTGCATTTATCTGATATTTTGTAAATAATTTCATAACACAATTATAATAATAAAATTTACATATTTCAAAACGTCACAGTGCATTTCAAAGACAATATATAATTTTATAGGAAACGGGCTGAAAGTCAACTACGCGCACTTAATAAAAAGAAAAATACGATTTCCACGTTTTAATGATGACGGCATATTAAGAACTAAAACTTTTTAAGAGCCTAATGGACTTGCTATGGATTATATCCATGAGAAAATTGCTTAATGGAGGAGGATGCTCTGAACAAACTTCCAACCACTAGGCTCAATAGTAGTTTGTGGAATTGTGGGGGACGAAAACAAAAATTCAAGTTTGGTTTCAAGAACTTGTTTTTCTCGCAAGGCTTTAGCCTCATTTTCTAAAGTAAACATAATTATGTACAGTACTTAAATGTAATGTCCATTGAGTAATATTGATATTTGAAGTGCATTTAAATTAAAAGTTAATTCAATTAATTTAATTCTGTTAGGTTAATTCACTTATTTGTCAATTAGGTTCAATTTTAACTATTAAAATGGCACTAAATTTTCAAAATGTTGCCTTGAGAGTATGAACAAGCTTTCATTAACACCAAACGTTCAACCTCCAACATTTCGTTTCATCTACCCCAGTGATGATAAACACATTAGCAGCATCTGACCAACTAAGATCATAACTCAGGACAAATTTACTTGTTCTTGTTTTACATTCTAATTGTTTAGTGCAATTGTTCTTTACTTGGTGCACTGTAATCAGTAAAATATTTAGAATACAGTGTGTAAAGCATTTATATTTTATTAGTAAATTTATTCTGGTAGGTCACACTTTTCTGATATATATATATATATATATATATATCATACAAATTCTCAATCGTTTATAAAATACATTTAATCATCCATTCATGTTCAAATACATGTCTTTTAACCTATAGTGGATTATAATTGATGTTAATACAGTTTTAAAAAAATATTTAACCAATAATTAAATTAAGAGAATTCAGGGGGTTGAGTTCGGTTTTTAATGGAGAATCTTCATGGTCAAAACCGTGAGCAAAGCCAATACGCCAATTTTCCTATAGATAGAAATTTATTTCTCAACGATGTATATGAAGTTTTCTTTTGCCTCCATTTGATTGCTGTCAAAATCTCCATTGCACGCTTTAAATTGTTGCCATGGTTACCACACAATATCATAAATAATGTTCTACGATTAAAATGAAATGAAAAGAATAAAATAAACAAACTGGATTAACGGCACGAACCTTGCTTCACAAACGGACAATGCAAATGGAAGGTGAAAATAAACTATAACACAATGCAAGTGATAAAAAAAAGAAAGCGTATAAATAGTAACAAACAATAAAATAGTCCAACACCATACATAGAAAGGGAAATGAAGAATTGCAAGGAAATTAGCTTTCTATTTCGCCACTTAATATTGTTATTCTGACATATGTATATACATATTTATATTATTTGTAATTATAAAATAAAGAGAAACTAAAATAAAATATTTCTTATTTAATTCAAGTAGGAATAGACTGAAAAATTTATTTTATAATACTTGGTTTATACATTTTGAAATAAAATACATTTAAGTCACCACTTATTCCTACTGAAAAATTAAAAGTCTCTTTTCGCTCTGTATAATAAGTATTCGTTCAATAATAGAAAACAATCAGAATAAAATCACTCTTTCTTTGACACTTAATTCTCTTGCTAAAGCTTCTTCGCAAACACTGTCGGTTCCTATTAACGCACTTAATACGTAGCTATGTATTGTTAGCAGTTGTATTTTCCATATTCATTAATTTACTCCTCCGTACTTAATAAATATAGGTTACTTATTTAAAGGGGGTTGGCATTCGAAACACCACTGTTGACGATTGTCGTTCTGTCATTCCTAACCTGGGGAACATTGGTTGTCGTAGCCGTACTCATTTGCATCAGATTTAGATGCTAACTATGATGCAACCCGGGTATTTCATTTCCTTTGTACCACAAAAATCTGGAAGGTTTCTTCTACGCCATTAGAACAGGTGCCCACGGAGAGACTAACATATTTACCAGCATACCTATAGCAATATTAAAATGCGAATACGCCTGGACGCCAGGTCAGTTTATCTCACTCGCACGCACACTCACCCTTACGAGTGCAGAGGATAAGGACAGACCCGAAGTCGGTCGTATTTCCGCTCCGGAAATATAATAGTAACGTTGCTATGCAATAACTTAGAGTATTAGTAGGACGTTATGGAGTGACGAATCAGGGAAAACATTCGGAAATTAAGAGACGTATCACGGATTTTGTTGAGTTCACTGATAAACTGAAATGCATGGACTAGTGAATATGAACAAGTTGCAAGTTGGAGACTGAAAGGAGACATGATTCGTATAGGAAATTCCCAGTCTTGATGACGTCATCAGGGGTATTCACAACTGTCAACAAATAGAATAAAGAGAAGAAAATTCTAAGGTAGGTCCTAAGATTATATGTGAACGGGAAAGGTTTAATGGTGGTTGAATAAAAAATGTGAAGCGACTTGTGTTCACTATTGTTGAGTAGCCTTGGAAATGCTAAAGTAAACACCAAAGAGCAACTTGCAGCTCTCATACGTTGTGCGCAATCAAATATAAACACAACATGTTCAATAGAAATGTTATACACAGAGTGACGCATTTCTATTTTTGATTTGTTGACTCTCAACTTGATGGGGATTTAGTTGCATATAAAATCCATTCGAATATCGCAACGGACAATTGGAAACAATTCGCAACGAAGCGAGATTAGTGTATTTTGAGAGTGGGTTTAATGGAGGTTTATATTGTCGGTATACAAAGAGAAGCTAACCAATGTGACGTATAGTATTGCGTGACTTGTTTGTGCATTTTATACAGTGTTAGTGCTGGTGGTAGGGAACAATTTCTATACGGTTTGTCTAGATTTAGCTACTCTAGTTGATCTCGTTAATACAACTCTTGTTAATACTACTGGATACTCTTGTTATTCCTGTTAATCTAGTTAATCCCTAATCACATTCTAATATTATTCCAATTGATATTCGGTAAATCTAGTTATTATGGATAATCGCTTAAACCGGTTAATTTCGTAAATCTAGTTAATTCGGGTATTCTGGTTAATCTAGTTATTCTGGTATTAATCCCTTTTGATACGGTCAGTCTAGCTAATATTGTTAGTCCTTTTAATATGGTTGAGATAATCACGTTATTCTTGATGATCTAAATATTTTAATTATTCATGGTAATCCGGTTAATCTAGTTATTCTGGTATTAATCCCTTTTGATACGGTCAGTCTAGCTAATATTGTTAGTCCTTTTAATATAGTTGAGATAATCACGTTATTCTTGACGATCTAAATATTTTAATTATTCATGGTAATCCGGTTAATCTAGTTATTCTGGTATTAATCCCTTTTGATCCGGTCAGTCTAGCTAATATTGTTAGTCCTTTTAATATAGTTGAGATAATCACGTTATTCTTGACGATCTAAATATTTTAATTATTCATGGTAATCCGGTTAATCTAGTTATTCTGGTATTAATCCCTTTTGATCCGGTCAGTCTAGCTAATATTGTTAGTCCTTTTAATATGGTTCAGATAATCACGTTATTCTTAATGATCTAAATATTCTAATTATTCATGGTAATCCGGTTAATCTAGTTATAATTATTATTCCGGTAATATCATTAATCCTGTTATTCTAGTTATTCAGATAAATCTAATTATTCTATTATTTCTCTGTAATCTAGTTATTCTGGTTAATCTAGCTATTTTATTTAATCAAGTTATATCGTTCAATCTATTTATTATAGTTTGTACCAATCCGATTAATTTGATTAATCTCATTAATCCTGTTATTTTAGTTAATTAGATAGATCTAGTTATTCTTGTTAATCTAGCTATTCTATTTAGTCAAGTTAATTCATTCAATCTAGTTACTATAGTAAATTGTACCAATCCGGTTAATTTGATTAATCTCATTAATCCTGTTATTCTAGTTAATCAGATAGATCTAGTTATTCTAATAATTCTCTGTAATCTAGTTATTCTGGTTAATCTAGCTGTTCTATTTAATCAAGTTGATTCGTTCAATCTAGTTACTATAGTAAATTGTACCAATCCGGTTAATTTGATTAATCTCATTAATCCTGTTATTCTATTTAATCAGATAGATCTAGTTATTCTGGTTAATCTAGCTATTCTATTTAATCAAGTTAATTCGTTCAATCTATTTATTATAGTAAATTGTACCAATCCGGTTAATTTGATTAATCTCATTAATCCTGTTATTCTAGTTAATCAGATATATCTAGTTATTCTAATAATTCTCTGTAATCTAGTTATTCTGGTTAATCTAGCTGTTCTATTTAATCAAGTTGATTCGTTCAATCTAGTTACTATAGTAAATTGTACCAATCCGGTTAATTTGATTAATCTCATTAATCCTGTTATTCTATTTAATCAGATAGATCTAGTTATTCTGGTTAATCTAGCTATTCTATTTAATCAAGTTAATTCGTTCAATCTATTTATTATAGTAAATTGTACCAATCCGGTTAATTTGATTAATCTTATTAATCCTGTTATTCTCGTTAATCAGATAGATCTAGTTATTCTAATAATTCTCTGTAATCTAGTTATTCTGGTTAATCTAGCTATTCTATTTAATCAAGTTAATTCGTTCAATCTAGTTACTATAGTAAATTGTACCAATCCGGTTAATTTGATTAATCTCATTAATCCTGTTATTCTATTTATTCAGATAGATCTAGTTATTCTGGTTAATCTAGCTATTCTATTTAATCAAGTTAATTCGTTCAATCTATTTATTATAGTAAATTGTACCAATCCGGTTAATTTGATTAATCTTATTAATCCTGTTATTCTATTTAATCAGATAGATCTAGTTATTCTGGTTAATCTAGCTATTCTATTTAATCAAGTTGATTCGTTCAATCTAGTTACTATAGTAAATTGTACCAATCCGGTTAATTTGATTAATCTCATTAATCCTGTTATTCTATTTAATCAGATAGATCTAGTTATTCTGGTTAATCTAGCTATTCTATTTAATCAAGTTAATTCGTTCAATCTATTTATTATAGTAAATTGTACCAATCCGGTTAATTTAATTAATCTCATTAATCCTGTTATTCTCGTTAATCAGATAGATCTAGTTATTCTAATAATTCTCTGTAATCTAGTTATTCTGGTTAAACTAGCTGTTCTATTTAATCAAGTTGATTCGTTCAATCTAGTTACTATAGTAAATTGTACCAATCCGGTTAATTTGATTAATCTTATTAATCCTGTTATTCTATTTAATCAGATAGATCTAGTTATTCTGGTTAATCTAGCTATTCTATTTAATGAAGTTAATTCGTTCAATCTATTTATTATAGTAAATTGTACCAATCCGGTTAATTTGATTAATCTCATTAATCCTGTTATTCTCGTTAATCAGATAGATCTAGTTATTCTAATAATTCTCTGTAATCTAGTTATTCTGGTTAATCTTGCTATTTTATTTAATCAAGTTCTATCGTTCAATCTATTTATTATAGTTAGTTGTACCAATCCGATTAATTTGATTAATCTCATTAATCCTGTTATTCTAGTTAATCAGATATATCTAGTTATTCTAATAATTCTCTGTAATCTAGTTATTCTGGTTAATCTAGCTGTTCTATTTAATCAAGTTGATTCGTTCAATCTACTTACTATAGTAAATTGTACCAATCCGGTTAATTTGATTTATCTTATTAATCCTGTTATTCTAGTTAATCAAATAAATCTAATTATTCTATTATTTCTCTGTAATCTAGTTATTCTGGTTAATCTAGCTGTTCTATTTAATCAAGTTCTATCGTTCAATCTATTTATTATAGTTAATTGTACCAATCCGATTAATTTGATTAATCTCATTAATCCTGTTATTCTAGTTAATCAGATAGATCTAGTTATTCTAATAATTCTCAGTAATCTAGTTATTCTGGTTAATCTAGCTATTTTATTTAATCAAGTTCTATCGTTCAATCTATTTATTATAGTTAATTGTACCAATCCGATTAATTTGATTAATCTCATTAATCCTGTTATTCTAGTTAATCAGATAGATCTAGTTATTCTAATAATTCTCTGTAATCTAGTTATTCTGGTTAATCTAGCTGTTCTATTTAATCAAGTTGATTCGTTCAATCTACTTACTATAGTAAATTGTACCAATCCGGTTAATTTGATTTATCTTATTAATCCTGTTATTCTAGTTAATCAAATAAATCTAATTATTCTATTATTTCTCTGTAATCTAGTTATTCTGGTTAATCTAGCTGTTCTATTTAATCAAGTTCTATCGTTCAATCTATTTATTATAGTTAATTGTACCAATCCGATTAATTTGATTAATCTCATTAATCCTGTTATTCTAGTTAATCAGATAGATCTAGTTATTCTAATAATTCTCAGTAATCTAGTTATTCTGGTTAATCTAGCTATTTTATTTAATCAAGTTCTATCGTTCAATCTATTTATTATAGTTAGTTGTACCAATCCGATTAATTTGATTAATCTCATTAATCCTGTTATTCTAGTTAATCAGATGTATCTAGTTATTCTAATAATTCTCTGTAATCTAGTTATTCTGGTTAATCTAGCTGTTTTATTTAATCAAGTTGATTCGTTCAATCTAGTTACTATAGTAAATTGTACCAATCCGGTTAATTTGATTAATCTCATTAATCCTGTTATTCTAGTTAATCAGATAGATCTAGTTATTCTAATAATTCTCTGTAATCTAGTTATTCTGGTTAATCTAGCTATTTTATTTAATCAAGTTCTATCGTTCAATCTATTTATTATAGTTAATTGTACCAATCCGATTAATTTGATTAATCTCATTAATCCTGTTATTCTAGTTAATCAGATAGATCTAGTTATTCTAATAATTCTCTGTAATCTAGTTATTCTGGTTAATCTAGCTGTTCTATTTAATCAAGTTGATTCGTTCAATCTAGTTACTATAGTAAATTGTACCAATCCGGTTAATTTGATTAATCTCATTAATCCTGTTATTCTAGTTAATCAGATAAATCTAATTATTCTATTATTTCTCTGTAATCTAGTTATTCTGGTTAATCTAGCTATTTTATTTAATCAAGTTATATCGTTCAATCTATTTATTATAGTTTGTACCAATCCGATTAATTTGATTAATCTCATTAATCCTGTTATTTTAGTTAATCAGATAGATCTAGTTATTCTGGTTATTCTAGCTATTCTATTTAATCAAGTTAATTCGTTCAATCTATTTATTATAGTAAATTGTACCAATCCGGTTAATTTGATTAATCTCATTAATCCTGTTATTCTAGTTAATCAGATAGATCTAGTTATTCTAATAATTCTCTGTAATCTAGTTATTCTGGTTAATCTAGCTGTTCTATTTAATCAAGTTGATTCGTTCAATCTAGTTACTATAGTAAATTGTACCAATCCGGTTAATTTGATTAATCTCATTAATCCTGTTATTCTAGTTAATCAGATATATCTAGTTATTCTAATAATTCTCTGTAATCTAGTTATTCTGGTTAATCTAGCTGTTTTATTTAATCAAGTTGATTCGTTCAATCTAGTTACTATAGTAAATTGTACCAATCCGGTTAATTTGATTAATCTCATTAATCCTGTTATTCTAGTTAATCAGATAGATCTAGTTATTCTAATAATTCTCTGTAATCTAGTTATTCTGGTTAATCTAGCTATTTTATTTAATCAAGTTCTATCGTTCAATCTATTTATTATAGTTAGTTGTACCAATCCGATTAATTTGATTAATCTCATTAATCCTGTTATTCTAGTTAATCAGATATATCTAGTTATTCTAATAATTCTCTGTAATCTAGTTATTCTGGTTAATCTAGCTGTTCTATTTAATTTAGTTGATTCGTTCAATCTAGTTACTATAGTAAATTGTACCAATCTGGTTAATTTGATTAATCTCATTAATGCTGTTATTCTAGTTAATCAGATAGATCTAGTTATTCTAATAATTCTCTGTAATCTAGTTATTCTGGTTAATCTAGCTATTTTATTTAATCAAGTTCTATCGTTCAATCTATTTATTATAGTTAATTGTACCAATCCGATTAATTTTGATTAATCTCATTAATCCTGTTATTCTAGTTAATCAGATAGATCTAGTTATTCTAATAATTCTCTGTAATCTAGTTATTCTGGTTAATCTAGCTGTTCTATTTAATCAAGTTGATTCGTTCAATCTAGTTACTATAGTAAATTGTACCAATCCGGTTAATTTGATTAATCTCATTAATCCTGTTATTCTAGTTAATCAGATAGATCTAGTTATTCTAATAATTCTCTGTAATCTAGTTATTCTGGTTAATCTAGCTATTTTATTTAATCAAGTTCTATCGTTCAATCTATTTATTATAGTTAATTGTACCAATCCGATTAATTAGATTAATCTCATTAATCCTGTTATTCTAGTTAATCAGATAGATCTAGTTATTCTAATAATTCTCTGTAATCTAGTTATTCTGGTTAATCTAGCTGTTCTATTTAATCAAGTTGATTCGTTCAATCTAGTTACTATAGTAAATTGTACCAATCCGGTTAATTTGATTAATCTCATTAATCCTGTTATTCTAGTTAATCAGATAAATCTAATTATTCTATTATTTCTCTGTAATCTAGTTATTCTGGTTAATCTAGCTATTTTATTTAATCAAGTTATATCGTTCAATCTATTTATTATAGTTTGTACCAATCCGATTAATTTGATTAATCTCATTAATCCTGTTATTTTAGTTAATTAGATAGATCTAGTTATTCTTGTTAATCTAGCTATTCTATTTAGTCAAGTTAATTCATTCAATCTAGTTACTATTGTAAATTGTACCAATCCGGTTAATTTGATTAATCTCATTAATCCTGTTATTCTAGTTAATCAGATAAATCTAGTTATTCTATTAATTCTCTTGTAATCTAGTTATTCTGGTTAATCTAGCTATTCTATTTAATCAAGTTGATTCGTTCAATCTAGTTACTATAGTAAATTGTACCAATCCGGTTAATTTGATTAATTTCTGATTAATAGCTAATTTAAAATATTTTTTGTAGCCGGTAATAATAGATTTTAAAGAAACTTTATTACTTCTAGGATAGAGTAACCCCTGCTGCGCCAATTGTTTTATATTATTATAAAAATATTTTCTTTTCTAAAAAGAAAGTAAATACAATTTATAGTTCTTATCGTAGAACAAAGACCAGAAATAAACATTTTATGTTTAAATGTAATTATTTGATTCAACTCTTAGAAGGCTCAATATATTAATTTATTTGGCTTGCGAAACCAATAATATTGGGTTCATTGAATAACTAAAAAACTCAAGAGTTGAAGAGTGGAAATAACTTGACGATATCCTGTAAGAAGTCGTTCGTCTCGTGCTCAAAGTTTTGACAAAATTTCATATTTTTGCTTTAGCTGTTGCTACTACACCGAACGTTTGAATTCCAGTCCATTCGAGGCACCTCATCATTATTGCGACTGAGGTTCTACGAATTGTGTTATCGATATCACTTTTATTTCTTTCCTTTACTGTCAAGAAATGTGACCCTGTCCCGGGATGCCACAATACACGCTTATTAACGGTAGAATACGATCATTGTGCGTTCGTTTCTTCGTCTTATTCATCGTGCTTTGACTCTACTTTTTAACCTCGTGTAAGGTGTATCAGAATGTAAAGATTTCACTGTATTAATGATACAATAGGTGTATTAATGTAATTGTACAATCTGTGGTAAGAAAAAACTTTTTTTTTTTTAAAAATACCGTAGTAGCTCTAATATCCCTCTATCCAAGGATCTGAAATCATGATTCCCTTATTTCTACATTTAATAAACTCATTATTCTATCTGTTTAATGATTATATAAAGGTAGGCAGCCGAGTGTGATAAGAAGTGTGTACCCTTATATACACATGCTTATTGAATTAGTGCTCTTTCGCTGGTTCTAAATACAGAGGCGGAAAAGGTATATACTTCTTCTATTAATCCGACTTGTATTCAGAAGATCTTTATTAGAAAAATAATAGAAAATAATATTAGAAAATATTAGAAAAATATGGCGCAAAAAATACTCTAGTATAGGGTTTCCAAGCTTTTTGGTACCACGCCCATTTCTCTTGAGATGAAATCCTTACATGTCCCCTCCTTTTACACTACAAAATGGTATGGCTATATGAATCAAAATCAAATATTATATATAATGAAAACAATTTATTTATGTACACTTTCACAAGAAACATGGTATAACATATCAAGTATCGAGTATAACATATCAAGTATTAATTGTATCGAGTAATTGTCAATTCTAATGGTATCGAGTAATCGTCAGTTCTAATGGTATCGAGTAATTGTCGATTCTAATTGTATCGAGTAGTTGTCGATTCTAATTGTATCGAGTAATTGTCGATTCTAATGGTAGCGAGTAATGGTCGATTGTAATTGTATCGAGTAGTTGTCGATTCTAATGGTATCGAGTAATGGTTCGTTTCTAATGGTATCGAGTAATTGTCGATTCTAATGGTATCGAGTAATTGTCGATTCTAATTGTATCGCGTAGTTGTCGATTCTAATTGTATCGAGTAATTGTCGATTCTAATGGTATCGAGTAATGGTCGATTCTAATGGTATCGAGTAATGGTCGATTGTAATTGTATCGAGTAGTTGCAATTCTAATGGTACCGAAAAATCGTCGATTCTAATGGTATCGAGTAATTGTCGATTCTAATTGTATCGAGTAATTGTCAGTTCTAATAGTATCGAGTAATGGTCGATTGTAATTGTATCGAGTAATTGTCGATTCTAATGGTATCGAGTAATGGTCGAATGTAATTGTATCGAGTAGTTGTCGATTCTAATGGTATCGAGTAATTGTCGACTCTAATGTTATCGAGTAATTGTCGATTCTAATTGTATCGAGTAATTATCGATTTTAATGGTATCGAGTAATGGTCGATTGTAATTGTATCGAGTAGTTGTCGATTCTAATGGTATCGAGTAATGGTTCGTTTCTAATGGTATCGAGTAATTGTCGATTCTAATGGTATCGAGTAATGGTTGATTCTAATGGTATCGAGTAATTGTCGTTTCTAATTGTATCGAGTAATTGTCGATTCAAATTTTATCGAGTAATTGTCGATTCTAATGGTATCGAGTAATTGTCGATTCTAATGGTATATAGTAATTGTCGATTCTAATGGTATCGAGTAATTTTCGATTCTAGTGGTATCAAGTAGTTGTCGATTCTAATGGTATCGAGTAATTGTCGATTCTAATGGTATATAGTAATTGTCGATTCTAATGGTATCGAGTAATTTTCGATTCTAATGGTATCAAGTAGTTGTCGATTCTAATGTATCGAGTAATTGTCGATGCTCGGTTCTCCATTGATTAAAGTGCCATTTCGGATTCTTGTTTTTTTTAAACTTATTTTAAATAAGTGTGCTAGTATTTTATTGGGAAAATCATCAACTATGCCTTATTTATGAATAGTTCTTCCACAAATGTACTTCCAAAGTACTGTCTATGTGCTGGCTTTTTCTATTATCATTTGGATTTACTTTATTTGGTTTCATCTTAATTTTACTATTGTCTTTAAATATGTGCAATTCTACTCTGACAATTCTTTATTCGCTTAACTTTTGTTTCTGTGTTTTGCGTATTGTTATTCATTTAGCTTTTATAATGTTTGTTTTTAGCGTTTGCATTGTATTTACTTTGTTTGGTTTCATCTTAAGTTTATTATTGTCTTTATACATGTGCAATTTTACGCCGACAATTCTTTATTCGCCCTACTTTTGTTTCTATGTTTAGCGTATTACTATTTATTTAACTTTTATAATATTTATTTTTAGCGCTTGAATTTGTATTTACTTTATTTGGTTCCATTTTAAGTAGACTGTTGTCTTTAAATACGTGCAATTCTATTTCGACAATTCTTTATTTGTCCAACTTTTGTTTCTGTGTTTTGCGTATTACTATTCATTTAGATTTTATAATGTTTATTTTTAGCGTATAGCCTTCACGTGCTTGTATTTCATGTGCTGCGTGTTAGCGAGCATCAAAGGGTCGTCCGTGTATAACATTACATTCCCGAGTAGGATAAGGTACGGGGAAGGTTAGATGGAATTCTAAGTGGTGTGTGGTAGATAATTGTAGTATAGAAAGAGACAGGTAATATTATAGGAATCCAATACGTATACAAAAAAATATAACTTCAACATTTTAGCTCACAATGGCAACTGACCGGCACAAAGAATATGAACATACAAAATACATTTTAAAACGTATTTCGTGTGCAAATTTTAAAGTTAATTTAAGGAAAGTTGAAATCGATAAATATAAAGCTCAATAGTGTACACGTAGGTAAAACAACCGTTTCATGAATGAATAGAAATTACGGAAAGTATTGTCAATATGTTTTTCTTAAGAACATCAGACTTATAAATACTTATACTTTGTATAAAGGTGCTTTAGTATTATATTTATAAAACGTTATAAACTATTAATCAAACGTTTAAATGTAGACACAAATTATTTCAAATATAAAAGGTCAATAATTGTAGTAAATATTCCAAGGTCTAACAAATACCTAATACCGATAATTAATTTATTAATATTTATGGTTTGTTGTATTTAATCTATGCATTTTTCGTGTTCTAAAAATAATAACAGTATTACGAAGCTTAATATAATCTCGGGAATTAATTGCCTAATCCTTTGGTTTCAATAAAATACTAAAATAGAATTACTTTTTATAGTCATTTAAATACGCAATACTGAGAGATTTATTTGTAGGCTACAATCAATCAACTTGACAGTCTGTTTTGTTAATGTAGGCGTGTTTAAAATGGGACTGCTCGCTAACTCTGCTGTGTTGGGCGTAGAGTGTTTATAGCGGGTCACTGGTAAGCTGGAGCGCGACCTGTTTAAAAAAATTCGGTTTTTTTTTGTAGTGCGTGTTGCATCAGACTATCGCTAAGAAATTGCAGGCGTTTCGGTCGTTAGAAAACTGATAAAAGTAAATTTGTTCAAACGTTAAGTAAATGATATGATTAATATGAGAAATCAAATTAAATAATATTTATAGCGGCCTTTCAGCCTGTTCAAGTCTACATCTTCTATTGAAAATACTATATCTCATACAATAATGTTTGTGGAACGGTCGTTTGGTTCCTCTTCCCTTCCCCCGCCTACGCTCGCCCTTCGAGGTCAGCTTAAGAGGGAGCAGTTATAATTTACACAGGACTGCTCACGTGAGTGATTCGTCTTGCCCTTCAATTCCAGGAATTTTTCACATTCAGTTATGAAGTCACCTTTGGTAGTCCTTTAGAGAAGGATTGAATTTCGTGAACGACCTGGTTTTTGCAGCATGACTTCTTTACTGGATGTAGGTACTTCTTCTAATGGATCAGAGCTGTTAGTAGTTCACTGATAAAAGGAAGAGATATTTAAACTTGGAAGGACTTTTATTTGGTAGGGATGCTGTAATTCAGAAGGTGGCTTTTATTTAAACTAAGAGGGAAAAGGCAGACTGATTTTTTCTGTATTTTTGTTTTGCTGTGAAATAAAAGCACTTTTAAATTGCGTTAGGGAAAAACTAAGAATGTAACTGAAAAACGAATTTAATTCGTTAAACTGTTTGGCACCCTACTTTTTAAAACCTATTTTAAAATAAAAAAAATGTACAAGCAGGGGTGAAGTAGTTTAGGAAAAATTGTTTAAATAAAATTATAAATTACAAACCACTCGTCTTCCGCTTACTTCTTGTTTATTTTTCAACAATTTTTGAAATATTGCGTGTTACAAAAATTCCATTGACCGCAATATTGAAGATATTTGTATTAATTTTTTCGTATATTTGTATATAGCAGATGAGAAAACTCCGCCGATAATGTAGCGAATTTTGTTAGCAAGTTTACTTATTTTCATTATATATATTTTTTTGTTGTAAAGTATAAAATGGTGGTCAGATTAAACTATTTCAGGTTTTTGTCAGTTGCGCATTTTTCCTTTGCTTGATTATTCCAAAGTTTTTCCTCACATTTTCAAAATCCTTTTATAAGTGGTTATTAATAAATCCGATGGTTTAGTAAAACTAAAACTTTGCGTAAAAAACCAATCCCTGTAAATACGTTACGACTTGGGATTTACCAATGCTTCATTTCCTGCAATAGTCAATATCTAACTTCTGTAACAACATAAACTCACAGGTAATACGGTTATTTTAGTTACATTTTACTGCGAAGTGAAATATTTTACTTGTTATACATTATTAGTGATGATGTTCGCGTACTCTCTGAAACTGGCCGCAACAATAAACTTATTATTGGAGGCGTGCGTTAGTTTTATTTAAACTTTAATATAATTAAAAATGAAAGATTCCATAAAGTTTTCCAAGTTAATAGTTTCAGAATAAGAACAGAGAAAATAGAGCAATACTCTTTACATTTTGTAGAACGTAAATAAAAATGTTATGCACAAACTGGAACGAAAAATTCGATTTTTAACGGAAGAAACACTTTGTAGACCCTTTCTTTGATCTGGTGAAGAGGTGTGTTTGGGTTAGCGTAGTGAGGACGCGAAGATCTCCAGGGTTTATGGAAATTTGTTCGTATTTGTTTAACACTCAAAGATATATGGAACGTTTTACCTGCTTCAGTTATTTTGAGACTTTGAGTGTTTACATTTCCGGATGTGAACGGGTTTTACACCTTTTATTCGGGAGTTTCTGGTGAAACAGAGCTGAACCAAGTTCTCAAATCTCAAATTTAATTTAGCAATGTTATATTCCAAAGTATGTACAGGTAATTATTAAGAAATTAGTTATAAATTACGTCACGCTATCTTAGGCAGTACAAAAAGGGGGACCCCAGCTGTTGTTAACCTATACTTTAGAATATAGATTATCCTCCTAGGTTAAATTATTCGCTTGTCAAGTTGTGTTTGTAAAACTATATTTAAAGTACATCAAGAAGAGATAGAAGCAAATCTCATGAAAAATAATATAATAAGAGTAATATAATTTGCAAGGCGATTCTTTTCCTTTTTCTCTACTGGTGTCGCTGTATTTAGTAAAAGAGATCCAGTAGTTATTTGGGATTTTGGATTTTTCAATTATTGCTACTACCATTTCCTTTTACCATTTGTGATTTGAAATATTTGTTAATAAAATTTTTTAGTAGGTTTTCTAACACCACGGGTATAAAAAAAACATTAAAAAATATCAATCTATATGTTCTGGTTTTACAAGTAGAGTTTTATTTCAAAATGTATAGTTTGTAATTGAATAATATCGAACTCATCACATAAAATATACAACTGATAGTTTACAATTTAAGTATATACTCACTAATGATGATGGTTCTCGTGAATGAAAATATAAGTTATTTATTTTATTTCGTGTTTCTACTATTTAATTTTTTACTGCTCCTGATCTACGCACTACTCTCTCTCTCTCTCTCTCTCTCTCTCTCTCTCTCTCTCTCTATATATATATATATATATATATTTTAAGCGAGACTATATGTATGCGTTTGTTTTTTAATTACAAAATATCTTTATAAATATCTTGTGACCTACATCTATTACAATGAAAGTATTGGAAAGAACCCCAATACCACAAAAAAGTTCAAAAATAATAAATAAAACAACTCACTCAAAACTAAACCCTTGTTTTATTTGTTATTTTTGTTTATTTTTGTGTTATTAGGTTTTTTTCAATATTTTCATTGTAATATATTGTACCACTGTGCTCTTGATATTGTATACCTAAATATATGTTAGAGATTTTTGTTTGGTAGAGTAGGATTGTTACGTGTGCTGATGGATAGTTTAATTTAGGATATAAGTAGAGACTTATCTAGGATTAGAGATAAAATATGATGATGACTCAGGTGTAGAAGTTTGTATTGCAGAGTTAGGCGTACTGTTTTTAAAGGTCAAAGACAAAGACAAGTTCATACTTGCCACACATATCCGTATATGTTTGCAATAAGAATACGTCGTATGAAGCATTAAGAAAAAGATATTACTGGAAAGAGAAATCGTGGGTCGTAAGTGTAGTGCCACGTATCAAAATATCTCCTACATGACGGAGTTATTTTGAGGGAATAGATCTATGCTTAGGTTTATTATTCGATTTATCGTGAGTAGGTTGATATAGAATTATATATATATATATATATATATATATATATATATATATATATATATATATATATGTATATATGTGTGTGTGTGTGTGTGTTTGTGTGTGTGTGGTGAGAGTTTGTAAGTGTGTTTGTGAGAGAGAGAGAGAGAGAGTGTGTGTGTGTTTGTGGTTGTGTGGCGTGTGCGTGCGTGCTTGTGTGTGTGTGTGTGTGTGTGTGTGTGTGTGTGTGTGTGTGTGTGTGTGTGTGTGTGGTGTGTGTGTGTGTGTGTGTATTGTGGAAATGAGTGTGTGTGTATGTGTGTGTGCGTGCGCGTGTGTGTGGTGCACGTATGTTAGTGTGTGTGTGTGTGTGTGTGTGCGTGTGTCTGTATGCGTGCGTACGCGTGTGTGAGTATTATAATATCGGGGTTGAAATTTAAATTCTAACTTTCAATGTAACTTACGTTGATTATAAAGGGCAATTATTTGTTTAGATTTTGTGAAAACTCAGAAAAATAGGACAAAATAAAAAATAGTTCCAATTATTTAAAACGCCAATTTTCGTTAAATTGATTTGAAGCTGGCAATCGAATCAAATCGTAATCGATTCCAAGATAAAGTAAAAATACTAGATTGAAATCGACTTTAAACGTGGACCGTGGATAAGTACGGTTTTAAAGGGATAAATAAAGACAACCACATTGATAAAGCAAGACCTCGAAGTTGTTGCAAATGTACGTTAAATATTAATTCCCTGACTGGATCCGAAGATGGTCTGCATACCCTATTTCGCAATTGATTATCTATTTTCCCCACATTCCTTCGTAACAAATAACAACACACAAACTTCACCTAGGTCGGATGACGGTTTATTGACATTTCAATACGCAACTACAAATTTATGAAGGTGGTGGAGCGTTGATGAAATGAAGTTAAATTAGAACAGCTGTTTGGCGTGATTGACTTAAACACGGTTTGTTGAAAGAAGCACTGTGTGAAACGTTAATTCAATGAACAAGTCTGAACAGTTAAACTTGATTATATCGTAGCTAGATTAAACACAAAAGTTTTGCACTTCTAATGAAATGAAATAAGTAAGACATAAGTAGCTGTCTGACGAATTAAAGGAATAAAAAAAATAAATTAACACAAACACAATTATACATATAATTCCCTTAATCATACAAATGTCTTGCGTCATCATCTTTAGTGAAATGACTATCTGAACTTACCTTAAAATAATCTTGTAAATTACTATTTTTATTATTTTACTTATTTACAAATTTAATCGAACGAAACTTAAAGATTTAATAAGATTAACAATGAATTTGAACCTACTCCTGAAATATTATGAAGTTCACCCAACTGTAATGTTCATTTCACTGATACAGCTAGCAATTGCAGCAGTGACTGGGGTGTCCACTCGCACCTGACGCGTTATAAAGTTTACCGAATTGTTATATACATTTGGTATTACAGTTACCAGTGAATAGCGGTTTTAACCCACTCTTGAAGGATT
Source organism: Prosapia bicincta (assembly GCA_036971475.1). Lineage (NCBI taxonomy): Eukaryota > Metazoa > Arthropoda > Insecta > Hemiptera > Cercopidae > Prosapia > Prosapia bicincta. Next base: position 73,985,803 of record JBAIZL010000010.1, on the reverse strand, counting down.
ATGAAAGTTACTATACTGTAATGATGTTCATTTTACCAAACGTACGTAACGTTACCAAACTATATTATATGTTTCGCTAATACAGTTGTCGGTTTATTGCAACGAGTTGGGATTAAACACGCCATTGAGGGTTTATAAAGTTTACTAAACTGTAATGACATATATGTTTTTGATGCAGTTGCTAGTTTATCGCGGTGAGGGGGGTTTAAACCCACCAATGAAAGATTATGAAGTTTACCTTACTGTAACGTAGAGATTGTTAATACATTTACCAGTTTGTCGCGTTGAGTGGGATTTAAACCCACGTTTGAAGATTTATAAAGTTTACCCTACTGTAACGTACATTTCGTAAATCCCTACAAAACTATAGGATGGAGGGCTAGTTAAAAACCTACACACGTAATGTTAACACAAATCGTTGAGATTTTGAGTTTTACTAACATTGTCCATCAGATAGGCAATCTTGATTGAAAATGTATTTTACGACCGCTAGAGGAGCCGAGGCGACGGATGAGGAGCGCGGGAACGTAATTCCTAGAAAGGCTTTAATTTGCTGTGTTTTTATTTCTGCCTACGCTGGATCCCATTCTACTACACATTTTATAAATATTTTATAATTTAAGGCTAAACTTGTTTCCCCGATTAGATGTTAGTGCTTACATTAGTGCAGTTAGCGGGACTCTTTTCTGCAGATGTAGAGGTCTTTGTTGTACGCGGGATGACTTTTAAAATGAAGAGAACATTATTGTGTGCGGGATGACTCTTCGGATGTAGAGGACTTTATTTTGTGGAGGATGGTTCTTAGAATTAGTACTACGTTTTTGTGTGGGATGATTTCGGATGAAGAGGACCTTATGTGTACAGGATGACTCTTCGAATAAAGAAGATGTTGTTTTGTGCGGGATGACTCTTCGGATGAAGAGGACCTTATTGTGTTGCGAGATGACTTTTCGGAGGTAGGAGACTTTATTTTGTGGAGGATGATTCTTAGAATTAATACGACTTTTTGTGTGGGATGATTTCGGTTGAAGAGGGCCTTGTGTGTACGAAATGACACTAACGAATAAAGAGAACATTATTGTGTTCGGGATGACTCTTCGGATGTAGAGGACTTTATTTTGTGAAGAATGATTCTTTAAACAAAGAGGACATTATTGTGTTCGGGATGACTCTTTGGGTGTAGAGGAATTTATTAAGTGGAGAATGATTCTTTGAATAAAGAGGACATTATTGTGTCGGGAAGACTCTTCAGATGTAGAGGACTTTATTTTGTGCAGAATGTTTCTTTGAATAAAGAGGACATTATTGTGTTCGGGATGACTCTTTAGGTGTAGAGGAATTTATTATGTGGAGAATGATTCTTTGAATAAAGAGGACATTATTGTGTTCGGGATGACTCTTCGCATGTAGAGGACTTTATTTTGTGGAGAATGATTCTTTGAATAAAGAGGACATTATTGTGTTCGGGATGACTCTTCGCATGTAGAGGACTTTATTTTGTGGAGAATGATTCTTTGAATAAAGAGGACATTATTGTGTTCGGGATGACGCTTGGGATGTAGAGGATTTTATTTTGTGCAGAATGATTATTTGAATAAAGAGGACATTATTGTGTTCGGGATGACGCTTCGGATGTAGAGGACTTCATTTTGTGCAGAATGATTTTTCGAATAAAGAGGACATTATTGTGTTCGGGATGACGCTTGGGATGTAGAGGACTTTATTATGTGCAGAATGATTCTCCAAATAAAGAGGACTTTAATGTGTTCGGGATGACTCTTTGGATGTAGTGGTCTTTATTGTATCCAGGATGACTCTTCCGACGAAGAGAACCTTATTGTGTTGTCTGATGACTCTTCGGAGGTAGAAGACATAATTTTGTGGAGCACGATTCTTAGAATTATTAGGACGTTTTTGTGTGGAATGACTGTTTGGATGTAGAAGAATTTATTTTGTGAAGGATGATTTTTAGAACTATGTGAACATTATTGTGTACGAGATTACTAATTACTGTCTTTTCTTATCCATAGTTTTCTGGAGCGATATTTAAAAGATTTGTTTATATGGCGTGCTGGTGAGCCTTGGTATATTTAGATTACTATTCTCTAACTCACACATGGCTGGTTACAGAGTGCGCTGTTTGAATGTGACGTAAATCCAATCAAACAGGTTTGTCACGCTCAGCGCTTTACGCCAATATAATTCCATTCCCGTGATTTTATTCATCCACGCAAATCAAATTAATTCACTTCAGGAACAAACAAGCGCAGCTGTTCCTCGCATTGATACACGAAAGAGCATTCTCTACTTCCAGGGCTTTGAGCATTAAAATCTTTCAAGTGGTTCTTCGTAAAACATATAATTGGCAATGGTAAATGTGCTTATCTAACTCCTTCTATAGAAGTATATCAAGCCCTGGAGAACTGGTTTACTCGTCCTCGAACTAGTTAGGTTATTTCTCTTTGCTTTGTAAAACAGTTAGTATTGAATTTTTAATAGCATTCACCATCAAGAACTTTGATTCTTTATAAAACTGTATTTTGGCGAGCTTACTTACGTGAAGTACTGCTTTGAACTTAGAAAACAAATCCATTTAATAATACATGAAATGTATTAAAGAAATACGTTTTTAGAAGTAAATAAGTTTTTATAGAGACTAATTCAAGACAAAAACCAATCTTAAAAATAGTTTTTTAATGTATTGCTCAACTCTCGATTCCCCTATGGAATCCTCATCAAGAACCAAAAAATATTAAACAAGACAAGGAAATCCAAACAGAATATAAAAATTCACAAATTAAAAAAAAACAACAATAAATTAAACATATGAATATAGAATAAAAACTCCTACGAAGATATTGAAACGTTCTCATCGCTACAGCTTCTTTGCCAATGAGGACCAAACATTAGAGTATTTGTCCAGCTCTGCCTTCATCGTATAAACATAATTAACAAAAATATGTTTTATCTAAGTTAGATTAATAAGCTATTGGAAAATGTCTTAGAACTCTTATTTTGCTTTTGTCAAAATGCAAGTAGTAAGGGTGCCAAGATACTAGAACACACTAAACACGGCGCCGTGTAGGCAATGTAACACCACATTCATTAGTGAACAGTGGCACTGTTAACCCTATTTGTGACAGCCTCTGAACTACAGCGTAACCTCGGGGGCAACAAACCCCTCTTTCTCTAACTGACTAGAATGATCTTATCTGGTTTTTTCAGTTATATAAAATATAGAAAGGAAAGTATGTAGTATAATATTGTATAATTTATTAAAATATATTTCCCAAACATTTGT